>CM038231.1:73067882-73815382 GCA_021442155.1 Cymbidium sinense
GCTCACCCAGTGGATAGTATTCCCTTTCTGACTTCAAATGAGCTTGTTAAAAATTCTCCCAAGCTTACTTTGCACTTTAACAAGCATGTTTATAACTTGAAGTGAGTATAGTGGAAGGGAGTTCAAAATACTCATAACTAATGCATTTTTTTTTCTAAAAGACATAAAATAATTCTCTCAGGAGTTTAAGGGTGCTCAACTTTAGCAATTTTATCATCAAAGAGGTTAGAACTAATTCTTTTCTTTGTTACTTACAAATCCCCACAATAAACTAGCATTTGGACTTATTAAACTTCAAACTAGAAGCATTTTTAAATAGTTGAATAGATTTATAATGCTCTTGATTGAATTCTTGCTAGCATTACAAGTACATCATCTACAAAGGACTAATAAAATATGAGCATTATCCCTTTAGCAGCAAACCTAGTGTGACTATAATGTTCTAGAAGACAGTTCAACATTTTAAATAAAAAATCAATAGATAAAGTAAAAAATGGTTTTGGGAATTTTATTTTGAACACCACGCAGATCTCGGGGTACTTATTTATGTAATCAAATACATCAGTAAGGGATAAATATATTATCTTAAAAGATAACCATATTACTTTATAATGGATTAAATTACTTAATAAGGACTGCTAAAGTTGATGGATCTTCGATATATAAAAGATTATTCTCCTAAACTACATGGAGAAGTAGAATAAGATTTATCTTATTACAGGGTTCACAATTTCCTAAAAGGAAAAGCCCTTAGAGTTAATTACATCTTAGGAATGAAGGATCTCTTCCTAAGAACACTCTCAATTAATAAATAGATTTTTATTTCTATGAATTTCAAACTTAGTCTTAAAAGAATGGTAATTTGGAAATTTACTAGGGAATGTTTTAAAGGGGAAGAGTTCTTTTATAGGCCAATTGGGATTAAGTGGGAAATGCTTATCAGTATTGAGCATCTAATTAGGATTAAGTGGGAAATTCTTATCAATATTAGGATGCCCAGTAAGCATTTTGACTAACCTACCAATGGGCTTTATAATTTTGACTTCAAAATTATTAAGATTTAAATTAATATTTTATTAGAAATCTAAAACTTAGACTTTAGTAGCACGAGACTATAGAAATGCCTAAGTCCAAAAGGATACTTCAGAACCTAAGTCTATAAATGTTTATAACAATTCAGAGGCTCAACCTAATTTATTTTCTAGGAATTATTGGTTTTTTTTTTTTGTTACTTGAGGAAATCAACCTATTCCTGACTCTTCTAGACTTATCACCCGCTTGGAAACCATGAATCTGATCTTATGTATGCAAGATGGCTAGGCTGTTGTATTTAGGAAGGAAGCTAAGAGTCTAACTCACTTCCTAATATTAAGATAATGTTTGGCTTGTTATGCACCTAACTAATGCAACAAATTTCTTCTTGTATGCATTTTGAGTCATAATTTATGTTAAGACCATGGGTATGCAGTTCATGCTTATGGAATTAGAAATGGTTGTGGACCAAATCAAAAAGAGAAGTCATACTCTCATAAGAATGGTGATCATCCTCACAAGTAAAATGCCCCATTATGTGTAATGGGTAATGCACCCAATTCAAAAGTTACAATCAATAAGATATCATATTTCACAAAAGTTAATTATTTCTAGTTACTTTAAGTTGTTCCTTGGGCTTTTAATTAATATGAGATTTTGAGTTTCTTTCTTTTGTATTTGAGTTATTTAAGTTAAATGTTGTAGAAAATTTAATTTTTCCTAGGTGTCTAAACATTCCAGGCATTTCATCACGAAACACACCATAGGAAGAAACCTTAAAAAGTAGGCAATTCCTATTGGACACTCAAAATAAATCAAGCCAAATTAATTAATAGAATAGGCTAATGCAGCCAGGTACTGTTGTACACCCTAGAAGATAAAGAAAGTGGGCTACTGAGCTTTATCCTTATAAAGCTCAATCGAGAACTAAAAATTTGATCTATGGATTTTTATTTTAGGAGCGTCACCTTCTTTAGGGACCTCCACAGGCTTCACAGAGGACCATGAACTGGTAAATTCAACTTCTACTATTCTTAAAACCCATAGATTCTAACCTAATTTTAGGCTTAAATTACATTTAAAATTTTTAAAATAAATTCCTAATCCCTACAAAACAAATGTTAGCAATTATATTTCAAACATATGAGCTTAGCATTAGTTGCTTGCCAATCCCACATATCCCATTGAGCTATGCTTAGGGACTTAAGCATACCTACAATCAAATAACATTTATATTTTTTATTATCGTTGTCTATTTAAGCACAATCCACTATAGAAAATAGTATTAGTCTAAAAATTACCCTAGCATCCTGACTAGTGGGCAAACAATCCCAGCCATATAGTCTAAAATATCACACCATAAAATATGAAAAGCATCACATCACAGATCATCATACTAATGTAAGTTTAAGGTTGGTGACCTAATATTCTAGTGTATGATAAAATATGCTTGTGTGGTATGACTTTACTAGGCCTTTTAAGTTTAAATTTTGGTTTAATTTAAAATTTAATCTTTCATTTTTTTTAATAATTTTGCTTCATAGGTACGTGCCATTATTAAACCAGAAGTTTAAGGTATCAAGACCTCCTTTGGGCCAATAGCCCTGTGACCTTGTGTGTCCAAACTATATACCATATGATTGCTAATTACAAAAAGTTTTATTTTCATTTATTTGATTTCTTTTATTCAATTTTTAAAATGTGTTCAATTTTCCATTATATAGTTTTAATTTAAGTGATCTAAATAATTTATGAGTTTATTTACATTTTTTAGTTTACTTTTGTGTTTAGAGTTGAAATTTAGGTTTTAAAGAATGAAGAAGAAAATAAATTCTAATTTGGGCATAACTCAATCCATTCAATCATCATAAATTCTAGTAGAATGAAATTTTCTTCCATTCTAAGGGTAAAACTAAGAACATAAGTATCTTAATTGGCCTCTTTTGAATTGATTTAAATAATTTATTTTAAATTGGGTTTGGTGTGATTAATGTTTTAATTTTTCTTTTAATATTTTGAGTTTATAAAACCTAATCTTATTCAGATTTTGAAGTCTTCATTATTATTTTATATCTTTAATTTTGATTAATGTTCCTTTAATGTAATTTATTATCTTTAATTAAAATTTAAAGTGTTTCTTTAAATCTTAATTAAAAGTTGATGTAATCATTATTGAGTTATTAAGTTTAATTCGATTTTTATTTTAGTTTGGTTTATTTTCAAGTGTTTTATTTGATTTTATGTTATTTAATTTACATACATTTTTTATAACTTAGCTTTATATTTAATTTTATATTTCTTTTTATTTCTAGTGATTAAATGTTCTTTTAAACTTATGTGAGTTATTTAGTTTATTTGATTGACTTAATTTCACTCTTTAGTTTTATCAATGTTAAGTGTTTGTTAATTTAAATAAGTTAACATAGTTAATCCAAATTTATTTTTAATTCAAACATGGTTTAGAAGTTTTAATTTCATTTTTTAAGTGATTTATTATACCTCCATTTTCTAATTTAGAATGACTTGTTAACTTATGTATTTATACCACATCATTTATATTAAGTTTAATGAAATATTATAAGTTAAATTTCATTATTTAATTTATTCCCATATGATGAGATTTTGTTTAACAATCATAACCTAGGAAACTTAAGCTACTTTGGGCACCAAACTTAACCTAAGCCATTTTAACTTTTAGGTTATTTAGGTCAAATGATTTGATTAACCGTCTTTTGATTTCATTTGAAATTATCAATATTCCTTAACATTAAAATGGATTTAATGTAATTTTAATATTAATTATTTTTTTAATTTGGATATCGAGTTCAAAAGTTGACTAGTTTTGATTTTAATTAATCAATTGATTTATTATAAATTTAATAAATTAGACTACTTAAGATTTTATTGAAGTTGATGTTCTTAATCATTTTATTAATCCTTAAATACATAATTAATTACATTCCTTAACTTCAAAGGGTTAAGAATTCTTCTAAGGTTTTATGATGTTAATGAAAATGTTTTGAGTTGGTTTTATAATTTTTTATATTTTTTATAATTTTCTAATTTATAATTTTATTTAAATTGACCTAAGGATTGAAATTTCAATAACTTCTGATCTTGCGGCCATTTGACCTTGAAATTCTTATGTCAATTGGGGTTCCTTGCCAATTTAAGTTCTCTAAAGCACCTTAATTAGATGTGTGATTTAAGATTAATTAGGATATTAATTATTTTAACAAAATCTAAATTAAGCTTGAATTATAAGTAATTAATTGAGTGTTTTAATTTTCTCAAATTTCACTCCAGAATATAAGCCCATAAAGGGTTCATTTAGATTTTTTTAGAGTTTTGGTTAATATATTATAATATTTTCAAGTTTAGATCAATTAATTAAATTAAATAATTCATTTAATCATAATTGAGGTCATTTTTGGGATTATAAGGTTTTAGTGAGTTTTAATGATATTTTAAGATTCATTCGTGTTCATTATGATGATTTAAGCTAATTCCATATTTTTTTATATTTTTTTAGATTTAATATTAGTTTATTTCATCAAATTAAGGGTTATGACTTGAAAATTTTATATCTATGGATTTACTTACCAATAAATCCTAAGAAATTTATCTAAACTATGTTCTAATCTTAATTTCAATTCTCCAAAGTTTCAAACTAATTGGATTAATGGTTTGTGTTTAATCTAGGTTTAACTATTTTTAATTAAATTCAAATTAATCCAAAAATACCTAATAAAAATTGGGAATTTTGGGTTTAATGGATTCTCCTCTTTGAGATGAATCTATAGAGCCCTTATTTATTTTATTTTATTTTTATTGAGTATTTTATTTTATATGATTTTTTAAAGTTTTTAGGATTTTTTTATATAATTTTTAAAATAAAAAAATTTGAAATTCTATTTTAAAATGGTTAGTGGCACGTGGCACTGACACGACACTATTTGCCATGTTGTGCGGCGCTGTTGGAACAACTAAATCCAAATGGTTTTAGCTCAAAAGAGGAAAAACAATGAGTTTATTTATGGCCATCCAATCTAAGATCAGACGATCAAGATTTTATCCACCGTTCCTTAAGGAATTTAAATCATATTGTGCAACTAGACTAGAACTTTCTATTTCAAATAGAATGTACATACGACATAGATTTTGTCCCTATTCTCATTGATGAGAACTATGAACCATCTACATTTTAGGATCAAAATCAAGCAATTTAAAGAGGGTTTCAATATGTTTTTGATTGTAAAATGATCAAGACTCCATTTTGAACACATCTATATCATTTGATCTCACTTGAGATCAAACTTCCTTCATAAAGGACCAAACCAAATTCAATAAGAAGCTGGGTTTGAGGAATACCTTGCGAGCTTCAATCCTCGATGATGGAAATATCTCAAGTAGCTTCGTGAGGGATATGGTGAGCCTCTAGGTGTAATTAATTGGATTGCCACTTCACCAATTGCTCTATAGGCTAAGCTCCTTCTATTCAATAGTAGCTTTGGTAAAAATCCAACTTGTTGGCAGCATGGGAATCGATGAAAGGGTGGTTTCTACTTCGTTTCACTTGAGGAAGGTGTGTGAATGCTCATAATAACATAAGAAAGTCTCTCCCTCCTTTTTCCATGAGTGGCCAAGAGCTATATGGGGTGGAGGTTAGTTTTGATTTTGCCATGGTGATTGCCACCTTTGGAGGCTAGCTCAAAGGGGTGGTTAACTAATTGGGAACAATCCAAATCAGTGAGGATGAGGAGTAGAGGAGGAATAGAGTAAGTGTTTTGGATTGGGGAAAGATTTGTTTTTATGCTCCACATTAATTTCCCATGGCTTATTCCTTTCCTTTTAGATTGACTTGAGACATTTAAGTTCTCTCAAATTTGGCTACCAATATTTTTAAACTCATCTTATATTTAGTTTAGGTGTATTATAATGTGATTAGTGTGGGTTTAAGTTCACATGCTCACATTTGGTCCATTTGAGTTTAGTTTGATTTTGATTAGGCTAAGCATGAACAATGTATATTTTTCCTTCATTTAAATTATTAATTAATTATTCCAATCATATTTAAAATTATTCATGAGTCAAACAAACTCATTTCAATTGCGTTTAGGGACAAACACTTTAAGTTAGTTCACTTAAGCATTTATTCCCTTTGGTTTAATTTGATTTATTCAATTTGAAGGATTTGATCTAGGTTAAGGCTTTAATTATGATTATTTTAAGTATTTGGGATGATTTAGATTAATTACATTTATTTTATTTGAAGTTAATTTTGAATTTAATCCCACTTTGACTAAATTGGGTTTAATGAGTTAACATGGGTTCAGTTGGGTCAAATGATGAAATTAATTAAATTAAACCACATAGTTCGTTTAATTATGTTTAATGATGATTTCCAATTGATTTTGGATATTTAATTTGACTTGATTTTTAATTAATTTAAATTTAAGTTCCATAAGGTCCATTTAGGCTTATTTAGATTAAGTGATCTTATTAACCTAATTAAGGTCTTGTTGGATTTAGGTTTATTTAGATTCATGTTTAAACAAGTTCATTTGATTATTATGATCTTTAGAATAATTTAATCTAGTCAAATTTTGGTGGGTTAACCTTTGACTTAGTGGGACCCACATAAGTCAACTCTATGTCAAATGGTTGACCATCTTTGACCTTCATTTGGATATAGCTTTAAATCTATTTATGTTTATGTAATGTCTTCATTCTTTTCATTCAATGTAATTTCAATTTGTTTTGATTTTATTTGAATTTTCTTGGGTTTAAGAGGTTTTGAGCTTAAGTAGCTTAGTTGGGTCAACCACCTCAATTATCTTAGTTTAAGCTCAGTTGGATTTAGATTTCAATTAGGATGTATTTTGATTCAATCAATTATTTATATTTGAGTTTGGTTTGTGTCCACCTAATCCTATTAGGTTAGGCTAAACCATAGAAAGACTCACTATGTCACTAAGTATAATGTCCTAAGTGCTTGAATATGAAATTCTAATCTAAGATTAGGTATCCTAAACAATAGGATTGAAATGATGTTAAACCTCATCCAAAAATGAGGTCAACAAGGTCTCCTTACTTTATTCCTCTTCTGGATTTGAAAAAATTATGTGATTCACCATTGTTTTTAAGTAATCTTCTAATTATGCTACAAAATCTATTATTGAAACCCCAAACATTCAATACAACAATAATAGAACTCCAGTTGATGCTATCATAAGCTTTCCTAGTCTCCAACTTTAATATAAGGTTCCCACCCCTTCTTTTTTCCATGTCCAAAATCAATTCTTATGATTCAGGAATACTATGTTAATGTTCTTGAGTTGGATGAAAGCAGCTTGATTATCCATAGTGATGTTGGAGAGGAGTGGTTGTGATCATTTAGTTATGATCTTGTTGATTACAATGGTAAGGCCTATCAATTGTCCCAATTATGTTTGTCATTACCATTAGGAATCAAGTCTATTAAAGACAATGTAAAATATCTATACATTTCATCACCCCCACCCCGTTAAAAAATCCTAGATAGTAGCAATAATGCTCTTTCTAATGATTTTCCATGCAAATTTATAACAAAGGGTTGATAACCCATCAAGACCAACCATTTTGTTACTCTTAACTACATTCAAAGCCTCTTTAATTTCAAACTCATTTAGGATATAAGTTAAATCAAACATGTTGATTTATTCTTACGTTCATCAAAGAAATTGCTTCTGAGACCCATCTAAAGAAACAACAATTGAGCTAAATAAGAGTTGAAAATAGTTGAGGTAACTCTCAATAATATCCTTTTGCTATTCAATCAATCCAAGTTATCATATTTAACTTTTAAGATTTCCTCGGCTCTCTCCTCCTCATGATAAATACATGAAATAATCATGAATTCCTATCCCGTCCCATAAAACTAGTTATAATAGCCTTTTGTCTCAACAAACTCTCTTCCATGTTAATAGGTTTTTGTAATTCAACCAAGCAAGATTTACAACTTTAAATCATATGAGGCATTATTAAGGATCTCTTCTTCAAGACCTTTAACTTTATCTTTACATAGGAAACCATCTTTGTTATATTACCAAATGTATCTGAGTTCCATCTTCTCAATTTGGTAGCAAGATTCTTGTGAAGTCTTCATAGTTTTGTCCAAGCTTCACTATCACCTTCAACTATCCAAGCATCATTGAAACACTCCAAGAACTTCTCATGCTGAGTCTACCTATTCAAGAACCAAAATGTTGAATGTGTCGATCTTGGAATGAGCTTTATAAAAAGTAAAAGAGGGGCATAACCATACCTACTAAGATGATTGGCAGTATAGTGCTAAAAATTATTACTCCATTCAGTATTAATTAACTTCTTATATAATATTTTAAATATCTTTCCTTTAGACCATGTCAAAGGAAAACCTTAAAACCTAGCATTCAATAATCCAGTGTCAAGAATTGCATCAACAAACTCCATCATTATTATGTTGTTTGGTTTCCTTCAACCCTTTTTATTATAACAATCTCAATCATATTGAAGTCCCCTCCCACCAACTAGCCACTCTGTCAGTTAAGGTTGATAATAAAATTTTTAATTAGCAATTCACATCTGGATTGCCTAGAGCAAGTTGCATAAACCACCATTGATGATCAGAATTCTCTGATCATCAATAAGTACCTCCACTTGAAAATTTCCTTTCCAAAACATCTTACCACCATAATTTCAAGCCTAACTAAAGTTGCTAAAACCTCTCAAAATTCTACAATAGTTATTGTTATGAACCATAGGTTATAGGAGAACAAAGATGTCCAAATTATGGATTTTAATCAGGTTATTCAACTTGTTTGAGGCATTGAGCTTAGCTATGCCTTTAATATTTTAAATCATAAAGTTAGTCATTAAATAAGGGATGACTACCCCTAGTGACCCTAGTAAGAAGCCTGTCATTATATTTGTCTAGAATTTCCAATAAAGGAATAACTTTAAATCTTTACTATCACCATTAGATTAACATGATTAGCTTATATTAATCTTGTTTGCTTATTTTTCTTTGACATTTGCACCATCCATGCCTCCTTTATCTCCTAAATCATAGAATTCATCACTTATAAATTGGTTATTGTTGACCTCACTTTTGGAGTGAAGATCTAATCTTCCCAACATTGGTCTAGGGGTCTTCTAGACACTAATAGCTCCTTAGTCATAAGACACTTCTAGTGGATAAGCAAACACTTAACCTAAACCTAAAGACTTAGAAGGGTTAGTCATAAGATCAAGCTATGCCTTAGGACTTAGGGAAACCCACCTAGCCTATAGCCTAACCAACTCTATGCCTATCCCCTTAGCCAAAATCAAACATCAAACAAATATATCCAATTCCAATTGGATCTCAACTCAAATTCAAGTCTCCAAAACAAAATCAGATCCACCATAACCCAAACCTAAGCCCATGATTTTATTCTATGGACTTAGCCAAATTTTCATTAATCTAAATCAAACTCAATTGATTTCCTCATAAATCAATCAATCCTCCAATCATTATTCCAAATCAAGTCTACAATCAAACTCAAGTCTCCAAACTAAAATCAAAGCCACCATAATCCAAACCTAAGCCCATGATTTGATCTTATGGACTTAGCCAAATTTTCCTTCAATCCAAATAAAACTCAATTGATTTCCTCATAAACCAATCAATCCTCCAATCATCTTTCCAAATCAAATCTACAATCACATTCAAGTCTCCAAGCCAAAATCAAACCCACCATAACCCAAACCTAAGTCCATGATTTGATCCTATGGACTTAGCCAAATTTTCCTTCAATCCAAATCAAACTCAATTGATTTTCTCATAAATCAATCAATCCTCCAATCATCATTCCAAATCAAGTCTACAATAAAATTCAAATCTCCAAACCAAAATCAAATCCACCATAACCCAAACCTAAGCCCATGATTTTATCCTATGGACCTAGTCAAATTTTCTTCAAACCAAATCAAACTCAATCGACCCTCATAAATCAATCAATCCTCCAATCATCATTCCAAATCAACTCTACAATCAAATTCAATCCCTTAAGCCAATATCAAATCTAACCCAAATCTAATTCCAAATTGATTAGTGAACATGATCAAAGCCTTGATTTAACCCAATTGACCCACTTAGCCCAAATTGACCCTTTAAGGGTCAATTTGGCCTAAATCATTCCCAAATCCAAATTGATTGAAATGAAAGCTTGCAATCATCTTCAAATGATTAATTGAACCTAAACCAATACCTAACACAAGCCAATTTGGCCAATTTGGCCAAATTGGTCAACTTAACATGTTTGACCCATATGAACTCA
This sequence comes from Cymbidium sinense, assembly GCA_021442155.1. Taxonomy (NCBI): domain Eukaryota; kingdom Viridiplantae; phylum Streptophyta; class Magnoliopsida; order Asparagales; family Orchidaceae; genus Cymbidium; species Cymbidium sinense. The sequence continues at coordinate 73,078,256 of CM038231.1, forward strand.
AATGAATCAAATCCAAATCCAATCCAAATTAAATAAATCCAATTGCACCAAAACATTCCAAATACTTATTTGAACTTGACTTAAGCCTTAGTTTGACCCAATTTTACCAATTAGTCAACTTGACCCAACCAAGCCCAATTTGACCTACATGAGTCAAATTGAGTGAAACCCATTCAAACCAAGCCCAAATACAATGAAACTTGGCATGGACCTTCCTTAGGTCACCATGGGTCAGGCTAAATCCAACCAAATCATGATTAACCCGAATTGACCCAAAACCCAATGGGTAAAGCTTGCCAAATGAGAAAAATACCCCATTTGAATGGAAAAACCCATTCTCCTCCACATGGATGCCTCTTAGGCCTCCACCTAAGCAAGAGGGACATTGGCTCACCTACCCAAAGGTGATTTGGTCAGCCATGACCAAAATGGAGGTGAGTTCACCCCTTTCCTCCCATTGGAACACTTGGAAACCAAGGACTCTCACTTCTCCTCCAAAGACAGCCACTCCCCCTCACTCACCCACTCAAACCAAGCCAACTCAAAACCTCTCTACCACCCATGACCACCTGCAGTGCCTGGATGGCCAATAGAAGCCAAAGGAATCTCGTCTGTCCGATCTAAGGCAGGAGGGGTTATACCCACCCCCCTCAATTCCATTCAATTCGACACACCAAGCATCCTCAGAGCCCTAGCCCACTAAGACTAGCTGCCAAAGCATTTCCCTAAGCTTCTCGACCTTCCTCCTTACTAAAAAACACCAACCCAAAATAGGGTGATTCCAACTTTGTCCAGCTCTACCAAATCCCAACCAATCCCAAATTAACTTCACCCACACGTTTACCAAACTCTAGTGAGTCAAAATGAACCTTCCCCCAAGTGATTCAAGCATCGGATGCCCCTCTAAGCATAATTTTGGCAAGTTTTTTTGGTGATGGTTGATCCACAAACCATCGGCGAGGAATCAAGGCACCATCTTCTCAACAGGGCTTTGCCTCTTCAAGGTGAAGCTACCTCGGTTGGTTAGCTGCCGGTCAAAAGCTCCGGTGAGGTATTTTCCTACAAATTGACTATTTTCTAATTTATTTTTAGGCCTTTTTGAAGAAAATGTGAATTCCATGCAAATCCAACCATATAATCCTTATAGATCAACCCCGTGAGGGTGTGGAATGGATCCCAAGCCTCTATGATCTCCGGTGAGCTCGAATTGGGCAAAGGAAGGTAGACGGTGTCCATCTTCTATTGTTCAGGGGATGATAGATCATCTGCCATCCATTCCACATGATTGCAATGGATGGTCATGATCTCCTGTTATATTTAATTTTATTTTTTCCTAAGGGAACCACGAGATTAATCCCTGTCGTTCCATCTTAGATTAGACGGCATGGACAAAAGCGCGTCCCCTACCGCCACATCAGCGCTGAGTTGGATGATTTTAAATATGGCACATGAAAAGCATGCCATGTCAATGATCCATGTGGCACCGATAGGATTAGGCTTAATTAATGCTTAATAATGGGTTTTAATCACTAAAACTTTGAAAAATTATAACAATTTGTAGAAAAATCAAAAAAATATAAATAAATACTCATTTTAATGGTAAAATAAGGGAGATTTAATTAAAAATATATCCATTTGGTTTTGAATAGTAATTAAGGCTTAATTAGGGTTTGAATGCATACTTAATTAACCTAATTAAGCCTTAATTACTTAGGTAATTAATTTCAAACTTAGAAAATTGTTTTAATGGGATGACCTTTGCCTCTCATGACTTTCTTGGAATTTATTGCTTAGGTAATTATGAAAATTGATGTTTCAAACCTTAATTACCCTTTTTAATTAATTTAATGACTAATTAACCTTCCGAACATAAAAAATTTATTAATTAAAATTTATTAATCATTGATTAACAGTAAGTGGATGAGGGAGAGTGATTAGGACCTCTTTCCTAGTCTATTTCCTAGACCAATCTTACTTTAACAGAGTTAATTAAGATGGTTATTAAATGCATAATTAATCAATTTAGTGGTTAAAATAAATCAAATTGAAATGTTAATCACATAAAAAAAAATAATGAGATTAAGGGTTCCTCTTTATGTGTTGAATAACATAAAGACCCTTTAAGGAAATCTTTATTAACCCATGAGTGTGGGAAAATCATAAAAGTACTTAATCAGATTCTATAACATAATTAATCTCTAATTATGAGCCAATTGCATTAGGTCCCTTAGGAGCATTGCAATTTTAGTTTCTCACATGTTCATATCATTTGTGGCTCATGATTAAGTGAATAATCAAATTAAAAAAAGCATATGAAAGGGTAATTAAGTGATTTAATTAATGATCCAACTTAATTAATTCATAAAATTATTTTATCTATCTTTCCTTGAACTAATTAAGGTTACCAACATGGGAATGGGATTAAAACAACAAATAATTTCTTTCCTCTCTAAGTTCAACTCAAATCGAAAATCAAATTAATAATGAGCTTTTGTTTTCTTTAAATAATTTTATTTAATATGATTGTCCTTAATAATTAATGTATTTGAATGAACCATGTGTTTATGTTTAGTCATTCCATCCTAATCACTTCTAAATGTTGTATGTCATATGATTCCATGCATTCATGTTTTCAAATCCAAATGAATTAAATAGATTTTATTTATGTAAGCTTGAATGTGTTGGCTTAACTTAATGATATGTGTGCTTATTATCACTAATAAATTCAAATCTACTTTTTTCAAAGCTTATAAATCGATAGTAACATATGGAATGATGATATTTATAAACTCATATAGGATTTGCATGTTGTTATAGCTTTGTTATGTGAATTTGAAGCTATCTTTCTTGAATTCATATATAGATTTACATATGTTTGAATTTTAATGTGTATATAGTTTGTACATCCCGGGAATATGAGGCTTTAAGTAGCCCCAAGGAGGTCATTTGATTATCTCACTTCCCTGGTTAACAAAGGCACATACCAATTTGATTTCATGCTTATGTATTTTGGTATTAGAATTTGGATAAAGCTTTAATTCATGTGCATAAATAATTCAACCAATGAAAAATACAATCTTTGCATGGCATTTATTCTTCCAATTCATGTATACATTAATATGTATCTAAGATAACAAGAATATAATCTAGACATCCTAGGAATGCGAGGTTTTAAGTAACCCCAAGGAGGTCATTTGATTATCTCGCTTCCCTGGTTAACAACAACACATACTTGCTTATATCTTTTATACATGTGTATGTGTATGTGATTGAAGAATGAAAACCCTCTCTTTTTCTACTAAACAAATATGAATTCATAATTACCTAAGTCACTAAAACGTGTAGTATGTGGATGTAAGGCCTCTTTCCTTTATTCATGTATATGAATTTAGACATAATTGAATGTTAAAAAGTATATATTCTAGACATCTCGAGAGTACAAGGCTTTAAATAGCTCCAAGGAGATCATTTGCTTATCTCACTTCCCTAGTTAACAAAGGCTTATACTTATTTAATTTCATTCTTATGTATTTTTATATTAGAATCTGGATAGAGCTTTAATCCATATATATATAAATAATTCAATTAAAGAAAATATCACTTCTTGCATGACTTTCATCTTTATGGTTATGTATACATTAATATGTATTTAAGATAGCAAGTATATAGTCTGGACATCCCGGAAATACTAGGCTTTAAGTAGCCCCAAGGAGGTCATTTGATTATCTCACTTCCCTGGTTAACAATGGCACGAACTTGTTTATATCTTATATACATATGCATCTTTACTTGCTTAATGAATGAAAGTCTTCTTTTTCCACTAAGTATGTATGCATCCTTCATCATTTAAGTGTGCCAAAATGTGTTGTATGTATAGATATGCTAAGTGTTAAATCATGTGCATGGAAAGGAATGATTTGATATATGTCATGTAATAGTAGTTCAATTATCTTAATCTTAAGATGTCTTTTATATTGAATAGGGTTATTTAAAGTTAACCTAAACTTAGGATTGATAAAATATTTAATAAGCCATTCACTAAAGAGAACTAAATCAAATTATTATGCTTTAAAAAATGGATTAAGGTAGGGATGAAAGAGGGTGAGCTTCTTTCTTCTTTTTTAACACTTAGATGATAAGTGTAAATCAAATGAAACCAAGCAAAATATAAATTAAAATTTATAATTCAACTAAAAAACTTGAAGTGGGACCAACCTTCATATTAAATTAAATTCTTCCACACTTAGAAAACCATAACTCTAATTCTTAGTTAAGACATACTACACAAAGCCTTAGCAAACACATTAAAATTAAACCACAACTTCTAGTCCTAGGTTAGGATGGTGTATGTGTGATGTATGTTTTATTTTATGATGAAATATTTTAGATTGGATGTTAGGGTATATGTTTCGTAGACTAGATGTTAGCCCGCTCTTAACCTAATTATGTTTTCTACATGGGGTTATGCTTAAGGAGCTGCTTAAAATAACATAAACATTCTCTTTGCAAGTTGCGTAAACCACTAAGAATAATCCAAATTAGGATTGGTGGGCTTGGTTACCCATGTGCAACGTGCTAAGTCCAAATTAAAAATATAACTGCTTGGGATCGAATGTATGTTTAACTAACTTCTATTTTGTAAGTGTTGTTAGATTTACTTTTACATGAAATGTAATTTTTGCAATAAGAATTAGGATTAGCACTATGGGGGATTAGGATGATGAGTGGCTAAAAGTAGTCCTAGGGTGCCCTGTGATGCCTTGAAGCAAACAAAATGAAATGATGAAAGGAGGACATAAATAAATAAAGAAGTGAAGACCTCCATAGCATGTATTCATTTTTAATTATAACTATTCTTTTATATTTCAGGTTGTATAAGGTTGGAGCTTAGCTACCCATCTTTTCTCTTTTTTGAGGTGTACGACGGTAATTGGCCGCACCAGCCTTTTATTCTTTTACAGTAGTCTATAAAAATAGTTGATGTTATGTTTAGCTTGCCCATTAGGATTGCATTCTTCTCATAATTTCTTCATGTTTGATATTTTAATGTGTGGTCTGGATACGATAGGCTCTTAGAAAAAAAATTAATTTTTCTACCCCAAATAACAACTCATAATCTCATTATAAAGCTTAGATTCTAAACAAGATAATTAAAAGATTTAGCAACCCCATTGTTGTATGGTTGTATGTCAAACATCATGCATGTCATACTCCTTCTTCCTTGAATATGGGGAATCTCCATCCTTGCACGATAGGGGAATGCTTGACCTATGAGGGCATCCCTTGTGGTGGAGAACGCCCTCATCTTGTTGATTTAGCCAACAACTTCATTTCATCATGCATTTAGGCATAAAAAATCCCAAAGCCTTTATCCAAATGAATGTGTCAAAATGAAATAAAATTTATAATGATTTATACTTTTAGACTAAGTTATATGCTCTTATCCTCATGTTATAGTCTCGTAGGAAGTGGGTTTAGGACTTTAGTCTCTTTCCAATTAAACAATAAGCTTAGCTATCTTATAATTCATAAGACCAGACTTCATGGTTTTGGATCATAGGAGGTGTTAGCTGGCGGCCAGTCCAGGTGGTTGTAAGTTCAAAAGAGTTAGATGATTTATCCTCTCTTGTGGAGATAAACTTTTATGTCCCCTTCGCTTAGATTTTGGTCATGTTGCAGCTTGTGCTAAAACTCCCTAGATTTAGGATTTGGGGTATCCATTTCCTTTTAGATACAAGGATAAATTCTCACCTCTTAGGTATTTTCATAATCTTGTATTGATGGATTATAATCCCTAACAATCTAATAAAATTTCACTTCAAACTAAAAAAATCCTCTCACTTTCAAAACATATAAAGCCTCACCATATGATAGATTGGAATGCTCACTAGATTTCCTAATATCATGAGCATTTCCTACTTATCTTCCTTCAAACTCAAAAATAAGTCTTTCTACTTGAACGATCCCACTTGATTTCCCAAAATAGCCAATTTATTGATAGTCTTAACCTAGAAATATTTGGTGATCATAATTACCTACTTTAATCGAGAGTGCTCTTGGGAAATTTTAGTTCCTAGGATGTAATTAACTATGGAGTCTTGCCTCCATAAAATACTTAACAAATTGACATAAAATAAACCCTACTTTACTTTTCCATGTAAAGTAGGGTAAAGATCTCTCGTATATACGAAGACCCATCATTATTTAAGAGTCCTTATTAGGTGATTACATCCATTATAGGATGATGTTTCTATCTTTTGAGATAGTACATCACACCTTAATGTTGTACCTAATCACTTTAATAACTACCCCTATGATCTATGTGGTGTCCACATGACCACTCTGAAAGTAAACACCATAGCCATTATGTAAGTCTTAATATTGTAATTATCTATTGGTATACTATGTTGAACTTCTTTCTCCCACCTCATTTCCCTTATATGCTTTAGCTCTTAATATAGTAATAACTCCCTCATGTATAACCAGACTCTTATCATTTATCCCTCTCCTTCTATTTAGTGTTGGGTTACCTCTTGATTTTGGAATTCTACCAACTTAGTATGCTCATGTTTTATAGTAAAACCAAACCCATGTAATTGATTTTTATGTATTTCATTTTGTGGTTTTATTTTGTTGGCAGGTCCAAGTTATTGACAAGTGGATTTATCAAGTTTATGGAGCTTGTCAAACCATCAATCACTTAATTTTATTTCTCCACTCCTTTGTTAGTTTTCTTATTTCTTAATTCAAGATAAGCAGCAAAACCATTTTCAAAGCTGTGCCCAAACTTTCTATGTTTACTAAAATTCAAAATTATTGTTTATAACATTTGCTTGCCATAAACCATTTATGGAGGAACCTATCTAAACTTCCTTAGCATATTAGGATGTTATATCCATCTCTAGTAGCTAAAGGTTGAGATAAGTTGAATGTTAGCAATCTAGCTTAAGGGGTTTCCCAAAAATTATATATTAATAATGAATTATTTGCTTGTTAAAGAGGTGTAGCTTCAAGTTTGGAAATTTAATCAAAATAGGGACTATTAGAGGCTCAACACTATAATCAAATTAGGAGTCCATTTAAGAACTTTCATAGGCATATTGTCAATGTAAGTTTTATGGCAATATGCCATCCATCAAGTTTCCCATTGCTCCACTTTCTTAACAACTTAAAATTGTCAAAATATTTTCAAATCACATCCATCTTAGGATGCTTAAAAGTAAACATGCCAATTCATGTAAACATAAGGGGTTTAAAAAGTTGCACAATTTTGGCATCTAAGAGAAACAAAGCAGGGTTTTAATTCCTTTTATTTGCATGGTTTATGAATTAACTCTTAGCTCCTTTTTCAATTCTTTCATAATAAACTTAAGGGAAGATTAATTTTTTAATTACATCTAGAGTATTCTTATTCACTGAACTATTATTGATAAGAAAAAAGTAACTATTATTGATAAGAACCCTTACATATGTAGAGGTGTTCATTCAGTCCAAAATAGCATATCAACAAACCCAGGAACTAATGAAGTAGTAGCCATAATAAAGTAGAAGACATACCTCACTGGCATGAATGGAACAATTGTCATCTTCCTTAATTATAAGTTGGTATTGACTCAATTATAGCCTTGAAAATGCGAATAAAATGAACTATATAACATGCTTATATGTGCATATTGAATATGATGGAGTTTTACCACTTTTAGTACTAATTATGGATGCTAAGATACTTTTACATGTATGTAGAAAGTTTATGAAAATGATCATTAATATTGAAGTGCCTTAAATAATGAACTTTATATGGTGGTTCTTATAATAGATGTAAAATATATAGATAAGATAAGATATTATACTATACAATAGAATGTGTTAAACCTTCTTAATCGATCCTATTTAATATAAATTATTGATTATTTTATATTGATTTATTATGTTTGACTAACATGCATATTATTATTTTTCATTATACTACTATAGTTTAGAAGTATGACTATTCACTGCTAGTTGATAGCATACCATTTTTTTAAATTAACATTGTCATGTTTTTACTTTAAATTAAAAAATGAGTGAAAAAAGAGAAGATGTGTATCAAAAATATGAACAATAAAGAGAAAGGTAAGTTTATTTTAATTATTTTAAGTAAATTGAGAACACATTTGTTAGTAGCTCTTTTGATTTATTTTTTTAGTTTTAGTTAGTGAAAGAAATTGAAATTTAAACATAATAGCACTGTCTGACCTTCCTTTCACTTCTTGGTAATTTCAAGCTTTCAGGTTGGATCATGATATTCAATATAAAAGACATTTATATTAATTAACTTTTATACTTAGTTCGACTCCTCTATTCTTATATTATTATTAATCTCTAAATAAACAAATCTTAACATTAGAAACATTTATTTTATATAAATTTATTCTAATTAATACATATGAATAATTTTATGCATTTAATGATAATTTAACTTTCATGTTTCATTGAGAAAATTTTGAAGTTTCAATTTATACATTTAACTTCATTTCTCAAATTAACTTTCAATTTTTAAGTTAATAATTTATTTATATCATTTAGTTATTTAACAACCTTTAGTAAACTTCATGCTAATTAATGTTACTTAACTTTATTGTTTAACAATATTTTTTTCATTAAACTACATAATTATAACTAATATTTGTAATCCTATAATATTATCATTTTAACTTTTATGGCTTTCAAGATACATAAAATTCTTTTATTATGCTCTTTTATCATAATCATATACAACATAATTTATTAGGTTGTCTAATTATAAAATTTATTTTATAATTATCACATTTATCTTCCTTATACTGACCATAACACATTTTTGCATTATTTTAGGTATAAATCAAACCTAAGATTTGTAGAATGCAATAGAAAGTAGGAAGAGAAAGGAAAGAAAAGCCTCAAGTTTCATTAAGAAAAATCATACTATCGTGATATGGTTTGATTAAATATGGTGTCTACTTAGCACAAAGACCAATAACTCTACTTAGTAGGCAAGAGTTCTTGATGTTGTGCTTGCTTAGTTTATTTATTTGGCTAAATGTGTTTGCAAGTGCACGTGCCACAAAAGTAATATAAAAGTGAATCAAATATTATTAACTTAGATAGCACTCACTACAAGCAATTGTCAAAACAAGATCGTACACATGCAAGTGTGCTACTTGCTTGTAAAGATTTTTTGTTCTTCTGTCAAGTAGAAAAGAAAGTCTAATAATAAAGATGATATATGGAAGCCAGCCACAAAGATGATGACTCACTCTTGATAGGTGAATGATCAAATGAGACTAGACGAGTTATGTGATCAAAGTTTGGCAACTTGCTTCTGACATGGAAACTCACTCTCATACAAGTGATCTTACATCTATAGTGCACATCAGATAGCTCATCTCAATGATCCATAGAATCCTAACGAAGGGACTCGCCACTAGCCATTAGGTGTTCGCCTCATATTGGTGAGTTTTTCATGTAATTAACTTACCTTATTTGTACTTATCATATGAATTGATCTGCCTCAACCATATAAAAAGAAGTCTTTTAAAATAGGGATCATTGTTTTCACTTCTCTCTTCAAGGGTTTGAGGACTTTCTTACATTCTTTAGATTGTCTCCAGAATAAACCTATTTTGTACGAAGTTCTTTTGGATTAATAAAATTTTGGACATTTCTTGCATTTTTATTTTTAAATGCCTTATTTCTTCTAGTCTTGTTTCTTTAGTACCTAAGAAGATTATGCTTTGTTCCATAAACAAATTTAGATCTAACATCCTTTTAGGTGTAGTGAGCTTGAATGAGGCTGAGAACTAAATAAAATAACATAGCAAGTATGGAGCCAAACACTCAATAATTTATCACACAACAAGATTTAAAGATTATAAATGATAGAATCACTCACCTGGTATAAGCAACCATGGAGAAAGCCAAGAATAAGGGTCATAGAGTAAAAGAAAATAAAGGTTCTTTAGGATCAGTGATCTATCGAGCTCACCAATAAAGTTGAGAAAGTGCAGATGATGAGTCATATAATGCAAGCAAAGATGACATGTGAGTATAGCAGGTGAACCCAACAAATACTTTATCCAAAAAAATCATAGAAGCTTATCTACTACATAGATTCAAGATCTCACACTTAGAATCATATAAAGGCCAAATAGACCCCACCAGTCATATAACATACTTTAAAAAAACTCTACTAAATCTAGATGATGTAATGAATTGTCATCTCTTCTTCACTGCTTTTAATGAATTAATGCTTAGGTGGTTCTCATACTTGCTCAAAACTTCTTCATCAAATTCAAAAAGATGTTTTCAACACAGTTCATGAGTGTGCAAAGGCCATTAAAGAGTTCTCACACTCTTTTTATAAGTAAGGTAGGATCATTGTTAATCTCTAAGGAAGTTCAATACTTACTTCCAAAGGAAAAAGTTGAAAGTCAAATACCTCGAACCTGTAGTGGCACAAGTTACACTCACCCAAGGTTTAAAGGATGGCCCTTTCAGATATACCCTTATACTTTAACAATCCAAGACATTAGCCAAATTAATTTAGTTGGTAAATAATCATGTGAACATCGAGAAATATAATGAGGTCGCTTAGCTAATGATAGTGTTTTGCAAGAAGGTTTTGGAGAGAAAGTTGCCTCTGAAGCAATTATCTAGGTAGAGGTTCTGGACATAAAGATAAGATAAAAAAAAAAAAGACATCTTGTTAAAAGAGAGGAAATGCTTATGCATAAGTGAGAATTCAGAAATCAATTAATTTATCTTCAAGAAGATGAGTGACACCCTTAAGAGTGTCAACGGCTGAATTGGTAGAAGCCATTCAGATAAAGAATGCTTTAAACGGCCACCACCCATAAAGGTAGATGGATTGTGATCTCTCCAAATATTGTGTTATTATTGTGACCATGGAGTTGACATCGAGAGTATCATCAACTAAAGAGCTTAGTTGGCAAGCTTATTAAGGATGAAACTCATGATATTTACCTAGGAGGCAAGGTAAAAAAGTACCAAAATAAGTAATGATCCTGCCCTGATGCATATCCATATTGTGGATTCATACTTTCCATCTTCGGTGTTAGGAAGCTATGACACCCCATAGGAGGGTGAATTAGGTGTTTAAAAATATTTTTAATCTAAAACTTAACTTTAAGCTTTTGAAGAAAAGTTAATGAAAAGTAAATCTTATGATTACATTAATCACAATAAAAATAAAGACAAGTGCAAAAAAATAAAAGACTCAAAAATAAAGAGATAAGAGGCATAGAGATTTTTATGTGGTTTGGCCAAATCAAAAAACTGGCCTACATCCTTGCCTAGTCACCCTAAGTAAGAATTCACTAACCAAAATAACCTTGCAAATAATCTCTCATACTCTCTTACACTGGGCAAGTATAACCCCAACAACATACTTTCTTACATTGGGTAAGTATAACCCCAACATAGACAAGAAAAAGAAAAGTACAAGTATGAATATATCTCTCTCAATTTTAAAATAAAATTTGCACTTGTGCCCACGAAGCAAATAACCAAACAAATAAGAAAGAGCTCAAAATTTATTTTTATTTTTATTTTATAAAGCATGCAGTACTATGAACTTAAGGTAAAGTGTTTAAAATAAATTATTCCTTAAAAATTATTTGTGCATAAGGAAAATGATAATTTGAATATATGAACTTGAAAATAATTTACTACAGTGCTTAAAATAATATAACTTTTAAGATAACTTGCACAAAGTAGAAAATCAAGGATCTATAAAGTAAAAAAAATTGAAGCAACAAACAATTGTGAAAACCTTATGAATATGATCTCAATTTAAAACTTTTTGAAACAAAGTGCAAGAATAAAATCAACCTTTAATACACTTACATAAAGTGAAATGAAAATATCTTAAAGATGAGTACTAATAAAAAAAATAATTCCAACAACCTTTAGAGAATAATTTCACAAAATAAAGCACAATCAAATGACGTATAAACCTTTCAAACTTCTTGAATTCAAAGATAAAAGAACTTGGGAAACTCTTTAACAATGCAAGACACAAATTTTATAAATCTAATCAAACTATCAAAATCAAGATAACAAAGTAATTCAATGTAAATCAAACACCCTTACTCAAGTCCTTTTAATGTGAGAGAGTATGAGTACAAGACTTGATGATGGCTTTTCCAAAGTTTGAAGGAAGCTTGAAGAAGATGAAGAAGATCTCACCTTTGAATTTGTTGAAGGGATGAACAAGATAGAAGAGCTTCAGCACTTGAATTCAAAAGATCAACTCATGTAAACAATTTGCAAGAGTTCAGCCAAAGTGAAGTTTTTCAAGAGAGATTAAATTAAGAGAACACCTCTTCAAATGGAGATTAATCCAAGATGTGGTCAACCAAAGCAAGGAAAAAAGGAGAGGGAAATCACATATGGAAGGCTTTCATTTTTCAAATTCAAACCACTAGATTTGAATTTAAATAAATTCAAATCACATGCATAAGCAGTTGGCCAAAGATTTGAGAGAGGAAACTGAACTATTTAACGTAATTAAGTAATCACAAAATAAAATTAGGCCAAGCATTATTCGTCCAAGGAGAGATCAGATCAAGAGAGGAAGCAATTAAGGCAAGGATTTGATTTTGTGCAATTTAGAGCATGAAAATAAATTTAAATTTAAATAGATTCAAATCTAATGTGGTTGGCCATGCAAAAGGAGGGAGCATAATTAATTTAGTTGACTTAATTAAGCACTTGTTAGTTAGGATAAGATTTAATAACAAAAGAGTTTGACTTATACTAAAATAAAATAAATCTAATGGACTTACATCCATGAGATGGCCTAGGCATTCCTTATAGGATTCAATCATGAATAAATGCAATAGATATGAGGGATTTAATTAATTAAGCAAAGAAAGAATAATAAAGAAAGCAATATGAATAAAAAAAATTTAAGTGATTTAATATAATGCATGAGAAGGTTTCGACCAAGCTCCTTCTTAATTGGGTTAAATCTCAATTAAAGCAATACAATTAATATGCAATCAATAAAGATTAAGTAGGAAGGGTTTTGAAACATAAACACAATTTAAATTAAATTAAATAAGAATAACATGGGCTGTTCATGGACTTTCCAAAAATAAAAAAATAAAAATAAGGAAGTGTATTAATTCATAGTTCATTTGAATGTAAATTTAAATAAACTTAAATTAATTCAAATAAACTCAAATTAAATTAAAGTAATGCATGATATCATTAGCCAAGCATTTTCAAATTGAAATAGATCATGTTTGGAAAGCAATAAATATAATTTGAAAATTGAAATTCAAAATATTCAAATTCAAAATTCAAATATATTTAAATTTTAAAACTCCATTAAATGAGCAAAAATAATGCGACATTAAATTAAATAAATTCTGCAAAATTTTTCATTCCAAAAACATTAAAAAATTTACTATGCATGAGGAAAAATAAAATTCAAATTAAATTATGATAAGCAAGAGAAAAGGAATAATTTTAATAATTAAGTGAATAATTTAATTCTCTTCCTGAAATAAATGGACAAAAAATCAATCTAATCATAGAAACTTATTAATGAATTGAAAAATAAACTTAACTAAGTTTAAGATACAATGGATAAATTTTAAACTAATGTAAGTGGGCAAATTATTCTAAAAAGACAAATTCAAGGAAATTGAAAAATGAATGCAAATAAAATATGAAACAAATAAGTTAAAATTCAAAATTAATATGATAAAAATATTTTAGAAATTTATTTTGTATTTATAAGGTCTTATTTATTTTATATTTCAAATCCTAGGAATACTCCCAAATAACCCTAGTTCAGGTTGATTTGGCTTTCCAAATTTAACTATGTAAGTTAAGTCTTGAAATTTCTTGAAACACTTAAACTAAACAACTAGTATCATCCAAGAATATGTTTGTTATCATCAAAATTAATTTATTATGTAGTGGGGCTCTTTGAGTCAACATTTGGAAGTGATGAAAAGTCTTAAAGATGAGTGAGTCTTAAGTGACTATGATCCGAAGATGTTAACTCAGCGGCTATGGTGTGTGCACCACATACCTCAATAGTTTATATTGGCTTTTCAAAGAAAGACTACCCCTCAATTGGCAACCCGTATAATGATGCAATTATAGTTACAATTTTAATTGTTAATTATCAAATCAGGAGCATGTTGATCGATACTGGGAGCTAGGTCAATATTATTTTCAAATTTGTGTTTGATAAACTAGGTTTGGTGAACCCCTACTAGAGGGCCACTTTATGATTGTTAAAGAGAAAGAAGAGAAATAGAAGGGATAATCTCCATTCTATTGATATGGGGAGAAGGCGATAAGTAGTTTATGACAATGATAGATTTCATTATCATAGAAGCACCCACTACATGTAATGCTAATTTTGGCCTACCATTATTTAGCACATTCAGAATAGAGGTGTTGACATATCGCATAGCAATCATGTTCTTAATAAGTGCAGAAGATATTACTATCAGAGGAAACTTGAATCAATATAAGGCCTACTACTTAAGAGTAGTAGGCAGTTCTAACAAAGGGAAAGTTTTATAGTTAAAGGTCACATGCACTGGAGTGAATGTCATCATAAAGATTGAAGAAGTACCAACAACACAAAATCTAGAATCAGTTCTTAAAATTACCTTAGTTTTTTACATTAAGCATAAGAAATCTCTCATTCAAACTCTCTAGGATAATATTGATGTATTCTCCTAGAGTGTAATCAAGATGCTGAGTATCGAAATCAACAATGCCTATTATTGACTCAATATATAGAGAGATGCTCAACCCATAAAATAAAAGATGATGAGAACTTCATCCTCACTTGCCAAGCTGATTAAAGAAGAAGTCACTAACGTACTCAAAGTTGACTTCATTAGAGAAGTCCAATAACTATAATCGATGTCAAACGTAGTGATGGTACAAACATCGAGCGAGAAGTAGGGGACTTGTGTTGACTTCATCAATTTGAACTTAGCATGTCCAAAAGATGGATATCCTCTCCCCATAATAGACACACTCATTGACTCAGTGGTAGGCTACTCTATGATGAGTTTACAACATGCTTTCCTAGAATACCCCTAATATAGATGTATCCCACTGATTCAAAGAAGACAGTGTTTATCACTCAGGAGGGACTCCATTTCTATAAAGTAATGCCCTTAAAACTAAAGAATGTGGTGTCAATTTATCAAAGGATGGTGGATTGAGTATTGAAATATTAAGAAGGAAGAATTGTGGAAACTTAAATTAATAACTTACTAGTTAGGAGCAAGTTGCGTGATTAACACATTCAGGATCTTAAAGAGACCTTCACCACTTTGAAAAATATGATATGTGCCTTGATCCATTGAAGTGCATCTTTGGCATAGGGTCGAGAAACTTCTTAGGGTTCTTAATCACTCTTGAACCCTCAATAAAGAGAAAGCCATAATCAACATGCCTTTACCCATAATGATGAAATAAGTTCAGTGACTCACTAAGAAAGTAACCAAATTAAATTGGTTCTTCTCAAAAGAAGAACAGACCTACTCTCTGTTCTTTAAAGCACTTAGATGTGAAAAAAAGTTTGAATGGACTCCATAGTGTGAGAATGCCTTCTACAACTTAAAATGTCTACTCGTATCACCTCCATTACTATAAAGCCCTAAAGAAGGCAAGACCATGCTACTATATTTAGATATGGGAGAATATCCCATTTACTATGTCAATAAATCATTGTGAGATGCCAAGATGAATTATCCCAATATGGAAAAACTCACACTCATGCTCATTGTTCTAGCACACTAACTCCAGCCATATTTTCAAGCATATTAGATCCAAGTTGCCATTAATAAGTCATTGAAGTACATCCTTGTCAAGTTGGATCTCTCATGAAGGTTACTGAAATGGTTGGAAGAATTAAGTGAATTTGTCACATCCTACTCACCTAGAACAACAATAAAAGATCATAAACTTTCCTATTTCCTTGCAAATTTTGGTGGTTTAGGTAATGCTTTGATTAACCTAGAACATTATGACAATAATATGTAGATGGTGCTACAGGATAACAAGATATAAGAGGGGAACATTGTGCTAAAAAGTCTAGTAGGGATTACCAAAACATAGTCGATCAAGTTTAATTTAAAATTGATGAACAAAAAATATGAATACGATGCATTACTCATCATACTAAGATTCACCTAAGGGCTCAATCTGTTACACAACATAGTTTACTCACACTTATAACTCATAGTAAGACAAGTTAATGAGGATTATAAAGTCAGAGATGAGTCATTACAAAGATTCTTACTTAAAGTAAAGGTAAAGATCAAGAAACTATAGTACTTAAAATTGAGAAAATGTGCAGGGAGCATAACCAACTCATCAATTTACTCTCT
Source organism: Cymbidium sinense (assembly GCA_021442155.1). Lineage (NCBI taxonomy): Eukaryota > Viridiplantae > Streptophyta > Magnoliopsida > Asparagales > Orchidaceae > Cymbidium > Cymbidium sinense. The sequence goes on from CM038231.1 coordinate 73,094,668, forward strand.
AAAGCAAGAAAACTTGGAGAGAACTCTACTATTCAACTCACCCAACCAAGCATAGAGAAAGAAGAGTCAATGTATATAGAATATAAGGACTCATGAAGTTGGATTAATCCCATCCAAAAAGCACTTATAGATTGAAATAAAAGACTTGAAAAGAACTAAGATTAAAACCATCCATTATTTACTAATCAGAGGTGAACTCTTCCAATGGTCATTGACTTCACTCAATATGAGATGCATATGAGAAAGTGGACAAAGAAAGGTACATAAAGAGATACACTCAAGTGAATGTTGAAATGACTCTAGAGGAAGGACACTCACTCATAGGAACCTATGATAGAGATAATCTTATGATGAGAAAGGATGATGAAAAATTCACCAAAAGATGAGAACAATATAAAAAATTCACCCCTTTGTAGTAATAACTATCATAGCCTCTACAACCTATTTCGACTCCCTAACCTTTTACCATTTGAGCAATGGATCTGATAGACCCTATGTCAATAACTAGTAATAAAAAAAATTCATACTCATCATAATTAATTCCTTTAGTAAGTGGATCAAAGAAAAATTACTTGCCAAGATAATTGCTTAGGTACTTAACAATTTTATTTAGACTGATATCATTTGTAGTTATGGGCAACTAATGTTGATCATCATGGATAACAAACAATAGTTCATTGATAAGGAACTATGGGAGTTGGGTGAGTCTTAAAGAATTCAGCTAAGGTTTACTTTGTTCATCACCACCCACAAAGTAATAGCCAAGTAGGAGAGGCAAATAACAAAATCATCAACTTATTGATGAAGAAGGAAGAAATTATCAAAGTAAAATGAGTAGATGCATTTCCCGCTATGCTTTGTGCTCTTATGATGACTCCCACCACCACAATTAGATAAACACCATTCACACAATCACATAGAATAGAAGTTGTATTAGTGGTCAAATATGAACCAAACCCATTAGCGATCAAAGGGCAAGACAAAAATACTTATGAGCGGGAGAAAAAAAATGTGGAGGCTATGGAAGACACACTTGGTATGCTTAAATAATTATGAATCAAAGCATTAGTTAGAAAAGAAGAACTAAAGAGACAAATGGTAAAATATTACAATCTCCATGTCAGAGAGAAACACTTTAAAGTAGGTGATTTAGTACTAAAGAAAGTAGATGTAGCAACTTAAGAAAACATATTGGATAAACTCACTTATATGTGGTATGATCCTTACATCATCAAAAAATAGGTTGGCCTAGGAGCATACTAGCTGCTAACCCATGAAGGACAAGATGTACCCTATACTTGAAATGTCAAAGAACTAAAAAAAGTTTACAATATGATAAGCTATATCTTTGTTTCTTGTCTTTTTTTTTTATTAAGTTATAACTTCAAGATAATAAAACTTTCTAGTTCTCCTAATTGGCACTTTTTTCTTTTTTTTTTCACTTACCTGATCACTTGTAAGATAATGCCAAGAATGTTTAGTGAATAATGATAATCCAAATTAATACTCAGGGAGTTTGTGTGATGACTTAAGATAGTCAATCGAGCCATTTCTGGCCTAAGTTAAAAGTTCTATCTAGTGAGCCATGAAGTGGCCAATTATAATATCTAAAAGTTTGGTCTGTCATTCTTGACTCGAGAATACTAAAATTGACAAAATAGCTCTCAAGATAAAATATATAAATTCTCAAGGAGTTACATGATGACTCAAGACACTCGATGAGCCATTTTTGGCCTAAGTGAAAGGTTCCTACTTGTGAGCCATAAAAAGGCCAGGTAGGAAACCTAAATGCTTGGCACACCATTCTTGGCCCAAAAATACCAAAGTTGGGTAGGAAATTATCAAGTTAAAATTATAAATACTTGCTTAAATTATTTTATGGAATACTAAAAGACCAACACTCCATGCAATTGGAGACTCAAATGTAAGATCAACACCCAAAGAGGTCAGTGATTATCAACTAAAAAGACTACCTCCTCATAGTTGAAAACTAAAAGACCAACACCCCATGTGGTTGGAATGCAAGTGTAAGACTTACATATCAAGAGGTCAGTGACTATCAACTAAAAACACCAACTCCCATGGTTAGTGACCAAAAGATCAATGCCTTGTGTAGTTGGTAACTCAAGTGTAAGACTAAAACTCTAAGAGGTTGACAACTATCAACTAAAAAGACCAACTCCTAATGGTTTGAGACCAAAAGATGAACACCTCATGCTATTGGCAACTCAAGTGTAAAAATAACAACCAACGCCCCATGGTTGGTGACCAAAAGACCAACACCCCATGTAGTTGGTAGTTTAATTATAAGATCAACATCTCAAGAGGTCACTGACTATCAACCAAAAGACCAACACTCCAAGCGAGTGGTGACTTAAGTGCAAGAATGACACCCATCGAAATCGATTACTAAAATTTTAAAAACTAACACCCTGCATATGACATTCATTTTCTCTTAATATTGGATAATGCATTCAAACAATGCTTAGTTAATTCTTTCCTGCATTTCATAAAAATACTTAATGAATATGCAAGTGACAACAACTATCACACAACCATTTGAACAGATATATTTCCAAAAATATTTAGGAAAACAAGAGTATGAGAACTTTTTTTATTTCCAAAAAGGTTACAAAAATGCTAGTATATTGTACATATTAACTCCTTTCTTGACTCATAGAAAGAAAGAAAAAAAGAGAGAAAAAGGAACTAGCTAGTGCACCCTCATTGTTATGCTCTTCAAAGTTTGGTTTTGAATGCGTGAGTGCAATATAAAAATCCAAAAACTTGGTGTCTAACTAATCATGCTTCACCAATTTAGCAATGATGAAGTTAGTAACTGGCTTGAATTTTTGTTGCATTCAGTATTTGTACTTATCATAATTGAGAAAACCTAATAACTTAACCACTATTTTTAAACTCCTCGATACAATAAGAGAGATCTTCTTCTAATTCCTTTTTCACAATAATAAGGTGAGTAGCTCCAGGACCACCCAATCCTTCTCTTATCATCTCTTCCTAAAGCTTGGTGAACTTGGTCACAAAAGATTTGAGCTATCCTTTCACAGCAACAAGTTCTACCCTTACCATAGATAAGTCCTTCATCTTAAGAAAGAACTTCCTACATACCTCTGAGATCAATTGAATCCAAATCCATCTGTAAAGTGAGGCAAAATCCTCTAAGATATCTGTGAAGTATGATTAGGAAAGATTAAGCAACAAAAAGTAAAAGAAGTGCAAAAAATGTCTTTGATTTTATTATCCCACTGAGATTTAGTACAACTAGTGAAAGTTATGGCCTCCTAGAGAAGAGATGAAAAATAGAAAGATCCTTCTTTTGAAAGGACCCCTATTATAGTTGCAAAGGTGGTAACTACATATGGTAAGTACATGTAAGGTAAGTTGAGTATAGATAGGGATTCATCTTAGCGCAAATTAAGTTTTCTTCGGTCAAGTGATGAAGTCTGTAGCCCATTGGCAAGAGCAACTTGCCACTTCTTCTAATGTAGTGATTTGATAGGTTCTGTTAGGATCATCAAACCTTGGTCATTCATGTTTGTATGGTCTTCCTTTGACACTTACTAGCCACAAGCAAATCTAAATATGTAGCTAGTTTCTATACTCCATTCTTCAAGCTTCCTTCTTTGACCTGCCAAATGTTTATTACTGAGTAGCTCTCCCTTGTAGATTCAGCCATGTTTTGATGATGGTTAATTATGAAGGCTATCCTAGATCGCTTGCATATTTATACATACATCTAGCTCCTTGAGACTTCTTTTCCTTATATAGAAAACTCACAAAAAAGATAAAAAATAAAACAATTAGTTTTGAATATTTATTGAATTTCAAAAATAATATCATGAAGTTAGGAATGGTCAAATCACTTTCTAAAGAACCCAAGCTTCTTTAGCTATAAAAAAGAACTTTTATCTCCTCTCTTTTGGAGACCTTCCCTTGCATTATGCCCACTACTAAGTTAGAAATTTCCCTTTATTCATTAAGTCATTGTTGTTGAGATACATTCACTAACTCTCCATGCATGATAAGAGAGCTTATGCCTATATCAATTCTACTAAACTCTAGCCAGGCCTTTAGAAAAAGGTGAAGAATACTAACAAATTAGTGGAGGCCTTATTCGCTCTTATGGCTAAATTATGTAATTCAACTATCCCTAACCATTAGATTATTGTTGCTCTAGTTAAGGGGAGTGATGAGGATTTGTAGATGGGGCTGAGCACTCACCCTATAAAGGTAAAAGGTGTGACCACTATGGTGAGACCACCTTCCCTCCAACTCATGAGTGCTTAAGAGGAAGAAGAAGACATTCCCTTGGTTTAGCACTAAAAATTTATGGGAAGTAGGTTGGTGAGAACCATCTCCATGAAAGTGGCTATGGAGAAGTGTCTTGCTAAAGTAGGATTCATCCTACCTTTATTCCAAAGATCTTCTTGTTAGCCATTCTAATTTGTTCATGTTGTTGTAGCTTAGTGTGAAAAGTGTGCAGGCATTGGTGGAGAAACATAATGGACACACACCTACCCCTTAAGTTATCTCCCTTGATATCCAAGCAATCTTGACAAAAAAAACTTCATCTTACCATGGGTAAGTTGTTAGATCTTCATCTGAGTGTTGACGAACTCCATTTACTTGAGCAATGGCTTCCTTTTCTAAGGAGTTGGCCCTTAGTTGATCACCTTATCAAAATCTTATTGTTTATTTTTAACAAATTCATTTCTCAGTGTTCACGAGAGACTTTAGCTTCATAGCAAGCTAACTTGGTGACCAGCTTCACTTGATGGACATCCAAGAAATGTTGATATTTTTTATTCTTCTCATCAAGATAGCAATAAATATGCACGAGATAGATCTTTTCACCTAGAGGGAGCAGATGTTAAGATACAGTCATAGTCACTCATTGATCCATTTGCACTCGCTACTTTATAGAGGACTCCTCTAGAGGAAGATTTACACTCATCAAAGTAAGAAATGAGCGAGCTTCAGTCACTATTGAGACATAGTCACAATAGAGGCAGGCTTTGGAAATAGAGTTTGAAAGGAATTTTGTAACCATGTGGGCTGAGTTGGTTCAGCTCCAATACTCTATCAAATTACAAGAGACTACTCTTTTTAATTTTTATGTTAATTTTTTATTTGATTACATGTGTGATAAGGCCAGGCTTGGCAAGGAATGGCACTCAGACCCCTTTATATAGCAACTCAGAAAATAATATATAGTGATATTAACAAGTACATTGTAACTATTCTTTATATTTTTAATAAAAATATATGATTGTTTTTTCCTTACCACTTATTTATCAAGTCTACTTTATTGCTTGGATGTGATTAGAAGATCTTAATTATTTTTCTCATAGCTTGCACTACTTGAGATTACCATTGGATTAAATAATAATTTCTTTTTTTAAGGCTTGATATGACATCCGTGTTACTGTACCTTACCTTCTATGTCTATAAATTCATTCTTACTATGGTTGTTTAAATCTGTATAACCTCTTAGATTTTGAGTGATTAGATATCCTATCTTAATGAGTAGGCCACATTGTTCTCGTCTATTAAGTGACATCCTTTTGCTTGACTTGAATGGAAACTTTGAGGAAAGCAGTTGACTTCTTCATCAAGGTCGATGCCAAAGATATGCTTGACCTTGATTCCTCAATCATGAATCATTTCTTCCTGGGATACTGTCAGAGTCACCCTAACTATATGGTGCAAGTGTCTAATAAAGGTGAGCATTTCAAGTTAGTCAGTTCAAATGAGTTGTGCATTCCCTTTGAGCAATTTTTATGCGATCTATAACACCCTCTTCCTCGTGACAAGGTTGATTTTTTGAATTTCTATGGAGTCATCTTAGTCCATGTCCTACCAAACTCAGTGGCAAGCATCACCACCTTCATTATATTTTTCAAGGAGACTTAACTTATTTTAACAGGTCTTCTCTATGAAGGGCCATCAAGATGGGACTATCCAATTTTTAGATGTCTTGATGAAAACTCACACCCAATCAAATAAAGTATAGAAATGGCAATCAAAGCTCTTGTTTATTAAGAGCTTGTCACACTAGCCAGTACTAATGATCCCCATTTTATTTTTGGTGAGTAAGGTGACTTATCTCGAGTCTAATGCTCAGGTGAAGAAGGTTTTGGAAAAAGTGATGAATAAAAGTTTGAATATCTTTCAATATCTCCACTTTGGTTAAGTCTCTAGTGTCTTCCATACTTTATATTGCATTATCATTTGCAACATTTATATAAACTTCTTGACTCTTCCTTTTATAATTATCTCATTCACTTACTTGTATGAGATGAGACTTCTGTGGCTCCTCAACTTGATCTCATTTTGATTCAATTCTTAAATGAGGGTGAGCAAGGAAAAAAAGAGGAAGAGTCAACCCCCATTGAGGAGACCGATGAGGCTAGGCTGAGTATAGCTCCCAAGAATTACAGAAATAGAATGGTGAGTTCAACTCCACTAAGTCACCGAAAGCAGAAGAAAAGTGAGCTTAAGAAAGAGGAAGAGGAAGATGAGTATGCTAAAGATAATTATACTCCCAACATATCCAAGCTGACCAGTGAAGCCTTTGAGCTTGACCAAGAGATTTATTCTAAAGACATTAAATGCACTTCTAGATAAGATTCCCAATGGTTGACTACCTTTCACATCATGACTGCCCAAGCGATAGCTTTGTCATCGACTTAAGAGATTTACCAAAATTTGTTATCAAGAGGAAGGCCTTGTCCAAGATAAGGGTTGAACTAGCAGCTATGAAAGACTAGTTCCAATCCTCCAAGGACAATTCTTAGAGCTTCAAGCAGAGGTGACTTGGCAGGAGGAGGAGAAGAATAGAGTTGTCCTATTGACTTGCCTTGTTGAGGCAAAGAAGGAGTTTGAAGAGGAGCTCTCTCTTCAAGCATAGGAGTTTCAAAAGAAGAAAGCTGAGTTCACAGACTTCCTCAATTTTGATGAGTACAAAGACTATTGAAGTGAAAGTTCAAGGATAGTGCCAACTTCATCATCACCAAGTTAGAAAAGTTTGGTCATTTGGATGCCAAGTTCTTGGATTTCTCCAACATGCTTGCCCTTTGGAACTTTGATAAAGATGACAATAAGGGCAGCACAATTTGATTTTTTCCTCTTTTCCTTTGGTGAGTCGAGAGAGAATATATACCTCGCACTCTTATTTAGGGTTTTTACATGTAGATGAAAGTAATAATTTTTGTTCTTATTCCTAAGTACCATCTAAATTGCAAATATTTTTATTTGAATGAATATGGGAGTTATGTCTTTGTGAAGATCGTTGGATCTTCTTAGCAGGAATTTATTTGCAATGCAGGTATGAATATTTTATTTGGGACTTAATAAAATTATAGATACTGTACTTAGGCTATGCTTAATTTTTGACTATGGAAAATCACTCATTTGTAGTAACCAATTTTAATGAGTCTGATGATTTCTTCTTGCCAATCCATGAGGGTCGATTCTTACTTTACAAATTATGGTGAGTCGGTCTCCCTCTTCTTTTTCTCTATTTTATTTTTTTGTTTGCCAAATATGGAGAGTTGGTCTTTTTTTTTGCCAACTATGTTGAGTTGGTCTTAAGTGTTGTTGACCTCTCGGGGTGTCGGTCTTATAATGGAGTCACCAACTGCACAGATTGTTGATCTTTTTGGTGCAACATCTTTCCTTGAGCTAGAAGTAGTGTGCCGAGTACCGTGAGTCATCATGCAGCTCCACGAGTATCATTCCAAGTATTTTTCAACACACAATAAGGCAATAATCTAAGTGAGAAGGAGTATAAGCTTTATAAAGCTTAACTTTATATCCATAATAATGATATAGATGACAAGAAAATATAAAATGCATAAGATATTACTCACTTCAAAGATAAAACTTTTTGGGATCCCTGGCATTCTAGGTACGAGTACATCTTTTCCTTTGTGTGTTAGAAATTAGTATGCACTAGGTCTATCTTCTTTTTTGATAATGTAAGGTATGTCTAAGGTGTGGGCGAGTTTAATTAGAGTGTTATATTGAGTTTCTGCATCAACTTTCTTCAACACCAAGTCACCACCTTTATAATGTTTCTCATTCACATGGTGATCATAGTACCTCACCATTTATCTCCAATTTTTTTACCTTAGAGATGTCGTATATGTTATCCCCTAGTCCTTCCATTACTAATAATCTTTTACTATGGACCTCATATTGACTAGTGAAATAACTATTGGTCTATGTGATAATGCAAATGGTGAGTATCTTGCCATGTTTGTTGGAGTGGTCTTGAAGGCCTAAAGTACAATTGGTAATGCAATAAACCAATTAGTTTTGATGTCTTCCACCTTCTTCTAAGTTCAAGATATTCTTGATGGATGCACATGGTCGTTGATGTGTAGGTAATGAACTGAAGTAAAGAGAAGCTTACTTTCACCAATGACCAATACAAAAAGAAGGTTGATGGGCATAATAAAAAAAATTCTTTTAAGTTGGGGATCTAATTATGGTTTAACCTTTAAAGGATATATTCGCTATGGGTTTTTATTCAAAATTATTGCTGTGAAAATTGGTTTGTTTCTCATCAACAAGTGTATAATGAATAATGTCTGCATCATGTCACCTCAATATCTTATCTATGCTTAATGTATTTAATGTTTACACTACCACCATCCCAACAATGGGAAAACTTAGCCTTCAAAACTTGAGTCTAGTTCTTTTGAGGTGGAAGGAGTTTGATACATTAATGGAGCTACTTATAGTTTCATTGCCTTAATCACCTATCACTAAATTTCTAATTAACTTTTTTAATAGTCTATAATCAAGTTTAGCGTATTTATTAGAATGTTACTTTTGCTTCTTTTGGTTATTGATTATGGGGAATATATTCCCAGTATAAGAAAAGGTAAGGGACATTTTACTATATTTAATAGGGTTACTCATCTTTATGGAATTAATCTAGCTTTCCCTTTTCATCTCATTATTGCTATTTTTATGTCACATCATGCAACTTCTCCTTCTATGATTTAATAGAAATATAATTTTGTTGGATTTAGTAGATTTGATTTTTATCATGAAGGTGACTTTTTATATATAATTCATATTGTGGTCTTGTACTCTTCAAGATATAATATTATGTCTTCACTTTCTCCTTTTACTCTCACCCATATTGTGTTTTTTCACATTAAAAATTACACTAGTTACTATAAATTCTCTAATATTAAATTCCCAACTTTTAATCCATTAATGCATGATTAAGCTTCTTTTAAGAGTACATTTATTTTTTAACATTTTGTGTGACCTTTGTTGTTTTAAGAGTAACATCACTCCCAAATGATCTTATTCATCCTTCAACTTATTTTATTTAATCTCCAAATTATCATAATCACTTTATTTATTTTCTTAGTCATGTTTAGAAAAAATAATATTTTTTATAACACAACTAAATAGGTTGGTGGTGCAAAGAGTTTCATTATAGCTGACTTTTTACTTATGATGTACAGATGGTTCATGAATCTTTTTCCATCAATAGTCAATCAATTCTTCCAAACCTCAACAAGCTTGCATTTTATTTATTCCATATTTCTTGTTTTGTTATTCATTCATCTCTAACATTTTTTTATATTTACTTTTTTTTCTTTTCATTAATTTTTTTTTGCATTAACTCACTCCCCCCTCACCCCCTCCCCCCCCCCCCCCAATATCAATTAATGGTGATCTATTTAACAACCCTCCAACTCTTCATTTTTTGTCTTTTTTATGCCCAATTGATTACTTGATAAAACATATATTACCTCTTTCTTCTTTTTTTATAACATCACTCTTCTTTTAATCATCTTGATTTTTTTACTTCATAATTTATAGTTTCTAGTAACTTTTCTGCTTACAACTATTATTTGGTCTATATTATTATTATTATTATTTTAATTTTTGTAGCTATTTCAATTTATTTTTGGTGACATGCATTATCCATATGGTTTCATTCATCATCTCCTTTGTGTGATTCAATGGAAGATTTAACTTTCCAAGAATTCAATGGATTGACTAATAAAATGATGGTAACTTGTTATATCTTTTTATATTATTTCTTCATCTTTTAATAATTTAGGTAAATAGTATTATTCCTACTTATTCCCTTTTTGTTGAATTAGAAAACATTCAATGAAATCTATAATAACACTTATTACTCAAGCTTTTGTATTAATTAACATGTTTTTATTCATTAATCTGTAATGAAACTTATTTAAAGATTTAATTTACTGTTAAGTTTTCAGTAATCTTCATTACCTTAATAGTAACTTGGCTTCTACCTATTGCCTTTCATCTTCATGAGAACTGGGTTTAACTTCTATTTTTTTAGAATCAGTTGTGATTTTTTGCTTCATCAATTTTAGAGTAGATAATAGGGTGGTTGTGCAGTGAGTTTTATCATGTTGCTCAATATCTATATGGAAGAGATGGTTCCTAATCTTTGTTTTATCGATGGTCAAAAGTACTTTATTTTCTCATTATTTAGCAAATCCTAGTATTTATTTCTCTTTAACTTGTCTTATTTTTTTATCAATTATTCTTTTAGATTTTCCTTCATATTTAAAAGTTTTTGTAGGTATTTTTTCGTTCAGCTTTCTCCTCCTTAATTTAAACCTTGCATCTTAATGCTTTGTTTTTTTTCTCTCATACTTGTGCTTTCTCTTTTTATGCTTTATTCATTTTCCCCTTCTCTAGTCTTCTTTTTTTCTTTATCTTGTTTTTTTCCATTACCATCCTTTGTAAAAATTGATTTCTTCCTTTAAAATTGAATTTTATGAAGAAGTTTGATCCTCTTTCTTACTTTCTCAGTCAATCAACTCTAAACCTTTTGTTCCTTTTCTTATTCCCTTAAATGACTTTTTAAGTCATCTATATCCTCTCTCTTCCCTTTTTAACATCTTTAATTATTGATCTAGTTCATTTATTATTTCTTAGTTCTCATTTCTTCTTATATGTTTTATTTAGCTATCTTCAATATTTGTCCTTTTTAAAGTTTTTCTATTTTCTTTCTTGGAATGATGTCTCCTTATGTGCATTATCACTATCAATTTTTTTATCACTTCTTTAATTTGATTTAATGGATGTATGCATTTTTTTTCTTTAATTTAATGGATTAAAGTGTCATAATGACTTGCTAGTTTTTTATGTTTTGTGTTTTATTTTCATCATTTAGGTAAATATTATTATTATCACTTACGATTCATACTCATGTAAATAGTGTAAGCATATGAATAACTCATGATACTCAAGCCATCATTTCTTTCTATTTTCTTATTTATTAATTAATGACTTCTATCAAAAATATTTAATTATAAACCTATTTGAGCAACCTTTGTTGGCTTTAGAGAAACTTAAAGTTCAAACTTGATCTTTTATCATTCTAACTACTTGATTCAACATAATATTACCAATATAAGTAGTAACTATAATTTTTGTCATTTAGCAGAACTATAGTATGTTATTTTATGCAATGAATTAAGTTGGTGATGTGGGAACTTCATCATAGAAAATTACTACTTATGTTGGAAGAAAATGTTCCTAAATCTTTATTTTGTAGTCTCTCCTTATGCTTTTTACTCAGTATTTGCTACTTTAATCTTTTATCATTTACTTGACATCTTTATATGTTGAGCCTTAGTTAAGTTTATTTTAAGTATTCATTTCATTATTAACCGTTCATAAGTGACATTTGTTGTCTTGACATTAAGTTGGCTTTCAGTTTTCAGTTGTCACCTTTCATCATTTTAATATTACTATATCAATATATATATATATATCTTTGACTTGAGGCTAACGCTTTCACAAAACACTAAAGCCTCCATCTAAAAGACAACCATCATCACCTTTTTTATTGAAAATAACTTAATTTCCTAATTTTAGCATCCAATGGAAAAGAAATTTAATTGTTTTCCTCACTTTCAAAAATGCTTTAGATTTGCTTGCTTGTTTGAAAAAATTAACTTGTTTGATTGCATACTTGGTTTTATGTGCATCTATTTTATTAGATTCACTTATGATTATCATTGTTCTTTATCTCTATGGTTATTAGTAAAGAAGATTATTTGTTTTTTAATATTTAGAAATTCCATTCACCCCCTCTCTTCAGAACATGTAAAATCTTTAGGCTTAGCCCTCTTACTTATATTTTCTCTTGCCATCATATATTTTTTGTCCTCTTATCTAGTTTGTATTTCTCATTTTATCTCTATTTTTCATTATGATGTTTTCTTAAAGTTTATTAATCTCACTTGAGGTAATTTTCTATCAAGTACTTTGATTCCACCTTCAACATATCAGAGTCTCTTTTCATCTCTTACCTATTTTTGTCTTTTTTTTTTTGCATAACTTCTAGATGACTTTTTAAATCATATAATGCTTCTCTATTCTTTCTTAAAAACCTTTTTTGTTTTTTTATATTTCTCACTTCCCATTCTTTAGTTCTTGTTTTCTTTTCTAATTATATCTTTTTCTAGTTAAATTCATTTTTGTTTCTCTTTTAATGAAGTTATTTAATTTTCTTTCTTGAATGATAATTTTCTATGTGCATTATCTTAATGGTTTTATTTGTAACATCTTTCATGTGATTCAATAGATGATTTATTTTTTCTTGGATTCAATGCATTGATATCTAATAGGATGGTGACTTTTAATATTGCTTTTTCATATTGTGGCCTTATGTTCTATTGATATTCATAAATATTATTCTTTTCACTACACTTTTTACTCACCTAAATAGTGTTATTTTACTCATATAGCTATTTCTAGACGATCCTTTCCATTATATTCTACCAATTCTTTAATGTAATGATCCATAATTATGTTTATTTTAAATATATGTTTCTGTGTTACTCTTTTTAAGTATACTTTATTTTCTTAAGAGTGACTTGTCTTTCAGTTATTCTCTCCCATCATTTAGACTATTGGATTCAACTTTTAAGTTAGTGGAATTAGTTAAAATAAAATTCTATATTATTTGTTTTTGAAGAAGAGATTATCTTGTATAATACAACTAAATAAGTGTTGGTGTAGGAATTTTTATCAGAACTAACTACTATGTATAATGAAAGCGGTAATTCATGATAGTTTTTTTTATCGATTAGCAGTTGAATCTTACTTCAAATCTTAACAAGTCTTCTTACTTATCTCTTTTCTTTATTTTTTTGATTCATTATTCTCCAACATTTCTTTTTATATTTTATATGTTTTCTTTTCATGTATTTTTATATCAACTTTTTATTCTTATGTTTCTTCCTTGCATCACAATATTTATTTTCCCTTTGCTTAAAGTCAATTTTAACAACTGAAAGCTTATTTTCTATCATGTATTTTAATTTTTTCTTTAAGTTTTTATGATCCTTTTTCAACTCTGCTCCTCTTTATATATATATATATATATATATATATATATATATATATATATATATATATATATATATATATATATATATATATATATATATATATGACAATTTGAAGACTTGATAAGTACTCACATATTACCCCTATTTCTTACTTAACATCTTTCTTTTATTATCATCAAGTTATTTCTCACTTGATGTTCTTTCATTCCTGCTATCTTTTATATTTTATATTTGATCAACTTTAGTATTTTTTTCATTTGTAAAGTTTTCTTTTTTTTTTCTAAAATCAAGTGTCATGATATGCATTATTTTCATGACATTCATCATCATCTCCTTAGCATGATTCCATGGATGATTTAGCTTTCCTTGGATTCAATGAATTGGCATTTGATATAAGGGTGACTTGATAAATCTTTATCATATTATGGTCATACTTTGCCAAGATTCAGGAAAATATAATGTCTTAAACATCTTTATATTACATGTACTTACCCAAATATTGTTTATTTATGGCTATAAATAGAGCCTGTTTCTTAAGACTTATCATTATTTACATCCATCTTTTTATTCATTAATCTTTAATGAAGCTTCATTTAAAAATGCATTTTATTATTTAAGCTTTCGAGTGATCTTACTTTTCTTGGAATCAACTTGGCTTTTATGATATTACCTTTCAACCCATACAAATTAAAATTTCTTTTACTTTTTGTATGTTTTCTTCTCCAACATTTCCCTACACATTTTGTGTTTTTTTTCTTTCTATGTATTTTTATCAACTTTATTTTTTTTTTTCCATTTTGAAATTATATTATAATATTTTATTTTTCCCTCATGCTTGTGTCTACTCTTTCCATTACATATTTATTGACTATTCTATAATTTATCTTTATCTTTCGATTATCATCATTTGCTAAAGTTGATTCTTCCCATTTAAGACTAACTTTTATCACATACTTTCATTCTACCTTTGACTTATTGCAAATCCTTTTTCAATTCTCAACCTTTTCCTCTTTCACTTTTTTATGTTCAGTAAACAACTTTTTAATTCATATATTGTATCTCTCTTCAATTTTCATTTTTTAATTGCCTATATCTTTCTTACTTTTCATTCCTTTGCTCTTGCCTTTTAATCTTTTATTTAATAATCCGTAATATTTTATCATTATTTTTTGAACTCATTCCATTTTTTTTATTTAGAATCATGTTTCTTTATGTGAATTATTTCCATGATTTTTTTTATCTCTTTCATGTGATTCAATTGAAAGTTTAACTTATTTAGGTTCAATGAATTATTTTCAAATGTGTTGTTGACTTGTGATATCTCATGCTGTGGCCATATATTTTTTTAATCAATTTGTTAAATATTAATGTTTTCACTTATGCCTTTAGCTAACCAACATTATTTTCTTTCATACTTATAAATAATACTTGCTACTTAAACTTTTTCATCATTTACTTTCACCTTATATATTGATCCATTGTTTCTTTCATTGAAACATTTCATTCATATGTTTTTTAATTTACCTTGGTTACTTTCATGTAATTGACTTTCAAGTGTTATCTTTCATTTTTAAACTAGTTCATTCAACAACTAAATTATTAAAATTAGTTTGATTACATCCTTTGTCACATTTTAACAGAAAGAATCTTATTTAATATAATCAAACAAGTTTTGTTGTAATGACTTTTGTTATTGTTAACTACTACCTTATGTGGAAGAGATGATTTTAGAATTTCTTTTCTATTAATATTCAATCAACACCAACTTTCAACTCTTAGTAAGCCTATGTACTTTTGTCTCTTATGCATTTCCTATTTTTTATCAATTATTAAATAACATTTCTTTCCAAATTTTTAATGTTCATCATTTTACACAGTTCTTTTTATTGGTTCTCTCTTTTTTCTTCATTATTGCATCTCAATATTTTCTTTTCCCTCATGCTTTTCTTTTTCTATCTTATAATGTTTTATCCTCTAGTCTAGTTTCTCTCCCTCTCTTAGCATTGTCATAATTCAAAAAGCTGATTATGTTTAGTTGATTTAGAATTTCTATCATGTATTTAGATTTTCTCCTAAACATATGGTGTTCTATTTTTCAACTCATCACTTTTTCATGTGTTTTCTTTGTGTCAACTAGACTTGTTAATTCCCCTATTTCCTATTTCTTCTTTTTTAAATGTTATTTTATTATTGTTTTAATATTTCTCACATGTTACTAAGTTCATTTTCTCTTATATTAGCATAATTCTTTTTAAGCTGACTACATTATCTTATTTTTGTGAAGTCTTTTTCAATTTTTTGCTTAGAGTAATGTTCCATTATGTCCATTATTTTATGTCTTCTTTTATATCCCTCTTATGACTAAATGGATAATTTAATACTTTTTTGGATTCAATGGATTGATTTTTGTTATGATGGTGACTTATAATTTCTCCTTCATATTACTGTCTATTCTTTTTTTATCTATTAGATAAATATTAATGTATTCACTTGCACATTTTTCTTATATAGAAAATATTTTTACATATATAAATAACACTTGTCTGTTACTAGAGTTTCTTTGATTTATTTCACATTATTTATTTTGTTGATTCATTTCCTTTAAAATAATTTGACTTGTAGATTTTACCTTTTATCCTTTAGACTATTACTTCAAGTTATAAATTATCAAAAGTTTGTTATAACTTTATCCTTTGTCATATTATCTTAGATGATCATTGCCTATGATAGAAGAGATAGTTCTTAAATCTCTTTTTTACTATGGCTAATAATGTTTCTTCTATAACTCACCATGTTTACAAACTTTATTCTATTTTTATTCCTTTTGAAACATTTTTCTCTAATATTTCTTTTGGCATTTTAAAAAAAATTCTTATTTTTTGTATAAACTTTCTCTTTCATGTCCTCTCTACATCTTTTTTTTTCTCGTGTGCTGGTGATTTCTTATTCTATCATATGTTTTTTATTGTATTCTTTTGTTTCTTTCAATCTCTATTTTCTTTATCATTTTCATTTATGTCAATTCCTTGTAGTTGAGATTAATTTTCTATCATGTACTTGATTTCTTTTAAACTTATGTGTCGGGCTCCTTTTTAACTCTCCACTCTTTCCTCTACCTTTTTTTATGTGCCCATTAGATGACTTGTTAATTAAATTAATGCTTTTCTCCCCTATTTAAAAAATTTATTTGTTTTATTTTTATTTTAATATTTCTCACCTATTCCATAATTCTCATCATCTTCACTTCTTATATTTCATACTTAGTTGATTTAATTATTTTTTTGTATTCATGCCATTTTTCTACTTGCAATCATATCTCCCTATGTCTATTACCTTCATGGGTTCTTTCATCATATCCCATGTATGATTAAATGAATGTTTTCATGCTATTTAAATTCAATGAATTGAATTCTAATATGATGATTTGTTTTGTCTTTTCATATATTAGTCTTGTTGTTTCATGATTTGGATAAAAAAACTGCTTTCAATTGCACCCTTTACACTCACCAAGCTAATTTTCTTTCATGTGTGTAATAACACTTGGTACTTAAGCCTCTCCATTATTTAATTTTTCATTTTTTCTTCTAGATCTATAATGAAACTTGTTTTAAAAGTAAATTAATTTGATAACCTTTTTGAGCAAGTTTTATTGTCTTATGATAAACTTGGCTTCTATATGTTTCTATTCATCCTTCAGACTTGATTAATTTCTAAATTATCAAAATCAATTATATATTTTTTCTTTGTCATTTAGAAATTTAATATCTTGTATTATTAATTTATAGAAAAAGGTTGGTAGTGAGAAGTGTTTTATTTTAACATATGGCTACCTATAATTGAAAAGATGGTTCATAATTCTATTTTTAATAATTTTAACTTGACTCTTGTTTTGGGACCTCAACAAGTCCATATACTTCTTTAACTTTTCGTATTTTGATCTATTCTTGTCTAATATTACCTTCCATATTTGAATTTTTAATATTTCTTATTAAATGTCTCCTTTTTCAATTTTTTGCTTACATCTCAGTATTTTATTTTCTTCATTGTACTTCTCCTTTCTCTTTCCATCATATGTTTCTCATCCTATTAACAAGGTTCTCTCTTTCTTATCTCTCTCCTTGTCTTTTCATTATCATCCTTTGCAAATTTTGATTCTTCACACTTTAGATAATATTTCTCTAATGTACTTTACCTTCTCATTCAGTTTATAGCAATCTCTTTTTAGCTTTATACCTTTTCCTCCTCCTATTTTATGTGCCCATTAGTTGACTTGTTAAGTTGTTTACTATCTCTTATTTTTTAAAAACAACTTTCTTTATTATCATCTTGATATTTCTCACTTTTTATTGGTTAGTCCTGCCAATTTTTTTTCTAATCTGTTATTTAGCTAACTTCATTATTGTTTGTAGAGTCATTCATTTTTTCTTTTTGGAAGTATGTCTCTGAAATCGCATATAAGAGATATGAAATGAACATTTAATGCCAATTCAATTGAATTGACATTAATCAATTTAACTTTTTAATAAGAGAAGGGAGTATAGATTATTCAATGTGAATGAACTGAGACCGAGAGCGAGACAGCAAGAAAAATCAAGTTAGCCACAAGAAATGAGTGTGAGGTGTAGGCAAGAAAGCATGGACAAAAGAAGCACTTATGAGTGAAAATAATGTGTTGTACATGGCTTAGGAGAGAAAATGACCAAGGAAGAGGTCTCATTGTGTTGAACCAAGCTTTCTATGTGACTAGCAATGGGTTCGATAGCAAAGAACAAACTTAAGAGGCATTTTGATGTTGAAAATCATGGCTTATCTCCACTTTTCTTCCTAGTTTGTGATGTAAGCTTTCATATAATTTTTTTTTTCATTATATAAACCCTTAACTTTGACCTGTACCTAAATTAGTGCAAAAATTTGTTAGGCTTAGTACAAGAATGGTAAATGTGATAAAAGAAAAGTTTTTAGAATTTGAAAATTTGATAGTTTGTCTTACATTTTATTATTGAAAAGAAGCAAAATAAAGAAAGACAAAATTCAGCTTTTTGATGATGATGTCTTAGAAAGAGTCCAACAACAAATTAATTCTTGGGAGAAGGCTTTCCTTTTATTTGGTGGTAGAGTTATATTGGTGTAAATTGTGCTAAATTTCATTCCTCTTTATTCATTATAGGTATTTAACATGCCTCTGAAAGTATAGAGTAAATTGGAGAGAATTTTTAATAAATTCATCTAGGGAAGAAAAAAAAGTAATATGTTGACATCACTTTTAGTGAGGTTGACACCTATCACTTCTTAGACTTAGGATCTAATATCGGCACTAAGATCTCCCATCAGTTAGGCATTAGGACACACCAAGTGGTTCGATGGAAATCCAAACCAACCCAAAGACTCATAGGAGGCAACCCTAGGGTTAGATCCTCATTGGACCACAGGACCACTTCTAAACCATCAAACCTAAATTTTCACACTTCAAGCCAAAGTAATTATAAGCTAATATTGATCTTAAATACAACTTAAATCACACCCAATTGGAGTTCAAATTGACTAATCGGCTCAATTATCACAGCTTGACCCATTTTAACCTAATGGGACTAAACCCATAATTGATCCAAACCATTTAAAGTTAATCTTATCTAAGCTATCCCAAACACTATTTAAAATTTAATAAAGCCTAATTAGTGTTTAATCTGGTCAATTTACTCACCTAAATCAAGTAGACCAAATTAAACCCTTTATGGCCAAAAATTGACCTAAGCTTATCAAACTAATCCGAATCAATTTTAGCCAACCCACAATCCTACAATCATTCCAAATGCATGATAGAATCAATCCCATGGCTAATTACAACCTAATTTGATCAATTGCTCCACTTAGCCCAATGGGCCTTCGTGAATCATATTGAACTAAAACCAAATCCAATTTAAATTGAATCAAACTAATACCCACAACCAATCCTAAATTGATTATTGGACATAATTCAATGACCAATTGAATCCAATTTGTTGAACTCAGGCAATTAACCACAATAGGAACCAAAACTCAATCCAACATAAATTCAATCAAATCAATGCTTAAAATTATTCCTAAATTGATTATCAAACATGTCTCAACCCTTAATTGAATCCAATTTAGCCAAACTGACCAAGTTAGTTCACTTAGCCTAATTTGATCTAGAAAGACCAAATTGAGTAAAGATTTAATTAAACTCAAATTGAACCAAACCATTTACTCAAAAAATTTTTAAAAAAATAAATAATGGTCAATTAAATTTAATTAGGTCATTTTGATCCAAATGATCCATTTAGTACAATTTATCCTAAAGGGTCAAATTGGACCAAAACATAATCTAAAACAAATTGAGCCAAAGAAAAGCTTGTAGACCACTCAAAATTCAATGTCATACATATCCCAAACCTTAATTAGACCAAATTGGCCAAGTGGCCCACTTGACCCATTTGGTCTATATAAATCATATAAACCAAATCTCAACCCATTCAAGTTGGACCAAACCAATTCCATTAATGTGTATTAAGTCATCATATGAACATGATTTAATTCACCCCTTGGACACAATTTGGTCAATTAACCAACCCTAAATCATTTGAACCCAAAGTAACCTACATGAGTCACCATGAGCGAAACCCAACCAAACCAAGTCCAAGTCCAACAAAACTTGCATGACTCATCCTTGGACCCCTCCACACCTATCATAGTGGACATAACCTAAGGTAAACTTAGTTCAACCCAAACCAAGTGAACCAAGTCATCCACTTTGGACAAAAACTCAAAATAGCAAAGTCTAACCTTTACCTTTGGCCAAGGCAGCACACTTAGGATGCCTTTAGCACCCATGCTAACCAAGCTTGACTAAAGGCTATTTGATCTAGCCATTGACCAAAGTGAAGTCACCTTCACCATGGTCAACCATTTGTTCACCAACAATGGGTTGTCCACTTCATCTTTGGCTACCAAACTTTTCTAGACACTTAAGGAGGTCTAACTCATCAATCTAGAGCTAAATCGAGCTTAGTCGACTGTTTAAGGATAAACCCACCAAAAATTATGACTCATAAGGGGAGGGGGATACACCCCAATTATTACCTTAAAACCATACATGCATCCTCACAACACTCCTAAACTCAGTTAAGAGCTTCTCAGAGCCCCTCAAGCACCCCATTGTGTGCAAGATCAACCCCTCTCAAACCAAGATGTACCTTACACTCACCCACACCAAAATGTCATGCCAACTTTATTTCTTATTTCCACACCTCCTCACACTCCAATGAGCAAAAAAGAATCAAGAACTACTCAATTCAAGCACTAAAAGTAGAAATTTGATCAAACTCTGGTGAACAATGATGGAGCTTGGTCTCGAGAGTGAACGATGAGGAGGCAATTGAGTACTTCAATGGCAAGGCTTTGCCTCTTCAAAGTGAGCCACCTCATAGGTCAAACTACTAATCAGAAATTTTAATAAGTTAATTCCAGCACAAGCTATAGACAACCAATAAGTGTTAGTGTATTGTGAAGTGAATTTGAATCTAATGTTGATCCAACTATAATGACATTTACATTTTTTTATTCTGATTCTATTGGAGTTGTTTTCATGGTGATCTAAGCTGTGGTTGGCTTAAATCAACTGGTGAGAAATAAATAATTGCTCATCTCTCACTAGAGGTCAATGATGAATCACAAGTCGTCCATCTCAGGTGATTAGAATGGACAATAGTGAATAACACCCATATATAAATCAATTTAATACATTTTAATAATATTGGTTTAATCTTAATTATTTGATCCTTGATTATGTGGCCCAAGATGAAATCACATTCATTATCGAGTGAGTCAGAAGCCATGCAAGATGGTTTAAATAACCAATCCTGAGATGTCACGTGTAAAGCGTAGCTAGCTATGCTGCTGATAGTGTAATTGAATAATATGGTTAATAAATAAGTCCAATAAATAATATCATAAAATTAGAGCAGATTTGAAGGATCCTAGTAGATTGTGAAGGACCTAGTAGTAGAAAAGAAAGTCTAACGAGTCCCTGATTGATTACATCCTTAAGTGAAAAAACCATAGTAAAAAATGTGAGTCTTAACTTTAGGATTGGTTTGCTATTGAGATCCATCTCAAGAATAATATGAAGACAATTTATGACACCACACTGATTTTAAGGATTTCTCATTCAGGTAATCAAATACATAATTAAAGGATAATATATCATCTCGAGAGATCATAATATTACTTTATAATGGGTTTGATTGCTTAGTAAAAGACTACTAAAATGGTTGGGTCTATGATATTCTAAGGATTCTTCCCCTAGATTATATGGTGAAATATAGCAAAGTTTATTTCACTATAAGATTCTTAGTTCCATATAAGGGCATGCCCTTATAGTTAATTATATCTCAGGAAAGAGATACTTTCTTAAGAAAAATCTTAATTAAAAGGATTAATTTTTATTCTTATATGGATTTCAAAGCTTGTCTTAAAAGGATAGTTCATTTGGAAATTCAAAAGGGGATGTTCCAAGAAGGAAGAGTTTTTTTTTTTTTTAAGCTAATAAAGAATAAATAGAAAATGTTTTTTGATACTATGAAGCCTAGTAAGCATTTGAACTATCTTAACTTTCGACTTTATACTTTTAAAATTAAAATTATTGAGATTTTGAGTTAACATTTTATTAGAAATCTGGGACATAGATTCTGTCAACATAAGACTATAAAAATGCTTAAGTTAAAGACTTATTATAATATGATGCTTTGAACCTTAATTCTAAAAGTGTTTCTAACATAAGTTAGAAACTCGACTTAGTTTAATTCTTGGGATTTATGGGTCTTCATCTCACTTGAGAATGAAAACTTATCCATGACTCTCCTAGACTTACTTTTTTCCTAGAAGGGTTGCCAGCTAACACCACCTATGCTATATTAAAATTATGAGTCTAGTCTTATACTATGCAAGATAGTTGGATAGTTATATTTAGGAAAGAAAGCTAAGGGCCTAAAATCACTCCCTAACCTTAAGATAATGGCTGATAAGTTATGTACCTAATTAATGCAATAATTTTTATTATTTATATATTTTAACTCACAATTTCACTTAAATATTTAGGAATGTAGATCATGCCTAAAATGAGATGCAATTAGAAAA
Source organism: Cymbidium sinense (assembly GCA_021442155.1). Classification (NCBI taxonomy): domain Eukaryota; kingdom Viridiplantae; phylum Streptophyta; class Magnoliopsida; order Asparagales; family Orchidaceae; genus Cymbidium; species Cymbidium sinense. Next base: position 73,117,218 of record CM038231.1, read on the forward strand.
TTATTGTGGGCCAAATTAATAAAATAAGACATGCTTCTCCTATAAGGGTGGTCATCCTCATTGGTCAGATGCCCTCTTATGCAATAGGTAAAGCGCTCAATTCAGGAAGTGATTGGGAATATGCTCGCATGGTTCACAAAGTCTAATTATTTATAGTTACTTTTAGCTCTTTATGCCCAAGGCTTTATTTATAGTGAGGTTATGAGTTGTTTATTTATGTTTAAGTTGTTTTAATTTAATTGACTAGAAAAATTAATTTCCATAAAAGCTTAACATATCCAATCTTTATCATAGAACATAGCAATGACAAAAAGAAACTTGTGGAAAGCATCAATTCTATTACACACCCAAAAATAAATTAATCCAAATTTAATTAAACATACAAGTCAGTGTGGCTAGGTACCCTGTACACCCTGGAAGAAAAAAAATGGTGGGTGAGCTTTCTCCTTATAAAGCCTAGCCTAGAACTAAAGTCTTGATCTATGGGGATCTTCATTTAAGATCATCATCTTCTTCAAGGACCTCCTTAAGCTCCATAGGAGACCACCAACAAGTATAGTCAGCTCCTACCATTCCTAGACCCCATAGATCATAACCTAATTTTAGGCTCAAATTATATTTAAAATTTTAAAATAAAACCCTAAACCCTACAAAATAGACATCAAGAAAAATAGATAGCAAACCAACAATTATAATGCAAACATAAAGCTTAACACTAATGGCTGTCAGGCCTACCTGTCATATTGGGCTATGCTTAGGGACTTAAGCAGCACATGAAAGTAAACAATATTTATTATATTTTTATTACAGTAGACCCTTTAAGCATAGCCCCCTGTAAAAAATAGTATCAGCCTAAAAAAGTGTCATGACATCCAAACTAATGAGCAAATAATTCCTAGATGTCTACTCTAAAATAGCACACCACAAAATAAGAAAAACATCTCATTGCATCACAAATCATCATAAATCATTAGTCTAACTTAAGTATAGGGTTAGTGACCTAATAATCTAGTGTGTAAAAGGATAGGCTTGTGTGGTATGAATGTATTAGGCCTTTTAGGTTCAAGTTTTAATTTATTCAATTTTACAATTGGATGGTTTCAATTTAAATGATTTAATTCATTTATAATTTTATTTTAATTTTAATTTATTTTAGTGTTAAAGTTGAATTTATATTCTAAATAATGAAGAATAATAAAAATCTTGCTTGGAGCAAAACCCATTCTATTCAACAAACCTAATCTTAGTAGAATGAAACTTTCAACCTAAAGTGAAAATTTACTTTAGAGGTCAAGCTAAGAACCTGTGTATCTTAATTAACCTATTTAAATTTATTAAATGATTTAATTAAATAGATTTTAATTTGATTAATGTTCTATTTGATTTAATTATGAGTTCAAAGGTTAACCTTATTGAGGTTGTTTAGTTTCACGTGCTTTGATTGTTGATATTAATTGTAGATTTGGGTTTTATTTTGATGATCGCTCTGAAAGAACACTATGAAAGATGCACTCCACCATCTTTATTGAGATGGGCAAGAGTATGTTCTTTCATGAGGCAGATTGATATATATATATATATATATATATATATATATATATATATATATATATATATATATATATATATATATATATATATATATATATATATATTCAACTAGATTTCTCCTAACATTTTATTAAGGTTTGTTTAGATCTGGGCTCTACTTCTTATGGTACCCCTCTTATTGAAGCAAGATGAAACTCTTGATTACCATGGAAATAGATATATCTTAGTGATATGTGATGGTGACTTAGAGGTGTTCGTGGCATTAATGACTATCATGTATGATTTGCATAGAGAATAAAGAGATTGGGCTTACATCCATTTAAAATGCCAAAGTATAATTTAAAATATGAGCATTTAATGCATAGTATATAGCAAATAATGAGTGAATACATTATATAACTTAAATCATATGTTGGAAGAAATGATGACAAGATCGATTAAGAACCATGGTTCCATCATCCTAGGCTATCATGGTCCCTACTCTACTTAGAGAAATTATTCATGACCAAAGAATCCCTGTTAACAGCTATAGGTTATGTCATCCAAGTTGTTCTTGTAGACCTGTAGTGATATTTATCTAAGGAGACAAATTAAACTCAACCTTAGCTAACATAGGACTTTTTGTTTATTAAATATATTTCATGATTCATAGAGCATGGAGCAAAGTCATTAAAAAATATATGGGCTATTTTTGTGATTGAAATATAGTGGAGCTGTATAGATGCCAAGCCAGCTCGTCAAAGGGTTCTGATTATATCTACATTTCCTGTGGTGTTATTATGGTGAAAATATTATCTTCTTCTCAGAGAATAAGATATATACTTCCATCTTCACTTTATGCGAAATAAAATGAAGAGGGGGATATACATCTACTTTCTCCTTTTCTGCACTTTCACACTAAATAGATCCTCAAATGTTCTTATTGAGGGTGATCGGGTATGACATTGAGGAGAGGTGTACTATCTCAAAAGATAGAAGTCACCACCCTATAATGGACCTAATCACCTCAACAAAGACTCCTAAGGACAATGGGTCTGCATATGTACCAAAGATTATTCCCCTACTTTATATGAAAAAAGTAAAGTAGGGTTTATTTAAATCGAGTTCATTAAGTTCCCTATAGGGGTAAGCCCCCATAATTAATTATATGCTAAAGAATGAGTTTCCTTAAGAATACTCTCAATTAAGGTAAATAATCATTTTCTCCGAAGATTTCAATAGGTAGGACTATCAATTGATTAGTTCATTTTGGAAGATCAAATGGGATTGATCAAAGAAAGAGAGTTATTATCGAAGCCAAAGGAAGATAAGTAGGGGATACAATACTAGGAAACCTAGCAAGCATCTAAAACTATCCTATGGTTGGGCTTTATAGTTTTGAAATTGATTTAATTTATTTGTGTTGGATTTTTTATTTGAAATTTAGGACTTATGATTCCACAACACAAGAGTATGAAAATGCCTAAGAGGTGAGGATTTATGCTTATAACCTACAAAAGGGAAAAGCAACCTTAGAACCTAAATCTAGGGAGCTTTGGCAAGGGCCAAAAGCACAACCTAAATCTAAGCCAGAAATGGGTATTTGGTTTGCCTCCACAAGAGAGGACAAATCACCCGACTGCTTGGACTTACAACCACCTAGGGGTGGCCACCAACTAACTCTTCCTACAATTTTAAATTCATGTAGGCAAGTCATATGTTTTATGCAAGATAGCTAGGCTATTATTTATTTAGAAAGAGACTAAGTCCTTAAACTCACTCCCTAAAGAAACTAGATCATGTAAGGGTATGCTTCAAATGACCTAAATCTAATGCAATTCAGATTTCATTTTATTTTCATTTTTGGACAATCATTTTTGACTCGGGCTAATAGGATTCATACGCTTAATGCATGAGAAATGAGATTATTGGCCAAAATTAGCAAGAAGGGAGGAGGTGTATTTCCACCATGGCTCTCAAAGGTCAAGCCAAGTTTCTCTGGTAAAGGTGGAAGCCCTCCAATCAAGACAGAAATAAGATGCATTTGTGCATGATGTTATAAAAGAAGTACTCATCTAGCTAAGGGGTTGCTAATTATTTTATCTAGATTTTTAGCCTAAGCTTTAAGTGAGGTTATGAATTCTTTAATTTAGTTTTGAATTGTTAAATTTAATAAAAGATTTATTTTTTTGTAAGTGCTTGATCCACATTCGGGCCATACATAAAGTAAGGAAGAAACTAGAAAAAGGATGCTACTTAATGCACAAGCTAAATAAATCATCAATCAATTTATAAAGCTAATCGCAAAAGAATAAAAGTCCATTGTGGTAGGGTACCACCGCACAAACTCAAAAACAAATTAGATAGCCAAGCTATACCCTTATACAACCTGGATTACAAATGAATTAAATATAATTAAGCAAGGAATCCATTATTATGGGGGTCTTCAAGCTTCATTTCTTCATTCTTCTTTTCTTCTTTCTTCTTCTTTTCTTCTTTCTTCTTTGGTTCCTTCTTTTGGATGGTTGGAAGGTGGATACTCTAAAGGCTTCACATGGTGCATAAGATGAGATCTTATAACCAATGTTCATTCTAATCCCCATAACAATCATTCCAAAATCCTAATTGCAAGAATTTACATTAAAAAGGAAAAGTAAATCTAGTTAACACCTGCAGAACAAAGTTTAGCTAAACAAACCACCAAATCCAAAGCATGTATATTGGACTCATCACCCCACACATGGGTGACTAAGTCCACCTGGCCTATTGGATTATGCTTAGGGCTATAAGTACCTACACAGTAAAAGTATTTATATTTTTATTTATTATAATGCCCCTTAAGCACAATCCCCTACAGAAGATAATGGTTAGACTAAGATCATCCTACCATTCATTCTACACACATACATCATAACATCCAGACTAAAGCATATATCACAAAACAAAAGCAAGCATCAAACCATGCTCCGCCCTAACCTAAAGCTACAGTGGTGACTTAGCCTAATGTGTGTGCTTTGGAGGTTTGTGTGGTATGCTTAGCTATGGCTTTAAGTTAGAATTTTCTAAGTGTGAAGCATATTCAACTTAGGGGAGGGTTTCATTTACGTGATTTAATTATTTTAGATTGATTTTATTTTACATTTTGATTGGGTTTAAGTTGGATTGACAAAATATTTTCCTATTTCATTTTATTTTAAATTTTAATTGTGTCGTAACTAGAGCTATTACTTGTGTCCAAACACAAGGAGGATTGACAAAATATTTTCCTATTTCAGTTGGATTACATCAAGGATTAGCTTTAAGCCCTTATCTTTTTGCTTTAGTTATGTATGTTCTTACTAAACATTTACAAGAAGATGTACCTTAGTGTATGCTTTTTACTAATGACATTCTTCTTGTTGATAAGACTAGAGAGGGAGTCCAAGAGAAACTTGAATTATGGAGGTCAACATTAGAGTATAAAGGTTTTCATTTAAGTAGATCTAAACTGAATATATGGAGTGTAATTTTAGTTGTAGAAATTCTAGTGGTAATGTTGTGACATTTGGTGAATAAGTCATTAATAAGAGTGAATGATTCAGATATTTAGGCTCTATTGTTTGAAATGATGGTGAAATAGATGGAGATGTTATTATTAGAATTTATGTTGGATGGTTGAACTGGAGGAATGCGTCTGACCTATTTTATGATAGAAAAGTTCCACTTAAACTTAAGGAAAAGGTTTATAAGATGGTGGTAAGACCTTCAATGACTTATGGTGCAGAATGTTGGCCAATAAAAGAGAAGCATAAGACTAAGTTAAGTGTTACAGAGATGAGGATGCTCAGGTGGATGAGTGGCTTTACTCTTAGAGATAAAATGTGAAATGAGTATGTTCAGGAAAAAGTTGGAGTTTCTCCAGTGGCAGATAAGGTTAGAGAGAGCCACCTTAGATGGTTTGGCCACATAAAGCATCAACCATCCAATGACTTGATTAGGAGAGTAGATCATTAGATTTTCCTTATGTTAATAAAGGTAGAGGTAGACCTAAAAAGACTTGGTTAAGATGTATAAAAAATTACCTTAGTATACTTGAATTAAATGAAAATTTGACACATAATAGGACATAATGGAGATGAAGGACTCATGTAGCTGACCCCACTTAGTGGGATAAAGGCTTGTTATTGTTGTTGTTGTTGTATTGGGTTCAAGTGAATCCTACAATTAATTACTAAGTTATGATGAGAGGGAAAGAGAAGAGGACTTCTCTTTCCTTCCATTCATCTTTTAGTTTTGTTTAGAGAATGTTTTTATTAATTATTTTAATTAACCATAAGTTTAGATGAACTCTAAACAAACCCATTCAAAAATAAAGGTATTTTAAGATTAAGTAAAATGAACTAAATTCACAAAATATATATCACTTCATTTCTTTCCCAACATGTATAACATGCATATGAATGAGTCCTAAGCATATCTATACACACAAATGAGAATGTTTAACACACTTTATGATGCATGCTAAATAATTAATTTAAGAAAATTTGAAAATTTATGATGCATGATTTTCATTAAGTAGAAAAGAGATTTCTTATCCAATTTTCACATGCACACATGAAGGTAAGAAAGGCATAAGTGAGTATAGCGCCATTGTTAACCAGAGGTGTAAGGTACAAGATCTACTTTGGGCTACTTAAAGCCTTGCAATCTCGAGGTTGTCCAGACTAATATACCACTTTCCTTAAATACAAGCATGTGTACAAAAGAAATGAATGGGAAAGAAAGAAAGCAAAAATTTGTATTAGTTGATTTATTTTATTTATGCAATTTATATGTGCAAGTATAGGTATCCTTCTTAAGTGATAGTATAGGAATGAATAGGATATGGAATTAGGCAAGTGTTAGGTTCTTTTCAAATGAACCATGCACCTTGCCAAATCCTATTCAAAACTATGCTAAAAGAGAGGAGAACTAAGACCTACACTAAGGACATCCTTATATTTTATTCACATGCAAACTTATAATTAAGATATAAGTAACACACTTTCAGTTTTGATAATTGATTCATATATTTCAAAAATAATTTGAATTAAATAGTGATAATAGCCACTCATATCCTTACTTTAGCCAACACATGCAATTTGACATAAAGAAAACATTTTCATTTTAAATTAGATTTTTGAAAAGCATGGATGCAATAAAAGTATGTAAACACATTCACTTTAATTAAATCTTAAAGACAATCTTATGAAATAAGAAAGCTTAAAGTAAATGAAAATTCATTTAGTATGATTTTTGTTGATTTTAAATTTGATTTAATTTTGAAAATGTAAGTTGAGTTTATTGTTCCTATCCCATTCTCACATCTGTTTGACATTTTTGTTTAATTTTTAGATGATTAGATTCATTTTATATTTTGATTAGGTTAAGGCATGAATTAAACATGTTAATTAACCCTTACCTACACCACCTTTGCATAGTTAACCAAATAATTATAATACAATGAGATGACATAAAACTTCACAAAAAATTTAAATTTATAATGCACCTAGGAAGAAAAGGGCCTAATGCAATTTGGCTCATGATTACTGGTTAATTAGGCTAAGGGGTTTAACTTAAGTAATTTCAAAACACCCCTCACACATATGAGTTGAGTTTTGATTTCCTTAATTGAACTTAGGCTCTTGAACACCTAAGCATCTACCCAAATTAGATTAATTAAGTCCTGGAAAGTAATAGAAATTTTTAAGAAATTAATTAAGATGGTAATTAATGAATTAGCCCTTAATTAAAAGAGGATTAAGAAAGAAAAAGGGAGGTTAGGGAATAGCTTAGGGGAAATACACCAAAATTATTCCCTAAGCCTCCTACTCATTGGTTCAGACCTTAATCAACTTCAATAAGGGATTGAAATGCTAATCAAACCCTTAATTATCCTTAATTACATAAAGGGGGGAATTAGGAAATGAATTAATAATTCCCCTAATTAAGCCACCAATAAATCCCAAAAAAATTAGGGGAGGCAGAAGTCATCCCTGAAAATATACTCAAGAAGTTGACATTAATTAGTGATTAATTAGAGAGTAATTAGCAAATTAAGATTTCCATTAAAACCCAAAATTAGAGAAAGATAATATTCAAAATCCATTAAAACCAATTTTAAAATAATCTAGATTGAATTATCTTTCGGTGGTAATTTACCTCATATTTTTCTAATTTTTATTTAGAGATATGAATTTTTGAACTTTAGAGGATTAATCAGAATTATTTAAACACTAATTAGTCCCTTAATCCATTCAGTGTGACACGTAGCGGCTGAGTCAGGTGCACTTTCCACGCATCACCCAACAAGCAACCACTTAAACATCATGTCATAGCATGCGTGGCGGTGGCGTTACACAGTTTTGTATCTACCGTTCAATCAAGGATCGAACTGCCAGTAATTAACCCGCAATTTTAAAAGGTAAAATAGGATTTAAAGTGTGCATCTAATCTCAGTTGTCCATCCAAAACACGTGGATGGATAGCCGAGATCATCCCTATTCTTCCCTGAGGAGTGATGGAGACCGTCCACTTTCAAAGGGAAGATCCGAGCTCGATCAAGTTTGGATTGGAATAAAATCTTGCACACACCATCTAACCTTAATGGCAAGCCTATCTAATGGTCAAAATCATATTCCATTAAAATTTGTTTCACAAAGGACCAACACACATGGAGTTTAGTGGTCGAAAAATGTCTAACCTCACCGAAGGTGCTCACCGGTGCTCGATTCCCTTGGAGGAGCTTCATCTCATTGAGACGAAGCTGTGGTGAAAGTATTACCTCCTGAGGTTGAGTAGACTGCTCTATGGACCAAGCCCTCCTTAGCTCCTTTAGGCTTTGATAGAATTAGACCTCCCGCTGCCTTTGGAACTTGAGAGAGAGCTTGGGCAAGTTTTACTTGGCCCTCTGGTGGAGTCTGCAAAGGCAATTTGATTGTATTGGAGTGTAGAGGAAGTTTGAAATTCAATGGAGGTCCCCTATTTTTCCTTAAGGGAAAATGGAGAATGGCAATTTTTAATTCCTTCTAGAGAGCTTAGAATCACTCTAAGATGGCTCCTAACACTCTCCCTTACTTATTCGATAGTGAGGAAGTTGAATTCAAGTGGAATTAGGTGGAGTATATCTCCACCTATGGCAATCAGACGGTCGAAGCATTGTTTACCATTTTGATCCAATTACCAAGATTGAGAGGGATGTTTGAGCTGTTAGAAGTTTGCACATGGTCGGTTTGGGCTAAGGAGTGGAGTGGTAACCTCCCATGTGATTCAAATTGAGTGGAGGAAAGTTTTCCATTTGGCCAATTTAAGCCATGTGCTCGGTTTTGACCTTGCGTCAATTTGGGCTGACCCAAACCCATTGGGTCCACCCACCATAGGGTCTACTTGACATATTAGGAAATATCAAGTTGGTATAAAGAGGACTTGACCAAATTCCCCATGGATTTGACCAAAATTTGTTCTATGGATTAGGGGTAGAATGGTCATTTAGCTTATTTTTAAATTTGAATATGTTGGGTATGTTGAGAAAATAGTTTTGGCCAAGTTTCATTGGATTTGGAGTTCATTTGATATGGTTTGGCTCATCTTGACCCATTTAGGTCAAAATGGGTCAACTTGGGTTAAGTAACCAATTGATCAAATTTGATCAAACCAAGGGTTGGGTCAAGTTCATATCACCATTTGAAATATTTTGGTGGCTTTGGTTTGATTCAATTTGGTTTAGGTTTGAATTTGGTTCATATGACTTCATTTAGCTCAAATGGGTCAAGTTCACCTATTTGACCCATTTGACCTATTTGAGCTATGTCATGGGTAGGTTAGGTTTGGTTAGTCATATAAAGTGGATTGGTATCTTTGTTTCCAATCAATTTTGGTTAAGTTTGAATTTGGCCCAACATGACCCTTTAGGTCAAGTTGGGTTCAAGGTCAATTTGGCTAGGTTAGGTTTAGTTGGCCAATTGACACTTTGTTCAAGTTCAACAAGTGATTTGGAATGAACTTGACCCATTGGTTTCAATCAAATTGGCTTAGATCAAGTTTTGACACATTTTGACTTTTTAGGTCAAGTTCTGTCAACTTGGGTCAAGTGGCTAATTAGGCTAGGTTAGGCTCTAATGTTGACTTGGTCAAGTTCAAACACAGTTCATGAATGAACTTTGATCATTGGTTTCAGTCAATTTGGCCTATGGTGAATTTTGGCTATGTTGGGTTTCATTTTAGCTAAGTGTTGACCTGGTCAACCCTTAGGTTTGACTTGGTTTGACCCAATTTGGGTGATTGATCATCTCATGATGATTATTGATCATGATGAGAGGCATAAGTGAGTTTGATTCAATCCAATTTAGTTATGATTAGAATTTGGCTCATAAGGGTACTTTATGTCACTTTGGGTCAAGTGAGCCTAAGTGGGTCAAACGGTGAAAACTTGATTTGAGTTTGATTGAACTTGTATGTGGTCTTATGATTGAAATATAAATCCATTTGCAAGTGGTTTGAAGTCAAATGGGTTTTGATTCATTTGACAATTTCATATTCAAAGGAAGAACATGAATGGATTTGCGGTTTGATTTTTGAATTGGATTTTGATTTATTGATTGAAGTTTGTATTTATATTTGGATTCATGATTGAAGGATTGATTGAATCATGAAGGAAAATCAAGAGTTTGGCTTGATTTGAAGTTGATTTGGCTAAGTTCAAGATTTTGACTTGAAAAGCTTAGGTTGGATTTTGAATGGATTTGAGTTTGATTTTTGGAATTGGTTTTGATTGTTTGAATTTATATTTCATTTATAGATGTGAATATAAATGAGAATATAAATGGATTATGAGAAAATTTCATGAATTTGAAGTGATTTGATCATGATTTAGGCTAAGTCCATTAAAAGGGAATTTAAAGGACTTAGGAAATTTTGGAGTAGGATTTGAATTTTGGATTTGATTTAATTGATTTATATTTATATTTCATTTATATATGTGAATATAAATAAGGATATAAATTAGTTATGAGAAAATCCCATGAATTTGAATTGATTTGATCATGATTTAGGCTAAGTCCTTAAAAGGGAAATTAAGGACTTTAAGAAGGATTTTAAAACTTGGAATTTAATTTTTGGATTTGATTTGATTGATTTGTATTTATATTTCATTTATATATGTGAATATAAATGAGAATATAAATAAATCATGACAAAATATCATGAGTTTAACTTGATTTAGATTTGATTTTGGATAAGTCCTTAAGAAGGAAATTAAGGGACTTAGGAATTTTTGGAATAGGAATTTGAATATGGAGTTTAGTTTGATTGGTTTGAATTTATATTTCATTTATATAAGTGAATATAAATGGAAATATAAAAAAGTTATGAGAAAATATCATGAGTTTAACTTGATTTAGATTTGATTTTGGATAAGTCCTTAAGAAGATAATTAAGGGACTTAGGAAAATTTTGTAATTTGAAATTTCATTCATGGGTTTCAATCATGGATTTCAATCATGTGGCATTGATTTGAGTTTGGATAAAATCAAATAAGATTGATTTGGAGGTAGACTTGAAGGAATGAAGATGAGGAACGATTCAAGCTAAGGGTAGATAAATTTTCCTATCACCCCTAAGGCATGACTTATTCCTATGGCTAATTCTTCTAAGTCTCTAGGGCTAGGTTAAGTGTTCACCTAATCCCTAGATGTGTCTTAAGACTAAGAAGCTCTTAAAGTCTAAGAGAAGTCCCATGTCTAAGATGGGGGTTGAGAGCTCATTCTAAAAATGAGGTCAACAGTCATTTAACAATATAACCACACAGACAGAGAACACAATCTATATCCTTACTTGCATGAGATTATTTCAGTATGAGCATAAATATATTTATTTAACATAGCTCTTTTGTGGACAAAAGATTTCTTAGCTTATCATCCTGATAAATAATGATGGATGGATGGATGAATGATTATTTGCCTTAAATTATATTGAATGATGAGCTTTGTTTAATTTAAACATATCCCCTCTAGATGAATTTTATAATCAACATAGCCATCATCGAGAAAAAATTAGATTTTGGTAACCTAGACCGAGGCATAGGACCCAATAAGGGATTATCCCATGTAGCATCCTCAGAGACTAAAGTTAGATTTTTATGCATATGTTGGGGCACATGCGAGAAATTAAAGCTTGTTTTCAACCCACATAATATCCTGAGGTAGTAGGTTTAAGTGATTGTAATTGTGTCTGAGCCCATTCGGGCTATTCAAGTTTATCTCAGACATAGCGCCTTGACACAACAAATATGGCACCTTGGCACTGTAACTCCAGTGAAAAAGATCGGAGGAGAAAATTATCAGTTTTTCTTCCACCAACGTCACTACCGAGGCTAAATCTTGGTATTATTTCATTTCTGCAAAGCTAATGCCCACTAGAATTATCAGTGAGGTAACTAAATATGGTCATTTTGAATTTGCAATTCAAAAGGGCTTTACTATAGATATATAGAATATTATTTGTAATTCTATCTATAATATGCTTAAGGATAGTACTATAATAGGCTTTGCTCATCCTTATCTTATTTATTCTTTGTGTGTTGAGGTGGGTGCAATAGTAAATCCTGATGAGGAACTATTTATACAAAAGGCTCCACTGACCAAAAAGGTCATTAAGGGGTTTAATTCTATGACCGAGGTGGGGGAAAGCTCACGCGCCCCTCGGTCTCAGGCCAGATCTTCCAAAACCTTAAATTAGCAACACAAAGAAATTGGAGGACAAGTTTTAGACCTAAGGAAGAAGGTCAATGAGACTAGTCAGTGCTAGCAGGAACTGGAGAGGAAATTTGATCATTACATGGATCAACAGTAGCAATAGTTTTCATCATGGCCGACTCTAATACCTCGCTTGTGCACATGTTTAAAAACTATGATTTCTATGTGGGTCCTGGTGAGGCTTCTTTTCCTATGCTGCCTCATTACTGACCCTATGTTAGCACCCCGTCGGAGTCAGAGAAAGAAGAGGATGACTAGGACTACTTATTTTTTCCCCTCTTTTTTTTGTATTTCCTTTCTTTCTTTTTTTATAAATTATGTAACTCCTCCATTTTTTTATAATTTATGTAACTCCTCCCCTTTTTTAATATTAATGAATACATCATTTTTTATGTATTTACATCTCTCTATATGTACATTTTTCTTATTATTTTGGAAACTCCAAGATTAAAATAATAAAATTTCTTCACTTAAAAAAAAATTTACATCAGAGTGGTAGCACTGTGGCCTTGTAGTTGCAGCACTTTGGTGCTCTCATGTAGAAGGGGTTAGCCTTAGAACTTGAGAGCAGGGCCCCTTGGCGCCCGATATTTAGTGTCGCAATGTATGGGTTCATTTCTACTAATTTACCTAAGAGGGGCGCCTTGGCGCTCGATGTTCAGCACCGTAATGCCATCATAGAGTCTAGTTTTTGTTTTTAAAGAGAGGGCAGATCCGCGGCACTATAGTTCCAGCACTTAGGTGCTATTATCTTGCAAGACTTAGGCTTATAACCCAAAAGGTGGTGCGTCAGTGCTCTTTCATACTACATCATGATGCTCGGTAAAGGTCACTTTAGTCATTCTACCCGAAAGGGGAATGCCTCATCACTCATTTTTCAGCATCGTGGCGCTGACCTAAGCAAACCTCAGGTGTATATTTTCTAAGTTGGATGTCCCATATTTTATAAAAGTGTTAAAATATCATAGCTCCATGGTTCTCGATATACAGCACCAAGGCACTAATAATATTCTTTACATAGGTTGAACCTAAGAGTATAACGGTGTGGTGCTCAAGGTATAGCACTGAGGCGCTATTTACTTAATGCCTAAGCAATGCAAGATTTTTTACATGTTTAGTGCAAGGCACTCTTCTCTCTTATTTTGGATCTAAGATTAATGGAGGGAGGGCTTTGTTTCATTCCAAAACTAATTTTACAATGGAACGTGTTGTAAGGAGAGAAACCTCAGTGCTAAAGAAATTACGCAATGGCTCTACATCAAGTGCAAGAGACTCGAGAGCATGGCACCTCGACGTCGCATAGTTGGCGACATGGAGTTATAGGTCAGAGTCATACAACTATATTTCTGAGAGTGTGGCACCTTGGCGCTAGGCTTTTGGCACCATGGCACTATGAGTTTGGAATACACAATATGGAGAGAAATTCTTGTGGAATCTAGCAATTTTTTAAAAAATTTGGATAGAAAAATATTTTAGCAATTTTAAGTTTACGTATTTCAGTGTCATCTTCCTTGTTCCAAATCTAAGATCAATAGGGGAAGTTTATTTTCTTCTCACGCCAGAACTAAGTTCAACGATAAAGATTCTTTGATAAAAATTCATGCAAAGTAAAAGAATGCTAGAAGCATTATTAAAGCGAATCTTTTACCTTTAGTAGGTGAGAGATGGCTTTAATAAGAGTGATAGTTGATCTAGCAGTGAACACAGGTTCTCATAAGTAAGAACCATCAAAGAAATAAAATAAAGTCAACCAAACTGGAGAAGCAAAGTGCAAAAAAATGGGAGAGCAATTTTTCCCCTTTTTATAGAGTTCTTTCAACTAGTGGGATGGTTTTCTACCCCATAACCATTTGCCCAACTCCCTAGGATAATTAGTAGTCATGGGGAGGGAACAATAGTTCTTTCTTGATTCTTTAAATTGAAGATCATGGTCACAATGCCTCGATGCTATCATGGCAGCACCGGGATGCTAAGCCATTGGCTAGCCAACTGAACTAACAGTTATCCTTCTTGAAGGACTATTTTAGCGTCACAGCGATGCACTCACAACACCACGACAATGTAGCCAAATAATTTATTATTTGCATTTTTTATACAAGTATTTGGTTTAATTCAATTTTGATAATTCAATTAAAGTTTAATTCTTTTGCTTGAGTTAATGTTTAATTTCTTTTTTTAGGTTTCATTTTAAAAATTTTATTACATTTTATATGGTTTGTGTTGGTTAAATAATTTTAATGTTGTTTGAATTTCATGATCATATTTCTTTATTTAGGTTTGCTTTCAATTAGTTGATATGTTTTAATTTAATGAACTTGTGATTTGATTAATGTTTAAATTGATCTTTTGTTATATTCCACTTAAGAGTTTGAACATTTATTAAGTTTATTAAATTTAGTTATTTAGTTTTTATGTTGATTATTTTAGTTTGATGATTTTTTGGTTTAATTTAATTGATTTTTACTTAATTGATTTGATTGATTTAGTTTGTTTAATTAAGATAAGGTTCAAGATTAATTTAAATTTAAGGTTCATTTGATTAAACTTATTCTATCATTTAAAGTTTAATTCTTTTGCTTAAGTTAATGTTTAATTTCTTTTTTAAGGTTACATTTTAAAAATTTTATTAGATTTTATATGGTTTATGTTGGTTAAATAATTTTAATGTTGTTTGAATTTCATCATCATATTTATTTATTTAGGTTTGATTTGAATTGGTTGATATGTTTTAATTTAATTAACTTGTGATTTGATTAATGTTTAAATTCATCTTTTGTTAAATTCCACTTAAGAGTTTGAACATTTATTAAGTTTATTAAATTTAGTTATTTGGTTTGTATGTTGATTATTTTCATTTGATGATTTTTTTGGTTTAATTTAATTGATCTTTACTTAATTGATTTGATTGATTTAGTTTGTTTAATTAAGATAAGGTTCAAGATTATTTTCAATTTAAGGTCCATTTGATTAAACTTATTCTTTCATTAAACTTGATTTAAAAATCTATTGATTTCATTATTCAAATAGTTTATTTTGATTTATTTAGTTTTGATATGTTGTTTTGATTTCATGATTTTAGGTTCTTATTAAGTTCAATTGATTTAATTGTTCAATTTATGTGTTTAAGTTGATTTATATGATATTTATAATCAAGGGTTTTTTACTTAATTGAGCTCTTTATGATTAGGCTTTGTTCATTTATACTTGGCTATTGATCTTAGCCTAAGAAACCTAAAGGCTGAAATGCTTAAAGTAACAAACCTAATCTAAGAAATCCTAGGTTTCTAGGATTTTTAGATACTTATGTTATGGATAATTTGATCAATTTTTTATGCTTAATCACAATTTCAATTTTTCACTTAAAATTAAGTGAATTTGAGTTGATTTTAATTTCAATGTATCTTGACTGAATGTTGAATTCAAAGATTAATTAATCATAATTTTCAACTAATTATTTGATTTATTATAACTTTTCTAGTTTAAAACTAAGATTTTAATTAATTTATTGTCTTTAATTATTTTTTAAAATCTTAAATATGTGATTTTTATGATGCCTTAACTTTAGAGGGCTGAGAAATTTTTCCTAAGTTCTCTGATGTCATCAAAAGTGTTTTGAATTACTTTTGAAACCTTTTATAATTTCTATACTTTTTTTTATTTTTTTATTTAATTTAAATTGACCTAGAACTTGAAAATTTAATAACTTTTGATCTAGAAGCCAGTTTTTAAAAAATTTATGGCAAATGAGGTTCTTTAGCAATTTTATTTTTCTAAAATTTTATGTTGATTAAATGTGTTTTAAAGCTAAATAATATTTTAGTGTTTTTAATAAAACTAAAATTTGGCCTAAAATATTAAGAATTAATTAGGGCTTTTAATTTCTTTTAATTCTTATTTGAATAATAAATTCAAAGGATTTATTTGAATTATTTTTATTTTTATTCAATTTGTTATGAATTAAGTTCAGCATAGTTAATTAAATTATTTAATTTGATTAATTCTTAATTAATCCATTTTGAGGATTAGTCAATTTTTGTGAGCTTTGTTAGTGTTTTTATGTTTATTAATGTTCTTTTTGATGTCTTGAGTTGATTCTACAACTTTCCTAAATTTCTTTGAATTATTATTAATTTATTTTATTAAATTAAGATGTGGAGATTAAAAATTTTATATCTCACAATTTAATCACCAATAATTTCCCAAATTTTTATCAGATGTGTTTTAATCTTAATTTCAATCCCTCAAAATATCAAATTAATTAGATCATTAATTTAATTTAGGTTTAATTTTTTTCAATTAAGCTCAAATTAACCCAAAATTAACTAAAGAAATTGAGGTTTTTGGGTTTAAAAAATTCTTCTCAATGAGATGACTCCATAGAGTCCTTATTTGCATTTTTAGATTGAGTACTTTATTTTTTATGAAGTTTTAAAGTTTTGTGCATTTTTTAATATTTTTAATTAAAAAAATTCTAATTTCCTACTTAACCTAGTCAGCGCTAATGTGATTCTAACTAGGCACTACTTTATGCAAGGAGTTGCACTATTAGGCCATGCGAATCCATATGGACTCTAAATGAGATGGTGGCAGGAATGTCGGATTGATCAAGACCATCCAATCAAAGACTGGATAGTCCATAATTAACTTGTGATTTATTAAGGGGTAAATTAAATTTATGCTTCTAAATCATGACCATTTGTTTCAATTAAAAGAAACAGAAGGCCAAGATTTTTTCCTAGACCTCCCATTAAAGAGTTTAGAGCTTTTCGCCTTTAGGCGGCAATTTTTGATGATCTAAGTCACGGTCCTTCATGTTTTCAATTACAAAATGATCAAAGAAAAATTTTAAGAGGGATCTAAATGGCTTGATCACACCAAAGATCAAGTTTAATTCACAAAGAATCAAATGAAACTAAAGAGGAGGTCAGTGATATGGCATACTTCACCGGCATTGATCCTCGATGATTTTTTAATTTCAAAAAGCCTTGAGGAGTTGAAATGAAGCTTTGGGAATGAATTGGTGCTATGCCTCTCTCTGGTTTGTTGTGGAGACCATGCACGAATGTCGTTAACTAGATTTTGGTGTGGGAAGTGATCAGAGAGGTTAGGGAGGAGGGAGAAAGTTTTTCTAAGTATGTTTTGACTTAGGTAAAGTGTAGAAATGGTCCAGAGGTGGAATTAAAGCTTAAGACCTCCTCTAAACATTTGGCCAAGAACATCTTTATTGGTTTGATATAGAGGTGGTCAGCCATGGGAGCTGGGATCCCATCTTGATGGATAAGGCAGAGGGAAGGTTAGAGATGAAATTTGAATGGATTGAGGGGGTGAAAGATCAAGCATGGGTACAGTTTGAGGTGATTGGAGGGGGGTCAAGTATGATTGCTCTCCATGAGCTCCACCTCATCCTCCCTTACCACATTAACCTTAAGAGTCTTTTATTAAATGATCGATTCCTTTATAGGATAACATGTTTATCTTCTAAGATAATATGTTTATTTATTAACGATGCATCTGATCACCTAAATAAAAAATTTCTAAACTCTACAAGATATACCAAATTCTTAAACTAGACATTTTTGTAGTCTTGTGCTGCTAGAATGTAAGTCATAGATTTCTAAGAAAATATCAATTTGAAATCTAAATTAAATTCCAAAATTTAAAGCCCAATGGTAGGATAGTTGAAATGTCTATTGGGCATCCCAAAATCAACAGGCATTTCATATTTCATCCCAACCTAATTGAAATTTTAAATTATCATTTCCGTTGGAAACCAGTTTAGAAATCCATAAAAATAATAAATTATTTCTTTTATTGAAAGTATTCTTAGGAATAGGTCCCCTATTTTTAATATGTAATTAACTATAAGGGTTTACCCTTATAAGGAACCACAACCCAATTTAAAATAAACCCTGCTCTACTTCTCATGCATTTCAGGGGAAAACTCTCCAGTATATAAAAGACCCATTAACCTTAAGAGTCTTTTATTAAATGTTCAAATCCATTTCTATTTTATGGTGTTCAATATAAATCCTAAAATTTTCTTTGAAGTTATTACAAAGATACACTAAAATGGATTCATTTTTAGGTTATAATGGTGCAACCATTTAAAAAAAATCTTAAGATCATAGAGATGATTCTCTTTCTCTTTACTTTTAATAACTAGATCATCAATATAGCACTCAACTTGGTTATAAATCAAATCAAAGATTCTATTAATTGCCCTTTTATAAGTAACCCTGACATTTTTGAGACCGAATGGGATAACCATGTAATAGAATATCCTAATCAGAGTTTTGAATGCCAGATGTTTCTCATCTTTGAGGGTAATTTGGTTGTATCAAGATGACTCATCAATAAATGAGAAAATTTCATGTGATGAGACTATATCCTCCAAAAGTTCTAGTATTATTAATGAGAACTCATCTTTCAGACCATTACATGTGATGAGCCTTATTCAAGTCTCTAAAATCCAGATATATGTATATTTGGCCATTTTCTTTTACTTGTAAAATACTAGCTAACCAAGAAGGATACTTCACTTTCTAGATAAAGTTGGCTTTAATTAATTTTTTAACCTTAGCAATCACTTATTATTCAATTTTTAAATGCATGCATCTTAAGGGTTATTTTACTGGAATTACATTTTGTTTAATCTCCAACTTCTAGACTATAACATTCGAAAACAAACTTGGCATTTCATCATAATTTTAAGCAAAGTAATCTTTATATTTAGAAAGTAAATTATCAACCCATAGGAATCTTCTGAACCTAATAGAGAACTTATAAAAGTTAGTTGTGGGCTTTCCTCAATTCTTAAGTTGATTTCCCTTAATTTATTAATAGTGAACTTTATTTATTCTTCAAGTTCTATGGGTACATTTTGAATTGAGAAATCATCTGAACTATTGAATGTTTCCAAATAGAATTCTTCCAAGGAATTAGATGAACTCTCAAAGAGTTGATCAGACTCCACATGATTACTTATCATTAAACAATACTCAACATCATTAAAAGGTTTATGGTACCAAATCCAATGCAAGCTTTAGATTTTAAATTTTATATTTAGAGTCCCATAAGCTTTCCATACATTAGGCTATACTTTTGGACCAAACATGAGAGCTTAAACAATGTTTAACTACAATTTTAACACAATTAGAATACTAGTCAAAAGAAAGTTCTTTTATTTTATTAGAAAATGAATCTTCAAACTTTACATCTACATATGAGCTTGAGGATTTGGGTACATAATAAAAATTTAATAACTTCCCAACCTCTTCTGAAATGTTATGGGCCACTTTGACTTTCAATTATGGAATTTTTTTTGTTGAGATAAGGGAGTTAAAGCCAAAGTATCTACATAGCTTTTTAATATCTCATTACTAGATAGTTTAGGTTCATCTATAGATGCTTAAGTCTGCTCTTCATCACTATCTGATTTCAATGAAATCTCAAACTTTATTAAGGCATCATTTTGGTTTGAATCTTCATTAGAGCTAGATTCCAAATCAATATGAATTATAGGAGGTTCTTTTTATTTTTATTTCTCTTTTTCTTTTTCTTTTTATTTTTCTTTTTTCTTTTTCATTCATTACTTTCTCTTCTCTTTTCATTTGTTTTTAATGTATTTTTTTCATTGATGCCTTAACAATACTAGATCTAATTTAATTGATCATTTATCTTTTAGCATATAATACGTAGCATCTTTGTAGAGCTCAATTTCATGAATAGAAAATAGTTGTATATCTTTCTTTATAGTAAATTCCACTAAATCTCATATAGATTTAATACATTGGTGGAGTGATGAAGAAACTATTTATACTCACGTATCTAAGGTCTACTTAAAAGAGCATTAAAAGATGTCTCTAAAATTAATAAAATAAAATTTTACTTTAGTTTTCAACCCATCTATTTCCAATAATATAGTGACTGAACCCAAAGCCATTTCTCCTATTTCATTAAACCCTCATAATAATAATTTATAAAAACTAAGCTTTTGTGTGTCGATCTTCAAAAATGATAATGTCTTGAAATTCATAATACTAACTGAAAAACCAAGATCAACAAGGACTCTGGATAATCTATAATTTTCCACCTTGATTGAAATGTAGAGCACCAATTATGGTTGATAGTCCTCAAAAGTAAATATTCATCAAAGAAATTTACTTTGAGGTTTTCTTTAAAATCATAAGCCTCATCAAAGGAAGTTGCTACTAACTATGTCAGCAATATCTCTAGGTCAAGTAATGTTGTGGGTAAAGATTCCCTCATTTATTTGGATAAAATAAGAGTGTCATAAATGGTTAACCTAGCAAGTAACTTCTTAAGATGGAGTAACATGTTCTAATCAATTTTAGGAGCAGTTGGTTCAACCACTAAATCATTTTATAAAGGTTCAAGACATTAGTCAATAATTTCTTTGTCTTTGTCCTTTAAGGAAGGTAAGCAAGATGGTAGGACCTTCCTACTACAAATACTAACTTCATAATATCTCCTAAATTAGAACTAGGGGTCATGTCAACCTATCCCTCACTATCATTGATATGCTTCTCTAAGAATTGGTCAGAATATCATAACTCTATTTCAATGTTAGCAGGATCTCCATATAAATCATCCATAAAAATATCATTTTTTTATCTTAATTCATATAACATATTGCATTCACTATGAGGATGATCTACTTGATTTTCCTCTTTTTTAAAATTCAATCACACAATAAAAATATATAAAATACCTTTCTCAATAGACATTTATTCATATACTTGAAATATGTACATAAAGGTAAAATAAAGTATCGGCTAACCTTTCCATCCTTATTATGCAACAATATCTAATGCAGATTTCATCCCTCTCTTACCACTCTCTTTAGATTTTTGTACATCTTACCATGTTGAATGAGGTTGAAGAGGAATTATTCCTGACATCAGTGGATCAACCTAGATGATCATCTTCTAGGTATTCAAATGATCCTGCATAGAATTTTTAATTTTTTTTCATCAAATACTTTTTAGAAGAGTGGGATAAAGCTATATCCCAATCATATAAAAATGAAGTACCTTTTAAAAAAGTAGTGAATGATTCACCTGTAATCACCTTAACGGACCCCTGCTTAGAGTCCACAAGGTATTTTTTAGAAATAATCATCATCCCTTTCTTGTAGTTTTTTTAAGCCATTATTTAAAAGTAAAGTAGTCTTTAATGGTATGACCTAATATTTGAGGATATGAGCAATAATTCAATCATTAACCTTGCTAACTTCTTCTAGCTTCTTTGGATCAAGAAGCTTGAAATTTGCTTTTATGCAAATTTTTAAATATTTTCCTTAACAGCCTCTCTATTGAAATAGTAAGTTCGATTCATTCTTTCACTGAGAAGGCTTGCAAGATATTTCTTAGGTGGTGCTAATTGCTATTTTTATGGTTTTTGAGGTAAAGGTTATACTACCTTAAATGGATTGGAACCTTTCCCCTGTGCACTGTAGAGATATAACTTGCTCTCTTTTCCAAAACTTTAGAAGAATCCATGGTAGCTTGATCTTTTAAGGATTACATCCTAGGGGCTTCCTCCTAAATACTAGAGACTTTACTTAAGAAATTTTCAAAGGTCTTGATAGTAAAGCCTTTCAATAAAAAGATAATAAGCCCATGGATATTCCTAAGAAGTATCACCACATTGTGTTGTTCTTATAACTGAGGTTCTCACTTAAGGCTTAGATTCTCAATCTTAAAATATAGTCCATAAGAGACTCACCAAGTTTTTGTTTTTCTATGACCAAGTTTCCTACTTTGACGTGATGCTAGGTACCGATAAATTGCTTTATAAATATCTTTTCAAGTTTAGTAGTGGATTGAACTATTTGGTATTTCTACATACCAGTTAAAGGTAACTTTAGTTAGACTACTAACAAATTATCTAAGCAGTAAAGCATCTCACCCATTAGCAATATAGTAACTTATCTAAAATTGAGCTAAATGTTATTAGTATTTCCTATTCTATCAAATACCTTGAAAGTAGGGCATACAAATCCCTTTGTATAAGGTTGTTGACCTCATTTTTAGAATGAGCTCTCAACCCCTCCATCTTAGACATAGGACTCCTCTTTGGTACTAAGAATTCCTTAATCTTAAGAAACTTCTAGTGATTAGGTGAACACTTAACCTAACCTTAGATACTTAGAAGAGTTAGCTATAGGAAGAGTTTATGCCATAGGGGTGTTAGGGAAATTTGCCTATCCTATAGCTTGAAACAAATTCTCACTTTATTCTTTCAAGTCAAACTCCAAATTCAAATCAACCTTAAACTCAAATCACTGTCAATTCCAAACCAAACCTTAAATCAATTCCAATGGATTTTTCTCAAATCATGAATTAATTCCAAATGCTTGAAACCCATGATTGAATTCCAAGGTCAAAAATCTTTCCTAAGTCACTTTGATTCTCTCTTATGGACTTAGCTCAAATCAAATCCAAATTAATTTAAATTCAAGAAATTTTCTCATAACCCTTTTACATTCTCATTTATATTAACAAATATAAATGAAATTTAAATTCAAATAACCAAAACTAAATCCAAAAATCTTTCCTAAGTCACTTTGATTCTATCTTATGGACTTAACCTAAATCAAATCCAAATCAATTCAAATTCAAGAGATTTTCACATAACCCATTTATATTCTCATTTATATTCACAAATATAAATGAAATATAAAATTAAATATCCAAAACTAAATTCAAAACTCAAATCCAAATTCAACCAAAATTCAACCTAAGCCTTTCAAGTAAAATTCTTGAACTTAGCCAAATCAAACTCAAATCAAGCCAACCCCTAAGAATAATCCAAAATCTAAAATAGGCTAGGTAGACTTAGTTACCCATGTTGAGGTGCTAAGTCCAATTAATCCAATATACATGCTTGGGATTGTTTGGTTTTATTTAGCTAATATCTATTCTACAAGTGTTAGTTAGATTTATTTTTTCCCATTTTTATGTAATTTTGCAATTAGGATTTGGAATGATTGTTATGGAGAATTAAGATGAACATTAGTCATAAGACTATTTCTTGTATACCATGTGAAGCCTTTGGAGCAACCACAATCCAACCAACAAAAAGAAGAAAGAAGAAAGAAGAAAGAAGAAAGAACCAAATGAAGAAAGAAGAATGAAGAATGAAGACCCCTATAACATGAATTCATTTTTGTAATTAATTCATTTGTAATCCGGGTTGTATGAGGGTAGAGCTCGGGTACCCAATTTATTTTTGGGTTTGTGCGATGGAGCCCAGACACAAAATGCCTCTTATTCTTTTGCGCTAGTTTTATAAATTGATTTATGTTTGTTTAACTTGTGAATTAAGATGACATACTTTTCCTAATTTCTTCCTTGCTTTGATGTATGGCCTGGATGACGACTAGGCTCTTAGGAAAATAAATTTTTTATCTAATTAATCAACTCAAAACTAAAACTTAAATAACTCATAACCTCACCTAAAGCCTAGGTTATAAAAATCAAGATAATAGTATTAGCAACCCCTTAATTGGATGTTGTATTTTCTTTCTAACAACATGCATAAAAAGTATATTGTTTCACTCTTGATTTGGAGGGCTTCCATCCATGCCAGAGAACTTGGCTTGACCTTTGAGAACTATGGTGGAAACACACCTCCTTTCTCATTACTTTTGGCCCATAATCTAATTTCTCATGCATTAGGAATATGAATCCCACAAGCCTGTGTCAAATCAATAGTCCAAAATAAAAATAAAATGTAATAAAATTTGCATTAGATTTAAGTCATTAAATCATGCCCTACATGATTTAGTCTCTTAGAGAGTGTGTTTAAGGACTTAGTCTCTTTCTAAATAAATAACTGCTGAGCTATCATGCAAAAGCATATGACTTGCCTATATGTATTTAAAACCATAGGAAGAGTTAGTTGGCGGCCACCCCCAGGCAGTCGTAAGTCCAAATAGTCGAGTGGTTTATCCTCTCTTATGGAGGTAAACTAAATACCCATTTTTTCCTTAGATTTATGTCATACTTTGGCCCTCGCCAAAGCTCCCTAGATTTAGGTTCATAGGTTGCTACTTCCCTTTGCGGGCTACAAGCATAAATCATCACCTCTTAGGCATTTTCACAATCTAATGTCATGGAATCGTAAGTCCTAGATTTCTAACAAAAATTTAACTTAAACAACTAATTCCCTTCAACTTCAAAAATATAAAGCCCAACTAAAGGATAGTTTGGGATGCTTACTAGGCTTTCTAGTATCATAAGCATCCCCTACTTATCTTCCTTTGGCTTCAATAATAACTCCCTCCTCTTGATCAATCCCACTTGATCTTTTAAAAATAAACCAATTTATTGATAGCCCTATTTTTGAAATCTTTAGAGACAATGATCATTTACCTTAATTGAGAGTATTTCTAAGGAATCTTGTTCCTTAGGATGTAATTAAGTATGGGGGCTTGCCTCCATAGGGAACTTAATGAACCCGATTTAAAATAAACCCTGCTTTGCTTTTCCATGTAAAGTAGGGGAAGAATCTCTGGTACATTCTAAAAACCCATAGTCCTTAGGAGTCCTTATTTAGGTGATTAGGTCCATTGTAGGGTGGTGACTTCTATCTTTCGAGATAGTACACCTTTCCTCTATGTCATACCCGATCACCCTAATAAGAATATCTACAGATCTACGTGGTGTCCCAACAAAAGTGGTATATTTTTACTTTTCATTTATCCTTTCCAAATGGATAGATGAAGGAAAGAATATATTTTCACCACAAAGGTATAGAATCATATTTCTCAAGATAAGATTTACACTTTGGAATTAATGTCATGCCTTAGGCCTATGCTAATGCTTCTTTCACTTGTTGTTCAACTAAAAACTTTAAGTCAATTTTGGGTGATACATCTTTTACTATTTTATGTTATTAATGATGATCCCCTAAACTAAACTTCTTAACATGAATTAGATGAGAATCTTTTGGTTATTCTGGTGAATTAAAGTGAGAAGTGATAAGAATTTGGCTATGAAGTGATAGCATTGTAAGCATCTTCTCTTCTATTTTTCTTTCCATTCTCAAGATTTTCTTATCCTTCATCTGGAACTAAAGGATTAAAAGTTGGATTAAATTAGGTGTAGGACCCTCTTTTGTAATATCTTGAGCTCCCTCTTGTTCTTTTTTGGAAGTTCTTGTATCTACCATAAAATATGGGCTACAAGTAGCTTTAAATCTTCATCTGAAAGGTCATACTGATCTAAGTTAAAACTTATTTGAATTCTCTTTATTCATTCTTTTTCTTCATCCTCTTTCATAAATCTATTTTTTCTTCAGTTAGATGAATTGGTTCATCATTACTATCAAGGACTACTTTAGATTCTTCATTGGTTTTACATCCATATGTTTGGGCTTAGATGTCTCTATTTTATATCTTTCTTGAATAACTAGATTTCACTCCTTAGTAGGAGTGGCTCCTAAACCAAGGTGTCTATCATCTAAAATCTCTCTATCATAAGGGAGTAAATTAAGAAACTCCATTCCTCCTTTAGAAGCATGAGAACATGATGACATTCCCTCAGTTCAGGATCTAGATAACGATGATAATAACCTTTCTTTATAAGTTCTAATAGTTATCATTCCTTCAGGATGTGCTGGTGGTGGTAAAGGAAGTGTGTGGTTTTGGCTCTATCACCAATAATGTTTTTCTTACATAATTTTTTCTAAGCTCTCTTATAGTAATGTGTCTATCTCTCCTAATATCAGTCGGCTCATTCTAGATGGTGATATCGATTAGATACAATAGGAGTTTGTTGATAAGGTCATCTTTTATCTTGAAAGGCTACCTTTTCTTTTCCTTCATTTTGGGTAATCATTAATTCTCCTAAAATTTCTCCATTAAGTTCTTCAAAAACTTTCCCTTCATGACCTTGAGTAGTTCCTCCTTATTATAACTAGGGGACTTAGCAGTTCTAAGGAGTTGTCATAACTTATCATGGGTTTATTTATTCAATAACTTAAAACTCTTCTTATTTTCATAAATGAAAGAGTGAGGTGGACAACTCACTATTATAAACACATCTTCCTCTTCCTAGCCTGTAGAGAGAGGAAGAAACTTCCACCTAAAAGAAGAGAAGTATTTGAAAGGGTATACCCCTCCCTCACCTATTTATAAGCTCAAATTATAGTTAAAATTCTAAAATAAAATCCTAAAATCTACAAAATACGTGTCATGAAAAACTCATAGAAAACTAGTAATTATAATTTAAACATATAGACTTAGCACTAATGGCTACCAAACCCACCTATTCTATCGGGCTACGCTTAGGGATTTATGTAGCACCTGGAAGTGAAAAATATTTATTATATTTTATTATGGTAGTGCTAGCCCCATAAGAAAAATAGTGCCAACCCCATAAGAAAAAAAGTGTCAGCTTAAAAAAAAAAAGTGCCCTAACATTTAAAGTAGTGTGCAAACAATTCATAATAATTTAATTTAAATAATACATCATAAAATAAGAAAAATATCACATCACATCACAAATCATTATAACTCATCAACCTAACCTAAGTCTATGGTCGAGGCGACCAATTAATCTAGTGTACAAAAGGAGAGGCTTGTGCGGTATAACTACACTAGGCCTTTTTAAGTTCAAGTTTTATTATAAATTTAGAATTTGTTCAAATTTATAATTAGATGATTTCAATTTAAATGATTTAATTGATTTATAATTTTATTTAAATTTTAGGTTTACTTTTTATATTAAAGTTGAATTTAGACTTTAAAGAATTTAGAATAAAATAAAGCATGCTTGGGGCAAAACCTATTCTATTCAACAAACATCCTAATTCTAGTAGAATGGAACCTCCATCCAAAGGTGAAAATCCACTCTAAGGGTCAAACTAAGAATCTATGTATCTTTTAAACTCTTTTTAATTTATTTGAAGATAACATCAAGTGCAATACACTTAAACTATGGATTAGGTTTAGAGAAAACAAGTCACTTTGGGCTAAATACAAGCACCAAAAATACTCCCATAATTCACACCCAATGACAGTCAAGTTGAAACAATTTGACTCTACAACCCGGAAACAAATGGTGTAGCATAAGAATGAAGTTAAGAATCTAATATTCTAGGATTTAGGTGATGGACAAATTAATTTTTGGAATGATCATTAGTTTAGAGATGAATCCCTCTTAGGTAGGAATGAAGATAGACCAACATAAATAAAGAGAGTCAATGAATTTTAGACTACCTCAAATTGGGACATGGACAAATTAGAAGTATCTCCCTTTAGACACTTGCAAGAAAATCTGTAAAATCCCAATTAAGACTTATAAGAAGGACAATATTATCATAAAGGGTCTTATAAGCAACACATCCATCCATAAAACTATATATAACTCCTGGTGGAAGGACATCAGACCAACATCTTGGGGATGGGAAATCTGGAACTCCATGGTTAAGCCCTATATATCCTTATTCTGCTAGTGACTGCTTCATAATTCCATCCCTATGGATGACCTCCTGAAACTTAAAGGCTTGATATTCCCCTCCAAGTGTTCATTATGCAAAGAAGAGGAGGAATGCATCTTACATTATTTTATACAATGCAAATTCAACACAAGAAAAAGGAAGGTATTTGTAGACCAGCTACAAATGAAAGTGATTAATAGTGCCACTCATTAGATGATCTACATGAGAGCTGCCGAACAAAAGATTGTTGGAAGGCCAACAAAAATAGAAATACGTTCTTGATCATTCTCTGGTTTATATGGAAAGCAGGAAACGAGATGAAGCAGAATGATATTACATAACTCCAGAAGTTACTAAAATAAAAATAAAAGCCTGCTTGCTAAAAAGAAAAATGTTATGGGACTATTAAAGATATCCACCCAAATGATCATAATAGAGATTCAAACATTAGGGGATCAGGTGAGGATAGTAGTTATCATAAACGGGAGTTGGTTCATTGGCAAAAACCACCTACAGGTATGATTAAGATTAATATAGATGGAAGTTATGACATAATCATCCAGAGGGCTAGAATTGGTGGAATTTTTGAAGATACGAATGGTAGCTATCTTATCTATTTCTCCATGTCATATGCTACTCTCTCGCTCTTTCATTCTGAAGTAGGTGCTTGTTATTCTGCTCTTATGCTAGCATCAGGAATCCACATAGAATACTGGATTGAATTAGATTCATTAATCTTTATTTAACTTCTAAAAGAGGAAAGGCCCAAATACTCACCTTGGTCCATCTTTAATACTCTCAACTCTATTAGAAGCATGATTAAGAACCTTCATGTTTCCTACTCCCACACTTGGAGAGAAGGAAATAGGCCAGCAGACTTGCTAACTAGATGTTGCTCCCAACTTCAGCATTTCTGCCTCTCCTGTACACTATACAGAGAATTACAGTTGTGCATAGTGACAACATGGAAATGCCTTACACAAATCAAAAGCTTTGTAATTTTTATTTTTGTGGCAATGTCTTTTGTATTTGGGATTACTTATACTTTCTCAATAAACAATGAACTACCTCACTTCATGAAAAAACACTTTTCTTACACTAGAGGTGATCTTTGTAATTTTTTTTTATTCACCTCCCTTGCACTTTTGTACTTCAAGCTACTATTGAATGACTCTACTTATATATATAAAGTATATTCATTCAACAATAGCCAAAAGTACAAGTTTAGGTTGCCAAATAATATAACTTATTAAATTAAAGTCTAAAAGTTAAATTGAAGGTAAAAAATGAAGATATTAGGGTCGTCAAAATATAGGAATTTTATTAATGGAACTTGAAAGTTAAATTTTACATAAAATGATTTAAAATAGTAAGCTTATAGTATAAATTAAATTAGAGAATACCAAAGAAAAATTTAGGATGTTAGGAATCACGTTGTGAAAGATTTAAAGATTAATAATGATATAAATATTAATTAAATTTAGGATGTTCATATCATCATCCAATCCATTTGGAATGATTTTATTTGGTCAAATTTTAGTGGGTTGACCTTTGACTTTGTGGGACCTACATAAGTCAAACCTAGGTCAAAAGGGTTGACCAATTTTTGACCTTTGGTTTGGATTTAGATTTATTTAATTTCATGTCATGGTTTCATGTTTTTAATTTCAATTGATTTGGGTTTTTTTGTTTTGATTTGAATTTCTTTAGGTTTACACGGTTCTTAACTTTATTAGGGTAATTAGGTTTAATTCTCTAATTAATTATTAATCTAAGGTTAATTAATTTTAAATTTGGAGTGATGTATATTTAGGTTGGAAATTTGGGTTGAATTTAACTAAACCCATTAAATTAGATCAATCCAAGGAGGACGCACTAGGTCACTAAGTATAGTGCACTATGTGCTTAATTAGGAGATTCCTAATCTAAGATTAGGTACCCTAATTATTGTCTTTGTGAGTGTTATTAACCTCATCCAAAAATGAGGTCAATAAATGGACCCCTAATATGTATATTGGACTATCCAAAGTATATTGTACGTATTGGTGTTGATCGAACTAGTCAACACTACAAGCATAAGCTTGTAGAAGTGATGTTTTTGGTTTTGAGTTTAAACTTATATTTTAATTTTATTGTGATAGATAGGCATAAATATGCCTACATTCGTTTGAAATGGTTCATTCTTAGAAACTTAAATTTACTAAGTCCTAGGGAGGATAAATGTGTTATTATGAGTAGTACTCAAAAGAAGTTATAATCCCAACATAATCAGGATAGTCAGAAGAGACACCTTTAAAGGACTTACTCTTATTTTGACTATAATAGAGTGTGATTCAATAGGTTTTCAATGGCTAACCTAATAAGCACAGGGACTTATATCTTCTTAAGTAAGCTAGCCAAAGGGATAGCTTTAATGATTAACCAACCTAGAGAAGGGATCTATAGGTAAATGCCTAATGTGGGACTTAATCTCATCTAGTTAACTATTAAGAAGAAGCTTCAGGAATGCACTTAATCTCATAAATAAAATCAGATGTTCATGCTACTCCTATATCATAATCAGCTAGAAGAGAGCTTCAAGCATCTTTTTTTGGCATTTGTATGAATAGGTGAAGGCTCTCGATGACACTTTCTACTACTATCTCTTCTATCTGATGACTCCTTAAAAGCATGAGCTGTATGTCGAGGGAAATATAAGTGCCGTGTTGGTCTAGCTTTCCCAAGTCTACGATTATGTATGTGAAAGCCCAGTTCCAAAATGGAAGAGAAAGTATGATGAATCTATAGCAACTATAGGTGACTAACTCCTATGTTAACCACATGTGGAGCTACACATACATAAGAACCAGCCCTAAACGAAGTAGAAAAGCCCAAGCCATAGAAGCTACTTTTAAATGCATGAATAATGGCAACGTCCCTAGAACATGAGTTTCTACTATATCAAGTATCTGTGGAAGTCCATATATGGGTGTATCTTGAGTAAAGTCATACTGTCTAGCTACTCTATTGGGATTGTATCCCTCCAAAAGCATGATCTCATGATGGTGGTAACAAAGCCAAGCAGATCTTAGTCCAATGAGATATTATGTTATGCATTTAAACCTTAGCTTTGATAATAATAAAGGCATACCTCTATCTACAATAGAATACATGAATCTTTATCCAAAGCTCTGAGCAGGTAAGCTATAAAAAGATGTTTGTGAATAACATAAAAGAAATCCATCATGCATGCTTATGGAAACATAATTTTCCATATCTAATCTCTATATAAAGTATTTGTAGCTCTATTTGCATAAAATGTTGCTTTCTAAAGTAAAGAGGTGTCTCGGGATAGTTGAAAGCTTCAGAAATATGAGTGCTAATCCATCCATATAGTTAATTTTAAGGAGCTTCTACATCATAGCAGTGTGAGTTGGTCTTGGCACTCTACCTAATACATGGTACAAGTAAGATAATGTTGAAGTTGTTAGTGAAATCCTCACACCACAAGCAAGCAAGCTAGCCATCAAAAGAGTATAAGGCTGGAAGAGTCTATTATGACCAAGGAATACAAAGTAGTACATTCATATGACATTGAAGGCCACTATGGACAACTCCTCATTGATGCCTTGTGCTAAAATATGTTAAGAACTGGCTCTTCCTTCAGGGTCAAATTTAGTGCTGAAGGACTCCTCAAATGAAAGAAAGTCAATGTCAAAGGGATTTTCCAAGCATGCAATGAGGAATTACTAGATGAAGAAAGCTCTCAGACCATATATCAAGAGTAATAATGCCACATCATCTCTTTAAATAACCTCTAATAATGAGCTAGAGCATGATGAAGGATAGAAGAATATACATTACTCCCTCTCCTTCATTGGCCAACTAACTAATGCTGAAAGAGCTTGTAATGGAGGAATGCACTTCTCATAAGGAATGCCAAAAATATGGAGGCTTGCAATATCATGTATATCTACCAAAGTAACTATCATCTCGTGTGGGCCAATCTAACAAGTACTGGTAACCTGATTCTTCATGAGGTAGATTGATATATTTAACTAGATTTCTCATAACATTATGTTAGGGTTTTTTTAGATTTGGTTTCTACATTTTATGAATGCAAGCATTCATCATTAATTACCCATCTTATCATAGTAAGAGAGCACTCATTAAGATTGGAAATAAGTATATCTCTCTATTATAAATTGATGTCTAGAGGTATGATGTGGTTGACTATCTAAAGAAAATAAGTGGACAGTTCCAATCAAGATCTCATGGTTCCATCATCTCAAGACTATCATTATTCTAATCTACCAACATTAGAGGCCTATTACCCATAATGTACAGGGAGTCTTATTAGCACCCATGGGTTGGTTCATCTAAGATATCTCGAGTAGGCTAATGGTGTTGTGTCGGTGTTATGATGTAAGTTAGTTTGGACTTATATTGCAAGCACAAGGCAGACTTATATCTATTAGAAAGCTATTAGATTATTGGGAAGTTAGCATGGAGAACATAGGACTAGGCTTAAATCCATTGGAAAGCTAGTTAGATAGAAGTTCATATGGCAAAAAAATAGATTAGACTCACATCCCTTTGGATTGCCAATATGGTTGAAATGTTTGCATGGTGAACAGATAGATTGGACTTACATCTCTTTGAAATACTAGAATTATAGGGGTGTTAGCATGACAAACATATGGATTGAGCTTACATCCCTTTAAAATTCCATTAGAGTTTCTGTTCGCATGGAAAATAGCTAAATTGGGCTTAATTCCCCTTAAGAATGCTTTTAATTTGTAGGTGTTTAAAAGTTCACATGGCAAACTTATAAATTTAGCTTACATCTATTAGAAAGCATTAGATTGGTGTTCACATTACAAATAGATGGTTGGTCTTACATCCATTTGGAATTACATTATGGTTTGAAATTTCATATGGAGAAGATATAGATTGGGCTTACATTCCTTGGACATGCCAATATTATAAGGGTGTTCATGTGGTGAGAAAAAAAAAGCTTACATTCCTTGGACATGCCAATATTATAAGGGTGTTCATGTGGTGAGCAAAAAGATGTTTGATTGATTTTTTTATTTTTATTATTCATATGGTACATTGCTACAACAATAGGGGGTCCGTACCATGGTAGTGAGAATTTAGCTCTCCAGTGCCTAAAGCTCAGTGTAGCGGTGCAGGTGAGTTAGAGTCCCAGCACTGACAATCAGAAATATAGGTCTCAAACTAGAGAGGGGCAGCACTTTAGCACTATAAACTTAGTGTCATTGCACTGAGATGCCATAAAAAAATAAAAAGTTAGATGACTATTTAAGCAGAACCAAGGCAATGTCAAAGGGCACAACGCTACCCAAAAAGTCATTCGAAGGCCAACAGGTTGGCAGACACATTTAATAGAAAAGATAGAACTTTTAACCAACATCACGGTGTTGCATCAAAGTGTCATGGCATGCCATCAATCTGATGCACCTTTTAGATCTAGTTGATTACAAAATTAATAATAATAAATATTCATAAATGATCTTTTTTATCGATAGTAACCATATTGACTAGCTAATCGGCACCTAGGCACCACGTATGGATTGCAACAATGTTGATCCTGTATTTCAAAAATTGAGAGGCCAGCAACTTGATGTTGCATAAGTAGCATCGTGGCGATGGGTTCAGCCTATAAATAGAACATATAAGCTAACAAAAATTTCATTCTAAATCCTTTATTTTCTTAAGAGTTTTTGCATCTTAGCCTCTCCTCACCTCTAGAACAACAAACATGTCACTCAAAATTGTCTAGAAGGGAGAAGAGGGCATCCTCATGCGACACTGGCAAATTTATCAATATGGATGCTGAGGGGAGGTACCAACATGCCCTCACTAGCAAACACCTCATTCCATAGAGGAGCTTCCACAATCCAGGTGGGATTGTGGAGAGGGTTATCAATGAATGAGGCTGGTAGCATCTTACTTATGATAACATCACTTATGTCATCCCTATGGTGTAGGAGTTCTTCACCAATGTTAAGGATCACCTCTATAATCACGTTTTTGTATGGGAAAATGGGTACATTTTGATAGTGCTTTTATTAATCCATATTACAATTTGAAACGTTTTGTATATGATTAATATCTTTCTACTATACTAATCACCCTAATTTTTTAAAATCCTTAGTTTCTTCACTATTAGTAATGAAGATATTCAATTAAAATGGCAGGAAAAAATATTATCAATTTTCCTATTGCTGGCCAAATAGTTGAGGCTAATGCTTGGCATTATTTTATTTCTACCAAGTTAATGCCCACTGATAATATTATTTAGGTAACTAAGGATAGAGTCATTTTGAACTATGTCATTCAAAAGGGCTTTCCTGTTGATGTAGGAAAGATTATTTATAATTCAATTTGTAAAATGCTTAAGGGTAGTACTACCCTAGGGTATGCTCACCCTTATTTTATTTATTCTTTATGTGCTACGATCAGTGTATCAGAGGACCTAGATCAAGAACTCCTTATACAAAGGCCTCCCCTAACTAAAAGAATAATTGAAGGATTTGGATCAAGAATGGAAGTAAGATAAAGCTCACGTGCTCCTTAGTTCAGCTCCAAATCCTCTAAGATTTTAAATGAGCAACTCTAAGAAATTGGAGGAGAAGTCTTAAATTTAAGAAAAAGGGGAGGCAAAAGTAGCCGGTGTTAACAGGAACTATAGAAGAAATTTTATTACCAGATGGGTCAATAGCTACTGTAATTTTCTTACATTAGTGAGTTCAACTCGACACTTATTCAAATGTTTGAAAATTATAATTTTAATGTTGGCCCAAGTAGAGTTCCTTTTCCTACAGCACCTCATTATCACCCTTACATTAGCACCCTGTCGAAGCTAGAAAAAGAAGAGGAACAGGATGACTATGACTTCTAGGATAATCTCAACCCCCACCCCCACCCCTTATTTTTTTTCATTTGTACTTGTATTTCTCTTTTTTTATATACCATTATAATTTTATTTGGCACATTTCTATAATAACATTTTATTTTTTGCAAAAAAAAATTTTATTTATTATTTATTATTTTTTACAATAAATTTTTATTTATTATTATTTATTTTTCATCTCACATATCGATTGGTAATCCCTTGGTCGTAATTATAATTTGGATATTTATAATAAGTTGGAAATTTCTAACTTAAAGAAAAATATATTGAAAAGTTAGTGCTTTAGTGATGTGATATTAATGCCTTAGCACTGGGAATCCAATGCCTCTATGGTAGATGGTGGGACTTAGGATTTTAAAATTAGAAAAGGTTGTGCCTAGGCACTAGCAAAGTAGCACTACGATGCTATAGGTGGACACATTGGCTTTATAACCTAAGAAGTTTGTACTGTGGTGCCAAGATTCAGTGCTACAGTGCTAGTCACATTGCCTCGGCTCCATACAATAACACTACGGCACTACAAAGTACACATTTTGACTTTAAACTTGAGAAGATAGAACTACAGTGATAAGATTCATTGCCACAGTGCGGGTCACAACACCTCAGTGCCATACAATAGTGTTGCAGCATTGCGAAGTGGAGTGCCAAGGCTCAAAATCTTGAGAGCCCAGCATTATGGCACTATGATTTGGAATACTCTATTCTAAGGTAATTTTCCTGTGTGAATTGATTATTTATACAAATTTTGGTAGCTTAACGACTTAACAATGTTAGGTTTTAAAATATTTTAGTGTAAAATGCACTCTACTCCCTTGTTCCAGATCCAATATCGAGAAGGGATGGTATTTTCATCTCATGTTAGAACCAAGTTTGACATTGGAGGTCTTGAAGTTTTAAATTTGTATTTTTCTGAATTAAAACCCAATGTAATCTTGATTTAGGTAGCACTTTATTTTGGAAATTCCTAAAATTTTATATTTAATGCAATCGAATTCTTCTCTCTTGCTCTGGATCCAGGATCAAAAATGGAATTCTTTAAGATTTTCTTGTAGAGTGATAAATTGTATAAAACAGGCATTTCATTTAGATTCTTACATGGAATCTTGCCTTGTGCAGAAAGGAGAGTGTGCACTAGAGAGAAACTTATAGCAGAGTTTGCAATAGAGAGAGGGAAGAGAGTATGGCTAGAAAGGGATGAAGCAAAAGAAACAGAAGAAGGGTCTGCCCTTCTCTTCTTATAAGAGTCGATTCTTAATTGTTCCCACTCTCCTATCAACTGCTCTTGCTCTCCTAACCACTCCTATTCTCCCCTCGGGCATCACAGTCAAGGATGGTTATTGGTGGTAGTGGTTAATATTTTTTGAATTTCTTAAATTTAGGGGTAGTGGAGCCAACACTATAGTGTTGGAATTGGGATGTTCATTTTTTTCATTATTTTTTACTTTTTTTCAATTGCAAACATGGCCCTATACCAATGCTCTGCTATGCCACAAATTCAAGAAAATGGATGATGGCTATAGTCTAAGAGTGATGCATAGATTGCCTGATATATGTCAGCTCTCATGAGAATATCCCCATGAATCTACAAATGATGACGGGCCCAATATATGTAGCCACTGGCAGCTAATAAAGGCATGTTGAATACTAACTTTGGGTCTCAATCTTCTGCCTCATAATGTAATATGTGGTAACCAAAAGCCAGATCATACCTGTAGATGGAGCACTATCTGCAACTAGCTAAAGTACATCATGGTCTTTAAAATTAAGGTGATATATAACTCACTCTCAAGAAACATCATGATTATGTCTCTTCTTCAAATTAATCACCCAGTCAGAAGGATCATACCATGATGGAAGTTATGAATCAAAGGGTAAATGAGTCCTTAAAAATATCTCTACCCATCAATATGTCCTGCTTCCATGATAAATAATCCTACAATCTGGCTAAATAATGCAGATCATAAGCTTCACTTAATGGCTCATATTTGCTCCTCAGTAGGATAAATAAGAGGCATATCATCTTACATTTTCCAAATAAATATTATAGTCAATCTACATAAAAATAAGCATATACATTTTATACACATCATAAAAGGGTACTAATATCTGAATCTATAAATCACGCTTGTGAGCTTTTATTTAATCTCTTAAACTTTTATAGGATTATCATTTCAATACATATTTTAATGATAACTTAATGAGCTCATATTTGTATTTAGATCCAACCATTTTTGGACTTGATAGATTCATATTTTTATTTAGATTTATTTTATTTTGAATGTGTTGAATTTAGATTTATATTTAGACCTGACCCGTTGAGCATATTGGGAATGTTTAAACTTAAATCCTATCAATTTGGACATGTTGGATTTAAGTTTAGATTTAAGTTTGGCCCATTTAAGCATGTTGGATCTAATTTTGGATTTAGATTTAGACCATTTAGGACATTCTGAATCAAAGTTAGATTTAGATACAACCATTTTGGGCATGTTGGATCTAATTTTGGACTTAGATTTGGCCCCTTTTGGGCATGTTGGATCTAGGTTTAGGATTTAGATTCAATCATTTGAGGGCATGTTGAATATAATTTTGAGTTAAGATCTTGTCTCCTTAAACATGATGGATCTAGATTTAGGTTTAGATTTGACCCTTTTAGGCATGGTAGATTTAGGTTTAAATTTAGATATGGCCCCTTTGGGCCTGATGGATCTAAGTTAGATTTAGATCCAGCCCCTTTAGGCATATTGGATCTAATTTTAGGATTAGATTTGGTTCATTTAGGATATATTGTATCTAAATTTGGGTTTAGGTCTAGCCCATTTAGGCATTTTGGATCTATGTTTAGGTCTAGATCTGACCCCTTTGGGCATGTTCAATATAAATTTAGGTTTAGATCTAGCCCCTTTGGGCATGCTGGATCTAAGTTTAGATTTAGTCCCTTTAGGATGTCTAAGTTCATTTTTTTTTTTTTTGATTAGATGGAGTTTCTCTTTGATTGCTAATTTTCCTTATATTGTAAGAAATATGAAATTTCCCTCTATTTAACATGGGAATTTCCCTTTAGAAAGAAAATATTTTAGCACTCTTTTCAAGCTCAAATGCTGGTAAGGACTTGTCATCTATTAGTTATGCGCAATATCTCATGAGATATTGTCCATTTATAAGGGGCATAAGTCTTATGACCTTTGCATTCATAAGTCTTATGACCTTTGCATTAGTGAGCTAATATGCTATTTTTTTCGATAATATATAGTCATGTCCAATATGGATTGAACTTTCTACCAACCCGACGATGGGGAATGATAGGCATTCTATGTACTGGTACTAGTTCAACTTCTTTGAAGCTTCTTGGGTGAACCATATAATCATAAGCTTGGGTCATCCTTGCTCTATACATTTTTAGATTTATTTTGAGCTTATAGCCAAACTTTGTCTAAAGCTTCAAGCTCTTTGACTCATATTTGAATGTTTTCTTCCATTATGAGATCATTTTGGACTAATAAGTATGGTATTACCTGCATAGAAATTTTATATATTATGTGATATGCCCATAAGGCTTCTATTGATTTATCATGTCATTCTCTTTTATTTTTAGAGAGAATTTTCTTGAGAAGTTTGACCAATATTTAGTTAAATGCTTTAGCAAGACCATAGCTCTTGGATTATATATTAAAGAATATTTCCAATATATCTTGTATTTATCAATAAAGTGATAAATTTTAGCATTCTTGAAGGTAGTGTCATTGTTAGATATAATTCATCAAGGTACTCCAAACTGATAGACGATGTGATATCAAAAGAATTTCATTACATTTTCTACTTTAACTTCTTTTAAGAGATTACTTCTATCCATTTTGAGAAGTAATCAGTGGCAGCCAAAATGAAATGATTTCCCTTAGATGATAGAGGGTCCATTAGACTGATTATATCAGTTCTCCAACTTTCAAATGGCCAAGATGTCAATGTTGGATATAAAGCATTAGGTGATAAATGCAATGTGCATGCATGTATTTGATACTGATGATATCTTTTAGCATGTTCAATGCAATCTTGAACCATGCTAAGCTAGTAATATTCCATTCTTTTGATTTTGATTTTCATCTTTGGACCAGATTAATGTGCACTGCATAACCCTTCATGAACTTTAGCCATTATAATTTTGGCTTCTTCTAGTTCTAGGCATTGCAACCACATTTGGTCAAATGAGCGATGATATAATATGTTTTCCACAAGAGCATATTATAGTGCTCTTTATGAAATTTGATGAGCTTTTGATTTATCATATGGTAATCCACCACCTTTAAGATAAGTAGTGAATGGCTCTCACCAATCTTCTTCATAAATTATTATTAAAATCTTTTGATTTTCTTTAGCATTAAAAGCTTGAAAAAGGGTTGGTGGCAATGCTAATATGTTTTGGACCATTATTATAAATGGCTTTCTTTGAAGGTCTATCATTTCTTTAGCTAATTTAGTTAATGCGTCAACCTTTCCATTTTTTTGATGTGAAACCCATATAATTATTACTTCAGAAATTTGTTTCTAAAGCTATAGGATATGCTTACAATAAAGCACTAATTTGAGCTTATTTATCTTGAAAGTCCATATTATTTGTCATATTATGAGTTGAGAATCTCCATAAACATAAAGCTTCATAATTTTTATATTAAATACTAGTTCTAGGCCTGTAATTAATGCTTCATTTTTAGCCTCATTGTTGGCTCGAGATTCAGTTAGGCTATATAATTATCAAAGTATACCACCTTATAGGGTAATAAATATTAAGTCAATTCCAATCTGTACCACAAGTAATTCTAGTGGTTTAGCTAACTTTATTAATGAAGCTTCATTGAAATAAAGTGCCCATTTTGATGATTATTGAACCTCATTCACTTCAAAGATCTGTTCATTGGGTAATTCATCACTGAGAGGAGAATCTACTAATAAAGGATGAGCGGCCTAGAAATTCAACAAAATTTTTATAACTTTTTATGAGACATATGTTATGTCAAATTGGAGTAACAAGACTATCCATTTAGCTAAGTGACTTGTTAGGGTAGGTCTAATCATTAGGAACTTAAGAGGTTCAACTTTAGATATCAAAGTTATCTTATATGATAACATATAGTGACATAATTTCTAAGAAGAAAATATCAATGCTAAATATTGCTTCTTAATAGGATAATATCTTATTCCAGCTCCTATTAAATGTCAACTTATAAAGTAGAGAGCAATTTTCTTCCCTTCTTCATTATTTTGAACTAATATATATCCAAGCGATTCTTCTAAGGCTATTGTATATAATATTAA
Source organism: Cymbidium sinense (assembly GCA_021442155.1). Classification (NCBI taxonomy): domain Eukaryota; kingdom Viridiplantae; phylum Streptophyta; class Magnoliopsida; order Asparagales; family Orchidaceae; genus Cymbidium; species Cymbidium sinense. The sequence continues at coordinate 73,157,214 of CM038231.1, forward strand.
TTGTCTTTCTATTATTGGTTCCCTAAAATTGGAGGATGTAATAAATATTATTTTAGGATGTGAAATGCTTCTTGACAAGCAATCCCATATAAAAGTTTCATTCTTTTTCATTAATTAAGCAAAAGGTTGACATATCCCTAAGAGATTAAACGTGAACCTTCTGATATAAGCCAACTTATCTTGTAGTGTACGTAGTTTCTTGAAGGTCTTAGGTGATGGAATTTTTATTATTACTTTGATTTTAGAAGAATCAATTTTAATTCCTCTATGGCACACAATGAAGCCTAGAACTTTTTCAGAAGTGACATCAAAAACACATTTTAATGGATTCATCTTTAATTTGAGACTTCAAATTCTATTAAATATACCTCTTAAATCACTTATATGCTTACTTTGAGCTTTTCTTTTGACAACCAAATCATCGATGTGGTATTCTACATACTTATGTATTAAATCATCAAAGGTATGAGTCATTTCCCATAGGTATGTAGCATCGGTAGTTTTCAAACTAAATGGCATCATTTTGTAGCAGTAAATGTCAATCAATGTATGAAACGATGTATGTTTTTTATCTTTCAAAGCCATCTTGAATTGGTTGTAGCCTTATGAACCATCCACGAGAGAGAATATGTCATAGCTTGATGTGTTGTCTACCATGAGTTCTACATTAGGTAATGAAAAGTCATCTTTTGGGCATGCTTTATTTAAATTTTTGAAGTTAATACATACATGGATTTTCCCATTCTACTTCTTTACTAGGATGATATTGGTGATCCAATCGACATATTTTTCTTCCCAAATGAACCCTACCTCAATAAGCTTCTCAGTTTCAGTAATTACTTGCTCTTCGATTTTCAATCACATAAGCCTTGATACTTTCTTTACAGGTGGTACACTAGGTTAATAGAGAGTTTATGTACAGCTACATTTGATGATAAGCTTGACATTTCACTATAACTCCATGTAAAATAGTTTTTGTGTTCATAGAGCAGTGGTTTTAATTCCTCCAATTTTTTTGATGTGAGATCAGCACTAACAAAGGTTGGCCTAGGCTCTTCTTTAGTACCAAGGTTAATTTTTTGAAGTTCATCGATAGTAGCTTGATTTCCCTCTTTAAACACTTTCAAAGCCTCTTTGAGGCAAATTATCAATTCATCTTTGAGTATATTCTCATTTTCATGTGAAACATCCCTTTATTCATTTGTATCTTCAAGAGAGTCTTCTTCTCTTTTTGGTTATGGTATAGCATTAGCTCATTAGAGAAAATGTTAAAGCAATATATACCAATCCCCATATGGTGAACTTTTTATATACAATAGAAATTTGGCTATTATCCTTTTGCCAAAGCTTCTTTAACACTAGGGCTTGTATACTTGATTGTATATGTTGAACATTATTCTTAACCAGCTTTTTAGAGTCGATGAGAAGTATTGAGGAATAATTAATGAAATGCCTTCTTCCTCAAAATTATCCTCTCTCTAAACAACATTTATGCTAGATTTGTGGCTCGCTCTTCTGGTTTATACAAAAGGATCACACGTTCAATATAACCTTTTCTAGGGGAACATAGAATTTTTTAAACTATTTTATTTCTACTTTTCTTGAAGCTGTTATGAATTTTATATGAGCCATTTGCACTATAGTTATTTTTATAGTCTTCTTAAAATTTTGAGAATAGAGTACCCTTATTAAGGAAACATGAATATTCTCTAATTATTTTATTATATTAGTGATACTTTCTCTTTCTTTTCTTAAGAAAATTGAGACTTTCTTAGGATGATAAAGTAACAAATTTTTTCATCATCCTCAATATCTTTACCAAGATGGGAAATTACTTTAGGTGTTTTGATTCATTAGTTCCTTTGCTCTTTGAATCATCACTTTTTAGCATTGCTTTATAAGCTGGAGCCTCTTATTTTGGGCATTGATTTCTCCTACTTTCTTAGGAATACAGTATTTATCATAGATTCATGTATCAAGAAGGGATTTATATCACCATAAATTTGACACTCTTCATCATTTTGAATGTATTTCATACATTGATGGAGAGTTGAAGGCAGTATGTCATATTTATAAATCCACAGCCTACCAAAAAGTTCTTCATAAGAAATAGCAGCTTCAATCACATAGAATTTAGATTTTGTATATAGTTTCCTGAAGCGTATAGGCAAAATAAGAAATCCTTGTTCATTGAATCATTATTGGAATATTGTACTTTTATCCTCTAACGAGCATCTAAAGCTAATGTTCTGAGTGTCTTAGCTGTTAAAAGATTGACTGAAGCACCTGGGTCGATCAATATTTTTGTATGGGTGGAATTACCTTAAGTTGTGACATAAAGAGGTCGATTATGTTTGGTTGTCCTTAACAATAAGTCATCATCATTGAATGTGATGGTTGCTAACTTTTGAGAGGTTAAGTATTTTTTCATCCTCTCTTCAACAAAGAATGCTCTATATTATTCTAGATTTTGTAAAGCTTTAATTAAAATTTTGCATATATCTTTAGATAACATGAGAGCATTGTAGATATTAAATAAAGTCGATAACATGTGTAAATGGGCCATAACATTATAGTCCACTCCCATTTTGGTGTACTTTTGAGGTTTTGCTAGTGGTGGGTAAGTCATCTTCATTAATTTAAATTTTTTCCTCTATCACTGGCTTTCCTCTATGGTGATGGAGAAAGTCACTTTCCACTCCTTAATTGGAACTGAGTTACTTCTTCTATAAAATCTTCTTTATAAGAAGAAGTTTCTAAATTCTACGCATCTTCAAAATTTTTAGAGCTTTCAAAACTGCTACATAGCTTAGGACATAGCTTCTTTGAGCCCGGTTAAACCATCTTTCTGATAAGAGTTTTTTGCAAAATTGTGGCTCTTTTTCAGAGTCAGTTGATGTTGCAGTCATGTAGTATGTCTCTCTTTAGGGTTGCAAATTATTTTTATTAGAATTTTTGCATATGCTTATAACTCGACATGTTTCTTTGAAATCTCCTTTAAGATTTTTTTTATGTCAAGTTATAAGTGGATCATATATTCCTCCAACCTTATGGGCCCCTTAAGGAGGGGGGAGGGATGGGGACTGCTCTTATTCCTCTAAAGAGTCAATCATCTTTTGTATTTGAGGTTTTAGTTTTTGAGGTTTCCTCCTTTTCCTTGATTTATGAAGTTTTGATAAAGTTGATTGATTGATTTTCATATATTCCTTTGTATCTATAAAAATCATTCCCTATTGGACATTCTTGGATCGATTTCAAGTTCTAAAGAATTCTTCCACCGAATGCTTTTTGCGGCTAGAAGAATGTTAATCATTCTTAAGTCTTCTTTAAGATAAAGGCCTCCCAACCACCTTCTTCTTCTACCTATGGAGCTTTGCCTCTATTATTACTTATATTTTCTATCCTAACTGGCGCGAGATATTTACTTCTTGTATATTGTCTTAGGGTATTATAATAACATTTACCTTTTCCTTCTTAGGATGTACCAATACACTATCAGATAGAGTGTTCTCCCTATTTTAAAAATTTTATTATACCCAATTTTTTAAGTTGAAATAGTCTTAAATTGGGTGACTTATAAATCTATGGTGTGGACAATAGTTGAGATCATCAACTTTGTCTATTTGGTCAGGTCAATGTGGCTCTAGCAATTTCAACCCAAACTTCAGGGCTTGAAAATTATAGCAATACATTCTCTTTTGAATGAATACTAGTTGTTTATTTTCTCTAAGAAGGTTGGACCTTTTTCTTATCCTCCATTAGCTTTTCCACTTGCTATAAGATCGATGAGCCTCCATTTCTTATTTTATCAACTGTGAATATGAATGTTGTATTCACATCATTTTTCTTTAAATCATATGACTTAGGTTGCTCTCATTTCCCAGAGGAATTATTATTATAGCTAGTATTAAGACCCTTTTTCTTGGGCAACCTCTCGAACTTGGCTACGTGATCCAATAATTCTTGGAATGTATTAATCATGACCATGGATAAATATGGAGCCATCTAATCATTAATGTTCCCAATTAGGAGTTCTACTGCAAGCTTTTCTGTGAGTTGTTAGTCACATTTTATGCTCAAATTTCTGCATCTAGTAATATATTTCATGACACTCTTATCATTTCTTCTTTTTTTAGGTGAGATCTATAATCATCACTTTTTTGGTTTCTCCTATAAATCTATTGATGAAGAGTGTTTTTAACTTAGCAAAAGTTTTTACTGAGTCTTTTTGTAACTCAACATACCATTCAAAGACTATATTGGTAAGACTGCTAATGAATTATCAAAGTAGTAAGGCATCATTTACTCTGGTATTTCCACAAGTAGCTTTAAATTAGGCTAAGTGTTGTCATAGATTTTCTATGCTTGAAAAAATGTTAAATTTTAGCATAATGAATCCTTTAGGATACTATACTTGATCATATTAAGCCGAATATGGTGGGCCTTTTCCAACTAGTTATTCAATAGTCTCTAAAGAAATGACTACTTTAACTTTTTGTCTAATAAAATCCACTACTTAGGAATTGGTAATGACATCAACTTCTTGAGGAGTACTTAGTGTAACTTCTCTTGGGAAGTTCTTATCTTTGTGTCAAAGCTATTGGCAAGTTGGGTGAAGAATTTTGTATGCCCCCAATTCTGGCTGCTGGATTGATAATTCTGGAGGATTTCATGAAGGTATTTGTTGCATTATAGTTGCTATTCAGTTAAGTTCACCAAATACCTCTTTCATTATCCCATTCATCTCATTGAGATGATTGTTGAGTTGGATAATTTCTTGGTCTCTCCTTCAGAGTTGAGAACTCATCTACCATTATGACTTTATTATAACATCAGTTAGTTCCTTTGTTTCTTCAATTTCTACTCGAGTTTCACCTCTGGGCATTTAGTGACTTAAGCCATCCTGATGTTGTTCCTCACTTTATTTTTCAGGTACTACGTTCATATTTTGTAAAAGTTTATCAACCATGAGAACAACCTCAACTTCTGTGCAATCAATACTTTTATTATTTTGGAAATCAGGAGCTTGTCATCTTTCCAGAAGGTTGACTATCCACATCATTAGCCATTGGCTAACTATTTTAGATCAGTGTTTCCAATTGTTATAGGTGATTTAGCTTTTTCATCATATGGTTGAGCTAGCTAATATCAGTTTATTTCATCTTTGATGATTTGGGGTTTTTTTAAGAACTCAAGTTAATTGAGACCTCCAATGGTGGATCTTTGGGAATGTATCCAAGATGTCACACTGAATAGATTAAAATGAGGTGATTGATATCACCTATTTTGTGAAGGTTGTCAGGACCTTCCAATAACTGGCCCCTTAGTAATTCTTAATTTAAGGGATCATTGTCGGTGTTCATCGAATATTAAACCCTAAAGTATTGAGTTCTGGTCAAGGAGAGCATGATATTGTTTTAATATTCCTACCTCCTTCAGATTAAGAATTTATTAGGTTAGTGACCTGCCTCACCAACTTCTTAATTCTTATTTGAAGGTTACTATTTTTAATATCCTTCAAGAGTTTATAAATTTTAGATGAGACATCTTCCTCCTTCCTTGGTTGATCTTGTAAAATCGGTTGCATGTGTTTATCCCAAAAAGACTTTTTTATAGATCCCTCGAAGCTATTTCTCTCAACCCATCTAAGCAGCTCGAAATTATTATTAGTGGGTATGTTCACTTCCACTAGTGGTTCATTTTGTTGTTCAACATGTACAACTAGTCCAGCAGCTCTGCGACATGTGTTGTATTTTTTTCTAGCTCTCCTGAATATTTTAGTGCCTGAGGAAGATGCTTCATGATCATTATTTCCTAAAGTAAAGGCAATACCTTGTTGAATAATAAGTGCCTCTAATGTATTGCTAAGTGGATTAATAATGATAGATTTTAATTTAAGCTCAGTAGCTATCTTCTCTTTAGCAAATAATGTCAGGGCTACCTTTGAAAGTCTGTCAAAAAAAGAGCTTCTTTTAGGAGCTAAGTTCTTTCCTTGATTGAGTAAAGTTTTAGCATTCAACTGCCTAGACTTATTGTGAATGATTGCATTCAGTCTCCTTCCTTTGTATGCCATCTTTTTAAATGTTTTTGGTATTTCAATGCCCTCAGTGATGGGCTTACTCACAGATCTAGCAGGTAGAAATTGTATGACTTCAAAAATTATTTCAAACTAAAGAGTAGCCCCAATAGAACCAACGTTGATCACAACTTGAGGGAATTTAAGAATAGACCTCTCTCCTAACTTAATAGTCATCAAGTTTATCAGGTTAACCACTAAATTTTTTTTCACCTTATTGTAAATTTAATGCTTTGTTCTACTCAATTTTGGGAACCTAAACTTTGAGAAATAAAATATCCTGATAGATCTGTTATGACATAGTATTCATTTCATTTTCTTTATCAGAGATTATAAGTATGATATTTTAATTTTTCAACCAAAGATGGAGATAGAAATATTCCATAGTAGAGTCGGCATAAATCTAATCACTTAAAAACACCTTTAAAAATCTCTGCAATCTTATAAGATGTTTAGAGAGTTCATTCTTCATGAGGTAGATTGATTTATATTCAACTATATTTCCCCCAACATTATGTTAGGGTTTCTTTAGATCTAGGTTCTACCCCTCTTACCACAATAAAAGAGCACTCTTAATTAAGATTGAAAATAAACATAGATCTTTGATATAAATTGGTGTCTAGTGATGTGGTGTGGATGAATATTTAAAAGAAAATGGGAGGATAATCCTGCTCAAGATCTCATTATTCTGTTGTCCTATGACTATTGTTATCCCAGTCTACCAACATCATAAGGCTATTAGTCATAATTTCCAGGGTGTCTGATTAGCAGCCAAAGGTTGCCTCATCTTAGATATCCCAAGTAAACTAGAGAAGTAGCGACATAGTGCTACGGGGTTGTTTATTAAATTATTTAAACTAAACTTAATTTATAAGTATATATAATGATTCAATTTTATAGTGTAGTTTGCATTGTGGACATGTGTAAGGCTTACATCCATTGGAAGTTTGAGTTAAGTGAGGTTTGCATGGCAAATGAGTGATAGACTAGGCTTACATCTATTGGAATGCCAATAGAGTGTTTTACGTTATGCTAGCATTGCAAGCACAGGTTGGATTTATGTCTATTACAAAGCCATTAGATTGGACTTACATTTATTTAGAATGTCAGATAGGGTTTAGAGTTTTCATAAAGAACATATGGGTTAGACTTACATCCCTTTAGAATGCCATTATTTGATTGATCATTACTCTACATTGCAAGCAGACATATGGCTTACACCCATTGGAATGCCATAATTTCTATTGAATGATTAAAGTTTACATTACAAACAAATATAGGACTTCCATCCATCAAAATTACATATGGATCGAGATTCACATTGTAGCCAAGTGATTAGACTTGCCCCTTGGAATGGAATATTTGGAATGGTGTTCACAATGCAAACAAATGATTGGGCTTACATTCATTAAAAAGTCAAGTAGGATTTAGGTTGTGCTTGCATTGTAAGCACAAGTTAAACTTACATCTATTAGAAAGTCATAAGATTGGACTTACATCCTTTTAGAATACTAGATAGAGGTGAGTTCACATAACAAACAAATGGATTGGACTTACATCTCTTTTGAATGCCATAGTTTTAAATGTTCACATCATGAACTTATAGATTGGGCTTATATCCCTTTGGAATGTCAATTAGGATGTTTGTACAGCAAGCAAATAAATATTTCAATTTTGTTCTTAAGAGATAGTGCCTCAGCACTAGAGAAGTAGCGACATAGTGCTACGGGGTCGACGCCATGGTGCTGGGAAGTTAGCACTTTGGCCCTTAGCATTCAATGTGCTAGTGTTGAAAGGTAAGAATATATGTCTTAAATCCAAAGGAGGTAATGTGTTGGCACTGTAAAACTAGCAACATGGCATTTATGTGCCAAAAAGAACTATACAAAGTAGGTTGATTAGTGGACCAACGCCTAGGCCCTACCTAAGTAGTGTTGCAACATCAGTTAAAAAGTGGTTCCAAAGTCTGACAGGTTGGAAAACATAGTTAATAGAAGAGATAGAAATTTTGATCAGTACCGCAATGTTGCATAAATGCCTAACATGCTTTACATTCTTTGTTAGTTATATAGTTAATGGCAATAATTGTTCATAAATGTTCTTTTTGATGAGAATAGTAATTGCCTTGACCTAGTGACCAGTGCCTAAGTGCTACATGTGTAGTGCTGCGGTGCTGATCCCACATTTTTGAAACCAAGAGGCTAGAGCCTCAACACTGCAATAGCAATGTCGCATCCTTGAGTCCAGTCTATAAATAGGACCTTTGGGCCACCTATTTTTCATTATAAAGTCTTTGTTCTTTTTAGGATTTCCTACAACCTTTCTTTCTTAGCTTTTGCTCATATTTATGATAGCTCAAGCACTTCCACATGGGTAAAAAAGGGCAACCTCAAATGATGCTAATTGATTTGTTAACATAGAAGCAGAGGAGAGGTACCAGTACACTCTTATTAATAAGAATCTCATTCTAGAGTGGGAATTCCATAATCTGGGTTGGAGCATAGAAAGTATCATCAATGAGTATGCTAATAAAGCTTGCATTGTTCTTATGGCGTGGGAGTTCTACATCAACACAAAGGAGTGCAAGATAATAATGTTTTTGTAAGGAGGAAATAGGTATGTTTTGATAATACTACCATTAATGTATATTACAATTTGCAAAATTTTATATATGATTAGTATCTTTCCTATTATAATAATCATCATGATTTTGATGAAATTTTTAGTTTCCTCACTATTAGAAATTCAAATATTTAGTGAAAATGGTGGGAGAAAAAGATTATTAATTTGCTTGCCGCTAGCCTAACTATCGAGGCTAAAACTCAGCATTATTTTATTTTCGCCAAGTTGATGCCCACTAGAAACATTAGTCGGGTAACTAAGGATAAAATTGTTTTAAATTTTTCAATTCAAAAGGCCTTCACTATAAATGTTGGGAAGGTTATTTGTAATTCTATTTATAATATGCTCAAGGGTAATAGTACCCTAGATTTTGGTCATCCTTCTCTTATTTAATATTTATGTGTTACAATTGGGGGGGTTAGATGAAGAAGTCCTTATACAAAGGACTCCCCTAACTAAAAATTGATTGAAGAGTTTGGATCAAAATTGAAAGTAGGAGAAAGTCGTGTGCTCTTCAATCCAGGTCCAAAATGTTAAATCAGTAACTCTAATAAATTAGAGGAGAATTCTCAGAGTTATGAAAAGAGTTGGGGAAAGCAATCGGAGGCAATAGGAATTGGAAAAGAAATTTGATTATCATATGGGTCAGCAGAAGTAACAATTTTCTTATATGACTGAGTTCAACTCAACACTAGTTCAAATATTCAAAAATTATAACTTTAATGTCAGCCCAAGTAGAGTTCCTTTTCCTGTAGTGCCACATTATCACCCTTATATTAGCACCCTGCCGGAGCCAAATGAAGAAAAGGAGGAGGATGACTACGACTATTAGAATAGTTTTTCCTCTTATTTTGTATTTATATTTCCTTCTCTTTTGTATACATTACTAGAATTTTATTTGGCACTTTTTTTGTAATAAAAATTTTTGTTTCACATTAATTGCTTATCTATTTTAATGTTGATTGACCGCTCCCAGGATTTAACTGCAATTTAAATCTAATTATATGTTAAAATTTAATTAAATAAAAATTTTAAATCAAGATTTGAAAAATTGTGAAGCGAGCACCTCAATGCTAAGAGATGGTGGAACTTATGCTTAAAATTAGAGAAGCAAGTGCTTAGGAGAAACAAAGTGGAGTCATGATGCAAGTACAATGCCTTGGCACTTTTCAGATAGTGTTACAAAGCTGCAAGTGGGCATTTTGATCTTGCAGCCTAAGAAGTCAGCATTACAGCGCTACAAGGTAGTACCTCTATGCTACAAGATAGTGTTGAGGCATCATGAAGTAGAGCGCCAGAGGTCCAAATTTTTGAGAGCTTAGCACCACAACACTACAATGTGAGAAACTTTACTATAGTGCAATTTTCTTATGAAGTTTCATGGCTCTCATAAAATTTTGGCAACATAATGACTTAGCAATGCTAGTTTTTAAAAGTTTTTACTACAACAAGCACTCCTCTCCCTTATTCTAGATCCAAGATCAACAAAGTGAGGATTTTTATCTCACGTTGGAACTAAGGTGGATGGTGGAGGCCTTCATATTTAAAAATATGTGATTTGGTGATCTAAATTTTAAGTTAATTTTAATTTTAGTAGAGTTTTATTTTAGCAATGCCTAATATTTTGCAATTAATGTGACCACGCTCTTCTCCATTTCTTTGGATTCAAGATTGACAGAGGGAGGACTATTGTCTCACATCAGATCTAAGATCTACAATGGAGGTTTCTAGAAATTTTCTGTGAGGTAAAAAATTAATTGAATAAAGAACTTTCATTTCATATTTTACCTGAAAGAAGGAGATTGTTCATGCAAGAGGAGGGCTCGTCCAAGGGAATGACGGTGGTGAGTGGCTAGAGAGAGTTCTAGAAAGAGAATGTATAGTGGCTAGAGAGTGTGGAGTCAACACTTCCCTTTTTTATAAGAAACTACTCTTCTAACCACTCCCACTCTTCCCCTTGGGTAGTTATCGTTGATGGGGATGGTTGTATGGCGAGATTTGTTATGGTTATCTTCTTTTATTTTATTTTATTATTATTATTATTATTATTATTATTATTATTATTATTATTATTATTATTATTATTATTATTATTATTACCAAAAAAGCTCTATATGATTTTGATCTAATTCTTGTATGTTGAAATCTTAAAATAAAAAAGAGTAAAGAAGAAGAAAACATTTATTAATGATATGGTTAATATAACAAAAGATAAGCCTAACTAAGATTACATTTTTTAGTGCTCTTTTAATTTATTTGATGAGTATTAGTTAGCAAATGAAATTAAATTTTAAAACATAATAACACAGTCTAACTATCTAGTTTTTCCTTTGTAATTTCAAGCCCTTGGTCATGACATGTCTACTCATGAGCAATGCCTTTATGGCTTCCTTCATCAACTCCTTAACATAATTTAATGGATAATTTAATTTTTGCTCATTTCAATGGATTAACTTTTAATATAGTGACTTATTATGTTTTCTTTTATGTGATTTTATCTTTTGAATTTTTAAGTATCCATTAATGTTTTCACCTCATTTTTTTATTCTTGCAAATATAAAATTGTCATGCTATAAATGCACTTGTTACTTGAGACTTACCATTTACTTCAAACAATTTTTATTGCTTGATCCATAATGAAGTTTCTTTAAAAGATGTATTTCTTTATTAACCTTTTAGATTGACCTTTATTGCCATTAGAGTAACTTGGCTATTAGAAGTTACCCTTTCATTACTAAGGCTATTAAACTCCATTTCTAAATTAATGGAATCAATAATAACCACATTTATCATTTTAAGATGTCATATCATGTGTAGTGCAACTAAATAGGTTAGTAGGTAAAGGAGTATTATCGTTGTTGACTACAACCAATGTTTGAAGAGATAGTTCATGATTCTATATTATATTGATCGTCACTTGACTCATGCTTCCATATGTTGAAAACTTACATACTGGTTTCTCTCACCTTTCTTATTTTTTGAACCATTACTGTCCAAAATTTTCTTTAATATTTTTGCATTTTTTTTATATTAGCATTCGTCTCTTATTATTATTTTTTTGTTTCTATTTTTATATTTTATTTTCATTATCATGCTATATTTTTCTCCTTGCATTACAAGTTTTTTATTCTCTATTATAGTTTCTCTTTCCCCTTAACTCTTTTTTTTTAAGTTCATTCTCCCTATTTGTGATACAGAAGTTTCTCACAAGTTTGGTTTCATGTAGATCTACTAGATGCTATACATTTGTTAAGAGGTTTAATAGAGAAGAGAGAAAGTAAGAAGGATCTACATATGATATTTATTGATTTAGAAAGCTTATGATAAAGTCTCAAGAGATGTTCTTTGGAGAGTTCTAGAACGAAAGGAGTTAATATTGGTTATATTCATTCATATAATATGTATACTAGAGTCAACTTGTGTCCAAACACAAGGAGGATTGACAAAATATTTTCCTATTTCAATGGATTACATCAAGGATCAACATTAAGCCCTTATCTTTTACTTTAGTTATGGATGTTCTTACAGGCATTTACAAGAAGATGTACCTTGGTGTATGCTTTTTTCGATGACATTCTTCTTTGATAAGACTAGAGAAGTCCAAATAAAACTTGAATTATGGAGGTCAACTTTAGAGTCTAAAGGTTTTTAAGTAGATCTAAACTGAATATATGGAGTGTAATTTTAGAGAAGTTTTAGATAGTTTGTGACTTTAGTGATCAAGTCATTAATAAGAGTGATAATTTTATATTTAGGCTCTATTGTTCAAAATGATGGTGAAATAGATGGAGATGTTATTAGTAGAATTCAAGTTGGATGGTTGAAAGGAATGCATCCCTATTATGTGATAGAAAAGTTCCACTTAAACTAAGGAAAATTTATAAGATGGTGGTAAGACCACTTATGGTGCAATGTTGGCCAATAAAAGATAAGCATAAGACTAAGTTAAGTGTTACGAGATGAGGATGCTTAGGTGGATGAGTGGCTTTACTGAGAGATAGAATGCAAAATGAGTGTGTTCTAAAAGTTGGAGTAACTCCATGGTAGATAAGATTAGGGAGAGTCTTAGATGGTTTGGCCATATAAAGCCGTCCAAAACTATTAGGAGAGTAGATGCATTAGATTTTTATGTTAAGAAAGGTAGAGGTAGACCTGACTTAAGATCTATAAAAAATGATCTTAGTATACTTGAATTAGATGAGAATTTGACTCATGCACAATGACTCTAATTCATGTATTCTCCCCACCTATTAAGGCTTTTTTTTTTGTTGTATTCTCCCTATTGAGACTTATTTTCTTTCAGGTCTCTAATTCTTTCTTTGACTTATGGCTCTCTTTTTTAGCTTTTCAATACTTCCTATTTATCCCTTATTTTCATCATACAACTTGTTAAGTAATACCTATCTCTTTTTAAAGTTTTTAATGGTCATATGACGTTTCTCACTTCATTTCCCTCAGTTCTTACACTATTTCTTTCACATGCATTTTATTTGATCAACTTCACTATTTTATTTCTTGAAGTGATGTTTTTGAATTTTCTTTCTTATAATCATGTCTTTATATGTGTATTATCTATGTGGTTTCTTTCATCATCTCCTTTGTGTGATTAAATTGATGCTTTAAATTTACTAGGATTTAATAAATTGAATAATAATATGATGACACCTTATTATGTCATAGTTTATTATGGCCACTTCATAATTTAAATAAATATTGGTGTTTTCAATTTTTCTTTTCACTCTCCTAAAAAAATTTCATTCATATGTGTAAATATCTCTTGTCTCTCGCATTACTCCATTTATTTCTTGTACTTATATTAAATTTATGTTGATGCCTTCTTCGATGAACATTTCATTATTTATCATTTTGAGTGACTTCTATTACCTGGAGTGTAACTTAGCTTCAAAAGGCTTACATTCCTCCTTTAGACTACTTGATTAAGCTTAAAACTTAGTAGATTTAATTTAAATTGTATCCTTTATCATTTTTGGAGAATATAATATCTTATACATCACATAAAAGTAGGTTTCGTGGAACAAATTATTCTTACATATTTGATCTATTAATAGTTTGTTAAATATTCCCTTTAGTCCTTTATAAACATATTTACTTTTTTCTTTTTCACTTTTTTATTTTATATGTATTCAACTTTTACATTTCCTTTCACATTTTGCACATTTTTTTTTTTTGTATCAACTTTCTCCTTTCTTCATACTTGCATCTTAATATTTTGGTTTATCCCTCGTGATTGTGCTTTCTCTTTATATCAAATATTTTTTATCCTCTTTTCTTGTCAGTCTCTTGTTATATTATCATCCTTTGTTAAAGTTGATTCTTACACATGAAGCTAATTTGTTGTCAAGTCATTTGATACCTCCTTTGACCTACGATGATCTCTTTTCCATTATCCCATATAAGTTCCTAAGCATAATCCATTAGGATAGGTAGGCCTAGTACCCACTGGTGCTAAACATGAATGTTTGAAATATAAACTACTTATGTGTATGTTGGTTTTACTAATCTTTATTTTGTAGTCTTAGTTAGGATTTCATTTTGAAATTTTTAAATGTAATTTAATAATAGAATTAGATTAGAATCTATGTAGTTTAATATTAGTAGGAGCTGACTACACAAGTTGGTGGTCCCTATGTAAGCTACGAGGGCCTTAAAGAATAAGATGATCCAATAAAGAAAAGTGAAATTAAAGATCAAAACTTATAGTTCTAGGTTAGGCTGGAGCTTAGTTGTTTATTTTTTTTTCTTTCTTCTAGGGTGTATAGTGAAACCTGATCACACGGACCTTTCTTTTAATTAATTTGCTCTATTTTGTGTGTTTATTTTGGGTTTTTAAATAAGCAACATATTTTTATAGGTTTTTTTATGATTCTGTGTTGATATGAAAGCCTAGTTTATGCAGTAAGCTCTTAGAATAAAATTAATTTTATTACCCAACATTAATTAAAGAACTTAAATATATAAATAATCAGCTCATAACCTCACATAATTAAAGTCTTAGGTAAAATACTAAAAATGACTAGAAATTATTAGAACTTGTGAGCCCTACTTGCATAATTTTTCACCATTCTTAAATTAGGTATTCTCTTATTGCACATAAGGGGCCATCTAACCTATAACTACCCTTCCTGGGAAGTCTGTCTTCTCTTTTGGCTTATCCCATGACTCATTTCTAACTACATCTCAATGTTGGCATCATTCACATACCCAAAACCTTAAAGTAAAAAAATCAAGTGTCTTAAAATATGTAAAGATTTGAAAATTATTACCTTAGCTAAAAGCATGACATACCAATCATGATCTTAGGATTAGGGAGTGAGTCTACATTCTTAGTCTCTTTCCTAATTAATAAAGCTTAAATTAACTTGCATTTCATAAATATTAGACTCATGATTTTAAATTGTAAGAAGTGTTAGCTAGCAACTCTTCCAGATGGGTTATAAGTCCATAAGAGTTATGATAGGTTATAATTCACGGGTGAGAAACAATCAATACATCCCAAACTTTCCTTTGTTAAAATAGATCGAGCTACTGACTTATGTCAGAAGCATCTATAGGATCTAAAGAATAATATTTCTCTTTACTACAAGACTAGGTCTTCACATCTTTGGTTTTTATATAGCCTTATGTTGTAAGAATCTATATTCCAGCAATCTAATAAAATGTCAACTCATAAAAAAAAATCTTATTCAAAGTTCTAAAGCCTAATCATATAATATATTAAAGTGTCTTTTGAGCCTCCTAGTATCAAATCACTTCTTTTCTTCTCATTTACAATCTTGAAATCAACCTTGAAATTCATAAATACAAAAGCTAATTTTTATAACTGAGAATTTTTTAAGAGGGTTTCCATCTCTTAGGATGTAATTAACTATAGGGACTATTCCTTTATAAGGAACTGAGTACCTGGTATAAAATTGACTCTATTCTACTTCATCCATGTAATTCAGGGGAAGAATCTATAGAATATATAGACCCATCAATATTCAGAGTCCTAATTAAGTGATTGAATCCATTATAGGGTGATATCTCCATCTCTTGAAAAGGTATATTATTTTTTAAAGATCCCTTTAATCATCTAAATAAGAACCCCGACCCAATAAAGTAGCAATATAAACCTAATGAATCCAAGGGTTATGCTTTCCCTCATCTTCCTCGAGAGTTCCAATGGAAGGATTGGCCTTCACAACCTTTGTCTTTCCCTTATTCTACACTTTCTTTATCTATAGTGACTCACCCAAGAAGATGAGTACTTCAGAATCAATAAGGTAATGGTGGAGATGTCATTATTTTTTTGAAATCCAAAGTGTTAATTGATAAACCTAATAACAAGAAGCAAATGTTGGGAATTTTAATTTGGAACACTACACAAATCTTAGGGATTCTTATTTAGGTAATCAAATACATCATTAATGTATAAATATATTATCTCAAAAGATAAAGATATTACCCTATAATGGATTTAATTACTTAATTAGGACTATTAAGGCTGATAGGCCTTCAATGTATTAGAGATTCTTCTCCTGAACTACATGCAAAAGTATAATAGAGCTCAAAGTTCCCTAAAGGGCAATCCCTATAGTTAATTTCATCTTAAGAATGAAGGATCTCTTTCTAAGAATACTCTCAATTAAAAAAATAGATTTTTATTTTTATAGATTTTAAAGCTTATTTTTTAAAAAATGGTTACTTTGGAGATTCAACAAAGAACTCTTCAAAAAGGGAAGAGTTCCTTTTAAGGTAATTGGAAATAAGTAAGAAATGCTTTCAGATGTTGGGAAGCCTAATAAGTATTTCAACTATCCTATTATCGGTCTTTATAATTTTTAGATTAAATTTAGTATGATTTGAATTGATATTTTATTAAAAATATAGGGCTTAGATTCTAGTAGCACAAGAGTATAAAAATGCCTAGTGATTGAAGACTTATTCTAATATGATGCTTCAATCTCTCAGTCTACAAATTCTTCTGATATAAGTCAAAGGCTCGACTTAATATAAACTTTTTGGGAATTATCAATTCTTTTCCTACTAGAGAAAAAAAATGAACATATCCCTAACTCTTCTGGACTTATAACCTACTTGGAAGGATTACCAGCTAATACCACCTCAGTAATTTTAAAAATCATGAGCCTAGTCTTATGTATGCAAGATGGCTAGGCTATTGCATTTAAGAATGAAGCTAAGAGTTTAACTCACTCCCTAACCCAAGGATAATGTTTGACATGTTATGCATAAGCAATGCAACAAATTTCCTATTTAATGTATTTTGACTCATAATTCATTTTAAGGCTTGGGGTATGCAATTCATTCTTACAATATATGCAGTTAAAAGTAGCCATGGGACAAATCAAAAGAGAAGGCACACCTCCCCTTAAAGGGTGGTCATCCTAATAGCTTAATTGCCCCCATATGTACAATAGGTGAAACGCCCAATTCAAGAGGAACGATATATTATCATGTTTCATAAATGCTAATTATTTCTAGTTGCTTTTAAGTTGTACCTAGGGCTTTACTTAATGTGAAGTTTTGAGTTCCTTTATTTTATATTTGATTTGTTTAAGTTTAATGGGGTAGAAAATTTAATTTTTCCTAGGAACCTAACATTCCAGGAATTTCATCACAAAAACACACCACATAAAAGAACTTTGAAAAAGTAGTCAATTTCTATTATGCATCCAAAATAAATCAAGTCAAATTAATTAATAGAACAGACCAATGTGGTTAGGTACTGTTGTACACCCCGGAAGAAAGAGAAGTTGCGTAGCCAAGCTTTGCCCTTATACAGCCTAGCATATAAGTAAAATTTTGATCTACGGGGTTTTTCTTTCAAGATCATCACCTTCTTTAGTGACCTCCACGATCTTCATAGGGGACCACCAACAGGAAAAGTTAGCTCCTGCTATTCCTAGACCCCATAGAATCTAACCTAATTCTAGGCTTGTTGCATTTTAAAATTTTAAAATAAATTCTTAATCCCTACAAAATAAATGTCAAGAAACACATACAACACACTACATTTTATATTTCAAACATATAGGCTTAGCATTTGTTATTTACCAAGCCCACCTATCTTATTGACTATGCTTAGAGACTTAAGCATACCTACAAGCAAATAGCATATATTTTTTTTTATTATAGTGGTCCTTTTAGCACAACCCCTTGAAGAAAATAATATTAGTCTAAAAAGGATGCCCTAACATCTAGACTAGTGGACAAACAATCGTAGCCATCCAGTCAAAGATAAAACACCATAAAATAAGAAAAACATTTCACATCACAGAACATTATAGATCATCAACCTAACAGTCTAGTGTATGAAAGAGGGGATTGTGTGGTATGAGTGCACTAAGCTTTATTTTAATTTAAATTTTACTTTTCTTCAAAATTTGTTTATGTTATCATTAGGTGGTTTTAGTTTAAATGATTTCATCGATTTGTGATTTTATTTCTATTTATAAGTTTATTTTATGTTAAAGTGGAATATAAGTTTTTAGGAATGAAGTATAAAATACATTTCACTTTGGGTGGAACCCATTCTATCCACCCTCCTAAATCTTAGTAGAATAAAATTTCATCCATTCTAAATGGTTAAATTAAGAACCTAAGTACATTAATTAACCTCTTTTGAACTCCTTTGAATGGTTTTATTAAGTTGAGTTTGATTTGATTAATATTTTAAATTTTCTTTTGAAGTTAAAATTTCATTATTTTGTTTAATCTCTTAAGGTGAAATTTTATTTATCAATCATAACCTAGGAAACTTAGACTACTTTAGGCATCAAACATAACCTAAGCCATTTCAAATTTCTTGATTTTTTAGATTTAATTATATTGATTAGTCATTTTTATTTGCATTTGAAATTATATTATCCATTAATTTAAATGGATTTAAGGAATTTCCATATTAATGAATTCTATATTTGGGTATGAAAATTAGAGGTTGATTATTTTTGAATTTCAATTGATTAATTGATTTCTCATGAATACATTAAATTTATAACTTAAGATTTGATTAAATTTATAATCTTAATAATTTCACTAAACCCTAAGTGCATAATTAATTAAATTCTTTAACTTCAGAGGATTAGGAATTTTTCTTAGGTGTTATAATGTCAATGAAAATATTTTAAGTTGATTTTACAAATTTTCATAATTTTTTGTAATTTTTGATTTTAAATTGACCTAGGGATTAGAAATTCAACAACTTCTGATCTAGAGGTCATTTGACTTCAAAATTTTTATGGAAAGTGTAATTTATTACCAATTTATATTTCCTAAAGTTTCATTTTAATCAAATGTGTAATTTAGAAATAATTTAGGTTTTAATTATTTTAATAAAATCTAATTTAAGCCTAAATTTGATAAAATTAGTTAGGGATTCTAATTTTCTTATGTTCCCCTCTAGGACATGAATCCATAGAGGGTTCATTCAAATTTCTAGAGATTTGGTTAAATTTATTATAATTTTTAAAGTTAAGATCAATTAATTAAATGAATTAATTCAATTAATTACCTAATTAAGTCATTTTAGGGTTTATTAAGTTCTAGAGAGTTCTAATGGTGTTTTTATGTTCAATACGGTTCATTATAATGATTTAAGTTGATTATATATTTTCTATAATTTTCTTAATTCTATATTAATTTATTTCATTAAATTAAGAATTTATGATTAAAAATGTCATTTCTTTAAATTTGTCTTCTAATCAATCTTGAAAAAATTATCGAAGATGCATTTTAACCTGAATATCAATTCTCCAAAGTTTGAAATTGATTTGACTACTGGTTTGAGTTTAATTTGTGTTTGATTATTTTTAATAAAACCTAAATTAACCCAATAATCTCAATAAAAGTTAGAGATTATGGGTTTAAGGGATTTCTATCACTAAGATGAATCAATAAATCATTTATTTACATTTTTTTGTTAAGTATTTTAATTTTTATGATCTTTTAAAGTTTTGTGCATTTTTTGTATTCTTTTAAATTAGAAAAAAAATTCTATTTAATGTAGTAAGCGACATGTGAGGATAATGTGGTAGCATTTTGACTGTGGATTGGTCCACGTGGGATCTACGTGGATCGCATATCAACTGGCAATGCAGATGCGGTTTGATCTAGACCGTTCGATCAAAATCATATGGCTCAAGATTGACTTGTGGTTTCTTTAAAGGGATTAATCAATCAATTTGACTAGATCAGAGCCTTCCATTCTAACAAAAAGAAATGAACAACTCATATTTTATCTCAGTTCTCACCGAAGAACTGAGAGCTCTCCATATTCATACATTGAATTTCAAAGATCTAAGTGGTGGAGGCAGAAGATTTCTATTGCAAAACAATTAGGGATTAATTTGCAATTGATTCATATGTTTGATCTTAATGGAGATCAAGTTTGTTCCACAAAGGACCAACAAGCAATAAGAGGGTGGTCAGTTTGAACCCATACCTCACCAACATTGTTTCTTGAAGGCCACCTTGCTTCGAGCACCTTCACTTCAACACAATGAAGCCTTGGTGAAGAAATCTTGGCTTGCTTCCCTGTTGATCATTGTGGACATCAAAGCTTAACAGCTTACCATCGGATTTGATCGAAATCTGACTCGCCGGTGGTAGGGATCTCAGACAAACTTTGTTTGAGTATGCCTCCATCCAAAGAACATGTAAGAAGCTTCAATTAGGCTTGAGGATGTCATTTTGATCCTTTTCCATTCATGGTTGAGAGCTTTTATCGGTATTTCCATTAGTCATGGACAATCTCTGGCCTGCCTAAGTAAGGGTTCAATTGAGTCCCTCTTCACCTCAAGAGCATGTAGGGATGGTTGGATTCATGAGAGGAAGTTTCTTCCCTCTCTTTCAATATATGGTTGAGAGCCATACATAACAGATTTTAGATGACCAGAATCCAACCACCGGCGGTGAGAGCTCCAAGTAAGGGGTCAGTTTGGCCTCTCTTCACCTTGTGAATGTATTGGAATTCATAAAAGCATGTGAGGAGGTCTCTCCTCCTCCCTTAGTTCTTAGCCATGATCCATATCCCCATGGAGAAAGTGAGTTAGACTTTTCCGTGGTGATTTTCACCCTTAGAGGCTAGCTCTAAGGGGTGGTCAACTAATTGGAGAAAGTCCAAATTAGCCATGGTGAAGAGGTGGATGAGGTATGGAGGAGATAAAATGGATTTAGATCTCTTTGCATGGATTTTTGATTTCTTCCTTCCCATGGTTATGGCTCATCTCCCATGGCATCTCTTAACTTTTTAACACTAACATAACACCCCTTTAGATTGGTGGTTGATTGGCCAAGTTAAACCAAGATGAATCATGGGTCAAACTCAAATCCATTTGAGTTAGATTTGAGGATTGAGCCTAGTTCAATGCCAAATTGAATTAAATTATTAAAGTTATTTGATTATATTTCTTTTGATTAATTGATTTTATATTTAAGTTTCAATCATTGTTAATTATCTTATAGATAATTTGGTGGTCAATTGATTCATGCCATGTGAGGGTTTGATGTGATTTAAGCTAGATTAGACCATTATGACCTAAATCAATCAAATTGGATCTCCTAGCTCAAATGGTCTTTTAAGATTTAAATTTAGGTTTAATTGTATTTATTTGACTATTTATACTATTTAAAATGATTATTTTTTTGGATTTGTAATTGATTTGGATTTTATTTCAACTTGGCCCATTTTGACATAAATGGGTTAAGTTGGGTTCAATTGAGTCAAATGGATAATTTGACTCAATTAATATATATTTAGACTCTAATCATGCTTAATCATATGTGTGGAATGGCTTCGAGTGATTAATTTTATTCAGTTTGAAGTTGATTTCAGTTTTAACCCATTTGATGTTTAATGGGTTAAGTTGGACTCATTTGGGTCAAATGACCAAATTGATAAAATTAAACCAAATAATTGGTTGGATTATGTTTAATTACGATTTTTAAATAATTTCAGTATTTTATTTGGATTAATTTCAATTTAATTTATATTTTGGTTATAATAAAGTTCATTTCGATTTATTTAGATCAACTGATATAATTAGCCCAAATATGGCTTTATTGAATTTAAAGTCATTTGATTCATGTTTAAGCATGCTCATTTTATAATTTTAAGTTTTTGGATTGACTTCAGTTGGTCAAATTTTGCTGGGTTGACCTTTGACTTAGTGGGACCTACATGAGACAACTTCTAGGTCAAATGGTTGACCATCTTTGACCTTCATTTGAATTTAGTTTAAGGTTCATTTTTATTCATGCATTAACTTTATGTTTTTTATTTAATTTGATTTCAATTTATTTTGATTTTTATTTAAATTTCTTTATGTTCAGGTGATTTTGAGCTAAAGTAGGATAATTGGGTTAATCACCCTAATTACCTTAGTCTGAGCTCAATTGTATTCAAATTTCAATTAGAATGTGTTTCATTCAATCATCTATTTAAATTTCAGTTTTTTTTAGGTCCTTCTAATCTTATTAGGTTAGACTAAACCCTAGAAGGATTCACTAGGTCACCAAATGTAGTCCTCTAAGTGCTTAATTAGGATGCTCCAAATCTAGAGTTTAGTGTCCTAATTATTAGTTTAGAGATGATGTTAACCTCATCCAAAAATGAGATCAACAATAAATATAATTAGTACTTATAGTAAATAACTTCATAAATTTGACCAACTCTTTGGAAATGGTCAATATTGATTGTTCACCCTCTTAACTTTTTAAAGCTACCACCTCTAATGGAGTCACCTCAGCGACCACCACTTTCTCCTTACTAAAAAGGATTGGCTTAGTCACACCCTCTAGCCAATCAAGTAAATGATGAAAAAAAACTTAGACCTCCAATCCTCACATTATTCTCTAAGCTAGACATCTTCATTTGAATGATTAAGAATTTTACAATCCCATCCTAATGACATTTGACAAAGAAAATATGGTAAACAAGTTCAAGCTCCACTAGATCTCTTCCCACCTAAATAACAAAATAAAAGCCATTACACTTACTATGGAGTTTAGTAAGACATTAACTAGCATAATCATATAAAAATTTAAAATCTCAGTTAGTTTGACACTTATATTGAAAATTGAAGGCAAAAATAGAATTGATTAAATGAGATGTAAAACAAGACATCCTAAATAGTACTAATCCTCTTATCCTTATGTGCTACTCACACAGAAAAATTTGTATTGCTATAATAGTAGTAGAGAAATGTCACATCAACCAACTTAGTAGCCAAGGAAGAGGATGGTAAGGAAAATTAGAGCACAACTCATCATAGTCATCACCACACTTGTAAAGAAAAGGAAACTAAGCAGAAAGGAACTCACACTTGTGAATTCAAACACAAATGCCCAAGAAAGAATTTATTACAATTAGAGATCAAGATGGTATTTATAAGTGAACTAAGTCTTTGATTAATTAAGCAACATAACATCAATATTTAATGAAGAAATCCCACACCATCATAAGAAATTCTTGACAAATCAAAGTGTTATAATTCATGACAAGATAGAAAATAAGATACATAACATAAAAATAAAAAATTTTAACTTAACAAAAGAGTGAGTAATTAACTCAATAAAAATAAAATATACAATGCTCTACTCTATAGAATATAAAAGTTCCAAGGTATTCACATTTCAAAAAAATCTATAAGAATCTCATTTTATTTATATATGATATTTGCAATATATTATCCATCACATCCCATTACTAAAAAAGACCTACCTCTGAAAACTATGTGCACTAGTCATTATTATTTCATTATAATGAAATATATCACATAGACTGCGCACTCATAATTATATTTTTTGTTACAAATAATTTTATTTTATAATTTTTTTAAGTATAGGATTTATGATCCCCTTATTCATCAGGAATCCCAAAACAAAAAGGTTGTTCACGATGAGCTTGAAAAACCAAAAACCTAATCGACATGTCGAAGTAGTAGATGGCGACCAGGCTGGTGTGTAGCTCTCCCACTTCCTCCTGTAAGGATGGGAACTTAGAGATTGAAGCACCCATCAAGCTCACACTCTCCTCAAGCAGGTATACATTTCTCAGCTAAAAAGCATGCTCATCTTGGAGCTTGTCCAATTAGACCTTCTTCAACATGTAGCCATCACTCTCACTCTTTAGTTGTGTTAGATCTATTACTTCTTTTGTTAAATAACCTTAAGCTTGATAGCTTTAGAAGATAGATCCATAAAATCTAGACTAATATTAATTCTACATTTTTATTACTTTATTCTCTAATCATCTTACCACTTTGTGCTCATCATAGTCTTTATAGAGTATTTGGTGATTTAGTGATTGTTATTATATAGATTTTCTATATATTGAATTATCTTCTAATTTGATTATGGTAATTCACCATCTACTTTACATATCAACACTCAATATATAGATTATTCTTTTAGATAATAATTATTGAATCACAAGTCCTCTTTGAGAAACTCAAAAATCTAAAATAAAAACTAAAGTGTGTTTTCACTTATAAAAAAATTCTCTTGAATGTGTCCCGTAGAGTAATTAATGAAAGGGAACCTAGTCCCCCTATGTGATCAAATAACTAGCACTCTTAAATTTTTTCATTAATTTAATGACATTTCTACAATAAAAATTACCATGATTTCAAATAAAGATGGATCTTATCATGATATTTTTTTATCTCATCTTGTGAAATATTTTACATGAAGATTGTATCATTATAATCATACACTTTTTTTACACCAATAATCTACAAAAAAACACATTTAGTAAACATAGTGCACTAAAATGAAATATTTCTCTATATCCATATCATTGAAGTTCTTGTCCCTATTTAAGTGGTTTTTGAGAATCATTTAGCTTATGCAAGTCCTTATGAGATGGGAACCTTATGAATAAAGAAAACTCTAAAAATCTAAAAGTTATGTTAATTATAGTTAAGTATCCCCTCCCTATTAATATCATTAACTATTTTAAGTAAATTTTAATGAACCAACCACCAAAAAATACTTCCTAGGAGGTCTTAAGAACTAATCAAAGGGAATCATTTGGCCTTGACTTGAAAGTCATTACCCTTAAATTATTTAACTAGTTTCTCACTATTGGATCCAATTCTATCTGTGGCTAAAGTGAAACATTAAGAGATATCTAGGAAATAGGGCTAATGAAGAGGGAAAATAGATAATGGATAAAATGAAAAAATATATGGTTTTATTGTCTTTTAAGTAACCTTAATACAAGAGAAGAGCGGAGGAATTCTTTTGTTCCATAGAGAGAGAGAGTGAAAGAGCATAACTTAGGAGAGAGAAGAGAATTAAGGTTTCTTTTGAACTACACTAATCAAAATGATATATCCAAATTCACTAGTTGAATCCCTAAAAAGGGGCCCCTCACCCTCCATTTAAAATGTTTGGGATGAGGAGTACTACAAAAAATGAGTTACACAATGGGATTGATCAAGTATGTACAAGGGACTCTCCTAAATCGAATGTAATGTTTATTGGCAAGTGATAAGGCTTGTCGAGTATGTGATGACTCCATCTCATGGGCGACTGCTCTTCCTTGTCACTAGAGGGTGATGTGCTTGAGTCACTTTGAGATAAACATCCTTCACTGAATGATCAACTTTTCAGAATGAGTTTGCATCCAAGTAGTCGACACTTATGTGTTTATTATACTCATTAGGCATTTGACAAGTTTTTAGTATTTGGGCTATCTACATATCTTGTGTATACATTTAGCTCCTTGATTCTTGCACTCCCTTATAGCGGCAACACACAAAAGGATAGAAGAATAAAAAGTTTAATTAACTCATAATAAATGCTAAAGATGAAAAGAGAATCTTCATTAAATGTTACATCAACTTTTGACTGGATTCAATCTTTTTTGGCATACCCTTGGCCCCCCTTAGGCTATAAAAAGAGCATTCACCTTTTAGAACAATTGCTAGGCCTTCTATTTCTAACCAACAATACACCTCTTTTTTCCTAATGAATTTGTTGTTGTGAGCAAACTATACACACTCACCATGAATTTCAAAAAACTACATAGTGATGTCAATTCTTCAAAGTTATGGGCTGGCCTATGTAAAATGCTTAAATACAAGAGTAAAGTGGAGATCGCCAATGTTCATGAAATAAAGATGAGTTCCTCTGACATCCCTACCCCTAAAAATGTGGCTACTCTAGCAGACAACAGTGTCGTGGAGTCACCAACCAAGGCAACTGCTCATTTCATGCAAGTAAAGAGTTCACAAAATGAGGGAATTGTCGCCCCCATTTTTGTCACAAATAGGTGGTAGTGAGAAGGCTGACAATTACCTCCCCCTTTCTTACCATCATAGAGGAGAGTCCCGCTAATGTAGAATCAAATTATTTCTACTTTAATATTTGGTTGTAGCATCTAACTAACAATACCGAGTGTGTAGGAGGCAATGGAAAGCAACAGTGGGCTCCCAATATCTCCTTTAATTATTTTCTTGGATAGCCCAGATAGTCTTGAAATAATAATCTACATCTCTATAAATGATTTGTTAGTCCATCTTTTGAGTGAAGAGAAAGTCTACTTATTTGAGTATTAGCATCCTTCTTTAAGGATCTTGCCCTTAACAGACTATCTTCTTGAAATATCATTTCTAATTTTTGATGAATTTGTTTCTCATCATTCACGGACTACTCTTGACCTGCCGTAAGTAGAGGCATTGGTGCCAAGCTTCACCCTGATAAAGGGGATAACTTTTAAACAGGTGTCAGTCAAGATGCACGCCTTATCTAGTAGGTACGCTATTAGCTTCACCTATGTCGACATCCAAGTGATGTTGGTAAGTTTTCTTTATCACGGTGGTGAGTTTGAAATAAATGAGTCAGCTCCCATAGATGAGGGAAATGTGGAGAAGGGTCCTCATGTGCTTGTAGACTCAAGTGAGCTCGCAAATCTACAAGGGAGGGTTGCCTATCTAGGGAAGGCATTGGGCACATCAAGGCAGGAAGTGGACGAGCTCGGGTCCTTGCAAGAAGTGGAGTCATAGTGGAAGCATACTGTCAAGGTTGAGTTCTAGAAAGACTTAGCCACTATAAGGGTCAAGTTAGTTTCTCCCCGATGCTTGGTGAAGTCAAAGGGGTTTTCTCTCTTCATCACTAGCTCTAATTTTATGTTCAACTATATGTGAGAGAAGAGAAACCTTGACGAGAAGTGACACTCAGATACCATTGTAAAATAGTTCAAAATTCATAAGGGTCATAGCGAGTGCATTTGTAAGAAAATAATTTATATTCTAAAATAAAGAAATGTTTATAGAAATATTTTCATGTACTCACTTTTTATTTATCGAGTGTTGTTCCATCGTTAGCAGTGGTGAGTAAGAGCCCATTTATTTTAAGATTTTAGACGGTATTTTGTAATCATTTCTTCATTAAATGTTTGACTTGACATTCATGTTATTGAGCCATACTTACTGCATCTATAATATAATTTCACCATAGATAATTAAGACTTTATTACAACTCTCTATTGAGCGAGTGACTCTTTGATTTCAGTAGGTAAGCTTTATTCTTTCATTAGGTTTGCCGACCTAACGAGGTGTCAATCTTACACCATAGTCACCAACTAAAAGAGTCGGTCTTTCATTAGTTTGCCAACCTCACAAGGTGTTAGTCTTACATCATAGTCATCAACTAGGAGAGTTGATCTTTTATTAGGTTGTCGACCTCACAGGGTGTCGGTCTTACGCCATAGTCACCAACCAGGAGAGTTCATCTTTCATTAGGTTGCCCATCCATTGGGGTGTTGGTCTTACACCATAATCGCCAAAGTTGGTCTACCACTGTCTTATGAAATAAGCTTAGATGAGTATTAATTAAGTTAATTCAAGGATTTCCTTCTTGACTATAGTATTCTTGGGCTAAGAATGGTACACCAAATATTTGGATCTCCTACCTGGGCCTTTGAAGCATACCGAGTGAGACTTTTTTCTTGGGTAAAAAATGGCACACCAACTGTCCTAAGTCAACACATAGCTTCTCAAGTATTCATCCTAGGATCGGTTAGCTTGATGACAATATTCACGGACCAAGAATGGAGCACCAATTATTTGGATCCCCTATCCAGGCCTATGTGGCTTGGCAAATTAGATCCTTGGTTCTTCAAGCCAAAAATGGCACACAAAGTGTCTTTCATAGATGCACAGCTCCCAAAGTTTAGTTCATACTCGATGATTATCTTTCCTTATACTCACCAAGTATTCCTTATACTCACCAAGTATTCATTCTTTATTATATATATGCCAAATCTTTTTTTAAATAATAAATTGAAATTACACAGGAAATTTTGACCTTCTTAAGTGAATCAAGAAAGAACATGGAGATTATTATTTACATTGATTGGGAGACATTGGTTGCCTCAAGAGAAAAAAATTTAGGTCCTTAGAATTCCAAGTACATGGTAGGTCTTATCCTTCGTGGGTCTGAAGTTAGTAAGCTTTAGGCCCAACTTGCTTTTGATAATATATGGGATGCCCCATTTGTGGGCAAGTTTTCCCACAACTTTATATTGAGATACATCATCTATTTTTTCTAGAACTAAGTCACTACTATTGAAGTATTTCTCTTTTATATGGTGATCATTATACCAAGCCATTCATCTCTTTATCTCCTCTTGCCTTAGCAAAGCCTCATTCCTCAACTCCTCAAGCATGTTGAGTGTATCTTCCATGGCTTCTGAGTTAGCCTTTCCCTAATCGATGACATTCTCCTCTAATTTTGTAGTCATTAATACCCCTTTGGC
Organism: Cymbidium sinense; assembly: GCA_021442155.1. Lineage (NCBI taxonomy): Eukaryota > Viridiplantae > Streptophyta > Magnoliopsida > Asparagales > Orchidaceae > Cymbidium > Cymbidium sinense. The sequence goes on from CM038231.1 coordinate 73,185,695, forward strand.
TATAGAGTTCATACTTGACTAGTAGCATTGCTTCCCTCCCATGTGAAAGTGAGTAGGGAGTCTGCCCAATAGTAGTAGTGGGAGTCATTTTGAAGTCCCATAGTATGGCCAGTAGTGTGTCAAACCATTTAGCTTTAGCATCATCTACCTTCCTCTTCAATAAATTAAGAATCTTATTGTTTGCAGCTTCCACCTAGGTGTTTCTCTATGAGTGGTGCACTGAAGTGAAATTTAGTTTATCCCTTGAGACTTGTAGAAGTCTTTTAGTCCTCAGTCGATGAACTATAGCCCATTATCTATAATGATAGTCATAGACAGGCCGTGCCTGCAAATAATGTCAGTTCATATAAAGTTTCTAACTACCTGGGAGGTTACTTTGGTAAGAAACATAGCTTCAATCCATTTACTAAAATAGTGATCATGACCAAGATAAATCTTCTTTGTACATTGGCTATTAGCAATGGGCCAATTAAGTCTATCGCTAAATAGGGAAAGGCCAAGGACTTGTAATGGGTTGTAATGGCTATGGAGATTGTTGTTGAAGAGGGCTAAATTTTGGCATTGTTTACTTCTCCTTATGAATGCTTCTGCATCTTTTTTTAGTGTGAGCTAGAAATATCCATGCCTCAAGATTCTTTCTCCAATTGTTCTCCCTCTAGAGTGGCTACCGCACTCACTAGAGTATATTTTTTCAAATATTATTTATTATTCTATTTCTAACATACACTTCATATTCAATGAAGTCACTGACCTTCTAAATAGATCACCTCCAATTGGTGTATATTGGGCAGCTTTTATTCTAAGTCTCCTTATATTGGGCAGCTTTTATTCTAAGTCTCCTTACATCCTTTATGTTTTCATATTTCTCCTCCATCTATAGATATTTTTTGATAGGATCCATCCAACTAGGAGAGTGCTTATAATTTTTTTGCATCAACTCATCTTCCTTGTTATTAGGTTGGACAAGCTGAATAATACAGTGTCCTTCAGTCCACCTGCTTGGGAGAGTAGGTCGGTGAGTTAATTTTGTTCTCTAAAAATTTATTTGATCTTAAAGTACTCTAGTCATTGTATCTCCATTTTGACTTAGAGTGGTTATTTTTGTAAGATCTCATCTCTAATCTTATAGTCCTAATTAACTTGTTTGACAACCAATTGTCAATCTAAGTAGCCCATTATGTGTAATGCTCCTAGCCCCAGGGTCAATCTAAGTCTGGTAACTAAACCTTCATGTTTGGATTGGTTATTTATTTATATGAAGTTAAACATAATTGGATGCATTATGGCAATGTTTGTCAGACTTTTTGGCACTATGCCTACACCCATGCCACATTCTCTGGACAATGTTTATCAAAATCAACGAGAAAGTCAGTGAGTGCCTAGGCTTTGATCTCCGTATGAGGTGAGTATGATATATCAACTTTGCTTAGCTCTACTCACCATTTTAGCAACCTTCCTAAATGATTAGGCATGGAGAGCACCAATTTAAATGGCTTATCGACAATGACCTAAATCAAATAGACTTGGAAATATGGTCGTAGTATCCTTACTAAAAAATTAAGCGCAAAGGCGTGTTTCTCCATCATTGGATAGTTTAACTCTGGTGCTCTCAAGGACCTGCAAATGCAATAATTGGATCATTGCTTTCCACCCTCCTCTTTAATGAGAATGGAACTAATTGAGTCTTCTCCAACTCTTAAATATAACATTAGGGTTTCCCTTTCTTTTAGTCTCTATAATAAGGGTGGTGAGCTTTTGTCATTTAAGACCTTCACCTTGTATGGACTAATCTTTATGCCCTTAGGTGTGATAAAAAATTCCAAAAATTTGCCATTCCAATAGATTCAATCACATGTTGTATTTCCTCATAGTGTTGAAAGTCACTTTGAGGCCTTGAATATACTGTGCGGGTGACTTGCTTTTGACTAGCAAATCATTGATGTTGACTTTAATATTTCTTCCCTTTTGATCCATGAACACTTGTTCCACCATCCTTTAGTAAGTTGCTCCAACATTCTAGAGGTTGAATGGCATAACTCAGTAGCAATATAGTCATTCCCCCCATGATAAAGGATGTTTTCTTAGAGTCAGCCAAATGCATCAAGAAAACTCAACATCGAGTACCTCACAACTGAGTCAATAAGTGCATCTATTCATGGATGGGGATATCCATCCTTCATGCACACTATGTTTAAGTTTACGAAGTTGATACACATTTTTCACTTTTGATTGGATTTTTACACTATGACTATATCTAATACCCATTCAGGATACTAAACTTCTCTGATGAAGTCAACTTATGGGAATTTGGTGACTTCTTCTTTGATAGGCTTGATGAGTAGCACTGGAGTCTTTCTTATCTTTTGCGTGATGGGGTGAGTGTCTTTGTGGATATTAAGATGATTGCAAGCAACATTGATGTCAATACCCAACATCTCAGTTGTCGTCCAAGAGAATAGATCTATATCTTCTTGAAGGGTTTGATGAGGGCTTCTCTATGCTTAGAGTTGAAAGTCGAGCTGATCCTGAAGACCTACTTGCTATGGGAGAAGGTTGGGACTTTCTCTACCTCCATGAGTACTTTAATCCCTATGCAGTCAATGTCTAACTATAGGATTTCATCCTTATTCCCAGACTCGCACACTACTCTAAGATAGTAGGTTCTGGATTGGTTTACGTTGCTCGTGACATTGATTTCTTCTCTGCCATAGGGAACTTGATAGCAATGTAATAAATAGACACCACCATCCTAAATTAGTTGAGTAGTGGTCGACCAAAAATGGTAGTGTAAATAGCCATGATGCTGACTGCGTCACTATAGGGGTTGTCTTCGAAGGGACTATCCTTCTCTGAAAAAGTCACGAGTGCAATCAAAGTGTGTGGTGTTGGCACCATGGTCGCTATATTGACCTCCCCAAACTATAGTTGCTTAAGATTAGCCATTCGTGAAGACTCCCTATCTCCCTTGAAGATCGTGGGTACAACTCTTGCAATGTAAATAATGCATGTCGAGGCGGGTTCATTACATATTTCAGTAACTTTCTTATCTTTCCTCTTAGTGAACTCTTTAAGCTTCTTAATTTTTTTAAATTCTTCGATCAGGCTTTTCAGGTGGTAGCATTCCTCCATCTCATTCCCTTAATCTCTATGATAAATATAATACTTAAAGCATTCTCACACAACACCGAGTCTCAAATGTGGTGGCCTTTTAAAGAAATCCTTATTCTGAATGGCCTCGATAACTCAGTCAATGACATCCTTAATTAAGTTGTCGTGATGTGCTAAGGTTATTCATTCCCCTGATTATGATTCATGAGGTATTTGAAGTCTCACTTTGGGTGTGAGTGTCTCTGGTCGCCTTCTTTATTCAAATCTCCATGTTTGAACTTTGTATCTAAGAACTGCTCTAAATGTAGTATTTTTAACTAGTCATTGGTGCAAGTCATCAGAGTCGATTAAGCGACTTCATTATACTCTTCAATGTTAACATGATTATTTTCCATTTCTAGTAATTCAGTGAGTGCCTTGGATTTTTGGAGATCAAGGGAGTACATAAATGGGCCTTCCTTCAACTCTTGGGAAAGTATAGTCTAGGTTACCATAGGTTCCAAATTCTTGACCTCTAGTATCTTACATTAGAAGCGAGTAATCAACCCCCTTAGGAACACATCAAGCTCTTACCTCATTGGGAGAAGAGTAAGGAGGAACTCATCAGGCACTTACCTCATTGGGTGAAGAGCATGTGACCTCTTCAATTGCTTCTAAGCGATAATGAACTAAATGGTGAATATTCTCTTAAAATTAGAAAATAATGAAATACCCCAAGTAAGAGACATGAGAACCACCTTAAGGCTGAATCTTTAAAGGTAATGAAGAAACGGTGACACTTTAGTATTTGGGTTGATTGCTTATCTTGAATATACACTCACACTGACATCTATAGATATAACCTGAGTTAATTTGAGCATAATTAAACATAAATAGAATAATCTTAGAAGAATCCTCAAAGTAGATGAAACCATTGTAGGCATTTTTTAATATAATCAAATCATAATTTGAAAATGGTTTGAAGATGATCAATCATGGTTTAAAGTTCTTTGAAAGAATGAAAACCTTTATTAAACCATCATAAAAATATTGAGGTACTATTTGAAGCACATTTAAAAAATTATTGATCATGATTTGCCGCATCTTCAAAGATGATTAAGCATAATTTAAAGAATCTCAAACAAGGATCAAACCTTCAAAGTTTAAAGATTTTAGTAAGTAATCTAAATATGAATATAATTCGATCAATGTTTCAAAGATGGTCTAAATAATAAATGATCGTTGTTTTCATGTTTCAAGTGGCTAATATAATATCCAAAGTACGTTATAAATAATAAAGTTTAGGGTTTATAGTGTGACCACTATCTTCTTTTCCTACATTCATCCTTTTAAAAATAAACTAAATAAATAACATTTCTAACTTTTATATGATTAATAGAGGCCAAACATGCACATTAAAAGCATTAATGTAGTTAAAATGCATGTTCCACAATGAGAGAAGGAAGTTGGGAATGAGGGATCACAAAGCTTGTATGATTGAATGGTCGTCTAACAGTACTCAATGAGAGTTCTAACAATTTGTTTAAAAGCAAAGGCATTTTGGTTAGAAGATAGTTTTGTAGCATATTTCTTTAAAAATCAAATAACATGTATATTTCTCTAATTGTAATTTTTATTAGATAAATAAAGTTAAGTTTCTCACCAAAAACCACATATTTCTTAGATATTGATGACTAATTCCTTTTTTTTAAAAAAATTTAATTAAGATTATTTCAATGTCAATTCTTAAATATAAGATTTGGCACACCCAAGAAAGGGGTGAATTAGTGCACTTTTAAAAAAAATTTAAACAAAAATCAATTCAAAATTTTATTGATTAGCTAGAGGGAATCTTAATAAAATAAAACCAATAATCAAAACATAAAGATGAAAAAAAAAAGAGGCACAAAGATTTATTGTGGTTAGATCTAATTGACCTTCGTCCACTTCTAGATCTCTTCTAAAAGAATCCACTTTCTTTTAGCATTACAATCTAAGACTGAGATGCCTCTCTCTTTAATGGGTAATGAAGAAACTCTACACCTACTCCCTCTTCTTCAAGGTAAAAAAAGATGAAATGAACTCTTTGAACTACAAAAAAAAAAAAAAAAAAAAAAAAAAAAAAAAAAAAAAAAAAAAATTCTTACAAAAGAAATCATACACAAATTCCAACCAGAACAAAATCTCAAATTAAGGACAAGACTCAAATGCAACCTTACCAACACACTAGTCTTTAAAAGAGAAGAGGAAGAGAGAAGTCTCCCATTTTCTCTTAAGTTAAATACTCTTTCCTAAACCTCCTTTTAGATTTCTCATGTTCAAGTTTCTAGTTAGGCTCCCATAAAGGGTATTTATAGGGAGAGAGCAGAATAAAAAATCTAGAAAATTAATTTTAGAAAAAATCAGTCCAATCATACTCTACAATCCAACATCATACTATAAGATTAATTCATTTCTCTAGGATTAAGGACTCTATATGATATTATTATCCCATCAATAATCATTATTCATACTATATGATCAAGGATTGTACTATATGCATACTATAAAGTAAAAATTCATCTCTCTGTTTGTTCGTCCTGTATGATCACATAGTATATTATAAAGAAAAAATTGTCCAAAAACTTGAATCTCATAAATTCTAAATTAAAATTAGGTAATTATCAAATAAAATTATACTATATGGTTGACATCAAAATGTACAATTAATCAAATCAAGAACAATTTCTAGTTAACCAACATAATCTTGGCAGTTGAAAGGATTAACAAAAAAAAGGATAATTGTATAGTATGATCATGATAGTTCTGTACAATTAGTTTAATTTTGACAAATCTCAAAGAACAAACTTAATAATCATGGCTAAAATTAATTAACAAATATGAATAGTCATTCAATATGATTATATAAAAAGTTTATTTTTAAAAATTTTATTTTATATTCTCTCAAATGTGTGTGATTGGCTATTTTTGATCACTCAAAGGCTAAATACATAAAGATAAAATAAAATGAATTACCAGACATGACAACACAATATTTGAACATGACAACAAAATATTTGAACTTGAGGAGGTTTATACAATTTTAAGTTAAAATTTCTTTTAGTTAATAAGAGGAAGAAATTTTGAAATTAATATTTAATATTATATATAAATTTATAAATATATAAATATATATAAACCTAAATAACTAATCAAATATCCTTTTGCTTCTAATCCCCTAGGCCACTCCGCGCACTCTGTGCTCGAGGCCACCCGAGCTCCTTTGTTTCGCACCTTTCACCTCGGCAATCACTCGACGCACTTTGATATGAACCCATATCCACAGACCAACAAAAGAAAAAGAAGAAGACCACAATGGTTAAAGGATTTCACGATATTCCCAAACTATCAATTATGCAAAAGAAGAGAAAAGCAAGAAAAAATTCTATTACAATAACAGGGAATAAAAGATTACAGATATTACAAATAAAAAGATCAGCTTTACAACATATAATATAATCATTCAGTAAAGAATAGTAGAATAAATGTAACAAGGCTAGAATGATTGAAGCTAGCCAGTTGGTTACAAGATACGCTAAACTAATCCATCAAGAATAGCATAGGAAGCACAATAGATGATAACAGATCAAGATCTCCAGAATACATGAGGCAGCAGAGATATCCAATGACAGTATTCTGAGAGGAGGCAAGCGAAAACTATAAATAGAGAGAAAAACAAGAAAAGGGATGAAAAATTATCTCAAAGCTCCTCCTTTTATCTCTTCTTCTTCCCGGCATTTCCATGGTTGATCCTCACTAAGGTCCGTCCTATGGAATAGATCTTCCTCGGCTCTCTTCCCTTTCTCTCAAAGTCTATCGAGCGTAACAAAACAATAAATGAAAGAAAGAAGGTTAAATTAATTCAAAATTATATCCGATCTCATCAATCATTAGACGATCCAGCGATCCGATTCATCCTCTAGATCGCTTTTTTTAACACACATCCACTAGAAGGAAACCGTATGATCAAGAAAGCAATCCAATGGCGAGAAAACAAATCTTCAAAAGAACTCAATCAGTGCATAAATCCGTAATATAAAAGATCCAACGGATCAAAATTCCAACATAAATCAACAGGTGAATCAAGCTCAAATCACAAAAATTGGAGCATATAAAAAATTCAATAAAAGAATTAATCACCCAAATTTTATCAGTAAGTCAGATTAAAGCTTTAATAAATAGTTCGTATCACACTTGCTCGGCAGTTCGTTTGACCTCCACACTTAGTCAGCAGGTCACTCTGTTTTGATCCTCCCTCATCCGTCGCATGATTGTTTGTATCAAATTATTCCCATGGCTTTTTCGGCCATTTCATTCTTAGGTTGCTAAAAACTGAAGGTTTTAGACTACAAATGCCTCTAATTTGTTTTAAGGGATTATTTTTAAAATAAGCTTAGTGTTAATCTTAATTATACGTTTAGGCACAAAAAAATTTTTTTTAGAATATATTTTTTTTATTAAATATTTCCGTCGACGTAGTCGTCCACGACGACTGGCGGAAGGATTTTTCCTTTCCGCTACGGTAGAGAGAGAGAGAAGAAGAGAGAGAAAAAGGTGGCGCGTTTTTTTTCTTTCGGAAAAGAGAAATGAGTTTTATTAATTTTTTAATTAATATAATAATTTAAAATATTTAAAATATATAATTTAAAATATTTTTTTATAAAATATTTAATAATTAAATATTTATATATTTAGTTATTAATTAATTTATTTATATATATATAATTAAATATATAATTTAAAATATTTTAATTATATATATAAATTTAGAAATTTATTTAATATTTTTTTATTAATTAATTATTTAAATATATAATTTTATTAATTTCTATTAATATATAATTTAAAATATTTAAATATATAAATAAATAATTTTTAATAAATAAATAAACAAATAAATAAATTATATAAATATTTTATAAATTATATAAATATTTTATAAATTATATAAATAAAGTAATTATATTTATAATTTTATTTAGTTATTTATATATTTAAATTATATAAATATTTAGTTATTTAATATATTTATAAAATATTTAGTTATTTTATATATATATTTATTTATTTTATATTTTATATTTTATATTTTTTGTTATATTATTATTATTATGAAATATAAATAAATAAATAAATATATATATATATATATATATCTATATATATATAATTAAAATATTTTATAAAATTATTTTAAATTATATAAATAATTTTTAAAATATTTAAAATATATAAATAAATAATTAAAATATAAATAAATAATTAATTAATTAAAATATATATAAATAAATAATTTAAAAATATTTAAAATATACAAATAAATAATTTAAAATATTTAAAATATATAAATAAAGTTATTTTTAAATATATATAAATAATTATTTTTAAATTATATATTTTAAATATTTTAAATATTTTAAATTATTTTATAACTTAAAAATATTTATATAATTTATATAAATAACTAAATAAATTTATAAATATATATATAATTACTTTATTTTATAAAATTTATAAAATATTTATATAATTTATTGGCTTTTAATAATAAATAAAAATATAAATAACTAAATATTTTATAAATATATAAATATCTAATTTTTTTTTTATTCTATTCTATATTTTAAATAAAAATATTTTTAAATAAATAAATAATAATTAAATAAAATATAATATATATATAAATATTATATATTTATATATTTTAAATATTTTTTTATTTATATAATTTAAAATAATTTTTTATAAAATATTATTATATATATATATATATATATATATATATATATATATATAATATTTATTTATTTATTTGTTTATTTTTTATTATATTCTATATAATAATAATAACAAAAAAATAAAAAAAATATAATATAAAATATAAAAATAAATATATATATATATAAATAACTAAAAATTTTTTAAAATATTTAACTAAATATTTATATAATTTAAATATATAAATAAGTAAATAAAATTATAAATATAATTACTTTATTTATATAATTTATAAAATATTTATATAATTTATTTATTTGTTTGTTTATTTATTAAAAATTATTTATTTATATTTTTAAATATTTTTATTATTATTAACAAATTAATATTATATATTTAAATAATTACATTAATTAATAAAAAATATTAAATAAATTTCTAAATTTATATATATATTATAATTATATTTTTTATATATAATATATAATTAATTAATTAATAACTAAATATATAAATATTTAATTATTAAATATTTTATAAAAATATTTTTAAATTATATATTTTAAATATTTTAAATTATTATATTAATTAAAAATTAATAAAAATGAAAAAAAAACGCTCTTTCTCTTCTCTCTCTCTCTCTCTCATCGAATTTCGTTGGCGTGTGCACGACTCCATATTTATCTTTAACTATATCAGATAAATTATTTAAATCATCATGTCATATCGAGAACTATTTATTATTATATATTATTCATGAATTGTTATTTTGTTTCTTCTGCTTTTCCTGAATCCCCTTCAAATCTACTTCAGTTGTTCTTGTGTATTTGTGAGATTTGAGGTGTAAAATAATTATTTTTAATATATCATGTTCAGATTTATGATTAAAGTTCATGTCCCATTATTGCTAGAATGTAAGGTGATGGATACCCTCCCCTTTAATGAAGTTAGATTTTGCATTGATCGTTCCGCACCTTTCCCCTCCGCAGTTGCTCGACCAGGAGCTTAGCGCTTCGTTCAACCTCCATACACAGTCAGCACGTCTTTCTGCTTCGATCCTCCCTCATCCATCGCAACTGTTGGCTTCTTTGCACGTCACACGCTTGTGACAAGTCCTTAGCAGTTGGCAAATTCCAGGTATCCAGTCATGATGAAGACATTTGAAATCATTTTGATTCATTTATAACAGTTTTGTTGTACTTTCTAATCGTCTTCCTAATTCCTTTACTTGTTGTTCTAGTTTTTCTCTTGATTCCATTGGGATAAAAATCTTCTCTCTGATTATATCTCTAAGCATATACCATGGGTCCAGCACGCTTCTGTAAACAACATCGTCTATTCTGGAAATAATCTAATACTATAATAGTGCTTGGCATCACTGGGGTTGACCTTAATTACTCTGGTTCATATCCTACTCTTCAATCACCTATTGGTGCTAGTGGATTTCTTAGGAAGATTATACACAAGATACAACTACAAGATCACTTGAGTAACAAAGCACACCATTGTTCATTTCTGAGTGTAACCAATAATGCAAACAACATTATAATAGTATATTATTACAAAATAAAAGATATAACTACAGCAACGACTAAAACATAGAGTATAAACTTACAGACATGACCAGAGAGAAGTATTATTTAGCCTGACAGGCTATAATATATTGGACTTCTCCTTGAATAGAAAGAGAGATCACTCAACTTACCAGACTAGAGGACTTACAAAATAGGAGGACTCACAAGCCAAGCACCCACCCACTCTACCCTAACAAGAAACGGTTCTTCTATATTTATAGACTGAAGGGGCTGATAAATCTTTAGTGTTTCATAATTGCGTGTTGCTTTCATGATTGATCTCTTTGCTGACCTCAATAATTGAGATGTCATAATTGATCTTTTGCTAAGTGCCTTGATCTTTTGCTGAGTGCCTTGTATAATTGAGATGTCGTATTTTTTCTTTTTCTGAGTGCTTTAATAATTGCCTTCTTTTCTGAGTGCTTTTGTGACTTTTTCGGCTTTTTTCAATAAGTGCAGATACTTTTTGCTAGTGCGTTATAACTTTATGTCTGTTGTCTTTTTTCCAGTCCTTCACGAAACATCTGTAGTGTCTAATTTTTCTTACAATGTGTGCATTGATGTAATTTTTCCTTTTGTAGTCATTCACATAATTTTTCTTTAACTTTGTTACTAGCTTTGATCATATTTTTTTTGAAAAAGTTGATTTTTTGATATAAAACTTCATGAATTTTTACGGTATTTGTCTTTGTGTATATGAATAAATTGTCGGCGATGATATACTGGATGTTTGTTGGATCTATTTTCTTTGTTTCCATCCATATTTGATATAAATCTTCATCTTTCTATCTCTAATAAAAAGGTTTTTCCGTAGTATATTTATGGTAAAACGGTTCACTGTTGATACCAATTTGTATAAGTGAAATATGTCCTTCTGGTATTTCTGGACAAGTTTGAAAATTTTTATATATATATTCCAGTGTTTGACTACACCCTGGAATATTTCGACTGCTTCAAGAAATACTTTAGGTAATTTTTGTAGATTTGATAAGTCTTCAAGGTACATCATCCTGAATAATCCAGACTCGTATAATTCATGGATAATTTTGGCATCTGTTGTGCCGTATATGTATGCTACATGATATTTTTCATACGTCATTAATTCTTTCTTGGTATAAGGAATAACGTTCCCAATTTTTAGCTATTTCTAATATATTTTTTTTGTTTAGGTACTTCTTTCTGAAGTATAGCAGAAAATGTAATTTCTTTTTCAATATTTGCGACTGTTTTTTCTGAATTAACGTGTTGGAAGTCCTTTAATTCTGGTTGTAATTTTGTTACTGAAGGTAATTGTTCGTCGTCGAGTTCCCCAAGGAGATATTGTTTTACCTTCTGTAATTCTGATAATATTTTATTACTATATGCAATTTCACATTCAAGCTTCCATAACTGGTGGTCTAGTATTTCGAGATAACTATCTCATTTATGTTCATCGAATTTAACCGAATCCTTTGTAGTAGAGTAGGTATCAATGTCAAGTGTTTCAGGTAATTTATCAAGCGATAAGTCGATATCTGGTTCGGAACTCATGACCTGCAAAATTCTCGAGTTAAAATGTCAACCAAAGAATTTTGTTTTCTTTCAATATATTCTAAATCAAAATTATAGACAGAAAACTAACTTTGCCATCTTATTAAGCATTTATTAGGTAGGGAATCTATAATTTTGCCTTTTATAAAATAAATTGCAGTTTTATTGTCTGTTCGTACAATAAAGTCTTCATTTAAAAATAGTTCAATTTTTTTAATAGCTTTTTTAATAGCTATGAGTTCTTTTTCATTAATGTGATAATTTTGTTCTGTTGGAGTATAGGTTCCAGATGCATACCGGCATAAGACTTCATGATCTTGGCATATTATTTTTAGAATTGGTCCCCAGCAAGTTTCAGAACTATCGGTTTCGATTATTAATTTTTCTTTTTTATTTGGTATAGTTAACTTAGGGAGTTGTTTATAATAATTTTTAATTTGGTGTAATAGATTTTGATCATTAATATCCCAAGACCAACTTATATTTTTATGAAATTTTTTCTGGAGTGGAGCCCTAAGGGCGGCTAGGTCTTATAAATGCTTCAAAGATAATTAATGTAATCGTTGTAAATCATTTTGATTTGTGATAGTCATGAATTTATCTATTTTTTGTAAAATATGTTTTTGTAGTTCAATGGCGCCGTTATCTATTTTTAATCCGAGAAATTTAATGGTATTTGTAACAAAGACAGCTTTCTTTTTGCTTAGCGCAATACCGTGCTTATATGCTTTGTCTGTAAATAATTTAAGATGTTTTACATGTGAGGGAAGAGTATTACTAAAGATAAGAATATTATCGACATAAACAAGAGAAAATGTATTAAATTCAGAGAATAAATAATCCATACGTCGTTGAAATATTTGTGGTGCATTTTTTAAGCCAAAGGGCATAATGTTCTATTGGTAATATCCTTGTGGAGTACTAAAGGTTGTTAGTTCAGTACTATCATGATGCATTTTGATCTGCCAGAAGTCAGATTTATAATCAAGTTTAGAAAACTATTTAGCCTTTTTTATTTGATTAATAAGGACTTCTTTGTTTGGTAAGAAATATCCATCGAATTTAGTATTGTCATTAAGTTTTTTATAATTAATGTCCATTCGCGCTTTTCCTCTAACTTCCTCGGCATGGTTTTGTACAAGAAAAGCGGGATTGCTATGAGGACTGTGGCTATGTGAGATGAGATGTAAATGTAGAAGTTCGGTAATTTGTTTTTGAAATTCAAGTTTGTCATCTACAGTATATTTCATTGGACAAACCCAAATAATTAAAGAGGGATTAATTGGTTCAATATGAGCTACGGGCTCATCTTTGACCAGAATTGCAATGGATTTTTAGAGAAGGTTTTAGAAAATAAATGTTCGGCGAAGTGTCATACTTGGTTTAATTTATCCAAGTCAGTAGTATAAAATAACGAAGGAGTTTGGAGGTGAGTTTGAATAAATTTATCCAAATCACCACATTGGCTGCAAAAGGTGAGAGGAGAAGCGGCTATATGGGTAATAGGAGTAGGAATAAAGGGACAGGATAAGAGATGTTTACAAGGTGTAAGTAATTCAAGATGATCAGTATATTGAGTAAAGGCATGCATAAATTTAAAGTAATTATTGTCGAGAATAAAGTCTAGGCCGTTTTCGGTGAGGCACCAAAGCCGTGGTATTTTAATAAGGGTATTATTAATACTGATATATTGATTGGACCAGTAGGTAGTGATTGTTCGAAGACCATTAAAAGTTTCAAGTAATAAATTATCATGAGATAGTTTGATATGTGGAGGGATAATCCATTGTTTGCAAACGCAGATATCGCTCCCGGTATCGCATAACGTGTGTACAGGGATTGGTTCATACGTAGGGACGTAGATGTCTATTTGTATGTAGCTATGAAAGTGAACCATGATGTCGTTTAATTGTATGAGAATTAATTTTTACAGTTGTATCAGTAAAGGAAATAATATGTTGTAAGAAATCCATTCCGACTAAAACCCATCCTTTTTCAGTATCATCCGTTAGAAAAGTATGTTGGAAATCAATACGTTGATTAGTTGTATCCCAAAAGCCAAATAAGATATTAGTTTCATGATGACAGTAGTGTTTTGTTCCATGATAATCTTTATATATATATGGTTCAATTCGTTATATTTGTAAATTGGTAGGAATTAAAGTGTTAACTATTGAGAGCTATGTGAACCTGTGTCGAGTAAGATAGGTATTATATTTTCGGGTGATATATAATATCCTTTAATGATTAATTGGTTATTAGCATATTGTATTTTTCGTGAATCAATAGAGCGTCGTGGTTGAATAATTAATTCATTATTGATTTCATTAAAAAATAGGTGTTTTTGAGGTAAATTAAAATTTTTATTTAAATTACTGCTTTCACCAAAATTTAATGATAGATTATCAGGTGGTGGTGTTAAGGTTGTGTAATAAACTTCTTCAGGTTATATGGTTTGTCCTATTTGGGAAAACATAGAGTCTAAATGTATAGATTCATTTTGAGGTTTAAATACTATTGTATTGTGATTGTTACTATATGCATATGCAGCTTGATAAGTGATGTTATATACCGCACTACCTTGTCGAAGTTGAATATGATCGAGTTTATGTTTTAGTGTAAGTTTTCGATCTAGATGTCGGTCATGAATATTGATGGCATAATTTGGGTGTAGATTAAATAGTAGTGTTTGATAACACAAATTCTCTTGAATAACTCCTAGTAAAGCATCATTTTTGGAATAAATTATTCTATCATCATAAATCCATAGCGTAATAGGGCTATCGATACCTTTTCAAAAATAAGCCTTTATTAATATTTGAATTCCTCCGAAAAATACATGTCTGTATTTTTCGGGATGTGGAATCTTTTGTAAATCTTGGTTTCTGATGGCAAGATTATACAAAGGGATTTTTGTACTTCCTTGAGCCTCTGTTATTTCAATAGGATATTCTTCTTACCTGATACTATAGTGTATTGTTCTTTTCCAATTTAATATAGGCATGTCAAAGCAGTCTTTCATTCCCAAAGATAATTTTCTTTCTCTTATCTTTTTGTATTCTTCTTCCGAGAGAGTTAAATGTTTATTATATTTAGAATAATTATCAATAATTGTATCATTTTCATTTAGTTTGTCAATTTCAGACATATTAATCAGAATATAAATATTCGTTTAAATCTGTATCATTATAACAGGAATTAATTAATTCTTCTTCAGTTTCTGATAGTTCATAAAGTTCATCATATTTTAAAGAAAAATACACATTAAACTATATGTAAAATTATATATTTTTAAATGTGTCTAACTATCTAAAATATCATATTCTAATATCAACAATTTTTTTTCAAATGCTAAGGGGTTGTTTAGGATCAACTTTGTTTTTGTTTTTGTTTTTTTAAAATATATAGGTTTGATATATTTTTTGTGTTTTTATCTTTTTATTTTCAAAAATAAAAAATATTATTTTTAAAAACACTCAAAATAATTTTTAGATATCTTTAGTGTTTGAGTGTTTTTGAAAATAACAATAAACACCAAATAAATTTTACTTTGAAACATAAAATAAAAAAGAAAAATAAAAGTGATCCCAAACAACTCTTAAATAATTCATAAAATAATTTAGTTATATAGCTAAAATGATTTAAATGATCAACTAATCTATAAATAATTATATCTTTTAATTTTCTTTAAGTAATCAAATTATTAAAAATATTAATAAATTTAAATGAATATTCAACGAAATAAAGAAATAAAAAAATAAAAAATTATCATTTGCACATCGATTTCGTCTATTGCTATTTTCTTTTTTATTTTTTTGTTTTATTTATTATTTATTTCTAAAGTCATCTGTTTAAAAATTCATTTGATTTTAGTGAAAGCAATAATTTAAATAAAAATTTTAATTTACTTCAGAAACACCTTTTTAATGAAATCAATATACCGCCAATATATGTGGTGGATTAACTCCAGTACACATATTAGTGTTGATCGATGTAGTCAACAAGAACATAAGCATAAACTTGAAGGAATTTGAGTTTGGTTTTTAGATTTAGAATTTAGATTTTTTTTTCTTATTCAAATTTTACTTTGAATTTGATTGTGAAAGATAGGCATAAACATTCCTGAATTTATTTTAATTTAGAATGATTCATTCTTAGAGACTTAGATTCACAAATTTCTAAGAAGAATAGAGATATCATTAAGAAAAGACTTAATGAATAATCTAATCCTCACACAATCATGGTGGTTAGAGAGGATGCCTTCAAGAGACTTATTTTTATTTTGACTATAATAGATTTTCAAAAGCCAACATAGAAAGAAAGCATTATGACTTATATATTTCTAAGTGAAATTAGCCAAGAGGTAGTTTAAATGACTAACCAATTCTAAAGATATGATGACCAATTCTAAGGAAATAATTTCTAAGAAGACCCTAAAGCTTTATTTTCCTAGAAAGGATACCACTATGGACACTTACTCCTATCTAGAGATAATAATTGAAGAGGATGCCAACATGGATGCGTACTCCTAACCAAACTATATCAATTTTAACTAGAGAAAGATACCACTAGGGGATTTACATGTATCTAGTTAGCTATTAGGAATGGGTCTTTAAGGACTTGATTACAACATAAATAATTGAGCTGAGGAAGAGGGGCTTTCAATGACTTACTTTCTAAACCTCAAGATTTTGACTAATAGGTAAGGGTCCCATTGACTTAATTCCTAACTTGGGTAGTTTATAGGAATGGGGTCTTCATTGACTTATTTCCACTTCTTAGTTTTTTTTATTTTGAACTAGAAAAGGTGTCACAAAGATTTAAATTCTAATCCAGTGAAATTTAGCTGATAAGAAGGGGCCTTCAATTGCTTAATTCCAACCTAAATAACTTGAAATGGAAGGGATCATAATGACTTAATCCTATCTTAATTTTCTTATAGAGATGCATGTTGAGGGACTTACTCCTATCTGAATAGCTATTAAGAAGGGGAATTTAAAGACTTATTTCTTTCTTGAATAGCTATAATGAGGAAAAAGGGCCTTAATGACTTAATCCTAAACCTCAAATTTTTGACTAGTAGGAAAAGAGGTCTTGGTGACTTAATCCTAACTATATATCCTATTTGATAGGAAGGAGTCTTGATGACTTAATCCAATCCTTGTCATTTGAAGGATGACTACTAAGGGACTTACTCCTTTTTGGTTAACTATTAAGATGGGGCCTTTAAAGGCTTAATCCAACTTAAATACTTAAAAGAGAGGAAAGGGGTCTTGATGACTTATTCCTAACCTTAATTTTGATTGATATGAAATGGGTCTTAGTGACTTAATCCTAACCTACATAGTCTAATTCACATGAAAGTGGTTTTGATGGCTTAATCCTAACCATGTGAGTAATAGGAATGGTGCCACTAATGGGCTTGCTCCCAACTTATATGGAAATTACATTTAAAAGTATTTATGAAAATTTATAAAAACTTAAGTGCCATTGCACAAAATTTAAAAGCGACCACTTCTAAATTTGAATAAATGGTAAAAAAACAAAGATGAACATAATTTTATTGATCATTTTTAAAACTAAGGTATAATTTATACATAGTATTTCTTTAAATAATTTCCATTGATAGACGGCATTAGACGTTCACCATTATTTATCATTTGATAACATCCATTTATACATTGTATTTCTTCATAGACTTTTTCCACCATGAACGGTCCTTCCCATGTCGATTTAAATCGATTCTACGATGAGCTAAAATTGGTCATTTAAGAACTAAGACCAAGTCTCCTACTTAGAAAGTTCTAGGACGGACCAATTTATGATGAGCTTGAACCATATGTCATTAGTAAAGTTAAAGGTCTTATTGAGCTTTCAAACATTTTCTTTCAAGGTTTTCAAGTTATTCTAGTTGAAGTTTGTGATTCTGAATTATTGTAATGTTGTTATTAACTATTATCCTCAGTGAAGATAGTTATACTTCCAATGAAAGAATAACTTCCATAGACCAAAGTATATGGTGTAGATTGAGTTGGTGTCTTATATGTGATCTGATAGGCCCATAATGCTTCAACCAACTTTTCATTCCATTGTCGCTTATTTTCATCAAGTATCTTTTTCAAAAGTCTCAGAAGAGTTTTATTAAATGCTTCGACTAATCCATTTGCCCTAGGGTAATAAATGGTTGAATATCTCCAATCAATTTTATCTTTAGCGACAAAGTGATTTAATTTAGTGGACTTGAATATTGGAAAATTATCAGATATAATTTGGCGATGAATGACAAATAAATATATGATATTTTTTCTGAAATAATTTAAGTACATGGTATGCTTTCAGTTCTTTCAGTGGAACTGCTTCAGTCCACTTAGAAAAGTAATCTATTGCAGCTAATATAAAATGATGCCCTTTTGATGAAGGAGGATAAATAGGCCCTATGATGTCGAAACCCCGACTATCAAAGGGCCAAAAGGCAATCATTAGATGTAGTACATTAGGAAGTTGATGTAAGACCACACCATGTATTTGACATTGATGGAAATGACATGTAGTTTTCATGCACTCATTTAACATCGAAGGACAATAATATCCAAGTATTTTAATCTTCAATTTCATTTTAGGTCCAGATTGGTGAGTGTCACACAATCCCAAATGTACCTCAGTCACGATCTTATGGGTTTCTTATTTATCCAAACATCGTAGCCACATTTGATCAAACCACCTGTGTTACATTAAATTATTGATTAATGCATAAGATAAGATACATTTTTTAGTTTTAATTGCTAATGACTTATCTCCATGGAGCCTCTCCTTACTTAAATAATCAATAAATGGTTGCCTCCAGTCGCATTCTTCTTGACCTTCGGTAAGAGTGGCTACCCTTTGCATTTTTATTTCTCTTCTCATGTAATCTAAATCTATATAAGGTAGAATTTATTGATTTTGAACTTCTATAAATATATATTCTTTTTTTGGGCATATAATTTCTTTGGCAAGCATAGCCAAAGCATCAACTATAGAATTTTCTTTATGTGAATAAATAATTATGAGAGGAATCTTTTCAAGAAATTCCATCATGTATTGATAATAATTAAAAAGCTTAAGGTCCAAAACCTTATAGATTATGCTCAATTAATAACTAGCAAAGAATCGCCAAAGATCTTTATTTTTTTAATATTCATAAGGATTGCTAACTCTAGCTCAATTATAAGAGCTTCATATTCAATTTTGTTATTCATGCAAGGCTCAGACAAATGATAGGAATATTACATCATTCCTTTATATGGAGTTATAAAAACTAATCCAATCCCTACCTTCCCTGGGATAGAAGAATTTAACTCTTTTTTTTTTTTAAACGATACTACACCATCAAAATATAACTTCCAAGTGGCATTAGGTTCTTCCTCTAAATTCATGATCTGTTCATATGGAAGGTCATCATTTAAAAGAGAACCTTTGGATAGAGGATGTACTGCTAAGAAGTCAGCTATACCTTGACCTTTTATAGCATGAAGTGGGATAAACGTGATCTCAAATTAGAATAAGATCATAGACCAATGTGTCATATGTTTAGACAATGTCGAGTGGTCATTAAATATTGCAAAGGATTCACTCTTGAAATCAGATTTACTTTATGAGAAAGTATGTAATGCCTTAGTTTTTGAGTGACAAAGACTAAAACTAAACAATGCTTTTAGATTGGAGGATAATTCATCTCCGCTGATATGAGTCTGAGGCTTAGATCATAAAGGGAATTTCCTTTCCCTTCTTTGTTAACTTGGGCTAATAAAGCTCTGAGTTATTCATATAAGGCTACAATATATAGGATTAATAGCTTCCCTAGAATTAGGGCAACCAAAATAGAGGGATTCATCATGTATTGTTGTAAACTTTTGAATGCATTTTGGCATTTCTCATTCCAAATAAATTTGGAGTCTTTCTTTGTTAATATGGCAAACGGTTGGCATCTTCTAGATAAATTTGATATAAATCTTCTTAAATATGCAAGCTTTCCCTCGAATGATCTTAATTGTGTAAGACTTCTAGGTGGTGGCATTTCCATAATAGCTTTTATCTTTTTTTGGATTAATTTTGATCCCATAGTACCTCACTATAAATCCTAAAAACTTTCCTGAAGTCACTCCAAAAGCACATTTCAAGGGATTCATTTTTAGGTTATAGCTGCTCAATCACTCAAAAATGATCTCTAAGTCATTTAAATGATTTTATTTTTCTTTACTCTTAATGACTAGATCGCGAATGTTACATTTGACCTGATTATGAATTAAATCATCAAATATTCAAGTCATTACTCTTTGATAAGTGGCCTCGATATTTTTAAGACTGAATGGCTTGACTGTGTAATAGAATATCCCAATAAAAGTTTTGAATGCCATATGCTTTTTATCCTCTAGGGCCATCTTTATTTGGTTACATCCAGATGATCCATCATGAATGAAAAGATTTCATGTAATGAGGCTATATCCACCATGAGTTCTGGAATCGACAATGGGAACTCATCTTTAATTCAAGCCTTATTTAGATTTCTAAAATCTACGCAAATGTGTATTTGATCCTTCTTTTTCTTTATAGAAAATAATGCTTGCTAGCCAAGAGGGATAATGTTCTTCTTGTATAAAGCCATCCTCAATTATTTTTTTTGACTTTAGTAATGACTTGTTGTTCAATTTCTAGATGCATGAATCTAGGAGTTTCCTTTGCTGGAATTGCATCAGGTCTAATCTCTAGTTTGAATCATTATATCTAGAGATAAACCTAGCTTTTTCATCATGAGTCCATGCAAAGCAATCTTTATATTTAAATAGTAAATTAATTAACTCTTTAAAATCTTTTGGACCCAATAATGAACTAATAAAAGTTGGTCTTGGGTCTTCTTCAGTTCCTAGGTTGATCTCCTTTAATCCGTTAATAGTGAATTTTTCGCTTCAATTTTTGAGGGTGATTTTTGAATTAAGTAATCATCTGAATCAATTATCTAATGTTTCAAGATATAACTCTTCTAAAGAATTAGATAGAGTTTTGAAAAGTTGATCAGATTTCATAAGATTGCTTATCATTAAATAATGTTCATTATTATCCAAAGGTCCAATGATACCGAAACCAACACCAACTTTGGATTTCAAGTTTTTAGTTTTGGTATTCTATAAGCTTTCCATATTTTGGGACATATCTTTGGGCCAAGTATGAGGAAGTAAATGATATTTTATAGCATTCTTTACACAATTAGGATACCAGTCAAACGGGAGTTCTATTATTTCATTGGAAGAATGATCTTCAAGCTCTATATCTACTTCTGAGCTTGAAGGTCTGGGAATAGAATAAAATTTTGACAACTTCCCAACTTCACCTAAAAGGTTAGGGGCTACTCTGACTCTCAATTGCAAAATTTTATTTTGAGGCAAAGGGGTTAAAGTAAAAGTATCCACATACCTTTAAATTTTTCATACATAGATGATTCAGGGTCATCGTTTAATGCTTGTTTATGTTCTTCATCATTATCTAATTCTAATAAAATCTCAAACTTTATTGAGGCATCCTTTTGACTGGAATCTTTATCGGAGATAGATTCTAAATCAATTTGAGTTATTGGAGGCACTTTTTCATTTTCTTTCTTTCCTTCTTTTTCATTTATTATGACAACATCTTTCATTTTCTTTGGTGCCTCAATAATGTAGATTTTTATAAAATTAGAATTTTATGAATAGAGAATGGTTGTATATCACCTCTTATTATGCACTCTACTCCATCCCTTGTGCATTTAATATACAAGTGGAGTGAAGAAGGAACCATTATATACTCATGTATCCATGGATTGCTTATAAGGGCATTAAAGGATGTATCTGAATCAATAATATAGAATTTTGCTTTAGTCTTCAACCCATCTATTACTAATAATATAGTGATTGAATTGAAAGCTTTCTCTCCTATTTCATTAAATCCCCTAAATAATCTTATCTGAACTAATTCTTCTTGTATCAATTCTTTAAAATGATAGTATTTTAGAATTCATAATATTTACTAAAGCACCAGGATCAACAAGAACTCTTGATAATCTGATATTCTCCACCTTGACGAAATTGTAAAGTGGTTGATTATGAGCCATGGTTCCCAAAAGTAAATCTTCATCGGAGAAGGTAACCCTAAGAATGTCTTTAAAGTAGCAAGCCTCATCTAAGGAAGTTGCTGCTAGTTGAGCCAAACATATCTTTAGATCGAGTAATGTCTAAACTAATGACTCCATCATTTCTTTGGATAGAATAAATTCATCATAAATGCTTAATCTAACAGAAAGTTTCCAAAGATGGGCTAAAACATTATAGTAGATCTTAGGAATGACTGGCTCGACTGCTGGATCTTGTTGCAAAACTTCTGAACTTTCATCAATAATTTGTTTGCCTTTATCTTTATGAAGAGAAAGCAGATGAAATACAAAATCTTCCTATTATGGATATTAACCTCAATGAAATCTCCAAGGGTTATGTCAACCTATCCCTCATCACTGGTATCTTTTTCCAAAGATTGATTAGAATTTGATAATTTTATCCTTATACTAATAAGGTTTCCTTACAAATCATCCATAGAACTATTACTATCTGACTCTAATTCACAAAACACATTACAATGAGCAAGAGAACTTTCTTTTTCATCTTCTTATTTTTCTTTATTTTCAACATGTTCATTAGAAATGGTAAGAATGTAAGAAATGCCTTTAGGGGCAAACTTTTTATTCATATTTTTAAAATGAGTACATAAGGATAAAGAAGTGTAAGGTCTAGCCTTTCCATCCTTATCATATAAATTTCTCTAATATATAATATATATTCCTCTCTCACCACTCTCTACAATCATCTAAATATCTAATGATGTTGAATGGGGTAGAGGAGGGACTAAGTCTTGTGATGCTGCTAGATCAATCTGAATGATCTTCTTCTTAGTCTTCATCTGATCCTGCATAGAATTTCTAAATTTTTCATTAAATATTTTTTAGAAGAATGGGATAAAGTAATATCCCATTCATTTGAAGGAGAAGAACTAAAAGAAGTGGAAGATTCACCTATGATTACCTTAATGGACCCTTGTCCAAGGTCCGCTAGGTATTCCTTAGGTATTATCACCAGCCCTCTTATATAGTTTCTTTCAAGCCAGTCTTTGAAAGTGAAGTAATCTTCAATAGTGCGACCTAACATCTGATGATATGGATAATAATTTGGGTCATTCACCTTGCTGATTTCTTCTAGCCTTTTTGGATCAGGTAACTTAAAATCTGACTTTTTCTTCAAATTTTTAAAGATTTTCCTCACTGCCTCTCTCTTAAAATAATAAGTCTAGTTTATTCTTTCACTAAAAGGGCTAGTGGGAGTTTTCTTAGGTGGCAGTAAAAACTGTTGCTATGGTGGCCTAAAGGATGTAGGCTATTCTACTTCCACTTGAATTAGGGACTTTCCCTTGTCTACTGTATAGACATAGCCTGCTTTCTTTTCTAATATTTTCCTAGGTTTTGTTCGTTCTACAAAAGATTGATCTCTTAAGAATAGCATCCTAGAGGCTTTTTCTTACTAGCTAGAGGGTTGATTAAATAATTTCTCAAAAGTCTTAATGGTAAAGCCCTTTAATAGAAAGGCCACAAGACCATGGATGATTTAAAGGAGTATTTCAACTGCTTGCTACTCTTATAATTTTGGCTCTCACTTAAGACTAAGAATCCTTAATCTTAAGATATAGTCCATAAGGGATTCCCTAGGCTTTTGTTTTTTTAACAACTAAATCACCTGCAATAATGTGGTGCTAAGTGCCAGTGATCCTTTTTATAAACATATTTTCCAGTTCAGTGAAAATGTGCACTAAACAGTTCTATAATTCTATGTACCAATCGAAAGTAATCCTGGTTAAACTGCTAATAAATTACCTGAACAATAAAGCATCACTCCCACTAGCATTACATTAACATGACCGGAAGTGTGCTAAATGTTGTTTGGGATTGCCTATCTTATCAAAAATCTTAAAAGAAGGAGGCACAAATTCCTTAAGATATGGTCTACCTCAGGAATCAAAGTCGTATTACAAGATTGTGCTAATGCATCTTTTACTTATTGTTCTACTAAAGGCTATAAGTCAATTTTAAGAGATATATCATCTACGGGTTTGCGTTCCTAGTGATATTCCCCTAAACCAAGCTTCATCTCATTAGTAGGATAGGACTCTTTAGATTGTTCTATAGAATGATGTTTGGAAGAAGAAGGAATCATACTTTGGAGTGATTGCATAGTGGCAATCACTTCCTCCATTTTCTTTTCCATTCTTGATATTTGATCATTTTTCTTCTTCAATTGAAGGATCAACTGTAGGGTAGGATCAGATACATGACCTTCTTTTGTACTCTCTTGTGACTCATCTTTCCTTTTCTTTGATGCCCTTGTATCTACCATGAAAATTTGTGCTACAGATAGTCTCAAGTCATTTTCTAATAGATCAACTTATTCTAAGTCAAATTGTTCTTTAATTTTATTCATTTTTTTATTTTCCTCGTTCTCCCTCACAATAGTCTCCATCTCCTCTTTTGTCATACAAAGTGGAACATCATTATTATCAAGGATGATTTTGGATTCTTCTATGTCCATGGGTTTCACATCCAATGTTTATTTTTCATGACTTTTATAGATAGTATGGACTTCCTCTATAACTAAAGTGGCTCCTAGACTAAGGTGTCCTTCATCTGAGATCTCCCTATTATAAGGAGATAAATGAAGAGATTTTATCTCCTTCTTTGAAGTATAGGATAATGATGACCCTTCAATTTAGGGCCTAAGCAAAGATGATGAAGGCCTTTCTTTAACAGGTCAGGTAATAAATACTTTTGCTAGTGGTGGTGGTGGTGATGATAAAGGAATGCTTGGCTCAGAGGATAATGGAACTTTTCTGACATAAACTTTTTTACTCTCTTTTCTAGGGAAAGTTCTATTTCTCACTAATCTAGTAGATTACTCCCAATGCCGGGTTAGTGACCTTCCTGGATAGTGATATTGGTCTGGTATAATGAGCATAGGTTGATAAGATTTTCTTCTACTAGAAAGGACCACCTTTCTCTTTCCTG
This sequence comes from Cymbidium sinense, assembly GCA_021442155.1. Classification (NCBI taxonomy): domain Eukaryota; kingdom Viridiplantae; phylum Streptophyta; class Magnoliopsida; order Asparagales; family Orchidaceae; genus Cymbidium; species Cymbidium sinense. The sequence goes on from CM038231.1 coordinate 73,210,754, forward strand.
TGTTTTAGGAAGTGATAGGTCTCCCTAAGATTTCTCTCTCAAGTATTCTAGATACTTGATTCTTCATGACCCTAAGTAACTCCTCTTTAGCGTAAGAGGAGGACCCAGAAGTCCTATGGAGGATCTGCTGCAATCTACCATGTGTTTCACGATTCACCAATCTAAAGTTCTTTTTGCTTTCATAGGTGAAAGGGCGAGGTGGAGAACTCATAATCTAGGATGCATCCTCCTCTCCCTGGGTTGCAAATAGAGGGTGGAATCTACTACCTCCTAAGAGAGGAGAATTACATAGAAGGGTATATCCATCCTTTGCCTTAGTTATTTATATTTTTATCATTTTTTTTATTTTTTTCTCTTTTAGAGCTTGTCTTCTAAGTCTCCTCTCTCTTTCTTTTTTTTTGACTTTTAGTCATTTGGGGAGGCTCAAAAGTGGACCCTACCTCAAAAGTGCTAGGAAAGAAAGAAGCAAATAATGTCTCTACAATAGGAAGTTTAATCTTCTTTGGCACAAGGCCTGTCTGGATCCTTACAGTGACCTCAGTAGTAACTCCTACCAATAGCAGGGGTTCTGGGGTACACTAGGAACCTCTAAAATGGGTTATTTGTCTTTAACAGTTCACTCACTAGGGAAAAGGTTACTCCATTAGATGTGATTTTCACATTTTCAAATCCAGCTCCAAACTTAATGACAGAGTCATCAGCTAGCCTAGCACTATCAATAGAAAAGATAATCCCAATTGTGGTAGCAAAAAAGAGATGTCCAACCATTTTTTATTTTCAAATAAGAAAATTAATCTCATTAAAATAGGCCATAATTAATATAATGTAGTCAAAAGAAACATACTTTTGACCCATTAGAAATTTTAGCCATTTCTTATCATGGCTAGAGTTTTTCTTTAAAAGTAAAAATTTATTTTTTTGAAGTATAGAAGTAATAGAACCCTTTCATTTGATTTTAGCAAATAAGCAAGTTTTATACTCTATTTAATATATGTTGAGTATGCTCTACCAAAAATAAAATGGAAGGACACCTAACCAAAAGAAAGGAAATCTTGATCTATGAGTGGCACAAGTACACTGCCGATGAATAGAAAGAAAAATCTATTTTTAAAGATGAAGAGGGCAACTAGTCCCAAATAGAGTCACCAAAAAAAAATCTGTGAAATTTAAATTTGGAACACCACACAAATCTTGGGGTACTTATTGAGGCAATCAATTGTGTCATTAAGAAATAAATAAATTATTTTGAAAGATAAACATATTTCCCAATAATGAATTCAATTACTTAATAAGGACTCATAAGGCTAATGGGTCTTCAATATACTAAAGATTTTTCCCAAGAACTACATGGAGAAGTAGGACAGGGTTTATTTTATTGTAAAGTTCATAGTTCCCTATAAGGGCAAGCCCCTATAGTAAATTACATCTTAGGAATGAAGGATCTCTTCTTAAGAATACTCTTGATTAAATAAATAGATTTTTATTTCTATGGATTTCAAAGTTTTTCTTAAAAGGATGATAATTTATAAATTTAATAGGGAATGGTTTCAAAGGAGAAAGAGTTCTTTTTCGAGACCAATAAGGAATAAGTAGAAAATGCTTTAAATATTGGGATGCCTAGTAATCATTTCAAATAACCTATCATTAAGCTTTACATTTTGAGTTCAAAATTATTAAGAGGTAAATTAATATTTTATTAGATATTTAGGGCTTAGATGCTAGCTGTACAAACTATAGAAATGCTTGGTAATCGAAGGCTTACTCCAAAAGGATATTTTAAAACCTAAGTCTATAAATGCTCTTGACATAAGTCAAAAATTCAACCTAATGTAAATTTTCTAAGAATTATTGGTTATTTTTCTATCAGAGAAAAAATGAATCTATCCATGACTTTTATGGACTTATAACCCACTGGAAGGGTTGCTAACACCTCCAAAATGATTTTGAAAAGCATGAGTTTGGTCTTATGTATGCAAGATGGATAGGCTATTGCATTTAATAAGGAAGCTAAGAGCCTAACTTACTCCCTAACCCTAAGAAAATATTTCTCATGTCATGTACTTAACTAATGCAATAAATTTTTTCTTTTATGTATTGACTCATAATTCATTTTAAGGCCTTGGGTATGCAATTCATGTCTATAATGATATGCAGTTAGAAATGGTCACAGGCCAAATCAAAAGAAAAGTCACACTTTCCCTAAGAAGGTTGGTCATCAACAAAGGCTAGATGCCCCTTTGTGTGCAATGGGTGAAGCACCCAATTCAAGGAGTACGAATAATACGTTATCTTGTTTAGCAAAGCTAGTTAAATATATTTACTTTAAGTTGTACTTAGGGCTTTAATTAATGTGAAATTCTGAGTTTCTTACTTTATGTTTGAGTTGTTTAAATTTAAGTGGGGTAGAAAATTTAATTTTTCTTGGGGCCTAATATTCCAGGCATCTCATCATAGAAACACACCATAGAGAGAAACCTAGATTAGCGGGTTATATCTATTATGCATGTTGGTTAGAAAATTTTCATAAGAGTAGCCTTCAAATCTGTGGAGAGAAAGAAAGGCAAGACCTATAAAAATTCATCCTTTTAGGATGCCACAGATCTGCAGATGTGCTTATTCAGGTGATCAGGTACGTCATCAAGAAAATAGTTAGTGTCTCAAAAGACAGAAGTCACTACCCTTTAATGGACCTAATCACCTCAATAAGGACTCCTAAGGACGATGGGTCTACATATGTACCAGAGATTCTTCCTATACTTTATATGAAAAAGTAAAGCAGGATTTATTTTAAATCGGGTTCGTTTAGTTCCTTATAGGGGCAAGCCCCCATAGTTAATTACATCTTAAAGAATGGGGATTCCTTAGAAAATTCTCAATTAAGGTAAATGATCATTGTCTTTGAAGATTTCAATAGGAAAGGACTATCAATTGATTTGTTTATTTTTAAAAGAGATCAAATGAGATTTATCAAAAGAGGGAGTTATTATCAAAGCCAAAATGAAAGATAAGTAGGAGATGCCCATGATGCTAGGAAACCTAGCGAGCATCTCAAACTATCCTATAGTTGAGCTTTACATTTTTGAAATTGATTTAGTTTATTTGAGTTATATTTTTTATTAGAAATTTAGGACTTAAGATTCCTTAACACAAGATTAAGAAAATGTCTAAGAAGTGAGAAATTATGCTTATGGCCCACATAGGGGAAAAATAACCTCAGAACCTAAATCTAGGGAGCTTTAGCAAAGCCTGGAAGCACAACCTAAATCTAAGGTAAAAAATAGGTAATTGGTACCTCCACAAGAGTGGACAAACCACCCAACAGCTTGGACTTACAACCGCCTTGGGGTGGCCACCAACTAACTCCTCCTACAATTTTAAATACATGTAGGTAAGTCATCATGCTTATGTAGGATAGATAAGATATTGTTTATTTAGAAAGAGACTAAGTGATGTAGGACACAGGTGCTTTTTATGATATGATATTTATTACAGATAATTCTTAAATCCTCACAAAGAGTAATGATAAATGCACACTACTATTGAGCACATTCACAATATTATGAATTTAGTGAAGTTAAAAGATCTTAGTTAAAGTTATGTCAACCACACTAGAGATCAGATCTTATAAGTCAAAGAAATAACGAAAAGTTATGAGCGATCTAACTGTGATTTAAAGTAACCGCGAGGATAAGTTAAATCGACCTCTACAAACAACCGTTGTGGAGATCGCGTTCCTTCCTTAGAAGTCCTTCTCTAAGGGTTACTCACACACTCAAGTAGTCCAGTCACTCAAGAGGAAAGCACACAAAAGAATAGTAAAGAAATTTAAGAAGATAACTTTCATTCCAAATTCAAGTACCAAGCATTACAAGAGTCTCCCTATTTATAGGAATGAAAGGAGAGTTAAGAATACTCAAACCTAACTCCAAACTCCTAACACCATCATATACCACCACCATTATCAAACCTACCACCACCTATCAAACCTACCACCATTATCAAACCTACCACTCATTCCATACCTACAATGACTCATGGGCCATGACATAAGAAGAGCCCAATACATATAAAAAATAATAATGACTCATGGGCCATGACATAAGAATAGCCCAATACATATAAACTCAAGACATATACAAAATATAAAAGCAATAATACATAACTTAAATTATAATAAAAGGCCAAATCATTCATTTAAGCTTTATGATGATGGTCGGCGGTGACAATGATGCCCACATCGGACTCCCCGACTTTAAAGGATTCTCCTCGGAGAATGAAAATCCAAGTACTCTTGTAATAATTGAGTCTAGTTGATGTAACTCATCAAATGTAAGCCATGAATCTTCAAGTGGAGAAAGACCTTTCCAATGAGAAACCTTTGAGTGCCTCCATCGGATGTGATGATAATGGTCTTCTAAAATTTGATGGCGATGTGATCTTAAGCTAGATGGTATAGAGTCGATGATGAAGTATGAACCATGTATGTATTATTTGCGAGAGGAATAGTGTCATGTCGCATGGTACAACGTTAAATCGATACATTAAATATTGGAGAAATTCCATTCATTGGAAGATCTATTTCATAAGCATTATCATTTATCTTCCTTACAACTTTATAAGGACCGGATCTCTTGAGAGTTAATTTCTTAAGAGTTCCGTTGGAAATCTCTCGGTCTAACTTTAGAACCAAATCTCCCTCATTAAATTTTACATATCGTCATGTGCATCAACATTAGCTTTATATTTATCATAACTCGAGTAAGTTTTTGTTGAATTTCATGTAAATCATGCATGCTTTGTGCAAATGAAGATGCAAATGCACTAGACCTATATGTTACGTGCAATTCAACAAGATCAATTGGTTTTCTTGGATCATAATGAAAAGGACTCATACCGGTTGATATTAATTGAATAAGCAAACTAGTAGGAAGAACTAGGTCCCAACTAGTAGTGATCACTAGACACTAAGTAAATTTCCTAAGCTTCTATTAACAACTTGTCCATCTGTTTGAGGTGATAAGGCAGAAAATAAGAGTTTTGTGCCAAGCTTTTTCCATAAAGTTTTCCAAAATAGCTCATAAACCTTACATCAGATACAATTGTCTTAGGTAGTCCATGTAACTATCTCATGAAAGAAAATTGTCGCTATATGTGAGGCATCGATGTCTTATAACATGGAATGAAATGTGCCATTTTAGAGAATCGGTCAACAACTACTAGAATAGAGTCAAAAGCGTTGTATGCAGGTCTAATCCTAAGATGAAGTCCATACTAAGATCTTCCCAAGGTTTGTGGGGATTGGGAGTGGTGTGTATAGACCACAATTTTGTTTTCCACTTTTTTCTTGGCAATGACATTGGATAATGAGCAACATCTTTCTTAAGACTAGGCCAAAAGAACCTATCCTCATCATGCTATTGTCTTATCCCGACCAAAATGACCGGATACACCTCTGAATGAATTTCCTCAACAAGAAAATTTGAAGTGATGAATCGGGGATACATAGTTGTGAGATAGATAGCCATCTATTTGATAATGACTATTAATTGAAACATCAAATTTCAAAGATTCAAAAATTTGTTGAAAATCTTTACAATTAGGATAATCATCTTTAACCTTTTTTGAATCCAAGAACCTTCACACTCATGGTATTTAATAATGTACATATTCTACTTAAGGCATCTCGATACAGTTTATGTTTAAGAACAACGATATTCTTGAAGAAATTGAACCCATTTTGCATGGAGAACTAAGTTTCTTTTGGGTGTTTAGATATTTAAGCTTCATGATCGAATAAAGTATAAATTCGTGAAAGAAGATAATGTCGCCAATAACGTAAAGTTTGGATGACGACGTCATATGTGGAATATCGTTGACGCTTCATTTAATTTTTTCAGAAAGAAATAGGATGACCTTCTTGTTTAAGAACACCTCAATACCAACTCAGCATGATACCTCAAATACTTTGTTAAAATTTGGCATTTGTAATATCGGTGGACTTGTTAAAAGTTCTTTAATTTTAGAGAATGCATGTGCCTTTGTCCAAACAAAGTCTCCTTTTAAGACATTGAGTTGGGGCCATAATAGTGCTAAATCCGAATAAACCTTCGATAAAATGTGGCTAACCCATGAAAACTATGTACACCATGAATTGTGGTTGGGGTAGGCCACTCTTGAATACCTAATTTTTTTTAGTGAGATGCCATCACAAGAAACAATAAATCTAAGAAGATTCGAAGACATAAATGAGCATTTTTTAAGTGAACATATAGTCTTTCTTCAAGTACTTCAAAGACTTGTATTAAATGTTTCTCATGATCTTCTTAGTTTGACTAAAAATTAAAATATCATCAAAGTACACAACTAAAAATTTTCCAATGAATGGGTAAGATATGAGTCATCACTTCGCATAAATGTACTTGGAGCATTAGTCAATCAAAGGCATTACTAGCCATTCATACAAACCATCTTTATCTTTATCTTGAATGGTTTTCCATTCATCACCTTCTCTCATGAATTTGATGATATCCACTTCTAAGATCAATTTTAGAAAACTATTGATCCAAACCATCATATCTAACATGTCATCAAGTCTAGGTATGGGAAACCTATACTTAACGTGATTTTATTTATAGCACGACACATACACATGTACCATCTTTCTTGGGGTAAGAAAGAGCCTTGGAGATAAACTTTCCTAATAAACCCTTTTGATAATAAATCATCAACTTGTTGTTTTAGCTCATGTTCATTTGGGTTCATACGATAATGTGGCAAATTTGGGAGTGATGATCCGTGAATTAGCTCTATGGCATGTTGGATACTTCTTAATGGGGAAGCTCACTAGGAAGTTCTTCTTGGGACAAATATCTTGATATTCCAATAAAAGTTCGTACTTGATGAGAATGATTTAACACAAGGTTGATTTTGAGTTTAGGACAACTAATGCAAAAATGATATTCCCATTAATCTCTTGTTGAAATTGACGTTTATTAATAATATGTAGGGATTTCTTTTGATGGGTGGAAGAATTTTGGGGTTGAAGTGGAGTGACCTCTTTAAAGGCTTGGGTTTAGGACAATTCTCTTACCTTGAAAATTAAAAGCATATGTATTAGATAGCCCATAATTTGTGACATCCATATCAAAAGCCAAGGTCTACCTAAAAGTATATGAGCAACATCCATCGGAAGAACATCACACCAAATTTTATCACTATATATTCTCTAATTGAATGGGTACAAGACAACGTTGAGATATAGAGATAGAGGTCTTATCTACCCAAGCGACCTTATAAGGCTGTGGGTGGGTCTCTGGGGTGAGCTTCATCCTAGCTAAAGTAGAGGTAGCAACATTCATGCAACAACTATCAATGATTAACTTAACACGTCTTTTCACCACTCTTAAAATAAGTGTGGAAAATTGATGCCTCCAATCATTATTAGCTCGTGGGTTGCTAACACACAACATAACTATATGAGACTCATCTAATGCATCTTGCATCTTTCTTCACAAGGGTCACAATTTGATTATCATTATTTTCATTTTGTTGATCCTCATTTTCATAATCTAAGTGTAAGTTTCGAGGACAAGTACTTGCATAGTGACCAATTTTACCACATGTAAAACAAGTAATGCTAGAAGCTAGATGTTCCCACTAAAGCTTTTCCTTTTGTTTCATTGGGTTCTTTAGGAACTACTAAAGTAGGAGGGTTAACACGCGATTGAGAGTTGTTTGTAGATGAAGTTGTGAATCGCTTATAAGGTTGTGATCTAAGATATTGTTCAATTTGAGTCAATGCATCCTCAAGAGAATAAATTTCTCGAAGTTATCATTTCATTACGAATATCGGTTATAACCGATCTAAATCTAGAGATTGTTGTGCGGTGATCTCTCTAACATCACAATCAATTCATCAAACCGTGTCATATACGCGTTAAAGATCCTTGTTTAAGCGTAGTCATTTCATCCATAAGTTGATCATGAAAATTTAATGGTACATATTTTTGCTTTAAAATTTCTTTCATTTCATCCCAAGAAGCAATAGGTGGTTGTCCTAATCGTTGATATTTTGTGAGATTAACCCAATAAGTCTTAGCATGACTAGTTAGTTTCATGCGCAAAACGAACTTGTCTTTCTTCGACATGGGCATCCAATCAAAATATTGGTCCATGTCTACTAACCAATCTAAGAAAATTTTAGGATCAAGTCCATCAAAAGTAGGTGGATCAATTTTAACCCTAATAACATCTCATGTTCTCTAAGGTCGGCCAACAAATTAGGTAATGGCTCTTCGTAATGTAGGATAATGCTCATAAAAAGTTCGATGAGCATAGCCTTCATCTTGTCTTAATTATCTTCCTATTCGTTAAGGTGGGTGAGGAAGTACCTCATCAAACTCAGGATATTTATTAAAGTTGTTCCTAGAGCGATAGCGAGGTCTAATAGGAGAATGTGGTGAGGTGAGGAAGAGGCGGGATCAACATGATGACCTTCTCTCTCTTCAAGTTGGTGTTACAGGATTGGGTTAGTTTACGGTGAATGTGTTGTAAGCCTACCAACTTTTTGTTCTAAGGCTTCAAATCTTTTGGAATTCATTAAAGGTTTGTTGGTGCATAAGGGTAAGCTTTTCTATTTTTTCTAGTAAAATTCATAGGAATCATGTTTTTCATCTAAGGATTGATCTTGATATCTATGACCACTACGAGTTGACATGATGATATTCTTTCAAAAATATTAATATAAGCAAATACTTAATTAATTTAATTTTTAATTTTTTTTAAAAAAATATAATGTAATGAAATCAAAGACACGATTAAAAGTAAGTAAATGCTTTAATTAGATAAAATTTTGTATGATTTTTTTATTTTTTATTTTAACAATGAATTGCAAGATTACTCTAATGCAAAAATAAAACTCAATACTAAACAAGATGTTCCCAAAGAAACATACTTGCTCGATACCAAATATGATGTAGACACAGGTGCTTTTTTATGATATGATATTTATTACAGATAATTCTTAAATCCTCACAAAGAGTAATGATAAATGCACACTACTATTGAGCACATTCACAATATTATGAATTTAGTGAAGTTAAAAGATCTTAGTTAAAGTTATGTCAACCACACTAGAGATCAATCTTATAAGTGCAAAGAAATCGAAAAGTTATGAGCGATCTAACACTGCTTGATTTAAAGTAACCAAAGAAGCGAGGATAAGTTAAAGTCGACCTCTACAAAGCGGTCATCATTGTGGAGATCGCGTTCCTTCCTTAGAAGTCCTTCTAAGGGTTGTAAACTCACACACTCAAGTAGTCCGTCACTCAAGAGGAAAGCACACAAAAGAATAGTAAAGAAATTTAAGAAGATAACTTTCATTCCAAATTCAAGTACCAAGCATTACAAGAGTCTCCCTATTTATAGGAATGAAAGGGAGAGTTAAGAATACTCAAACCTAACTCCAAACTCAAACCTAACACCATCATAACTACACCTACCACCACCTACTATCAAACCTACCACCATTATCAAACCTACCACTCATTCCATACCTACTACAATGACTCATGGGCCATGACATAAGAATAGCCAAATACATATAAAAGCCCAATAATAATGACTCATGGGCCATGACATAAGAATAGCCCAATACATATAAACTCAAGACATATACAAAATATAAAAGCCCAATAATACATAACTTAAATTATAATAAAAGGCCAAATCATTCATTTAAGCTTTATGATGATGACGTCGACGACGGTGACGATGATGCCCTGCATCACTAAGTCCTTAAACTCACCTCATAAAGAGACTAGATCATGTAAAGGGACATGCTTCAAATGACCTAAATCTAATGCAATTCAAATTTCATTTTATTTTCATTTTGGATAATTATTTTACCTCACGTTAATTGGATTCATATTACTAATGCATGAGAAAAAAATTTATTGGCCAAAATAGTGAGAAGGGAGGAGGTGAGTTTCCACCATGGCTCTCAAAGGTCAAGCCAAGTTTCTCTGGCAAAGGTGAAAGCCCTCCAATCAAGAGTGAAATAAAATCCATTTGTGCATGATATTCTAAAAGAAATGCTTATCCAGCTAAGAGGTTACTAATTCTTTTATCTTGATTTTAAACCTATGCTTCAGGTGAGGTTATGAGTTGTTTAATTTTATTTGAGTTATTAAGTTGGGTAAAATATTTATTTTCCTAAAGAGCCTAATCCACATCCAGGCTATACATAAAACAAGGAAGAAACTAAGAAAGTCATACCGCTTAATGTAAAAGCTAAACAAATCATCAACCAATTTATAAAGCTAATCGCAAAAAGAATAAAAGGCCGTTGTGTTCGGGCACCACCGTACAAACCCAAAAATATCAAATGTGGGTAGCCGAGCTCTACCCTTATATAACCCAGATTATAAATGAATTAAATTATAATTAACCAAGGAATTCATTATTATGAGGGTCTTCAAGCTTTATTCTTTTCTTTTCTTTTCTTCTTTCTTCTTCTTTTCTTCTTTTCTTCTTTGTTTCCTTCTTTTGGATGGTTGGAAGGTGAATGCTCCAAGGCTTCACTTGGTACATAAGATAAGATCTTATGACCAATGCTCATCCTAATCTCCATAATAATTATTCCAAAATCCTAATTGCATAAATTTACATGAAAAGGAAAAGTGAAAACCTAACTAACACCTACAAAATAAAGGTTAGTTAAAATAAACCACACAAATCCCATGAATGTATATTGGACTTATCACCCCACACATGGGTGACTAAGTTCACCTGGCCTATGGATTATGCTTAGGGGTATAAAGCACCTACAAGCAAAAGCATTTATATTTTTATTTATGATAGCACCCCTAAAGCACAATCCCCTATAGAAAAGAATAGTTAGACTAAGAATGACCTACCATTCATTCTACGAGCATACACCCTAACATCCAGTCTAAAACATATATCACAAAATAAAATAAATATTAAACCATGCACTGACCTAACCTAGGGCTAGAAGTGGTGACTTAGGCTAATGTGTGTGCTTTGAAGGCTTGTGTGGTATGCTTAGCTATGGCTTTAGGTTCAAATTTTCTAAGTGTGAAGAATATGTTTAACTTAGAGCAAGGTTTCATTTAAGTTGTTTAGTTATTTTGGATTGATTTTATTTTATTTTTTTGATTTAGTTTAAGTGAATCCTACAATTAATTAATAGATTATGAAGAGAGGGAAAGAGAAGAGAACTTCTCTTTTCTTCCTTAACATAAGTAATTCTTAAAGTAGATTCACATTTTAGTTTTGTTTAGGTGAATATTTTGGTTAAATCTTTTAATCAATCTTAGGTTTAGATAAACTCTAAACAAACCTATTCAAAAAGAAAGGCATTTTAAGATAAAATAAAATAAACAAAAATTCACATAACACACACTACTTCATTTCCTTTCCAACATATATAACATGTATATGGATAAATCTTAAGCATATCTATATATTCAAATGAGAGTATTTAACACACTTTATGATGCATGCTAAGTAATCTATTTAAAAAAATTTAAAAGCTGAATATGCATGATTTTTCTTAAGTAGAATGAGTTTTCCTTATCCAAATTTTCACATAACCACATGAAAGTAAGAAAGGCATAAGTGAGTACAATGCCATTGTTAACCAGAGGTGTAAGGTACAAGACCTACTTAGGGCTACTGAAAGCCTCGTAACCTCGGGGCTGTCCAAACTAACATACTACTTTCCTTAATACAAACATATGTATAAAAGAAATGAAATGGAAAAGGAGAATGCAAAAGTTGTTTAATGGATTCATTTTATTTTTATGCAATTTATGTATGCAAGTATAGGTAACCCTCCTTGGGTGATAGCATAAAGATGAATAGGATATGGAATTAAGTGAGTGTTAGGTTATTTTCAAATGAACCATACACCTCACCAAATTCCTATTCAAAATTATACCAACAAAAGGAAGAAAGGAAACCTATGCTAAGCATACCTTTATAATCTATCACATGAAAACTCATAATTAAAATATAAGTAGCACACTTATAGATTTGATATTTTATTTATATTTTTTGAAAATAATTTGGATTTAGTAGTGATAATAACCACTCATTTTTCTACTTTAGCCAACATATGCAAATTTGATCTAAAGTAAACAACTTCATTTTAAAATTTGAATTTCAAAATTATGAATGCATGACACCACATGACATGCAACTAAACACGTTGGGGAAAGATCCAAAGCAATGAAAGCATGTAAACAAACTCACTTCACTTAAATCCTAAAGACATTCTTATGGAATAAGAAAGTTTAAAATAAATCAAAGTGAATTCAAAGTGATTTTTGTTTAGTTTGAAGTTTGATTTAATTTTAAAAAGGTGAGATGAATTTATTATTCCTAACCCATTCCCACATGTGTTTGATATTTTTGTTTAACTTTTAGATAATTAAATTCATTTTTATGCATTAATTAGGTTAAGGCATAAATTAAGTAACTTAATTAACCCTTACCTACACCACCTTAAGAATTAATAAATAATTATGAGCCAATGAGATGACATAAAACTCATAAGGAATTTAAATTTGCAATGCACCCAATAAGAAAGAGGCCTAATGCAATTTGTCTCATAATTAAAAGTTAATTAAGCTAAGGGGTTTAGCTTAAGTAATTTTAAAACACCCGGTCTCACATGTGAATTGGGTTTTGATTTTTTTAATTGAACTTAGGTTATTAAACACCTAAGTATCTACCCAAAGTAGATTAATTAAGTTCTGGAACCTTTTATAATTTTTATAAATTAATTAAGGGGATAATTAATGAATTATCCCTTAATTAAGAGGAGATTAAGGAGAGAAAAGGGGGTTTAGAAAATAGCTTAGGGAAAATGCCCCAAAAATATTCCATAAATCTCCTACTTACTGGATATGACCTTAATCAACCCTAATCATGGGTTAAAATCACTAATTATAACTTAATTATCCTTAATTACATAAGGAGGGTAATTATGAAATTCATATGCAATTATTCTAATCAAGCCTTCAATAAATCCTTAGAAAATTAAGGGAGGCAGAAGTCATCCCCAAAAACATATCCAAAAAATTTGGGATTAATCAGAGGCCTAATTAAAAAGTAATTAGCAAAACAAACTTTCCAATAAAACCCAAATTCAGAGAAAACTATAATTCAAGTCCCTTTGAAATTAATTTTAAAATATTCTAAGTTTATCTTTCCATAGGATTTTATTTCACATTTTTCTGAATTTTCTAGGAATTATAAATTTTGGAAGATTCCTAAATTAATTAGATATTAATTAAGCATTATAAGTAATCCTAATTAATCCTTGGCTCACGGCGCAATGCATGGCAGTGGTGGTCAGCGCGCTTTACACACGCCATGCTGTGAGGGGATTACTTAAGTTCTCAAATCCTGGGTGGTGGTTGGCGGCGCATGCGATTTGATCCCTGCCGTCCGATCAAAGATCGACGGCCAAGGATCTCCCCGTGGTTTTAAAATGAGTAAAGGATTTCTAAATGTGCAAAAATATCTCAGCCGTCCATCTAAAATGTGCAGATGGATGGCTGAGATCTCCCAAGTTCTTCCCCTTGATCAATAGAGATCCATGATCAAGGGGAAGATCCAAGCTCGATCCAGCATGGATTCAAACCAAACTCAACCCACACCATCTAAAGCAAGAGAGCGGCTAATCCAACAGTTAAAAATCGATAGGGTAAAAATTTCTTTCATACAGCTGCACACCACATTGAGTTTAACGGTCAGAAAGTCCCGTACCTCGCTAGAGGTGATCACCGGCACTCGATTCCCTTGGAGAAGCTTCATCTAGTTGAGACGAAGACTTGCTAATGTTTTGAGCACTTGAGGTTGAGTGTATCTTCTTATGGGTCACCTCCTCCTTAGCTTGAGCTCGGCTTTGATCCAATTCAATCCTCCCTTACCTTTAGAGCTTGGGAATGATCTTAGGTGAGCTCGACTTGGTCACCTAAGTGTGCTTGCAAAAGGAATTGCAATGGATTGTAGTGTGGAAGAAGTTGGAGAATGGATTGAGCTCTTGTTTTCACTATTTGAAAACCTAAAAATGGGGAATTGGTAAGAGATCTAGGATGCTTGCTAGCACTCTCTGATGGCTCCTAAGTCTCACTAATACTCAATCAAATTCAGGAATGATGCATTTGAGTTTGTTTAGGGGGAGTATATCTCCCCCTTGAAGGATTGGACAGCTGGCAATGCACTTACCATTTTAATCTAATTGAGCTGAGGTTGTGGGTTGGTTGATCAATTAGGAGTGTGCACATGGTAGATTTGAGCCAAGGAGTGGATTTCCAACCTCCCATGTGCCTGAATTTGAGATTGAGAGGGAGTTTGAAATTTGCATTTTGACCCATAAGGCTGGGTTTGGTCTAGGGACCAAATGAGCTAACCCAAACCCATTGGGTTGGGTGCACCACTGTCCCCTAAGTCTCCTTGAGCTTTTAGGAAAGCCTCAAGTGAATGTCAAGAGGGTATGACCAAATTACCCATGGGTTAAGCCAAAATTTGTTCTATGGCCTAGGGGTAGAATGGTCATTTTGCTATTTTTCACTTTGGATATGTTGGGTATATGGAGAAACTAGGTTTAGCCAAGTTTCATGAGATTTAGAATTCATTTGATAGGGTTTGGCTCATGTTGACCCATTTAGGTCAAAATGGGTCAACTTGGGTCAGGTTGACCCATTGATCAAATTGGGTCAAACCAAGGATTGAGTCAAGTTCATATGACCATTTGAAATATTTTGGTGGCTTTGGTTTGATTCAATTTGGTATAGTTTTGGATTTAGCTCATATGACTTCATTTAGGTCAAATGGGTCAAGTTGACCTATTTGACCCATTTGACCAGGTCAAGGGTAGGTTTAGGTTTGATTAGTCATATGGAGTGGATTGGTATCTTTGTTTCCAATCAATTTTGGTTAAGTTCAATTTTGGCTCAACACGACCCCTTTAGGTCAAGTTGGGTCTAAGATCAATTAGGCTGGGTTGGTCTAGTTATTGAGGCTTTGGTCAAGTTCCACAAGTGATTTGGAATGGACTTGACCCATTAGTTTCAATCAATTTAGCTTAGATCAAGTTTTGAAACATTTTGACCCTTTAGGTCAAAATGGGTCAACTTGGGTCAAGTTGACCAACTGGGCTAGGTTAGGCTCAAATGTTGGCTTGGTCAAGTTCAAACATAAGTCATGAGTGAACCTAGATCAATGGTTTCAATCAATTTGGCCTATGGTGGAATTTGGCTATGTTAGATTTCATTTTGGGTTAAGTGTTGACTTAGTCAACCCTTAGGTTTGACTTGGTTTGACCCAATTTGATTGATTGATCATCCCATGATGATTGTTGATCGTGATGAGAGGGATATATGAGTTTGGTTCAATCCAATTTGGTTAAGGTCAAAATTTGGTTCATAAGGGTATTTTAGGTCACTTTGGGTCAAGTGAGCCTAAGTGGGTCAAATGGCTGGTCAAAGCATGATTAGAGCTTGATTGATCTTATGTGTGGACTTACGATTGAAATATAAATCCATTTACAAGTGGTTTGAAGTCAAATGGATTTGGATCCATTTTACATTTTCATATTCAAAGGAAGAATATGAAAGGATTTTGGGTTTGATTTTTGACTTAGGTTTTGATTGAAGTTTGGATTTATATGTGAGCTCATGATTGTAGAGTTGATTGAATCATGAGAGAAAATCAAGAGTTTGGCTTGATTTGAAATTGATTTGGCTAAGTTCAAGATTTTGACTTGAAAGGCTTAGGTTAGATTTTGAGTTGGTTTGAGTTTGATTTTTGGAATTGGTTCTGATTGTTTGAATTTATATTTCATTTATATATGTGAATATAAATGAGAATATAAATGGATCATGAGAAAATTTCAAGGATTTGAAATGGTTTAATCCTGATTTAGGCTAAGTCCATTAAGAAATATTTAAGGGACTTAGAAAAATTTTGGAGTTTAGAGTTTGAATTTTTTGAATTTGGTTTGATTGATTTATATTTATATTTCATTTATGTATGTGAATATAAATGAGAATATAAATGAATTATGAGAAAATTCCATCACTTTGATATGATTTGATGATGATTTAGGCTAAGTTCATTAATAGAAAATTAATGACTTAAGAAGATTTTAAATTGGGAATTTAATTCTTGGATTTGATTTGATTGATTTATATTTATATTTCATTTATATATGTGAATATAAATGAGAATATAAATGAGTTTTGAGAAAATCTCATGAGTTTGAAATGGTTTAGAGTTGATTTTGGCTAAGTCCATTAACAAACAATTAAGGGACTTAAAAATTTTTAAATTGAGAATTTAATTTGAGGGATTGATTTGATTGATTTACATTTATATTTCAGTTATATATGTCAATATAAATGAGAATATAAATCAGTTTTGAGAAAATCCCATTAATTTGAATTAGTTTGATCAAGATTTAGGCTAAGTCCACTAATGAAAAATTAAGGGACTTAGGAAAATTTCTTGAATTGATTTAAAATTTCAAGTTTAGTTTGATTGATTTGAATTTATATTTCATTTATATATGTGAATATAAATGAGAATATAAATGGAATATGAGAAAATCTCAAATATTTGATTTGGTTTTGATCATCATTTGGGCTAAATCCTTAAGGGAAGGTTAACGACTTAGGCAAAATTTGGACTTAAGAATTTTTGATGGATTTTGGTCATGGGTTTCAATCATAGATTTCAAGCATGGATTTTAATCATATGGAGTTGATTTGAATTTGTAGAAAATCAAATAGAATTTATTTGGAATTTGACTTGAAAGAAGGAAGATGAGGAATGGTTTAAGCTAAGGGTAGGTAATTTTCCTAACACCCCTAAGGCATGACCTATTCCTATGGCTAACTCTCCTAAGTATCTAGGGCTAAGTTTGAGTGTCCACCTAATCACTAGATGTGTCTTAGGACTAAGGAACTCTTAAAGTCTAAGAGGAATCCTATGTCTAAGATGGAGGGGTTGAGAGCTCGTTCTAAAAATGAGGTCAACAACGCACTCAAATAAATCAATCCAATTTAATTAAAATAGCCCAAATTCAACTGGGTTGCTATACACCCCCAAAAGAAAGAGAAAAATATGTAGCCGAGGTCTACTCATATACAGCCTGGCCTAAACTAAAAGTTTGATCTATAGGGGTCTTCTTTTAGGACCATCACCTTCTTCAAGGACCTCCATGAGCTTCATAGAGCACCATTAAGACCCCATAGATCCTAACCTAATTTTATGCTCAAATTATATTTAAAATTCTAAAAATAAATTCCTAAACCAAATAAAACAAGCGTTAAGAAATACACACAACACATCGTAGCTATAATGAAAATATACAGGCTTAGCATTAATTGCTTATCAAGATCACTTGCCCTATTGGGCTATGCCTTACAAGTATACTTCCATTTTGTGTTAAAGTGGAATTAGAATTTTCAAGAATGAAGAATAAAATAAATTCCACTTTGGATCCTAAGTCATAATAGAATGAGATGGTCATCTATTCTAAAGAGTCAAACTCAGATCCTAAGTATCTTAATTAATCTCTTTTGAATAGATTTGGATAGTTTATTTTAAGTTGGGTTTATTTAAATCTAAATCAATGTTTATGTAATTTAATTAGGATTTCAAATGTTTAGTTTTCATCTTATGTTTATGAAAAGATGTTCATAAATTTTTTTCAATCTTTTCATTTGAGTTTTATTGATTGATGCATCTTGACTTAAATAATTATGAATTTTTTGATTGATTGATTGTATTAATTTTCTTTTTAAGGTTTAGGGTTTATGTAATCTTATTAAGATTTGAAGATTTCTTTCTTATTTTATTTCTTTTGTTTTGATTAATACTTCTTTACTTTGATTTATTAAAATTTTTAAAATGTTTCCTTAAATCTTAGTTGAAATTTTATGTTATCATGGTTAAGTTTAATGTAATTTTCATTTCATTTTGATTTTCTTCCAAATGATTTGATTCATTTGTATTTTATATTATTTAATGTTTTATATTGCTTTCATAACTTAGCTTTATATTTAATTTCAAGTTTCTTTTGATTTTATTAAGTGTTCATTTGATCTTATGTATTTTAATTACTTAGTTTATTTGATTTAAATTGATCTCATTTATTTATTTGGTTAATGTTTATGTTTATTAATGTTTCTACTTATAAATTTGATAAATTAACTTAATTAATTTCAATTAGTCTTTAAGAAATTTTGATTTCATCATTTAAAGAATTCATTATCTTATGCATTTTAATTCATCATTTATACTAAGTTTAATGGAACATTATATGTCAAAGTTTCATTACTTAATTCAATTTATTAAGATGAAGTTTAGTTTGCTCATCATAACCTAGGAAATCTAAGAAATAGACTACTTTGGGTATCCAACCTAACTCTATTATTTAGGCCATTTAAATTTAATTGTTTCAATTAATTATATTTTTTGTTTATATTATGAATTATGTTATTCACGGGTTAAAGCACTTTTCATATTAATGAATTTCATATTTAAGTATAAAATTGAGAGATTGATTACTTTTGAATATCAATTGATTAATTGATTTATTAGGAATTAAATTAAATTTATATTCTTAATTATTTCATTAAACCTTAAACCCTAAGTGTATTATTAATTAAATTCTTTTAACTTCAAAGGGTTACAAAAATTTTCTTAGGTATTATGATGTTAATGGAAATATTTTAAGATGATTTTGTATATTTATTAATTTATGTTATTTTCTCATTTATTATTTTTATTTATATTAATCTAAAGAGTAAATTCAATAACTTTTAATCGAGAGATCATTTGATCTAGAAATTTTTATGGAAAGTGGGGTTCCTTGCAATTTAAATAATATTGGGTTAATTGGGGTTTTAGTTATTTCAATAAAATTTAAATTAAGCCAAAATTAGATAAATTAAATAGGGGTTTTTTTATTTATTTTATTTATTTTTTTGAATTCCTCTCTAGAAGATGCATCCATAGAGGGCTCATTTAGATTTCTTGAAATTTTGGTTGATTTATTATAATTTTTAAATTTTAGATCACTTAACTCAATTAATTATCTAATTAGGTCATTTTGGGGTTTATTAATTTTCAGAGAGTTAGAATGATTTTTTTTGATTCATTAAGGTTTATTATGATGATTCAAGTTCTTGTTATAATTTTTCATGATTTTTCTAATTTACTATTAATTTAATTCATCAAATAAATAATTTATATTGAAATTTGCATATCTATATATTTACTTTACAATAAATCATGAAAATTTTATCTAAAGTGTGTTTTAACCTTAATTTTAATTTCTCAGAGTTTCAAATTAATTGGATTAATAGTTTGAGTTTAATTTGAGTTGGGTTAAATTTATTTAAACTTAAATTAATCTAAAAATACCTAATAAAAATTGAGAATTTGGGTTTAATGGATTCTCATCATTAAGAGGAATCCATAAAGCCCTTATTTGTATTTATTTGGTTGAGTATTTTATTTTATATAAATTTATGAAGTTCCTAGTATTCTTTTGTAATTTTTAAATTCTAAAAGTCAATTTTTTTATTTTAAATGGTTAGTGCCATGTGGCGCTGACATGGTGTCGCTTTATTCACAGTGGTGCATGCATTGTCCATGCGGGATCCACCAGGATCCCGCATTATTGAGTGGGACATGGGATCAATCGGACTATTTGATCACGAATCAGACGATCCTAATTAAATCTAAATTTTCTTAAGGGGTTTAAATAGGATGATTTGGCAAGATCTCAGTCATTTGTTTCTAACAGAAGAAAAGGATGGTAGAGATTATATCTTCCCTATCAATAGTGAGAAGTGAGCACTATCCGTTAAATCGAAGTGATTTTCAGGATCTAGGTTATGATTTCTCTAAATTTTAATTACAAATCCATCAAGGCTTCATTTGGAATGCATCTATACAGCTTGATCTCACTTAAGATCAAGTTTATTTCAAAAAAGACCAACATTGAATGCTAAAGTGGTCAGTTTGAACCCATACCTCATCAGTGGTGATCTCTGGTGATGGAAATGATTCAAATAGCTTCAAAGTCATGTGATGAGACTTTGGGTGTAAGGAATTGGAATGCCTCCCTATTGATTGCTCTATAGGCCGAGCTCCACCTATTTTCGTGGCTTTGACCAAAGTCTATCTTGTTGGCGGCATGGGGATCAGGGAAGGGTGGAGTCTTCTCTATTTTTCTTAAGGAAGGGGTGTGTGTGTGTGTGCTCAGGATGGCTTGAGAAAGGCTCTCTCTCCTCTTTCCATTAATGGACAAAAGCTTTTTAAAGAGGGAGGACAATTTCTTTTGGCCACGGTGATTTCCACCCTTGGAGGCTTGCTCTAATGGGTGATCATTTAATTGTGGTCAGACCAATGCTACTAGGATGAGGAATGGAGAAGAAGAAGTGAATTAGATATAATTTTTTTGTATGATTGACCTCACCTTCCCATGGCATATTCCCTCTTTCTGTAGTTGACTTGTAGCCTTTGAATTCTTTAAACTTTATCTGCCAATCAATCTAAACTCATCTTCGGATGAGTTTAGATGCATTCCCATGTGATTAGTTTGGGTTTGAGTTCAAATTTTCTATATTAGGCCCATTTGGGTTTGGTTCAATTTTAGGTTAGGTTAAATATTAATAATGTTCATTATTTATTTATTTAGATTAGTAATTAATCATCTAAATCAAATTTGAGATGCTTTGGATTAATTAACTTCATTTTATTTGATGTTAAATTTGAATTTGAACCCACATTGATAGAAATTGTGCTTAATGGGTTAACATGAATTTAATGGTTCAAATCACCATATTAGTTAAACTAAACCTAATAATAGATTGAATTATGTTTAATGATGTTCAATTTGGGTTGATTTCAATTTAATTTGAGTTTAAGTTTAAGAAAGGTCATTTAAGCTCATTTAAACCAAGTTGTTTAATTAGCTTATTTAAAGCCTTATTGGCTCAAGATTTCTTAGATTTTTATTTAAACATGTTCATATAGTGATTCTAAGTCCTTGGTATTACTTAATTTTGTTCAAATTTTGGTGGGTTAAGCTTTGACTTGGTGGGACCCACATAAAGTCAACTCTATGTCAAATGGTTGACCATTTTTTACCTTTATTTGAATTTAGTTTTAGATTCATTTTCATTCATGTATTAACTTTAATTTTTTTGTTGATTTATTATCAATTTGTATTGGTTTTATTTGAATTTCTTTGGATTCAAGTGATTTTAAGCTTAAATATGGTAGTTGGGTTAACAATCCCACTTAAGTTCAATTAGATTTAATTTTCAATTAGAGTGTGTTTGGGTTAATTATTTATTTAGATTTCAGGACCGGGGGGATTTGGATTTATCTAATTCGATTAAGTTAGGTCAAACCCTAAGAGAATTCACTATGTCAGTAAGCATAATGTCTTAAGTGCTTAATCAAGAGGCTCATAATCTAGGATTAGGTGTTCTTAATTATTAGTTTAGAGATAATGTTATCCTTGCCCAAAATGAGGTTAACATAGATATCTAGCATTTACATAATATCAGTCCACATAGTTTTGAATCATAGGAGGTGTTAGTTGACTGTCTCTCCTACCGGTTGTAAGTGTAGAAGAGTTATGATCGGTTCACTGTCTCTAATGGAAGTGAATCAATATATCCCCCTTTACTCGAATAGAATTAAGCTGAGCTCTTACTTTGTGCAAAAGCACTCTAGATATAGGTTTAGAGGCTACTTTTTTCTTATTTACTACAAGTATAAGTACTCACCTCTTAGGCATTTCTATAATCTTGTATTGCTAGAATATAAGTCCTAGGCTTCTAATAAAATGACAACTCATGTAAACATAATTTTCCTCTCTAAGAAGATAGAGCCTCACTATAGGATAGACCGAAGCACTCACTAGGCTTTCTAATATCATGAGTGATTCCTACTCATCCTCCTTTGGAATCTCTTAAGAACTCTTCATATTTTGAGTTTTCTCACTTGATTTTCAATAGCTTCCAATCATTTGATACCAAAATTTTAAATTTTATGGAGACATTAATTGACTACTTTAATAGAGAATAATCTTAAGAAATCTCCAATTCTTAAGATGTAATTAATTATGTGGCTTGCCTCCATAGGGAACATAGAAACTTTGGTTAAAATAAACCTTGCTTTACTTCATCTATGTGAAGTAGGGAAATCATCTCTAATATACATAGACCCATCTACCTTAAGAGTCTTTCTTTATTAGATGATTGAGTCCATTACAGGGTAATGTTTCTACCTTTCAAGATAGTACATCATTCCTTGATGCCATATTCAATCATTTCAATAACTACACCCTAAGATATTCATGGTGTCTTTATGAAATCCCATTATGAACATCACAAAGAATGGGATTAGGCTTCCTTTTATTGTGAGTGGGTGGACATTCTAAAGTTCTTTCGAGTGGTGCCTTCCCACATTCTCTCTAACTTGGTGTTGAGTATCATCATCTTCATCTTGTTCTTGCAGGAAGATAACATCAAATTGTCTATAAGTTTATTCTCTTATTCTAGTGAGCATTCATGGTGAAGGTTCACTAGAATGGAATAGTGCAATTTTCAGCAACTTCACTAAAAATTCATAGTGTGTAGAATAAAGTGTTGAAGTGTCACTCACAACTTCTTTTTGTAAAGAGCTTGTCATCATGGCCAATGTTGACCATCCCTCTCCCCTACTTGGTGATTAAGGCGACCAAGCTTAGTAAGCTGAGTGCCTAAGAGGTGGAATCTATGGTGTGGCTACATGGTCACACCCAGAATATTTCCCTCTACCTTCACTTTCGTACGATTACCATTCACCTCGATGAGTATTTTTTAATCTACTCCCTATTCACTTTGTACTTCCACAACTCACCCTCTTCTAACTTTTCTATTTTTGTTTACTCATAGTAGACGCAACGTTGACATCCTTCAAGCTTAATCCTAATGTGCTCCAATTCCTCGAGGAAGATGAGCGCATGATAGGATAATGTGAGCTAGCGGCAAAGACCCAACCTCTCTTAAGGTCACTGAAGAGAAAGAAGATGAGGGAGAGAAAGTGTGGGTCCCATTGAGGCCATCGATGAAGTAAGACTGAGTGCAACTCCTAAGAAGTCCAAAAAAAAGAGCTAGGAGCTAGACTCCTTGCAATCACCAGCAAAGCAGTGATTTTGAGGAGGAGGAAGAGCAAGGTGAAGGCTCAGAGAGTAACTTCACTCTAAACTTGCACAAGTCAACCTATGAAGCCTACAAACTCAACACCTCTATTTTTTCCAATGAGTTTGACCTTTTGAATGATGCCCCTAATGCTCGATTGTGGTCATCGACATGGTGAGTCTACCAAAATTTTTTTTATGAAGTGAAAGGAGGCCTACACCAATAAGCCCAAGCTGGTGAGTATAAAGAAAAAACTAACATCCCATAAAGCCAAGCATAAAGACCTTCAGGTTAAGGCAACTTGCCAAGAGGAGAAAAAAAAAGAAAGCAACTTTGGAGCTTACTTGCCTTGTTAAAGTGAAAAGAGAGTTAGAGGAAGAACTCTCTCATCATTATGAGGAGTTTTAGAAGAAAGAAGGCAAGTTGACTGGGTTTCATGATTCTAACTATTATCTTAAGCTTTTGCAGTAGAAGTTTAAAGATGTTGCCAACTTTATCATCACCAAACTGGTGAAGCATAGCCACTTAGATGACAAATTTTTGGATTTGTCTAAAGTGCTCACACTACTAGACTCAGATGAGGGTACCTTGAGTTGATACATCCTTTCTTCTTTCATTCTCTCTATATGTAAAAAAATTTATTTTGGTAAGTAGGATGCATGTATCTCACTTGCTTTATTGTAAAAAATTTAGATGAAATGAAAACCATGACTAGATACAATTATGTTTGCAATATAGTGTACATATTTAAATAGTGACCAAGTTTGTTTTCTTGCTAAGTATTATTGAATAAGTGTTTGCCCATTAAACTGGTACTCACTTATTGATGCATGAATAACTTTGCTCATGACTTTGAATATTTTTAGTCATCAATTAATTAAGAGGGCCTCCCCTAAGTAGTCATGTTAATGTGGCAAGTTTGTGTATACTCGTTACATTAACACTCACTGTTTGAATAATTATACTTATGACTTTGAATATTTTGATTCATCGATTAACTGAGAGAACCTCCCGTAGGTAGTCACATTAAAATGGAAAGTTAGGTATACCCCCTTCATTAGTTGCATGATTTTATGGGAGGTCACATTTCACATTAGTAACTAGTTAAAAGACTTAATTTTAACTTGCCAATTGTTGTTGTGCTGCCAACTAGGAGAGTTGGTCTTTTCATAGTTTAGTCACCAATCTGACAAAGTGTCAATCTTACCTTGTAGTTGCCAACTACATAGGGTGTTGGTCTCAACTAGGAGAGTTAGTCTTTTTTGAATTAAGTTACTGTCCTTATAAGGTATTGGTCATAAATAGTAGTTTCCAACTACACAGAGTGTTGGTCTTTAGGGTACCAACTAAGAGAGTTGGTCTTTTTTGAGTAAGTTGTCGACCTCATAGGGTGTCGGTCTTAGACTGTAGTCAATAACTGCACGGAGTGTTGGTCTTTAAGTTGCTAATTAGAAGAGCTAGTCTTTTTTGAGTTAAGTTGCGAACCTCACAGGTTATTCATCTTACACTATAGTTGCTAACTGCATGGAGTGTTAGACTTTAAGTTGTAGCTATGAGAGTTGGTTATTTTGAGTTTAGTTGTTGACCTCACAGAGTGTCAGTCATATAATATTGATTTTATAAAGTAAGTTTGACTTGAGGGTTGCTTGTCCGACTCTAGTATTCTTAAACCAAGAGTGGCACATTAAGTATTCAGATCTTCTACTCAAGCTTTTGTCACTTGCTGAGTGGGACCTTTCCATATGCTAACAATTGTACATCGAGTGTCTTGAGTCATCATGCAACTCTTTTAGTGTAGGTTCTACTATCTAGCATCTAAGTGTACTCCTTTAATAACTACCATTATCTTGCAAATTAACTCATTTAAGGAGCAAACTATAAAAAAATTTATTATCAAAAATAGAAAGATACATGTGCTTGAATTTGGAAACCAAGTACAAATTATAAAAACTTTCCCTTTAGGATAAAATTTCTTCAAGTCCCTAGAATTTCATGTTCTTAGTATGTCCTCACTTGAATGAGATTGTAGTTGATATGCGCTAGAACCAACTTGATCTTTGATTATGAAAGTCCCATTTGTGAGCAAGTTTGCCCAGAACATTCTGTCGAGTAGAGGCATCTACTTTCTTCATTACTATGTCACCTCTCTTGAAATGCTTCTCCTTCACATAATGATTACAATATTTAGTAATTCACCTTTTTATTAATTCTTATCTTAGTGATGCCTCAATTCTTAGTTCTTTGAACATGCCAAATGTGCCTTCCATAGCTTCTGAGTTTTGCTATTTTTACTTATTATCCTTCATATTATTCAAACTCTTTAGCTTTGAACTTCATACTCAACTGGTAGGATGACTTCTGTGCCATGTGATAATGTGAATGGTGAATATCCTGTCGCATTGGTGGGAGTGGTTCTGTGAGCACAAAGTATCGCAAGTAATGTGTCTACCCATTTAGCCTTAGTACCTTTAAATTTTCTTCTTAAGCAAATTGAGGATCTTTTTGTTAGTGGCCTCCACCTATACATTACTCTATGAGTGATGTACTGATGTGAATTTTAGCTTGATCCCCTGAGACTTACAGATCTCTCTTAGGTCTCACTTAGTGAATTAAGATTCATTATTAGTGATAATTTCCATGGGTAACCCATACCTGCAAATAATGTCAATTCAAATAAAGTTTTTTATTACTTGAGAAGTTATCTTCATGAGTGCCTCAATCTACTTGCTGAAATAGTTAAATATGCCTAAGATGAATTTTTTATCTTCTTATAATTGGTAAGGAACTTATCAAATCCATCCCCCAAATAGTGAATGGCCAAGGACTGGTGATTAGCTACAAAGGTTATGATGGCTGCTAGAGTGCTACAAACTTTTGGCATTATATACACCTCCTCATGAACTTTTCAGTCTCCCTCTTAGCATAAGCCAAAAATATCCTTGCCTCAGGATTTTGTGGGTGAGTGTTCTCACTCCTAAATGGCTGCTGCACTTGACAGAACATATTTCTTGAAGGATTTTGTATTCTTCAGACTCTCTCACTCATCTAGATTAAGAAAAGTCATCGGCCTTTAAAATAACTCTCCATTTATCAATAGATATTAGGTTGCTCTAACTTTGAACCTCCTTAAATACTATATCATTTCATTGACTTGTTCAATCTATAAGTAGTTCTCACCTTCTTTTATGATAAGGACTGAACTATATGAATCTTCTCCCACTTCTTAGTTCCATAATAGAACCTCTCCCTCCTTCAAGCTATATAATATGAGAGGTGATGTGAGTAGAGTCTTTAAGTCATTAAAGGTTTTCTCACATCCTAGAATCCACATTAATTTTTTTGCTACTCTGAGGACCTAAAAAAAATGGCGAGTATCATTCCCCCTGCTTTGAGATAAATCTATTAGA
This sequence comes from Cymbidium sinense, assembly GCA_021442155.1. Classification (NCBI taxonomy): domain Eukaryota; kingdom Viridiplantae; phylum Streptophyta; class Magnoliopsida; order Asparagales; family Orchidaceae; genus Cymbidium; species Cymbidium sinense. Next base: position 73,237,404 of record CM038231.1, read on the forward strand.
TCGTACTACTCCCCTAGTAAACCATTGTATCTCTTTCACATTTCTAGATGAGGGCATGATGAGTACGGCCTTCACTTTATCTGGATTTGTCTTTATGCCTTTAGAGGTAATGAGAAATTATAGAAACCTCTTCCTCTTGCACCCAAAATCCATTTTAGAGAGTTAAGGTGCATATTATGCCTTCTTAATGTAGTTTATGCCTCTTTAATGTATTCAATGTGTTATATTGGCAATTTTCTTTTTACTAGTAGGTCATCCACGTCAACATCCACATTTCTTCCTTTCTACTTTTTGAGAACTCAAACCACTAGCATTTGGTAGGTTGCCCCTGCATTCTTTAGTCTGAAGGGCATAACCTAGTAGTAGTATAATCCTTCAGTAGTAATAAAAGTTGTATTTTCAGAATCCACATAGTGCATTTGAATTTGATGGTATCTGAAGAATGCATCCAGGAAACTCATCACTAACTAACCAACTATTGAGTCAACAAGCTCATATTTTCATGGGAGAGGATACTCATTCTTTAGACATGTTGAGTTTAGATTATTAAAGTCAACAAACATTCTCGATTTTTCACCCAACTTCTGCACCATTTCCATGTTGGACACCCATTATGGGTATTAAATCTCTCTAATGAAGTTAGTCTCGAGCAGCTTGCCAACCTCCTCCTTAATAGGTTTAACAAGTATTATAGTGGTTTTTCTTAATTTTTTGCTTGGCAGGTTGTGCATCTTCGCAAACACTCATGTTATAACAAGCAGTGTTGATGTCTATACTCAGCGTCTCTATTGTCATACAAGAGAACACATCTAAATTATTTACCAAAGTTTGGATGAGGGTTTCTTTATGCTTGGGATAGAAAACCAATTGACCTTTAATGCTCACACATTGCTTGAGTGGTCAAAATTTCCTCTAGCTCTTTGAAGAAATCAATTTATGTTTGCATGATCTCTAGTTACAATACTTCATCTTTATGGTTCGACCCACCGATGGCTTTCAAGTAGCACATGTGGGATTTGTTGAACTTTCATCTAATAGTGACATCTTCTCTTCTAATGGGGAATTTGATGGCTATGTGATACGTCGACACCACCACTTTGAATATATTGAGTAGAAGTCAACCAAAGATAGCATTATTAGCAAAGGGATCTAATATGATGAAACAAGCCATGGCTGTGAACTATTTCTTGCCCTCTCCCCATTTCCTTTAGTATATCTCTACTCTCCTAAGAAACTATATAATGCTCCTCTGATGGGTGTGAGTTTGGAATTCACAAGTCCCAACTTATTAAAGATAGATTTAAAAATAATATTGATTGAGCTCCACATATCAATCAAAATACTATCCACTTGGTAGTTGGTGATTAAGGTTATTACTATGACTATGTCATTGTATGGGTTCCCAATAGTGGGTTGTCTCTATCTAAAAAACTCATTAGGACTATGGTCATAGATGGTGCTCACATCATGGTGGCTGAGTTTACTTTTCCAAATTTCAATTTTTTTCATACTCACCTTTTTTGTGGACTATCCATCACTGCCAAAGATGATGAGTATAACTCCAGTGCTATAAATAGTGTATGTGGGTATAGGTTCATTACTATCTCTGATGATTTCTTTATCTTTTCTTCTGATAAACTCTTTGAGTTTTTCCACCTTTATTAACTCATCCACTAGGCTCTTTAAATTGTGACACTCCTTAGTTCATGCCCTTAATTATGATTATAAGTGAATTTTCTTGATTGATCGCACACTCCATCAGCATTTATAGGTGGTTATTATTTGAAGTACTCTTTGTTCTGAATCATCTCTAATAGCTTGGTCATTGACACTCTAAGAGGAGTCGCTAGAGTAGGTTGTGTATAGTCAGCTCTTAGATGGCGAGGTATCATATTTTTGAAGCCTTGCCTTCATACTCATACTTCTAATCACCTCCTCTTATCCATTATTCACCTTTGATATCCATCCCTAGGGAATTATTTTGAAGATTTTTTTAGTTAGTATTTAGTCATAATTAGTGGTGTTGGTTGGATAACTTTATTGTACTCTCAGCATTTGCATGTTTATTCTCTAGCTCTAGTAATTCAACAAGTGTCTTGGGTTATTAGAGCCCCAAGGAATATCTAAAGGGACACTCCTTCAAGCCTAGAGTAAATGTTGTTGGGTAAACTACGAGTTCTAGATCTTTAACTTCAACATTTTTTATTGAAATCCATTAATGAACATCCTTAAGAACTTGCCAGGTTCCTGCCTCATTTATAAAAGAGCTTGGAAACACTTCAGCAGCTTTTAAGCACTTGCGAATTATGTGGCAAATATCCTATTGAAATCAGCAAATGATGTTATAATTTTCAAAAGAAGGTACGAGAACCATTTAAAGGCCTACTCTTTGAAATTGGTAAAAAATGTTGGATATTCATCATGTCATCTAAATATAGTAGTGATATGGTTGACTTGAAATATGTTATATGATTGGTTGGATCTATTCAACCTTTGTATGATTCATAGGATCTTAAATGTGTGAGGAGGAAAACTTAAATAGATCATTTTTTCCTCAGTGAGCTCATTGAGTATCCAATCTCATTGATCCTTCAATCTCTATAGCTTAGGGTTCTTCATGATGTGGTTTCCTTATGGCTGCATATACAAGGTGGGTAATTATGTCTTCCATGTCTTGTAAATCTTACTATATTGCAAATTATTGGACATTCTGCTCCATGTTCGCTTAGCGTTCTTGTGCTAAGGGTCTTGCTTCATTTTGTATCTGGATTCTGATTCTTGACCTAATCAAGACTCACCACACTTACAAGAATGTTGAATCTAAATTTATCTATGGATGGAGGAGGAACCTTTCGAGATACTTGGGAAATAAGGTTAGACATAAATATTGGAAATAAGAAGACAAGAAAGTAAGGAAGTACAAGAAAATGATAATTTTTATTCCTTGAAATTAGAGTATAAAGAGTAGTGGTCCCCAAAGAAAGAAAAAGATCCCCCCATAGGAGAGGGGTTTCCTTTTATAATGACAATAGGTGACTATGCATAGAAAGTATATATAACATAAATCGAGTATAAGTGGATGCCCATGAAGGCTAGTGGTGAGAATACATGTGAGCGATAATAGATCTAGCAGATAGTAGGGGTAGCCCATCAATATGCTGGTACATGAGTAAGGTCCAAGCTGAGAGAAATAGTCATCTTATCCTTTTGCGCATTCGCCCATTGTTGATGAGTTGATTCATGCCTTATTCACTGGGTCATCATTCTTAAAGTCCTTAACTAGCTACTTCAGGTGATCCTCCAATGTCAGATACACTTTCCAGCTAGTATACTTATTTTAGGAGCCTTTATTGTCGAGTACCCTGTATGGTGAGTATGTTTATATTGGTAATAAGACCTGTCAAGTCGCTTGGGCCTATTCGCTACTTTGGGTATACAATTGGAGTTGTAGTGGTGTCTATCTACTTATCACGGGAACTAGAAGCTTCGCTTATGAGATCTTCTAAATTTGAAGACTTAAACTCTATCTCAATTGGGACACCCTGAAGATTTAAGATAAGGATGTCACCATCATAGTTGAAGCTATCATAAGAGGAAAATGGATCAAAATCATTTTGACTTGAATTATTTTGATTTGAGGAGTTATTATTCTTGGGATTATAATTATTAAAAGCATTAGAGTCATTTTCATCACACAAAGACATGATGTGAATGGAATTTCCTTTCTTTTGTTTCTTAACCCAAAGAGGGTTGAAATAAAAGTCATACAGAGTAAGGGGCATGAGTGGCTTGACTCCCCCTCTACAAATACAATGCTTCTAGTGGTAGTAGTAGTAGTAGAGATAGGTGGTATGACTGCTACATCCTAGGTCTGCGCAAGCGGCTCCTACTTGGCATCCACCCTTTCTAAGTTGACCTTCACAATTTATAGACCTACCTATGGGGTGGAGGTCTAAACTGGTTCAGGCTCCTGTAGAGAAAATTTTCTAACTTTAGAAATAATCTTTTTAGAAATTCAAGATAAAGATATATCCCAACCTTCTTCGGTCTTCAGAGGATCAAATGATTATGTGGAGATTACTTCGATGGACTCAAAGGTGTGTTCCACCAAGTATTATTTGGGAATCACTATGACTCCAAAGTTGTAGTTGCCATCAAACCAATCCTTGAAAGTAATGCAATCCTCTAAGATATATATAAGCATGCAGTGGTAAGGATAATAGCTAACATCATCACTTTTACCCACTTCCTCTAGCTTCTTGGGTTCAAGTAGCTAGAACTCAGGCTTCTTCATGATGTTCTTGAAGGATTTTCTTATTATCTCCCTCTTAAATAAATAAAGCTTGTTTAATTGATTAGTGTTATTGGGAAGTACAAAGATACCTACTAGTTGATATAAGCAGTTGTAGTGATACTATTACTGTGGGCATGGAGGTGGAAGAGCAGGTGAATGTGGTGGCTAGAAGTTTGGCCTCTTGGTTTAAGCTCTCATAAGTTTCTTCCCCTTATCTAATGTCAAGATTACTCTAAGCTTCTTCTCTAACACCTTCTATAGCTTATGTTTACAAGATTGGTCTAAGAAGGACAACTATTTGGCTTCCTCTTCAAGGTTTGGTTGCCTCGCTAATCAACTTCTCAAAGGTTTTCATAGTGAAAACCTTAAGCATGAGTGCTACTAGACCAAGCATGTTTTTGAGAAGAATCTCAACATCATCTGTCTCCTAAAGTTGGGCTCATAATTCATGCTAAGCTTTCTTCACCTAAGGATTTAGTTAACTAGGAACTTATTAGTTTTTTGCTTCTCTACTACTACATCCCTTATAGTCACCCTCTACTAGGCTCTTATAAACTTCTTGATGAACAACTATTGTAACTTAGTGAAGGTCTCACTAAACTATTGGGCAATTCAGCATGCCAGTTGAGTGTTATCCCTAACAAGCTACTCAAAAACTATTTGAATAAGAGTGCATCACAACCTCCTGTGTTGCATCAACTAGCTCTAAAATATGCTATGTGTTATTATGGGTCCAACTACCATCAAAGACTTTGAAGGATAGTGGCACAAACCCTTAGGTATCATAATACATTAAATTCTTATAAGTAAGGTATACCCTTTAGAACTGATAAGGCCCCTAGGGTTTGCTCCAATGCCTCCTTCACCTATTTCTCTTTAAACTATTTGATATGCTGCTCGGGCATACTTGTCTATGGGTGTGGAATATTTATTTCTCTCAAATGTGTGTACGACTTTTGGATTATCATTCTCCATAGGTGCAACCTAGTGTAGAGGTGCTTGGCCCTAAAAAGCTAACTCAACTAATATGAGCTCTTCCCCCCCTTCTCTCCATGTGACTAATCTGGTCAACCTTCTACTTTAGTTGGTGGAATAGTCATTGAGTTGAGTCCATTGCCCAACTTTTCTTAACCACAACACCTTGTGCACCAATGTTAAGATGTGGCTTTCTATGTAAGGATGCTCTAGCATCCACCATACGATTCTTTATTGTTTGATCTAGTAGATCATCCTCATCAACATCAAAATTGGCCATCTTATTATCTCGATTATGATGGTTATCTTTAACTATCTATCTGATCATGGCTCTTATTTCCTAACTTTTCTTTATTGTCACTTTCAAATTATTCATAGATCATCTTTTTATAGCTTACTTAATTAGAACTTGGTACATAGATTCATGGATTCTATTGCTGATAGTTATCAAAGTCAGGATATAGATACATTGTATAGTATCTCATTAGACTGAGATTTGCTTGTCTTTGCTATTGTCATCATAAATCCATAATTTTTGAAGGATATAATCCTAACTGAGTAGATAAATAGTATGGCTTTACTCAGACTACACTTCTACATGGACTACCATAGATACTTGATATAGCAAACACTCATTCCCTCGGAACATTATTATTGTCCGTTCATTTGAAGGAAACTTCTATGGCTTGAGCTTTTTTGCTTCACCTAGGGATTAGTTCATATTTCTATGTAGCCCCATAAGAGGTTAACACAAGAGTTAGCTAGCTATGATTATTATGGATTTGTCACACCATTTCTTCTTTTGGGAGCTGGGATTCTGCATATATAGTCATATACTCAGGAAAGCTAGACAAACATGACACATGCATTCCCCTCAACACATAGCTCATATTCCTAAGAAGACATCAGATAGATGACACAATAGTAGAAAACATTATTGAGAGCCTTCACCGATTCACACAGAGACCAATAGGGATACCCGAAGCCCACTTCCAGCTAACTATGATATAGGAGTAGCAGGGACTTCTAACCCTATTCGTGCTCCATCTCCACCATTAGAGGTTCAACCATCAGCAAAGCGGGTAGAGAGTGAGGTCATTTTAGTATTATCAACAAGTACTAGTGGGACTTCCCTAGTTTCTTATGTTATTGATCCTATTAGTGATAACCATATGCATATTGAATAAGATCCATATATAAAGGAATTTGATGCTATAAAGACTAGTTGTGAATCATTCTTATCAGGCTCAACATGGGTGATAGTGAGTGCCACCCAAGATAATTCCTCAGTAGAGCTTGACTCTTGTGTAGATAGCTACACTACTTTTAGTCTGAGGGATATACCTCAAAAGTATTTATCTTGTATGGAACTTTCATGTTTCATCTCTATGATACTCTAGACCTTCATGCTTATCACATTGTAGTTCTTTAAAGAGTTTATGTTAAATAGTGATAGTATTATATCGCCTACTTCTCGGTGTTAACTTAGAAGTTCTACTTGAGCTTTCTAGATTCTGTGTGGAGGAAAATTCTTTGTTGGACTATGTTACACTTTGGGCCTTGAAGCAAGGGAGCTACAGCTATGGAAGTCTCTATGCTGAGATATTGAGTTTGGATTATTCTCACTACATACTATTTACCAGGAGCTCTTATTAGAAACACTCACTGATGTAGAGATTTGCACAACACTACTTTGCATCAAGCCTTTATAGTCAGTCAAGATCTCAAGCACAGTCTAAAAGCCTTAAGATCATACCAGAGAGAACTCTCCATAGTGCATATTGAGTTTCTCAACTTTCTATTGAATTGAGAGAGTTACAGCAGAGAGGGTAATATTTATTGGAGAGAAGGTTTATGGTGAGATAGGCTATCAAAGTTATAAAAGAAGATTGCTCATAAATGGACTCTCAGGTGTCTAAAGTGGAGCAAGTTCTCTATTCATTAGTCCATGACCATGAAGCAGCCTTTCAACATCTTTACAATGCACGAGAGAGATAAGCTACTATGACTTATCGAGCTCATACTACTTCTGTTTGTATTAGAGAAATTCAGACTTATTACCAAAGCTGAAATTTTTTTAACAACTATCTCTCATTATTACATGATACATGAATTTTATGATTGTTAACTTCTTGAATATTATACTATTTCTCTCTTTTATGTTTTTGAATATAATCATTAATAAATAAAAGAGAAAGCAATGAATGCATCATGTTCAATCGAGATGGCACATTTCTTAGGGGGGCAATTTGTTTGCAATTGAAAAAAAAAGGAACATCTTGACTCCAGTGCCGTTGGGCCTAAGCATTGGCTCTGCCACACCTAAGTTTAAAGAGTTTAGAAAATACTAACCACACCCACCAAGAGCCATCCCCATCAGAATAATCGTCTGATGGAAGAGAGGGAGTGGTTAGGAGAGCGAGAGTGGTTGATTAAAATGTGGGAGCAGCTGAGAACCAACTCCTATAAGAAGAGAATGACTGACCATTCTTCTTCTTTTTCTTCTTTTTCCTTTTTGGCCATACTCTCTTCCCTCTCACTACTATGGGCTCTACTACATGCTTTTCTTCTTGCACGAGGTAGGATTACAGGTAAGACTCCAAATGAAAAGTTCTTTATATGATTCCTCACTCTATAGGAAAATCTTGAAGAATTCTGTCATTGATCTTGGATCTGGTACGAAATAAAGATCTTCTCTCCATCAATCTTAGATTTGGAGTAAGGGAGAAGAGCGTGATTATGTTAAATATGAAATCTTAGGCATTGCTAAGATAAAATGCTATCAAAATCAACACTTCAAGATCTCCGTTATCGAACTTGGTTCTGGTGTGAGATGAAAAATCTCCCTCAGCTAATCTTGCATCTAGAACAAGAGAGAAGAGTGCATTTTTTTCACTAAAATATATCAAAACCTAGCATCGTTAAGTTGTTATCCTACCAAAATTTCTAAAAATCATAAAATCACATATTAGAATATAGTCTTCTAACCCATAGCATTGCAGTGCTGATACCCAGCACCACAATATTGAGATCTCAGGATTTTGAACCTTGGTGCTTCATTTCGTAGACCACAACATTGGTGTATGGCATTGAGGCATTGTGACCATTGTCGTAGCGCTGAGTCTTGGTGCCGCAACACTGCCTTCTTAGGTTATAAAGCAAACGTGTCCACCCATAGTGTTGCAATGCTATCCTGAAAGCATTATAACAACAATGCTACTTTGCTTGCACCTAGCTGCTTTTTTCTCTAATTTTAAGCCTAAGTCTCAACATCTAGCATAGAAGCACTAGATTCCCAATGCCAAAGCATTGACTTTTCAGTGCCAAGATGATGACCTTTCAATATACTTTTCTTTAAGTCAGAGATTTTATTTAATTAAATTTCTAACTTATAATAAATATATAAATTATAATTAAGTTCAAAAGATAGCTGACCAGTACATAAATAATGTTAAATAAAATTTTATTACATAAATGGGCTACATAAAATTACAATGGTATAAAAAAGAGGAGAGATACAAATACAAATAAAGGGGAAAAGACTATCCGAGTAATCATAGTCATCCTCCTCCTCTTTTCTTCTAGCTCCGACGGGGTGCTAGCATAGGGGTAGTAAGGAGGCATTGCAGGAAAAGGAACTCTACTCGAACTAGTATTAAAGTTGTAATTTTCAAACATTTAAATGAGTGTTGAGTTAAACTTGTTAATGTAAGAAAATTATTGTTGCTGCTATCCGATATGATAATAAAATATCTTCTCCAATTCCTGCTATGTTGGCTATTTTTTCCCACCCTTTTTCTTAATTTTGAGACTTCTCCACCAATATCTTGGAGTTGCTCAATCAACATCGAAGAGGAATTGGATCTAGACTGAGGAGCACATGAGCTTTCTCCTACTTTTATTTTTTATCCAAATCTTTCCATCATTCTTTTAGTCAAGGGAGCCCTTTAAATAAGCACTTCTTCATCCAGGTCCTCTAATGTACTGGTTATAACACATAAAGAATAAATGAGAGAAGGGAGACCATACCCTAGGGTAGTACTACCTTTAAGCATATTACAAATTAAATTATAAATAATCTTTCCTACATCTATGTTAAAACTCTTTTGAATTGCATAGTTAAAAATGGCTTTATTCTTAGTCCCTTCACTGATGTTACCAATGTGCATCAACTTAGCAGAAATAAAATAATATCAAGCTTTAGCCTTGGCAGTTAGGACGGCAAAGAAAAATTGATAATCTTTTCCTCCCGTCATTTCCAGTAGATAATTGAATTTCTAACAATGAGAAATTGAGGATTTCATTAAAATTGGGGTGATTATTATAGTAGGAAAGATATTGATCATATGCAAATTTTGATTAATTATAATATGCAATAATGAAAGTACTACTACAATTTACTCATTTCTCCTATACAAAAACTTGGTTGTCCTAATGATCCTTTGCATTAATGAAGAACTCTTGCACCATATAGACAACACAAGTAGCGTTGTCATGGGCGAGACACTCCCAGCCTCTCTCATTGATAATCCTCTCCATGCTCCCATGCAAATTATGGAAAGTCCTCTCTAGAATGAGGTGCTTGCTGATGAGCACATGTTGGTTTCTCTCCTCAACATCCACGTTGATGAATCTACCTACATTGCCTGAAGACACCCTCTTCTTGCCCTTCTGGATGGTCTTGAGCAGTATGTTCATCATTTTAGGGCTGAGGAAATGCTAAAAGACTTTAGAATGAAAATTTTGGCAGCATACGGGTTCTAATTATAGGCTAGACCCAGTACAGAGACGCTACTTCTACAATGTTGACACACTGGCCTCTTGATTTTTGAGATACGAGATTAGCATCGTAGTGCTCCATATGCAACGCTTAGGCACCGATCAGCCGATCAAGATGATTACTTTGCCGATCAAAAAGATAATTTATTGATATTTATTACCATTAATTTTGTAACCAACTAGATCTAGAAAGCAAGTCAAACAATGATGGAGAACTGCGATGGTTTAACTCAGCAATGTAGTACTAGTTAAAAGTTCTATCATTTTTTTGATAAATGCACCTGCCAGCTTGTTGACTTTTGAATTATTTTTTGACTGGCATTGTAGCTCCACTTTGGAAGTGCCTTGATGCTTGTCAAATAATCAACCTATTTTTTATTATTCTTTATGACACCTAAACACTACAGTGCTAGGTTTACAACACTGAAGCACTACCCTCTATGGTTTTAAGACTTATAATTCTTCTGATAGTGCTGGGGAGCTGGCTCACCGATGTTAAAGCATTGAGCTTTAGGCACCGATGCACCAACTTCTTGATGCCATAGTGTTGAATTTTTAATGTTGCAAGGCTACTTATACAATACTGAGGCACTATACCCTAGAAATAAAAAAAATCAAATTAAAAACTTTTTGTTTTCCATGCAAACATCCCTATAAACGAATGGCATTCCAAAAGGATGTAAGCCCGATCTATTAGTTCACTATAGGAACACGTAAATTCTAACTAACTTTCCAATTAATGTAGGCCCAATCAATTATTTTCCATGTAAACTTCCCTACCTATTTTGGCATTCCAAAAGGGATGTAAGTAAGTCCAATCTTTCTATTCACCATGCGAACACCCTATAATGGCATTCCAAAGGGATTTAAGTCCAATCTTTCTATTCGTCGTGCAATAGTATTCTAAAGGGATGTAAGTTCAATCTTTTTGTTCATTATGCAAACACCCTAACAGTGTTATAAAAGGATGTAAGTCCAATTTAATAGCTTTCTAATAGATGTAAGTCCAATCTAACAACTTTTTAATAGATATAAGTGCACCCAGTGTTTATAATGCATGCACAATCTAAACCAACATAAACCATAACACCTACATTAAAACTCTGGTTTACTCGGAATATATAAGATGAGGCAACCTATAGTTGCTAATCAGACACCTTGGACATTACAGGTAATAGCCCTCTAATATTAGTAGATTAGAACAACAACTGTCCTGGAATGACGAAAACATAGAATATTGATCAGGACAAACCTTCCATTTCTCTTACAAAGACATCCACACCACACCACTAGACACTAATTCATATTAGAGAGATATGTTTATTTCCAACCTTAATTGAGAGTGGTCTCTTACAGCAGTAAGAGATGTAAGACTATGAATGCTTGTATTCATAGGAAGTTGAACACAAATCTAAAAAAAATTCCTAACAAAATGTTAAAGGAAATCTAGTTGAATATATATATATATATATATATATATATATATATATATATATATATACCTCATGAAGAACAAACTCCTTGAACCTCCTAAAAATATGGCATGGAGGTTTGCAAAGGCATTTTTCCTGAGAAATTAGTCAGATTGCAATTTGACATGGTATGACTCATTTGGATTCATTTGGGCCAACTAGCCAATTAGCTCCTAATTAGGCTATTAATAGGCTTGCTTTAAGTCCTTAGGGCTCTAAGAATGGTCAATTTTAAATGATTATAATCAATTTGGATTTAGGCCCAAATAGTCAAATCAGGTCAATAAGGCTAAGTAGCTTGTTTGGAGGAAATTAGATTTAGTTGTATTTGGGTGATTATGATTGAGGTTAAGATTATTTCAAAGTCAATTGATTGTGGTGCTTGAGGACTTAGGTTAGTTAGGCTAGGTAAAGTCCACTAGTGCAATTCCTTAGCCTTATGTTTGAGTTCTATAGGTCTTTGGATTTGTTTTGGGCATCCTCCTGATCACTAGAGGTGTCTTAGCATATAAGAGAGGAAAACCTTTGTGCTTAGATTAGAATCCTTGGTCCAAAAATTTATGGATGTCAATCCTAACTAAAAGTGAATTCAACACTGAGTAATGGAGAAACCCTACCCCAGTTCCCCTTCTCCTTCAAGGTAAGAATAATATCACTACCTCTCCAAGGTACATATAAATTCTCTTACAATAAAAACCTTACACTTGTTCTCAACTAGAACAAAATCTCTAGTTAAAGCACAAGGCTCAAAGGTAAGGTGAATGAAAATAACAACTAACATGAAAGTATAACTTTACCAACGCACATGTCCTTGAGGGAAAAGAAGAAGAGAAAGAAGTCTACCCACTTTTATCTTCAGTTAAACACTCTTTCCTAGGCATCCTCTGAGATTTCCCATGTCCAACCTACTAGTCAAGCTCCCCAAAAGGGTTTCCATAGGGAGAGAGTTGAATAAAAGTAGAAAAAAATATTTTTTAAAAAAATTGGACCAATCTTATTGTAAAATCCAACATAGTATTATACAATCAATTCATTTCTCTAGGGTTAGGGAATTCTAGACGATATTATTATCCCATCAACCATTACTACTCATACTATATGACCAAGGTTCATACTATATGAATAGTGCAAAGTAGAAATTCAATTATATGATTATTCATCATATATGATCACACCTTACAATATGAATATATTAAAGAAAAATTCTCAAAAATCAAATCCCTTTAATTTTGGATTAAAATCAAGAAATTACTAAAGAAAATCATATAGTATGATTGACATCATACTATGTAAGCAATTAAATTAAAAATAATTTGTAATTAATCAGCTTAATCATGGTCGCATAAATAATTAGCTAAAATAGATAGTCATATATTACAATCATTATCACCTCGTACAATTAATTCAAATGTGACAATTTTTAGAGAACGAACTTATGTATGATGGCTAAAATTAATTAATAAATATGGTAATCATCTAGTATGATAGAGATAATATAATATAATTTTCATTAAAATTATTATTTTCAAATTTTATTTTGTATTATCCAATATGTTTGTGTGCTTGGTTATTTTTATCATTCAATTGTCAAATACATGAAGCCAAATAAAAATAAATACTAAACATGACAACACAACATTTGAACTTGACTTTAGTCTTTCGTCATCAACTGTTCCTTATTTATAATATTCATGGGCACTTTCTTGATTAAGCTTTTGATCAACCATTTTTTGTGCTCTCACAATTAATCTTGATTAGGCTACTTAATTGTAGTTCCAACATTAAAAAGTTGTACACAGTCTGCAAACACAATTGATTAGTGAAAGCAATTGTTCAACCAAAAATATTTGCGATTATCAAAACTTAGAATTTTATGTGTAGGCTCATGGGGTTGATATTAAAATATATATTTAGTAAATATATAAATAAATATATAAAATACAAAGTTGGTAATTTTTATGGTTTCTTATTTTAATTATTGAGTTAATCATGTCATTAAAGGCTCAAAATATACAACTCCTACCCCTCCCACCCAAATTGCATGAAATAATAATGAGGGATATAGAACATTACTAAGAGTGTTCCCAAAAAATTTGAAGCCATTTAGCTTAGTATTTTAGGATTAATTTCATAATTAAGAATTTTAAACAAACCTTAACTATTCTTTGTCTATTCAGTAAACATTAAAGCTTTTATTTTTTTTTCTTGATTCTCCTTTATTCATTGATTCCATAAAATCTTTATTTGTTTTTTTTATTATTTTTTGCAAATAGTTATTTTTTAAGCTTAAGTTAATTAAAATATATTTTAAACCCTAGTTAATTGGATTTATACATGTGGCACTAACTCAGCCACGCTTTACACGCGGCTTGGCACTAGCGTGGCTGACAACTTATGAGATTTTGATCTGAGTCATTTGATCAAATTATGGTTCAGATCAAACCCATGATCTTAAAGGGATTAGGTGAAGTCTATGATTTCGTGACATAATAGCCAGCTATCATAATCTTGGAGGATGGATGACGTGTGATTTGTCTTCTACCTCTGGTGAGAGGCAAATATTGTCCTCCTTTCATCACCAAATTTGAGCTAATTAGGCACAACTTTTTGCTCAAATCATATGCAAAAAAATCAAGAATAAAAAAGTTTTCTTCTGGTTGGATCCTAATGGATTAATTGAACACTTCACAAAGCATGAGAATTCTAAGGGCTTTCTATAATTTTGGAGATTTACCTCTCAAAAGCTAATGTCTTGCGAATTCATTGATAAAAATAGCTTTATCTTGAAAAGATGAGGCCTTGTTGAGAAGATCTCCCCTTGCCTCCTTATCGATTGATCCCGATAACAAAACACCAACATAAGTTTCCAAAGTTTTGTCTTTCTCTAACTACCTATGCTTGAATCAAGCAAGATTTGATTAATTTTGGATTGTGGGGGTGTGAGGAAGGTGATGAATAAATCAATTTGGGGTTTGAAAAGTTTTATGGGTGGTTATCTTTGGTGTGTTTGACCTTGAGAAGGGCTAATGGTGGTTAGGGTTAGGATGCAAAAAGAAGTTTGGGAGCTTAAGGGACTTCCTCTAAAGGTTGAAAGGATCTATTGAGTGCTTAAGGTTTCCTTAATTCAAATCCTACAACACTCCACATGTTAACCCCCATTTTGGTTTAATTAAGCCTTGGGGTGGTGGTTGTGAAATGGCTGGAGACTGGTGAGGTGAAGGTGTTCCAATGGATGGCTAAATTTGAGGTAGTGGGGAGAAGTGGACCAACAAACGAGAGTGAACCAAGGGTTTTCCAATGGTGATTTAGACTTTACTTGGGTGAATGGCTAGGCAAACTGGATTTGGCTCATGCTTAGTCAGCTTGGGTGAGCTCAATGGGTGCTAAGGAAACTGTCCAAGCTAAAGGAGATGGATGACCCATGGTATTTTGGGATTTTATTATCTTTTAGACTCTTAGTTCACTTGGTTTTGGGCTAAATCTAGTTTTCCATGGGTTGGGTTCACTAGGGCAAACCCTTGGTCGTCCAAATAAGAGTCATCCAAGTTTGGTTGGGTTAAGTTTGGCTCAACATGATGTGTTTTGGTCAATTTGGATCAAGTGGACTAATTAATCAAATTGGAGCTAACGAACTATTGGGTTATGTTCAAATATCAATTTGAAATGTATAGCTTGGCCCAATTTAGCTTGGTTTGAGATCTCACATGGTTCATTTAAGCCTATTTGGGTTAACTGAATGACTTGACCAAACTGGATTGCAATTTGGCATGGGTTGTATTTAATCTTCTATGTGTGATGATTGTAAGGCATTGGGTTGATCCAATTTAGCTTGGATTGGGCTTAATTTAAATTTGATCATATAAGGTTCAATTAGGCCAACCTGAGCTAAGTAGAACAATTGACTATCAATCATACTTGTTTAGTACCCCTAATGCTTTCGATAAGGCCAATTTCAAGTGGTTTCATCTTAATTTGGATTTGACTCATTTAGGTCCAAATGAGTCATATTGGGCAAAGTGAGTCAATTGACCATATTAGACTTCATTTAGATAAGGTTTGGATATGATTCATATTTTGAATATCATTAAGTTGATTAGATTGAAGCTAATTCAGTTTTGGTTTAAATTTGGACCAAACTACCCTAAATGGGCAAAATAGGATAATTTGGGTTAAGTGGCACAATTAACCTATTTGGGGGCTAATTATGTATAATTTGTGTTTGGCTAAATTATGTTTAGGGCTAGAATTAGTTTTAATTTTGTTTGGCCTAGTGGAGTTTAAGTTGACTTGGGTAAGGTAGGGCCCACTAGTTTAATGGAACTATCCCTAAGGTTGAATAATATTAGCCTTAGGTTTAGATTTGGTGTTCCCTTAATCACTAGAAGTGTCTTATAGCTCTAGGTAGAAAAATCTTAGAGCCCAGATAAAATTTCTAAGATTAAAAGGGATAAATGTCAACCTCACTAAAAGTGAGATCAACAAACCTCTTTGTCTTTCCCTTATAGTGCCATTCGAGGTGGTAAGATCTTACCACTACAAAGGTTAACTTTGGTGATTTCTTCGGCTCAAAGGTAAGGGCAGTGTCAACTTTATCCTCAAGGATGCTCAAGTGTTCTCCTACTAAGCTATCAAGATGTAAGATTTATAATTTATTGTTAATAAGTAAACCATGTATGTTAATAATAAGAATGTCACTATTTAAGCTAGACTCATAAAATATTTTAGGATTGTCACGGCACACAAATCATTCTTAGAATTATTTTTAAAGGGATCATTTTTTTAATGTTTTATTTTTATTATTTTTTTATAATATCATTATAAAAAATAAAGACATAAATAGAACTTTCTTTTAGCAACATTTCATTAGGATCTAAATAGAATGATATTAAGTAAAGGGGATGTGAGGTTTGGCCCTACCATTCTCATCAATAATAATTTTATTAGATATAAATTTTTTCTCTTTTTTCACACTCTCTCCTAAACTTCTATTGGCTCAGGGTTTTTGGAGGGGCTAAAAAATAGTTTTCCCCCCAAGTCATCTACTCAAACTTGCTGATCAAACTAGATGGTTGGCTTCTGAGTTTCCTAATGGATCTATAGAGAAAATTTTAAAGCTTTAATTAGAAACTTTTTGGATGAATGAGATAAAGCTAAATCTCATTCATCAAAATGAAAAGCATCCTCAATAGAGATATATGGCTCACTTGTGCTTACCTTGACTAACCCTTGTCCAAGATCAATAGGGTATTCTTTTGGGATCATAACTATCCATATTTTAAAGTTTCTCTCAAGATAGTCTTTGAGTGTAAAGTTGTCTTCAATCACATGATCAAACATGCAGTGGTAAAAATAATAGTTGAGATCATTAACCTTGTCCACTTCATATGACTTTATGGAATCACACAATTTAAAATCTTTTCTTTAAAAGTAATGGAAAATTATTTCCTTGGCACTATATATTATTATTTTGATGGTCGTGGTTATTATTGTTATGTATGAAGATGGAGTTTCTCTGGTTGTACTCTCATTGGTGTCTTCTGTCAATTTTGTACTAAAATGGACCCTAACTACTTTTTAATACTCTCTAGATCTTCTGCCTCCCCAATCTAATACAGGCCGATCTATCATAAATGACAAGCAGGATGCTTCCTTCTAAAGACAAGAGGACTTACTCAAAGTTTTTCGAAGGTTCTAATTTTGAATCCCTTCAAAAGAAAGCCCACTAAGATGTGAATATTTTTAAGCAAGATTTCCATGGAATGTTTCTCTTATAGTTGTGAACCATAATTCATGCTCAAGTTTCTCCACCACAAGATTAGTCCGAGACTTATTCAATTTTTGTTTCTTAACTACTAAGTCCTCAACTATGATGTAGTGTTGTGCTTTTAAAAAAAACCTTTTGATGAATAATACATCTAGTTTAGCAAAGGATTGGATGGATCTATTTGGTAGCTCAGCGTGCCAATCGACTGCCACTAAAAGTAAATTGCTAACAAATTATTGTAATGGTAAAGCATTGTTCCCTATAACATTAAAATAGCTAGCTCTAAAGTTAACCAAATGCTATCGAGGATTGCTTATGCCATTGAAGATTTTGATGGAAAGGGTAAAAAATTCCTTACGATATGGAACAACATCAAATTTTCATGGGTATTCTCTACCTTTTGGAATAGTTATAGTGGCTTGGAATTGAGGTAATGTTTCTTTGAATTGCTATTCAATCAATTGTTTGATATCCTTTTCTTGTGTACGATTCTTATCATTTTCATGTCTTGGTTATGGTCACCTAAATGAAATAATACCTCCTTACTTATAGCTATATGGGTAGACTTAGGTTGGTCTACTTCTCTTTGGGTTTGTTGAGATATATAAGGCTAGCCTTGGAAGGTTAGCAAAATAGCCATCCTGTCTTCTACTTTCTTGTCCATTTAATAGATTTAGTGATCCTTATTTTAGAGTTTGAATTGATGGTGAGTCAAGTCCAGAATAATGCCTTCCTCTATCACAATGTCTTGGAACTCCTCGAACTCCCACCAAAATGACTTTGCATCTTCTATGAAGATATGGACATCCATCATCTCTAAGTCTTTGCCTAAGAAGTTATCTTAATCTACATCAAAACAACTCTCTATGGTTAATCTTTCTTTTTCTTTTTCTTTCATAATGCGAACTTATAGTTCTCCTATGATTTCTCTGTGATATTTTTAAACATATAGTTTAGATCAATCAAAGTATATGGTACATATACCTCATCATCTAAAATCATGTTTTGGGCTTGTAATCCTTCTTTCTTATTTGACTCTTCTACTTCTTTCATTTCATCTTCTTTTGTATCTTTCTTACCAGCCTCAACATCTTAATTCATAAGTTGGTCTTCTTCTTCAAGAGTGGCTCCTCCCAAGTCAGGTCACCTATCAGCGGTCACCTTTAGCATGTAAGGACATGGCTTCAGAGAAGGTTCCCACCACTGGTAAGAGGTGATGATACGGAACTTTGTGTATGTGGATTAATAGCAAGTGATGGACTTAGTGATGTATAATGTGATTTGGTGGGTTACCCCTCATGCTAGTTAGATGCTATGGAAATTTGATTTCTCTTTACTATAAAGTAGGATTTTTTAGTTTTGGATTGTATGGCATTCTTGATCTTGTCAAAGTCTACCACAAAAATTCCATCATTCTAGCTAGACCTAGACTTATCTTACTAATAGAAAGCATCAATGACAACTAACACAATTTTGGGTATGCAGGATGCCTTGTAGTTCTAGGGGTTGACCTAGCTATGACACTAGGCTCATCATTATTGGTATTCCTAAGAATTTTCCTTCTATAAATCAAATTTTTTTTATTTCATAACCCTGAGGACATCCTCTTTGGTGCATCTAGAGGCATTTTCTATCATTTAAACAATCAATCATAACCTCTAATAGTGTTCTTAATTGACTTGATTGGCTAAATTTTGTACTTTGTACTCAACATGGTAGGGAAGGGACTCACATCTATTGTACACTCTTCTTCTCCTATGTAGTAAAAAGTGGGTGGAACTTGCTCTCTCCCAAGTGTGAATAGTTGTCAAGAAGGGTAGACCCCTCCTCAACCCTAACTTCTTCTAATGCTTTCATTTTGTCTAAATTTTCTTTTTTAACATCGTCCTTCTCAATCTCTTATCTTCATTTTTCCTTTCTTTGGATCCTAGTCAACTTTGAGGCATGAACCAATATCAAAAGTACTCGATGCAGTGAGGGGAGCTGACTCAACTAAAAGTGGCTAAGTTTTCTTTCCTAAGGTCTCAACCTAGAGTCCACAGTGATTATAAGGGCATGAGAGTCAGCCACTCTCTTCTTATCAAAAGAGGTTGCATGAGCAGTTTGGCTACCTTCATGTCCCAAGTAAACTCTAAGATGGTTTCTTCCTCTTAATAGCACTACTACTGATAGGAGTAAGGGTGATTCAATCAAATCTCATATTATTATTATCAAAGCTAGACCAAAACTTTATGATGGAACCATTAGATAGTTTTCCACTATCAATAGAGAAGTTGATGCCAAAGTTGATGAAGAAGATAAGTTGACTAACCATTTTTTATAAATATATAAACAAAGATTTTATATCAATTAATTATTTTTAAGCATTTTTATGAAATTGGAGGAATTTTTTAAAATTCTAAAAATCCTTACCTCAAAATACACTTGTGGTAAATGTATTTAAGACAAAGAGAAGTTATTTATGGGCTCCATACCATCACTCATTCTCAAGCTTTCATAAAAGCCTTGGTTAGGACAAGGAGAAATTTTTTTTATAATTTGAGAGAATTTTTCAAATTCCAAAATTTTTAATTTTTTTAAAATGGAGTTGAATTTGTTTTACCTGGGCTAAGACCCAACAAATTGACTCATCAAAAATTTTGAGATTTTGAAGAATTTTTAAATGGTTTTAGAAAGAATTTAAAACTATTTTGGACCCATTGGGGGATCCAAGAGAAGATTCTAAAACTTAATCAGTAGGCTAAGCTAAATAAGAAATTCTAGAACCTGAATTAGAGAATGCTGAGGAAACTCAACCAAGAATAAAATGGAGATGTATCCCATTGAAAGAATGGCAGCATAAGCTTATGAGTAGCATAAACTTATCACCAATGTTTAGAGAAAAATGCCAACTTCTAAACATGAAGATAGGAACAATTTTCTAGAGATGTTACTAGAAAAATCTATGGGGATTTAAAGTGGATACCATGAAAATCTTGGGTGTTCTTATCTAAGTAATTGAATATGAAATCAAGGAATAATATACCACCATGAAGATACAATTTCATTCTATGATGAATTTAGTTACTTAATAAAGATTTTTAAGGCTAATGGTCTTCATGTGTCAGAGATTTTTTCCTTGCCTTATATAGATTAATAATATAGTGTTTATTTTAACCTTTATTAGAAGTTTTCAATAGAGGCAACCCCAATAGTTAATTACATCTTAAGAGAAGAAACATATCCTAAAAAAAACTCTCAAGTGAAGAAGTTTTCTTTCACCCTTATGGCTTTTAATGTTTAATTTTAATATTTCTAAATATGGAAGTGCAATGGGACAGATAAAGTAAAATAGTTCTTTTAGATTCCAAATGAAAAAAATGAAGTGTTTTAATATTAGGAAGCCCAATAAGTACTTCAACATATTATATAATTTGGCTTTTATATTTTTGAAATTTAGATTTCTTTTATTTTGTATTAACATTTTATTAAAAAGTTAAGACTTATATGCCAACAGCACAAGACTTTGAAAAAGTCTAAGAAGTAAGGACTTATGCTTCTAGTAGGGAAAAATAAGTAACCTTAGAACTTATAGTTAGAGATGCTAACACATGACAATAACTTGAGCTAGGCTAATGGGGAAAAGGGGCTTATAATTCCCATTAAGGAATGAAAGCCTTGCCTCACTCTTTAGTACTTATAACATGCCTAGCAGTGTGGCTAGCTAACACCACCTATGCTTCAAATTCATTAGTCAAATCTTATAAAATGCAAGATAGTTTAAACTAGTATTAAATTGGAGAAGGATCTAAGAATCTAAACTTATTCACTAAGTCTAGGATCATGAATGGTTTTTTATGCTTTTAACTGTTGTAATAATTTAAAATACAAATTTAATTTTGCTTAGCTTTGACTTACCATTTTAAAGAGCATGAGAGTTAGAAGTTTTGCTTGAGGTGAAACCCATTCTTTTCAACATCCTATCTTACAGTTGAACCTAAAGATGAATTCTATTGATTTTAAGCCTTCTTAATGAAATGTTAGGATTTTCATTAACTCTTAGGTTTGGATTAAGTTTAAGTAAAATTATAATTACTTGAAAGACATTTTAGGATTAATGATCATAAGTTATGATTTACTTAATGATATCCTTCAACTCTTATTATCACTTTAATACTTCATTTTTATTTCTAGACATTTGAGTTTTTTGGCAAATGGTATGCAACTATACCCATAATGAGATGTAGTTAGAAACAATTATAGGATAAATCAAGTAGAGAAGCCAAACTTCTTTATAGTATTTAAAATGTAGTCGTAGGGAGTCAACACAAATCTTAAGAAATACTTATTGAAATTATCAAGTACGACATCAAATAATGAAATGTTATCTCAAAAGATAATAGCATCATTCTATAATAAACTCAATCACCTAATAAGGACTCCTAAAGCTGATGGGTTTATCTTTCTCCTACCTTTCATGGATGAAGTATTAAACTGTATTACAAGATCCTTATAGGGGCAAGCCTATATTTTTAATTATATCTTAGAAGATAGGATCTTCTGAGAAAACTCTCGATTAAAAAAGTCAATCATCGTCACTATGGATGTCAACAAAGGATTACTCAATTTGAATAATCAAGTGAAAAAACTCAAATGAGAATAGTTCTTGATAGAAGTGAAGGGGAATAAGTAGAGAGCATTTGGATACTAGAAAGCCTAATAAATGCTTCAATCTATTCCATATTATTCGAAGGTGAGATTTATTATGTTTGAGTTAACAAATTAATAGAATTCTTAGGCTTATATCCCAACAACATATGATTATGGAAATACTTAAGAGGTGAGTACTTAATATGCCCATAGCATAGAGAAATAGGTAGCTTCAGATACTAAAACTAGAGTGCTTCAGTATAAGCTAGAAGCTCGACTTACTTCTACTTGAAGAAATGGGATGTAAAGGCATACTCTTACCTAGGAATATGGACCAATTTTGACTATTCTAAACTTACAATCACCTAGAAGGGCTACTAACTAACACCACTTACACTTAAATTTGTATGGACAAAAAAGTGCAATATAGATAGCTTGTTGTTTATTAGAAAAGAATTTTAAGAGCCTAAACTCACTCTTTAAGATTCAAAGATCATGATTGGTATGAGAATGCATCTAAGTGATGCAATAAAAATTCAACTTGAAAGTATTTTTATACACAAATTATTTAAAAGACTTGGGTATGTAATTACACCTATAATGAGATGCAGTTAGAAAGAGGTTGTGGACTAAATTAAAAGAAAAGTTAGACTTCCCATAGAAGGGTAGTCATCCTCATAAGTTAAATGCCCCTTATGTGCAATGAAAGAAGAGCCTAATTCAAGGAGGAATGAAGAAATATGAAATTCAAATTTACAAATTCTTAGGGTTTCTAGTTGTTTTAGACTTTATGACTAAAGCTTTAATAGAGTGAAGTTATGTGTTATATTCATTTAATTTGAATGGATTAATTAATATTGATTTGAAAATTTAATTTTATCATATAAGCCTATTGCACAAATTAGGCTTTTGTAATAATAGCACCATTACAAAAATAATCTATGAAAAGCATGTTATTTTATTGAGCACCCAAAATAAACACACCAAAACACATCAAATTAATTAAAGAGAATGGTCGAGGTGGTCATGATCCACTATACACCCCGAAAAAAAAAAGAATAAAAATGGGTAGTCATGCTCTGCCATTATACAGCTTGGTCTAAGCTAAACATTGCATAAATAAAAAGCCAATGGATGTCTTCTTATCTTCAACTTCAAATGTTGGGTTCTCCACATTCCACGAAGCCTCCTAGTTCAAGCCTTCTAGGCACTACTCATCCTATACTCAATAGCTCTAATCCTAATTGTATTTCAAATTATATTTGAAAAGCAAAGTAAAATTATAACTACATCTACAAAATAAAGGTTAGCTAGAACACACATACACACCAAAATATATTCCATACTATGGAGTTTAGTACTAACTAGTGTCCAAGCTCACCTATCCTATCGAGTTATGCTTCAGGATATATAGAACCTACAAGAAAAATTCATTAATTTTAAACACATTATGACATCTCCTTTTATTGAGCACAACCTCTTATAGAAAATAATGTTTGTTTAATATCACCCCAACATCCAATCTATGAGCTTACTATGGAGAAAATTTATGACACCATATAGATTTTAAGAATTTCTTATTTAAATAACTGAATACATCATTAAAGAATAAACATATTATCTCGAAAGATAAATATGCTATCTTATAATGAATTTAATTATTTAATAAGGACTCTTAAGGCTAATGGACATTTTAATATTTCAAAGATTTTTTTCCTGAACTACATGAAAAAGTAGGATAAGGTTTATTTTATATTGGGTTCATAGTTTCCTATAAGAGCAAGCCCATATAGTTAATTGCATCCTAGGAATAAAGTAATTATTCCTAAGAACACTCTCAATTAAAGAAATAAACTTTTATTTCCATGGATATCAAGGCTTATTTCAAAGGATTGCTAATTTAGAAATGCAACAGGGAATGCTTCAAAGGGAAAGAGTTCTTTTCAGAGACCAATAGGGATTAAGCAGGAAATGACTAGATATTAGGATGCCCAATAGGCATTTCTATCTTATTATTGGGCGTTATATTTTTTAAATTAAATTTATGGAAATTTTGAGTTAATATTTTATTAGAAATTTAGGACTTAGATTCTAATAGCACAAGATTGTAGAATTTCCTAGTGGTTGAAGGCTTACTCCAATAGGATGCTTCAGAACCTAAATTTACAATGTTTCTGACATAAGTCAAAAGTTCATCCTAATGTAAATTTTTTAGAAATTATTGGTTCATTTCCTACTAGACAAAAATGAACAAATCCCTAACTCTTCTAGACTTATAACCCGCCTGAAATGGTTGCCAGCTAACACCACCTAAGAAAATTTGAAAATCAAGAGTCTACTTTTATGTATGTAAGATGCCTGGGCTATTACATTTCGGAAGGATTCTAAGAACCTAACTCACTTCTTAACTCTAAGATAATGTATAGCATGTTATGCACCTAACTAATGCAATAAAATTCATCTTTTATGTATTTTGACTCACAATTCATTTTAAAGGCCTTTGGTATGCAATTCATACATATAATGAGATGTAATTAGAAAATGATCATGGGCCAAATCAAAATAATAAGACACACTTCACTTAGGAAGGGTTGGTCACCCTCAAAGGTTAAATGCTCCCATATGTGTAATCAATGAAGTGCAAAATTCTAAAGAAATGGATAATATGCTCTAATGGTTTGCAAAAGCTAATTATTTATAGTTGCTTTTATGTATTCTTAGGACTTTTAACTTAAGTGAAGTAATACATTTTTATTTTATGTTTAAGTTGTTTAAATTTAGTGGGGTAGAAAATTTTAATAATCCTAATAGTTTAGCATTTCTAGGCAACATATCACAAAGCACATCACAGAAAGAAACCTAAAAAATACATGCATTTCTATTGCACACCTCAAAATAAATCAAGTTATATTAAATTAATAAAATAGGTTAATGCATGTACCATTATACACCCCCAAAAAAAGAGAAAAATGGGCAGCCGAGTTCTTTTTTTACACAGCCCAAACTAGAACTAAAAGTTTAGATCTATGGGGATCTTCTTTCAATATTATCATTTTCTTCATGGGCCTCCACGAGCTTCACGAGGGACCACTAACTGGCAAAGTCAGCTCCTGCTATTCCTAAGCCCCATAAATCCTAACCTAATGCTAAGCTCAAATTATATTTTAAAATTCCAAAATAAATTCCTAATCCCTATAAACTAGATGTTAAAAAATATGCATAGCACATCAACAGTTTATATGTTAAAAATATGAGATTATGATTAATTGCTTTCCAAGGCCACTTGTCCTATTGAGCTATGCTCATGGACTTAAATAACACTTCCAAGCAAATAATATTTATTATTTATTTTATTATAGTGGTCCCTTTAAGCATATCCCACTACAGAAAATAGCATTAGCCTAAAAAGAATGCTCTAACATCTAGACAAGCATGTAAATAATCTTAAACATTCAGTCTAAAATATTACAACAAAAAATAAGAAAAAACACAACATCATTCCACATCACAGATCATTGGCTTAACCTAAGTCTAAGGTCGGTGGCCTAATAATCTGTGTGAAAAAGGGCTTGTGTGGCCTGACTGCCCTAGGCTTTATTTCAATTTAAATTTAGTGTAAGTTCAAAGTTTTGTTCAATTAACTGTTGGGTGATTTTAATTTAAGTGATTTAGTTTATTTATGATTTAATTTCATTTTTAAGTTTATGTTTATGTTAAGGTAGAATTTAAGTTTTAAAGAATGAAGAATAAATTAAATTTTATTTTGGGTGGAACCCATTATATTCATTATTCTAATTCTAATGTATTGAGATTTTCATCTAAAGACAAAAATTCATTCTAAGGTACTAAGAACCTAAGTATCTTAATTAACCATTTTTTTTTTGAATTTGTATGAATGGTTTATTTTCAGTTAGGTTTGAATTGATTAGTCTTCAATTCTTTTTTTTGAAATTGATTTTAAAATGGTTAGGATTTATTCTTCTTCTATTTCTTTTGATTTGATTAATATTTCTTAAATTGATTTATGGCCTTTAATTAAAATTTAAGTGTTTCTTTAAACCTTAACTAAGATTTAATCATTTATTATGATAAGGTTTAATTTAATTTTTATTTTAGTTTGATTTGATTTCAAATGATTTTATTCATTTATTTTTCATGCTATTTAATTTTTATATTGTGTAGGATATGTATAATTTCATGACTTAGATTTTTGATTAAATATTCATTTAATCTCAGATGCTATAATTATTTAATCTATTTGAATGGAATTGAATCGATTTCATTCATTTGTTTCATAAATGTTTATGCTTATTAGCTTAAATAAGTTAACAAGGTTAATTTAAGTTGTTCTTTAACTCAAACTTAGTTTAAATGTTTTGATTTCATCATTCATCATTTAAGTGATCCATTATATTTTAATTTCATAAGTTAAGAGAATTCATTAACTTATGGATTTTTAATTCATCATTTAGTTTGGTTTTAATGGAATACTATATTTCAAATTTTTATTATTGAATTAAACCTATTAGGGAGAAGTTTTGCTTATCCATCACAACCCAAGAAACTTAGTGAATGAAGTACTTAAGATATCAAACTTAATCTAAGCCATTCTAAACTTTTAGGTTATTTAGATTTAGTTGATTTGATTAATCATTTTCATTCTTATTTGAAATTACATTATTTATTCATTAATGTCCAATAGATTTAAAGTGATTGCAATATTAATAAATTTCTTATTTGGGTATAAAATTTAGAGGTTGATTAATTTTGATTTTTAATTGATTAATTGATTTGTTATAAGTTTATCCATTTAATGATTTAAGATTTGATTAACTTTGTATTCTGAATCATTTCATAAATCTTAAATGCATAACTAATTAAATTCCTTAACTTCAAAGAGTTAGAAATTTTTCTTAAGTGTTATGATGTTAATAAAATGTTTTAAGTTAATTCCATATTTTTTTATAAATTCTATAATTTTATGATTTATTATTTGATTTAAATTGACCTAAGGATTATAAATTCTATAACTTCTGATCCATTAGTCATTTAGCTTTGAAATTTTCATAGCAAGTGGCGTTCCTTACCAATTTCAATTCCCTAAAGTTTCATCTTGATCAGATGAGTATTTTAGGATTAATTAAGATTTTAATTATTTTATTAAAACTTAAGTTAATCTTAATTTAGAAGGAATTAATTAGGGTTTTAAATTTCTTAATTTTCCCTCTAAAAGGTGAATCCATAGAAGGCTCATTTAGAATTTTTGGAGTTTGGTTGATTTTTTATGATTTTTCAAAATTCAGATTAATTAATTAATTAATTTAGTTTAATTAATTGCTTAAGTAGGTTATTTTGAGCTTTATTAAGTTCCAAAAATTTCTAATGATATTTTAGATTCATTAGGGTTTATTATAATGATTTAAATTGATTTTATAGTTTTCTCCTAATTTTATTGTATTAATTCTAATTAATTTCATTAAATTAAGGCTTATGGCTTGAAAATTTTTTATTTTTTATTTTAGTTACCAATAAATCCACAAAATTTTATATAAAGTGTATTTATACCTTAATTTCATATTTCCAAAGTTTCAAAATGCTTAGATTAATGATTTGAGTTTAATTTAGGTTTGATTATTTTCATTCAAACTCAAATTAAATTAAAAATACCCAATAAATTTTAAGAATTTTGGGCTTAATAAATTCCTATCATTGAGATGCATCCATAGAACCATTATTTATATTTTTTGGTTGAATATTTTATTTAATGTTTTTTTTGAAGTTCTATATATTTTATTTGTATTTAATAAATTCAAAAAATCTAAATTTTCTATTTAACCAGTCAATGCCCTTGCGGCCCTAATTGAGCATTGTTTGACACGTGATATAACACCACTAGGCCAGTTGGATCCACATTGATCTAGCTCAAAAAGCAACGGTGGATGCATGCTTTATTATGGCCACTCAATGATCGATCGAATGATCACAATTTCACCCAAAATTTTTGAAGTGAATTAAATCAAGTGCTACAGCTAGATCAGAACTATCCATTCTTAAGCTAGAAGGAATGGATTGCTTAGATTTTGTCTTATTCTTGCTGGTGAGTACCTTAGACCATCTACCTTTAAGGTGAAAAATCCCATGATCCAAGGAGAATTTTCATGAGTTTGCGATTGCAAAATGATCAAGACTCCAATTAGAACACATTTGCATAATTTGATCTCGCTTAAGATCAAATTCTCTTCACAAAGGACCAAATCGAAAAGGGTGGTCGATTTTGATGCATACCTCGGCAACGTCAATCCGTGGTGGTGGAAATTCTTCAAACACATTCGTTGAGATGCGAAAAACCTCTAGGAAAGAAGAATCAAGTTATTCTCTTCAATCATTGTGGAGGCAACGCTCTACCTCTTCGCCAACGAGTTTAGTCAAAATCTAGCTTGTTGGCATCTTGAGATCCGGGGAAGGGGTCGATTCTTCTTCTCTTCACTTCAGGAACATGTGTGAATGATAAAATTGCTTAGAGAAAGCCTCCTTCCTCTCTTTTCATATATGGTCGAGTGCTTCTCCCATGGAGAAGTCAAGTGAAAATTGGCCGTGGTGATTATCCCTTGGACTCTTGCTGGAAGGGGTGGTTAGTTTATTGGAGTAAATCTAATCCAGTTAACTGAAGAGATAAGAGAATTTAGAGGAGGGAAGGATGGGTTTGACTTCATTGCTTTGAATTTGCATTTCTTTCTTCCATTACTCCACATAATCTCTAACTCTATAGTTTTGGGCTATTTTCACCTCATTTGAACTAAAGTATGATCAGTCTTAATCAAGTTGAAGGTGGTCGTTGAGTTAGATTAACTCAATGTTGGTTTCTGTTTGGTGATTATACTTGGTTTGATACCAAATTGATTTGAGTGATTTTGATTATATTTTCTTTGATTAATAGATCTTTGATTTTAACTTAAATCAATGTTGATTGATCAGTAGATCATTTGAAAGTCAATTGATCCATATTAGATGAGGGTTTGATATGGTTTGAGCTAGGTTTGGCTTTTTTGAGCCTAAATGGGTCGAGTGAAATTTCTTAGTTTGAATGGCCTTTTTAGGATTTAGATTTAGATTTAGTTATATTTAGTTGACCATTTGCAATGATTATGATCAATCAAATTTATTTGATTTTGATTTTAACCCAATTAAACTAAATTGTGCTTAATGGGTCAAAATGAGTTCACTTGGGTCAAATGACCAAATTGATCAAATTAAACTTAATGATTAGTTGAATTATGTTCAGTTAGGATTTCTAAATGATTTTGGACATTCAATTTGAATGGATTTTAGTTTAATTTGTGTTTAGGTTCAATAAGGTCCACTTAGGCTCATTTAGATAAAGTGATCTAATCAACCCAATTAAGACCTTCTTGAATTTAGATTTATTTAGATTCATGTTTAAACATATTTATTTGATGATTTTGAGCCATTAAAATGATTTAATTTGGTTAAATTTTAGTGAGTTGACCTTTAATTTGGTAGGGCTCATATAAGTCAACTCTATGTCAAATGATTGACCATATTTGACCTTCATTTGAATTTAGTTTTAAATACATTTATATTCATGCAGTGACTCTATATTTTATTTTATTTGGTTTGATTTCAATTTCTTTGAATTTAGGTGGTTTTGAGCTTAAGTAGGTTAATTGGGTTCATCATCCCAATTAATTTGATTTAAGCTCAATTGAATTAAATTTCAATTAAAATGTGTTTAATTTGATCACTTTTGAATTTAATTTGAAGTTTGGTTTGGATTCACTTAATCCTTATTGAGTTAAGTCAAATCCTAGAAAGGTTTACTAGTAAAGCCTAGTAAAGTGTCATAAGTGCCTAATCGGGAAGCTCCTAATCTATGATTATGTATCCTAATTACTAGGATTAAGGTTGATGCTAACTTCATCCAAAAGAAAAGGTCAATAAATGGACTCCCACTATGTGTAGTGGACTGACTAGAGTATACTGCACATATTGGCATTAATCGAATTAGTCAACAGAACTACAAATAACCAATGTTTGCAAGGCTTTAAATTTTGTTTTGAACTTTGGAATTTAGATTTAGTTCTAATTTTGATTTAAAATTTTATTTTGAATTTGATTGTAGAAGATAGGCATAAATATGCCTTAAGTTATTTTGATTTAAAATGATTCATTTTTAAGAAACTTAGGTTCATTAGTCTCTAAGAAGAATAAGAATATTATTAGAAAAAGACTCAATAAAGAATCTAATCCTAACATGATCATGATAGCCAAAAAGGATGCCTTCAAGGGACTTTTATTCTGATCTTGACTACAATAAATTTTCAATAGCTAATATAGAAAGAAAGTAGTAGGACTAACATCTTTCTAAGTGAGGTAGTCTAAATGACAAGCCAATTTTAAAGAAAGGATTTATAGGCAGACCCTAAGGTTATCTTTTTCTAGAAATGATGTCAATATGGATACTCACTCCTCTCCAAATTACATGATCTTTAACCAAAAATGGATGCCACTGGGGGACTTACTCTTATCTAGTTAGCTAATAGGAAGAGGTCTTTAATGACTTTATTCCAACCTAAATAATTGAGCTAAGAAAAATGGGCTTTAAATATCTTAGTTTCTAATAGGTTGGGATTGTATGGACTTCCTAGCCTAAGTAGTCTATAGGAATGGGGCTTATTTCAATCCCTTAATTTCTTTTATTTTGAACTAGAAAAGGGGTCACAAAGATTTAAATCTTAATCTAGTGAAATTTAGCTAACAGGAAGAGGCCTTCAGTGGCTTAGTTCCAACCTAAATAGCTTAAAAAGAAAAGGGGTCCAAATAACTTAATCCTATCCTAATTTTCTTGAAAGGATGTATGTTAAGGGACTTATTCCTATTTTGGTAGCTATTAAGATGGGGCTTTTAGTAGCTTAAATCCAACTTAAATAGCTGAAGTGAGAAAAGGGGTCTTGATGACTTAATCATAACCCTTAAATTTTGACTATTAGGAAAAGGGTCTTGGTGACTTAATCCTAACCTAGATAGCCTATTTGACAAGAATGAGTCTCAATGACTTAATCCTATCATCATCTTTTAGAAAGGATGTCGCTTACTAAGAGACTTACTCTCATTTAGTTAGCTATTAAGAAGTGATCTTTGATGGCTTAATTCCAACTTAAATAGCTAAGGAAATGGGTCTTAATGACTTAAATCCTAATCCTTAAATTTTAACTATTAGGAAAGGGGTCTCAGTGACTTAATCCTAACATAGATAATCCATTTGACATAAAAAATAGGAATGGTGCCATGATTGGCTTACTCCAAACCTATGAGAATGATACACAAAGGCTCACTCCAGACCCAAGAGATTTATAGAAAGGGTGTCACAAACGAGTTTAAGAAAATTTGCAAAAATCTAAACCCTTAAGATACCTCAGTCACAATTTAATTCTTCTTCCAGGACTAATATCCAAAAATAACCTTCTAATGCCTCATCAAAAGTACAGGGCCTTTTTTTTTAGATAAAAAGCATAATAATTTATCTATCTTTTTTTGTACATCTCCTAGTCCAAACATATTGAGATTAATCTTTTATAATTACATTTTTATTTATAATATTATTTTTATTTATATTATTTTTTAATAAGATCAACTAATTTCACATAAAAAAAATATAAGTGCTGATTCTTTTGCAATTGAATTTCTTTATTGAAATACTTTTCTCTTCAATGAAAATAACCTAAGAAAATATCATCATCAAATTTACAATTAAACTTAACTAAATATTCTTTTTTTATTAATTAATATAAATTTTATAATAGAAAATATATAAAATAATAAATTTTTTATTTTTATAAAGAATAATTCATAGATGTCTTGTTCAGAATCAGTTTTTAATAACTTTTATTTAACATATAAGATGCAGTGTTTAGGGCTTTTCTTAAAAAGTATTTAAATTATTTATACTTCGCAAGAATAACTTTTTTAATTTTACTAAGGGTCTGTTTATGGCAGCTATAGCTATTTGAAAAAATAGCGATGGAACTGCTATAGAAGAAGAAGCTCTCTAAAAAGTTGTGATGAGATTACAATTTTTGTTTATTTTGAAAAAAAATCAAAGCTCAACTTTCTGACTACCAACATACTCTATTGTCAAGTTTAATGACAGAACTTTCTCATCTTAGCCTCTTCAAAATATAGCTGGAACACAATTTTCCAAATGCTTATTGTGGTGTGATTCGAATCGCATCATACCTCTATTGCCTTCCAAACTCCCCTTAAGTTAAATCTTGATTAAATCTCAAATGGCCCCTTAACATTTTTATTGGATATGAATTTTTTTCATTTTTTTTAGCAAGGATCTGTCAAAAGGGGCACTATGTACATATCACATAAAATTTTATATATTGCATATTTAATACCTAAAGTTTAAATATTACAGAAAATAGCATCCAAAACATTCAAATAAAATAAAAAATAACACCCTTTGTTAAATTCTTATCCCCACTGATTGTTCACTCTTCATCATTAGTGCAGGTGTGTAGGGAGAAGGCGGAGGCGAGGGCCTACCCCACACCTCACACCACCCTGGCAATTGCACCCCCCAACTACTTTGGTGGAATAGCCCTTCAGTGGTTGGATGCATGGGACAAGTTCAAGAACACACTTATGGTTAGCCATATGCAATCTTATGAATAAATCACTACACAAGTTCTCCATATTGAAGTAATACCTAATTTGCTTTAATATCATGGTGCATTCTTGTTTTGCAAATGCAAAAAATATGGATGGTCATGTTGTAGTATGACAAATGAGTACCATCCGAAAGTTTGGGATGCTGGTACGTTGGGAAAAAATATAATTGAGGTGGAATATCAAGGTAAGCCATGGGACCAAGAAATGTTGGTAAAGCGGAAGATGGCCAAAGATGGAACCATAGTAAGCATATGAGGTCGCATGACTGGTAGGCATGGGTGATTTTTATGCATGTGGGAATCTCTAGCACTCAGAGGCCTATAAGAACTCCAATCACGGACAACTCGATCCTTACTTGCTTCCATTGCTTCTCTTGTGGCTATTGCCACCATGCCTCCTTGCCAAAACCTCTAACAAACCTTCATTTGATGGAACAATCTTTGCCTTGGACTCAAACACTGTTTATATAGTTGAAGTTCACCAACTGTTGCAGTGGCAATATTAGAACATTGCAGATAAGCAATCTAATAATGATAATTACATCAATTTAGATCATTGTCGCGAGGAGTCAGTGGACCAAGGAGATAAATGGGTGGTGAGGATAAAAATTTAATGAAGAGTGTTGTTTTATTTTTTTTGAGATATTTTGGATGTAATTTTTATAATATTTGAAATTTAGATGTTAAATATATAATATATAAAATTTCTTGTGCTATATATAAAATCCGCTTCGTTAAATCTAAGTTGATGTTTCCTGGGGGCCAAGGCAACCATGTCTTCCTCCGATAGCAGCTCCTTCCCCTCGGGATCCCGTCTATGGAAGAGGCCGGCGAGCTCGTCCTTCCAAACGCCTCCGTCTTCTTCAGGCCGTAGCGGGCCTCTCCAACTGGACATCGAGCCGCCTCCGAGATCCCGATCAGTCCTGCAAGGCTTCTCTTTGGCGTTCGTCCTCGCTTTCGCCACTTTACAGCTCCTTCCGGCCACTCACTTTCGTCACCCCGCAGATCGTAGCCGCAGCTGGATTCCCTTCGTTTCTGATCAGAATGCTGCTACGGTGATTTCCTTTCTAAGGGGCTGTTTGGTTGCAGAATTTAAGCCGAATTTAACTTAAATCAAGCCAAACTGTAATATTGTACAAGTTAAATCCAACATATGCTATAATCCGCTAAAGCCATTTTTGACGTTAAATCCGAGATTTACTCAATCTGATAATTGGGTAGATTTAACTGGCCTTAGGCGTGGGAGAGGAACACAAGCTGGAGACATGGAGCACGAAATGGAGGGTTTTATCGGTACGCAACTCTTACGCACAGCTATTAAATTTTCTTTGCTCGCTCTGTGCTTTGTTTGCTCTAGTCTAGACCCTCGCTAGCTTGTCCTGTTCTCCTGTCGTACCAAATTAGCTGAGCGTCTGCCAGTCCCCATCTTCTCTATCACACGTGCGTGCCAGCCTTCTTTTGCTATATATTTATTAGGGCGTTTAATTTGTTATGCTTTTATTCTTATTAGATAGGTGTGGAGATCATTTCGTCTGTATTAAATAGGAGAAATTGAATCCTGCACCTCTCAACTTGGTGGGATTCATGTACCGAATCACAAAGATTTTTTGATTTCTTATAATGACATTCCTATGATTATTTTCTTGGATGGTTATGACTATGAAGTCATTTTTATACTTGTTTCAATTTGGATAAGCTTTAAAAAAGCATATTATATAATTAAACTCAAGTAATTGTTGGCTGGATAGGTTAATCCAAATTTTTTATTAATGGATCAGCTATTTCATCTACTTGAGTTATGTAAAGGAATTGAACCTGGTTGACTATCTTTTATAATTTAATGAATCTTTTTTGGCTATGAAATGTATTTAAATGTTTTTGAATTATAGCATACTAATGGGTGTGATTAATCATTTAGAGAAGAGAGATTTCATTGGACTTGATTTCATGAAGAATAACCCAACATGATCGTAGTAAATTATCATTGGGTCAATAAATAATTTAAACAACATTAATATCAATGGATGACTTTTAATTCAATTTGATTTAGATAAATTCTCAAAATCTTCTTGATGAAGCATCTAGGTTATGAAATTTATCACATTATACAACTCACGTACTTACTCAAGTATTCTTAATATCTCAATTTTTTTTTCTTAGTACTTTAAGTTGGTAGGTGAGTTGTTTCAGCATGTTGCAATAGTATTTGTGCAAACTGTCCAGTATTGGGTAGCAATGGTTTCATGATACTCATCATATTTTGATACACATAGTTAGATTTTATTACTCATTTGATTCAGATAGAAAATCAAGTTAATAGGTTTAGCTTCAGTTATATTTGATTGGAGCAGGTTTCTATACAATATAAATAAGAATCATTATATTGTCATTTTTTTTTCTTCCACAATTTGAAAATAGTTACCTCAAAAGCTGCAACAAACTTTAACACTTTTGTTGCACTTGGCAAACTCATTTACTTTTATAAGCAAAACTTATCGATGCCACAACAAAGGAAATCAACTTGCAAGACAATCCCATGAAAAAAAGCAAAAACCCCAAATCAACTTGTAACACGAATCCATGAATGCATAGTCCCTCCATTATGTTGTAAAATAAAGTGCACTTAACACATTCCATTAAACAAAGTAAAAAATTTTTACCCATCAACCGATATACACTAATAACTTAAATTTGTTATGCATCTGTGGTATTTATTTTCAGATGTTGGGTGGGGGGATATTACGCAGATCGTAGAGGGTACTTATTGAAGTGATCGGGTATAATATTGAGATATGATGTTATCTCGAAAGATAGAAATATCACCCTATAAAGGACTTGATTATCTAATAAGGACTCTTAAGGCATGATGAGCCTTCAAATATACCAGAGATTTTTCTCCTGTTTTACGTTGTTGAATAAAACAGGGTTTATATTAAGCCGGGTTCTTAAGTTCACCATGGAGGAAAGCCTCCAAGTTAATTACATCTTAGGAAATAAAATTTCTTAAGAATACTCTCGATTAAAGTAAACAATTATTATCTCCAAAGACTTTAATGATAGACTATCAAATGATTGGTTATGTTTGAAAAATTAATTTGGGAAAGTTCAAGGAGAAGATTTATTTTTAGAATCCAAAGGGAATAAGTAGGGAATGCTCATGGTATTAGGAGATTTAGTGAGCATTCCAATCTATCCTATGATTGAGCTTTATTTATTTGAAAGTGAAGAGATTTATTTGAGTTGAAATTTTATTAGATTACTAGAGCTTATAATCCATCAACATAAGGTTGTGGGAATGCCTAAGAGGTGAGAATTTATGCTTGTAGCCCGCGGGAAATAGCTACCTTGGATCCTAAATCTAGGAAGCTTTAGTACGAGCTAAAGTACGACCTAAATCTAAGCGACAGGTGGACATAAGGGTTTACCTCTACAAAAGAGAATAAACCATCTGACTTCTCGACTTACAACTGCTTGAAGTGGCCGCCAGCTAACTCATCTTACGATTTTAAAACCATGTAGTCCGATTTTATGAATTACAAGATAGCTAGGGTAGTTATTTAATTTGAAAGAAATTAAAGTCACAAATTCTTTTAAGAGAGAAGAGTGATGAATATATGACTTAATCTATAAATACAAAATCTTTTAAAATTTTATTTCATTTATTGACACATCATTTAAACAAAGTCTTTGAGATTTTTATATGTCTAAATGCATGGTGAAGGTTGATTATTGGCTAAATCAAAAGAGAAAGATGGTGAAGCTCCGTCGGTAGGGGTTGCGCTCATGGGTTAAGCGGTCCCTATACGTGTAAAGACGGAGACCCTCATTTTACAAGAGTGACTTAAGATGATATGCATGATCTAAGACATACAACATACAACTTAAGAGTTGCTAAATTTTTTAATTATCTTGATTATAGCCTAAGCTTTATAGTGAGGTTCTGAGTTGTTTATAGCTTTAATTATGAGTGATTAGTTGTGTAGAAAATTTATTTTTATCCTAAGAGCCTACCGCATCTAGGCCACATATTAAGGCATAAAACATGAAGAAACTATGAAGAGGATGCCATCTTAATGCGCAATTTAAACATAACATTAATCAATTTTATAACTATCGTAAAAAATAAGAGGACGGTGCGGTCGGGTGCCGCCGTGCAACTCGAAAAAGAAAAGATGACTAGCTGAGCTCTACCCTTATACATCCCGGAATATGAAAGAATAATTAGAATTTGAATGTTATGTGGGGTCTTCATTCTTCATATTTTCATTTCTTCATTTTTAATTTGGTTGTGCTCCAAAGGCTTCACAGGGCCTCCCGGGTCAAAACTATCTAGCCACTGCTCATCTTAATCTCCATAGCATTAATCCTAATTTCTAATTATAAAATTACATTTATATGTAAAGTAAATTTAATTACACTTGCAAAACAGAGGTTAGCTAAACATACATACAATCTCAAGCAATTATATGGATAATTTAGGCTTAGCACCCTGCATATAGGTAACCAAGCTCACCTGTCCTAACTTGGATTGCGCTTAGGAGTTTAAGCAACCTACAAAGAGAGCATTTATACTTATTTTTAAGCATCCTCTTAAGCACAATCCTCTGTAGAAGAGATGATTAGGTTAAGAGTGACTTAACGTCCAGTCTACGTAACATACATCCTAACATCCAGTCTAAAATAATACATCACAAAATAACACATATATCACATTATACACCATCCTAACATAAAACTAGAAGTGTTGACTTAATTCTAATGTACGTGTTAAAGCTTTGTGTGGTATGTCTTAACTAAACATTAGAGTTGTACTTTTTTAAGTTTGGAACTTGTTTAAGTTAACATGATGGTGGGTTTTATTTGAAGTTGTTTAGTTGGTTTGAGAATTTTAATTTATAATTTGTTTAGTTTCACTTGATTTACACTTAGCAATTAAGTGTTGTAAAGAGAAGGAAGATGATTACCCTCTTTCATCTCTACCTTAAGTCATTTTTTAAAGCATATTGATTTGATTTAGTTCTCTGACTTATTAAATGATTTTTAATTAATCCTAAGTTTAGGTTAACTTTAAATGACCTTATCCAATATGAAAGGCTTAAGATTAATCTAATTGAATTACTATCACATGACATATACTAAGTCATTTCTTTTCATCACATGTAATATACATATGATTCAACACTTAGCACATTTATACATGCAATATATTTTGCACACTTAAATGATGATGAATGTATATATTTGGAGCTTATATTTTCATTTTTATAAATTAATGTTCTATCCAAATTTTAATACCAAAATACATAAGGATGAAATCATATAAGTACATATCATTGTTAACTAGGGAAGTGAGATAATCAAATGACTTCCTTGGGTTAACTAAAGCCTCGTATTCCCGGGATGTTCAGACTATATACTTATTAACATTCCAAACTTATGTAAATCTATACGTGAATAAGGAGAAGAGAACACTAATTTATATATAACACATGCTAATAACTTAGGTGAATATGAATGCATGCATTTTTAGTAACAAAATAAGGGATCTTCATCTTTTAATTAAGCACAAGTATGTGCCGTTGTTAATCAGGGAAGTGAGATAATCAAATGACTTCCTTGGGACTAGCTAAAGCCTTGTATTCTTGGGTTGTCTAGACTAAACACTTGCTATTTTAAATAAATATAAATGTATACACAACTATAAAGATGAAAATTATGCATAGATTGTATTTTCTTTAATTAAATCATTTAGGAATATGAATTGAAGCTCTATCCAAATTCTAATATCAAAATATATAAGAATGAAACCAAATGAGTACGCGCCATTGTTAAACCAGGGTGAGGTAATCAAACACTTCTCATATATTATATATCTTATGTCTGCATTATATATCTATATAACTATATACACAGTATTATAATTGATTTATAAATTTTTGAAAAATAGTTTTGAATTTATTAGTGATAGTAGCCATACATATATTAAATTAAGTCAACACATGCAGGTTTACAGAAAAGAAATTCATTTGATTCATTTATATTTAAAAACATGAATGCATGAAATCGATGGCGTATAACATTTAATGTGCTTGGAAAAAAATGACTAAACATAACCATATGATTTCATTCAATTACATTAAGCTCTAAGGGCAATCACATTAAATAAAATCATTTAAGAAAAATCAATGTTCATTATTGATTTATGATTTAAGATTTTGATCAAGCTTAAGGAGGAGAAGAATTACTTGCTGTTTTAATCCCATTCCCACATTAGTAGTTTGATTTAGTTTAAGAAAATATAATTAAATGAATTTTATGAGTTAATTAAGTTGGATCCTTAATTAAATCAATTAATTACCCTTATGCTTATTTAATTTGAACCCCTTAATTATGAGTCACAAATGACATGAACATGTGAGGAAGTAAAATTGCAATGCTCCTACAAGAATCTAATAGAAATGACTCATAATTAAGAGTTAATTAAATTAAAGAGCCTAATTAAGTACTTTTATAATTTTCTTATACTTATGGGTTTATTATAATTTCTTTAATGGTCTTTATGTTATTAGACACATAAAGAGGAATCGTTAATTTCATTGTTGATTATTTGATATAATCATGATTTTAATTTGATTAATTAAGCCACTTAATTAACTAATTAAACTCTTAATTAATCTCTTTTTAAAATAATTTTCCTTTAAAGAGAAATAGACTTAGGAAAAGAGATTAGGAAGGAGGTCCTAACCCCTTTCTCCTTACCCATTCACTGTTCAACAGTGATTAGTACACTTAATTAATTAATTTTTACTATTTGGAAGATTAATTAATTAATTAGATTAATTAAGAGAATAATTAGGGCTTAAATAATCAATTTTTCTAATTAACCAAGCAATACATCCCAAGAAAATTATGGGAGGCAAAGGTTATCCCATTAAACTAACACACAAAGTTTGAGATTAATTACTCAAGTAATTAATTGGTAATTAAGCTAATTAAGTTTACAATTAAATCTTAATTAAGCTTTAATTACTATTCAAAATTAATTGGAATTAATTTTAAATGATTCTTCTTTGAAATACTTTCAAAATAAATATTTATTTGTATTTTTTCCATTTTTCTACAATTTGTTATGAATTTTCAAAGGTTCAGCCATTAAAACCAATTAATTAAGCCTAATTAAGCCTAATCCCGTCGGTGCCACGCAGGCCGCTGACGTGGCGCGCTTTCCACGTGACGCCGCGGGATTGGCTACTTAAACCCGTCTGACTCAGCGTCTATGTGGTTGGCAACGAATGCGGTTTCGTCCTCGCCGTTTCAACTAAATATCGGATGGCCGAGATGAAACCCGGTTTCAATAAGATTAAACTAGATTTTATCTAGCGAATAATCACGACCGTCCGTTTCGATCATGTGGAATGGGCGGTGCGTGATCCATCGTCTCCTGAGCGACGAGAGACGGACACCGGATGCCTTTCCTCGCTTGATCTGAGCTCACCCGAGCTCGGATCGATTCAGGATTCAATCCACGCCATCACAAGGTAGATCTGAAGGGATCTATCAGTCAAATTTGTGCGACATACAAATTCTCTTCACAAAAGATCAACGACAATTGGAAAAAAGCTCGATTTTTCTAAATTATCTCGCCGGAGCTAGAGACTGATGGTGAAATCGACTGAGGTAGTTTCGTTTAGTAGAGACGAAGCCTTGTTGAGCAGCACACATGTTGATTCCTCGCCGTTTTCTCTATGGGCCACAAACCATCACTGTGCAAGCCGGCGTTGATCGAACTCGGGCCTCTGGTGGTCGGGAAGCTCAGGAGAAGATTCGTTTGTGCTCGACGGAGTCTGGGGAGTGTGTGGGTGAAATTAATTTGAGTTTGGTTGAGTATAGGTGGAGTTGGATCGAGTGGAAGGTTGTCTTGTTTCGGGTTGAAGGTTTCCAACAATGGGGAGGCTTGGAGAATGCTCTGGGGATTTCGAATTCACTCTTTGAAGCTATCTGAGGGTTCAAATGATTGAATTGACTTGAAATGAGGGGGGCATATCCCCCCTCCCTTGGATCGGATGGACAGGATTCAAGCCTTGATTTCGGCCAGTTAGCCGCCATCCGAGCGCCGGAGTTGTCAAGGTCAGTCCTAGGTGGCTCGATTTTGTTGGCTAGATGTTTTGGTTGGTGGCTCAAGGCAGCTTCTCCTCCCCTTGGATCCATTGGGTTCGGCTAGTGTAGGGAGGTGAGTTAACTCACCTCCTCTTGGGTCCATAGCCGACCTAGCCCACTTGGGCTGAGTCAGCCATCTAAGTTAGGTTCCATTTTGGGTGTTTAATGGCTGCTAAGGGGAAAATGGGAGAGTTGACTTACCAATTTGGGTATAATCCCATGTGGGGGAGCTTTAGCCATTGGATAATGGGTTGGATTGGGCTCATTTTGGGTTGGGTTTATTTTGGATTGGCCCAAAGTAAGTTTAGAATGGGTTGGATCAGATCCCATTGGGTTTGAGTTTGATTCAAGTGGGTTTGGCTCAATTTGACTCATGTAGGTCAAATTGGGCTAGGTTGGGTTAGGTTGACCAATTGGTTAAATTGGGTCAAATCAAAGGTTGAGTCATATTCAAATGAGTATTTGGGATATTTTGGTTCAATTGGTTTGAGTCAATTTAGCTTAGATTTGATTTTGGCTAATTTGGATTCATATAGGTCAAATAGGTCATGTTGATCAATTTGATCAAATTGGTCAAATTGGCTTAGGTTATGAGTTGATTCATGTTTAATTGGTTAATTGAAGATGATTGTAGGCTTTGGTTTGGATTTAGGCCAATTCGACCCTTTGGGTCAATTTGGGCTGAATGGGTCAATTGGGTTCAATTGGTCAAATTGTTATTGACTTTGTGTCAATCAATTTGGAATGAACTTATTTTATTAATCAATTTAAGTTATATTTTGATTTGACCCAATTTTGTCTTTTAGGTCAAATTGAGTCAACTTGGGTCAAAGGGCCAATTGGGTTAGGTTTGGGTCAATTGATGGTCAAGTCATGTTCAATCATTGATCATATGTTTGTGTGAATCAATAGTTTCAATTAATTTGACTTGGGTTGAGATTTGATTAGTTTGGTTCATGTAGGTTAAGTGGGTTGACTTGGTCAAATGACTAAGTTGATTTGGTTTGACTCAATTGATGACAATTGATTAACCTAGGGTAATCAACAATCATGATAGGAGATTTTGGTAGGCTTAGTTCAATCTAATTTGGGTTGGATTTGAATTTGGCTAAAATAGGTCAAATTGGTCACTTTTGGTTAAATTGACCAATTGGGTTTAGTTGAATCTATTTTGGGTTCAATTGAGTTTAGTTGAGTTTATATATGGATTTAAGAATGGTATATAACTTTGATTGCAATTGATTTGGGTACAAATAAGTTTTGGTTCTTTTGAATATTTCAAGTCAAATGGATTAGGTTAGGTTTAATTTGATTGAATTGATTTTAGCGTGATGATTGTAGATTTCATTTATACTTGGGATGATGATTGAAGAAGTGATTGATTCATGAGAAAATCAATTGATCTTGGATTTGGTTTGAGTGAAATTTTGGCTAAGTCCATGGGATTAAATCATATGGCTTAGAATGGATTTGGATTTGGTTTTGATTTTTGATTTAGGACATATGAATGTAGGTTTTATTTATATTTGGGAAGATGATTCAAGAAATAATTGATTTATGAGAAAATCAATTGAAATCGACTTGAATTGAAGGGGATTTTGGCTAAGTCTATAGGATCAAATCATATATCTTAGAATAGGTTTGGATTTGAATTTGATATTTTGGCTTAGTTGATTTGATTGTATATTTGGTATGGGTAGATTGGAGGGTTGAATTGATTTTGAGAAAATCAATTGAGTTTGGTTTGGCTTGAATTTGTCTTGGCTAAGTCCATAGGATTGAATTATGGGCTTAGGATAGGTTTGAATTTGATTTGATATTTAGTTATAGGTTTCAATCATTTGGTTTGGAATTTGAATTTGGATGAATTGAATTTGAGATTTGGTTTAGGCCAAAGAGTAGGTATAGATTGGGTTTAGGCTATAGGATAGGTAAATCTCCCCAAGTCAAGACATACCCTAATCCTATGATTAACTCTTTTAAGTCTCTAGGCTTAGGTTAAATATTCATCTAATTACTAGAAGTATCTTATGATTAAGGAAGCCTTAATATCTTCCTAAATCTAAGAAGAGGAGATTAAATCCTCACTCCAAAAGTGAGGTCAACAACATCACAACATATTAACTGATTCCTTGTAAATTTCACAAGT
Source organism: Cymbidium sinense (assembly GCA_021442155.1). Classification (NCBI taxonomy): domain Eukaryota; kingdom Viridiplantae; phylum Streptophyta; class Magnoliopsida; order Asparagales; family Orchidaceae; genus Cymbidium; species Cymbidium sinense. Next base: position 73,280,317 of record CM038231.1, read on the forward strand.
TGTGTCATACTTGTTAACTGTATCCTAACTCCACAACTTCAATATCAGATATGAAAAGCATATTAGATTTGCCTTATGCTAAGAAAGGTAGAGGTAGACCTAAAAGACTTGGTTAAGATGTATAAAAAATGACCTTAGTATGCTTGAATTAGATGATAATTTGACATATAATAGGACACAATGGAGAAGAAGGATTTATGCAGCCGACCCCACATAGTGGGATAAAGACTTGTTGTTATTGTTGTATCATTGTTAGATGCATTATCAATAGATATAATAAATACTTTATCCTCAATGCCCCACTCACAAAGGGATTTATAAAATGTATCAACTATTTCAGATGCAGTGTGGCGAGGAGGTATGTGTAAAAAACTAACATGCTTTTGTAGCTTTCAGTGAGAATCAACATAATGTGCTGTGACAATCATATAAGATATTCTTTGATTTTTTGATTTCCATATATTTGTAGTAAAATTGATTCTTTTTTTGTTATTTAGCACATTTTTTAATTTTTTTCTTCTCTTTTTCATATACTGCCATAATATCATTAGGAGCTATAGCTCTTGAAAATTTCAAGAAACATGGTGATGTAGCTTTCAACACAAGATTAAAGCCAAATTCCTCCACAATTGAAAATGATTTTTCATTAATACGAATATAATGTGCTATCATTTCTCTAATTTTAGCATGATCATACTTGAATGTCTTTAAAGCTCCTCCCTCTTGGCTTGTTTGAGAACTACTAACATTATCAACACTAATTAGTTCAAGATGTAATGCCTTTTTCTTTTTCATGACACAAATCCTAAGTACACAACGCCCCAAGTGTCTTTTAAATTGTGTAGTAGCACCAGTAGTACCTATTACTAAAGTTTTCTTATAATGTAGACATTCAACCTTCTTTTGTCCATCTGGAAGAATTATTTCCTTAAATTCATCCCATACTTTTGATGTTCTCCTCCTCTTCTTCTTATCAATTGTATTATCATTTTCAACTTCCTCTACAATATTATTCCCGTCACCTTCGTTGTCACCAACACTATATTCATTACCATTTGTTGTCTCATTGTGAACTTCATTAGTAGCCATAAGTCTTTCCCCCTCATTAATAGCAATAATATCCCTAAACTCATTATCATTAGCATTACTTATGGCATCTAGTGTTGACATACTAAATACATAAAAAATAATTATAACATTAGCAAAAAATAATGCAAATATAAGTAAAGAAAAAGGAACATAAAATCAGAATATTTAATTTATCGCATCTAAATATTCATATTTTAATTTTTTCGCATCAACCTATTTACACCTCTAAACTTTGGTAATCAAAAAATTCAAAACTTTTCTAAATTCTTTTTCCAAATAATGATTAAGATAAACCTTGCCAAATAAAGTACGAGTTCATAAACCTTATTTTATTTCAACAAGTACAAATAGTGTGAGTTACAAAATGGGTTATAGATGTTGTGCCAATAAATTAAGATAAGAGAATAAGTTCAATATGAACAAAAACATTAAGTAAACAATTTGGCAAAAGAAACTCCTCCTAAAGAAATGATAAAACTAATGATTATTAGAATCCTTGAACAAAAACCAAATTACTTTAGGCTCTTTTATAGAAAAAAATAATGCTCCACCAAGCATACTCCTAAGTACCTTCCATATAATGATGCAAACTTTAAGTTTTGCATATGTAAAATATTACAAATAAAACTTAAAAAGGCTTTAAATTAGGGCAACTAATACATGACATAGGAAGCAAAATTGTCTCTGAAAACATAAATTATTGTGCTTGCATGTTTTAAACAAATAGATTTATTCATCTTTTTTTGTGGGAAAAAAAAAACAAAAAACAAAGAGTCATTTTTGTGATTTAGAGGAAGACAATCATAAAATAAAAATAGGTTAGAAGCTAATCATAAAACTTGTACTAAAATTCATTAATTGAATCTAAATTCAAAATTTAAAGAAAAAAATTGTGACATTTAGAATTCTGAATTTTAAATCCAATTTATGTGACTTCAAAGTAACGCACAAGCAAGTCAGCCCTTAACTTTGAGTCAAATTGATAAATATCCCAAAAAATACTAATGTACATTCACAAACTTTAGTAAAAAAAATACTTACACATATTATTAATTATATATTATTATTACAATTTAAATAAAAATACATACAAATTACTATATCTACAAACAAATATAAACATGTATATAATATATAAAATAATATAATTCAAAAACACATAGTATCAAGAAAAATTAAGTTGTTTATACGGAAGCATCGATTGTGAATAACATGATTAATGAAAAAAAGTAAGAAATAGATCAAGCAACATAAGAAGAGGCCAAGATTTATATGATTCATCTAAATTTAATAACCCACATTCACATGAAAGGAAAGATAAATGAACCCCTTCCAAGAAGCCACCCAAATATAGAAATAAATAGGGCACAAAAAATACCTACAAATCCATTTAAACATAATCTGACGACCAAACAAAAATAAAACTCTTAAAGGTAACATTATAAAAATGGTAGATCTTATAGAATATAAGAATCATATAAGAAGAATTTAAAACATGTTTTCTAGTGCTTAAGCATTCCTCGAAATAAAGATCCACTACTTGTGAACTGTGGAGTGTGGAGTGCAGTATCGGGTCAGGTAGGAGTTGGGACTCGATGTTGAGGTTGATGGTCGATGATTTAGGTTAAATCCAACTGAAATCCTGCAACAAACTAGCTCGGATTTATGAGGGTTTAAGACCAAATTGGTCCCTCAACTATTTATGAAGGACCAATTTAGTCCCAGACTAACAAGAAGACTAATTTGGTCCCTTGATTATTCGATCAGGGAGCAAGTTGGTCCTTCCGTTTGGAATTTAATGAAAATTTTTAGAGAAATAATGAATTCTACAGGGCATTTTCGGAATAACAAAAAATAAAAATAAGTAGATAACTAATAAACCCTACCCTCTTCTCATTTTCATTCACATACTGCATCACAGAAGGACCAATTTGGTCCCTATTCAAATAGTCAAAGGACCAAATTGGTTCTTCTGTTGAGACTAAATTGGTCCTTCAGAAATAGTTGAGGGACCGATTTGGTCTTAAACCCGATTTACGACTTACCTCACGATAGAGAGAGAGGGAGGAGAAATAGTGCAAATGGCAAATGATTACCTGAGCAGATGATAGGAATGTAGCAACCGGTGGTCTAGTGAGGCGACTTATGGCATTTAGGGCAAATAGAATGGCGAGGAGATGATAGGAAGGCAGCAGTAGCATGCGCCCAGTCATGGAAGGCAAACAGGAAGGAGTGTCGAGACTCGTGACAGCGGAAATAAAGTGAAGCATGAATCGGTGGCTCAGGGTCGGGGGTTAGGATTCGGGCCTCTGGGTAGCGGGATAAAGTGAGACTCACGACAATTTTTTAACGAGCTATTTGACGAGCTTTCGAGTCAAATTTAATTAAACTCGAGCTTGAGCTCGATTAGCTAACGAGCCTTAATTTGAGCTTGAACTCGAGCTTGTGGCTCAACAAGCCAAGCTCGAGCCGACTCGGCTCAGTTACACCCCTAGATGAACGTGCTTGAGTCTCATTTGCAATGTTATCAGCACATATGTTTTCAAATAGGTCATATTGGTGGAATAAGTGTCTTTGAAAGAGAGTTAGTTTGGGGGTTTCCTACATAAAATATTGAATTATTAGATAACATTCTCAATATTCTACTCATGTTACTAACACTTCATTTAAGTTTATGCTCACCTATAAAATTTCATCCGATTTTTCATCAGTAGCGATAGGGATGTGCGACTAGTTATCCCAACTCCAGCCACATTTATTTGATAGTTGATATAATATTCGGAAATCTGTCTTCATATTTTAAAACCTGATTATAGTGATAGATTGTGTGTACGACGCACCCAACTGATGATTTAGCGTGCCGACTTCATCCTTCCATAAGTACTGCCTTAGTATATCATTTGATATTTGATATATTTCCACAGATAAATTGCTCTAGAAGCAATTTTTCGTGTTCCTTAAGTCACCTTGGTGTCCTCCTGAAGTTCTTGTCATCACCCGCATGAATGAACAAGTCTTCTTCATTAACAAACTCTGAGTTGGTAACAAGAAGCTGAAACAACTCACCTATCAATTTAAAGTAGTAAGAAAAAATATTGGAGATATTATGAATGTTGAATACTTGAGTAAATTACGCGAGTTGTATAATGTGGTAAAATAAAAACTGCTTTCACAGAGAAGAAATGTGGACCAATCAGATCAATGTTTTTGAAGACAGCACAACAATCTAATCTAAGTGATATTTTCAGAAAAAAGGTTGACAAGCCTATAGACTTAAACGATGTTGATATGTTGTTATAGAATATAGGCAACACATACCTCGTTTGTTTCTAAGGTAAGGATAAAAAGAATGATTATGGGTGTTTGAGGGTTAAAAATTATGAAGACCTGCTGATGTAATTCAATAACTTCCATGATAACGTGTTTTCCTGTGTCTAAGGGTTTTTTTAGTTGTTTATTAATAGAGCTGATAAAAATGAGAAAGATGAAATCCTTGCAATATGTTTCAAAAGGAAAATTTCCTGCATTATTCTAAATTTTAACATTTTGTGTAACATTATTATGAAGATAGGCTTCAAATTTCAACATATTATTTAACCTTTTTGCTGAATATATAAGCACAAATTAATTTATAGGTTTCAAATGTTTTTAATTCATAGATGCATAACGTCACTTCATTGCATGTGAGCATAAGCACGATAGTTAACAAATAATAAGAAACCCACTTCATATGCCCGTGTTATTTCGTTCTAGATGCAAAAATGATCTCTACACCATCTAATACGAATAAAAGCATAGCAAGGTAAACGTCCTGATAAATCTATAGCAGAAGAATGACATACACATATGATAGAGAAGATGGGAGCTGGCAGGCGCTCAACAAACTTGGCATGAGAGGAGAACAGGACGAGCGAGCAAAGGATCAAGTGAGAAAATGTGAGAGAGCAAAGAAAATTTATTTTTGGTGAGAGCTGTGTACTGACAAAAATCTAAAGCCAGTTAAATCCACTGAACTACTGAATTTAGCAAATTCAGAATTCAACATTGAAAAGCGGGATTAGTGGATTACAGTGAATGCTGGATTTAACTTGTCCAAAATTATCGTTTGGTTGGATTTAAGTTAAATCAAACTTAAATCATGCTGAAATCCTGAAACCAAACAGTGCCTAATAAATTTGAAGAAGCTCTGAAAGAGTAATCAATGTTATGCTAGAATTCTACAACATAATTATTGTAACCTTAGTCGCAATTAGATAAGCATTTTATTTCATACCTTTATTTTTTAATTATTTAATAATAAGTAATTGAAATCAAAGCCAAACTGAATCCCAAAGCTATCAAAACCATTAAAAATTTAACTTCTGTTATTTTACCTTAACTAAAACCAAAACTGAAATTTATATTCTTGGTTAAAAGGAGTCATTTGTTTTATTTTTTTTACTTGATTGTGGATTTTATTAGCCATATTGTTTAAAATACTATGAAGTATATGAATTTTGAATTTAATATCTCTGATCAATCAATTAGGCTATAAAAATCCTTGTGTGTAGCATATTTTGTTTTTAAATGCTAGAGGAGTCTCTTGCTTTTCCTTATTTCTGTTTCTTTATTTAATTAGTCACATTTGTTCATGCTAGACATGGCAGTCCAGGAGTCCACATAAATTATGGTTGAAATGAGGATTTCTCCAGATGGCACATTGATGAAACAAACGGCTTAGCCAAATTTAAACAAAGCTGAAAGAGAACAGAATACTTGCAGCTGAATACTCTAGGCTGATCTATGCTAGGATTGGAGTAAGAGAATTCTTGGGTAGCAGCCAAAGAGGAGATTTATGTGGACGAATGAGCACTGAGGAGAATGAAAAGAAAAGGTATTGAAAGAGGAACCTGAGAGGAAGGAGAGAAGAGAGAGAACTTGAAGAGAGAGAGATGGAACAGGGATGGTTGACGACTAACTTAGGAGAAATCTCAAATTCAATAATCTATCAATAATTGAAACCTAGGTCAATGGTATCCTTATATAGAGGGAACCCTTAACTTATTAAACAGAAGTCGAGATATACTATAAATCATATTAATACCATCTTAATTTGATGGAAATAAGACTGAATTTGATATGTCCTTCATCAGTGGTCCAGGAAATATTTCCAGCAAGTGGTTTCACCTCAATGTGTGAGGACAAACTGCAATGAGATAAATGGGGACAATAGAATTTTGTTTCTGCTTCTACGCTGCTCTTTATTATTAAATGCAAGACTATTTTCTCTTCCGCTCTCATTATATACTCTTCTTAAGGTTCCATCTTAGTAATTGTTTTTCTCTTTCTTGTGTTTTTTTCATTCTGATCATGGAAACAAAATCTTTACAAACGCAGAAGCAAAGATATGGGGGTATGATTGCATGCATCTTTCCCTCCCGGGACATTGAAGCGGTGTGACCTTTTTGCACTGGATACACCATTCCGTTTCTTTCGTTATGCTCTCATGTGATTGATTCGGAACTTTTCTTGATTGTTTAACTTTTGAACTGAAGACAAAGCATAATGCTTATAATGTAGATACTTAAAAATCATTTTAATCTTTGTTGTTGTTTTTGTAGCAGGCTATTATATCAATCCATTCATCTTTGCATTTCCATCTAAATCATTTTAAATTTTGTTATTGCAGTTAACCAATACCAATGATCCTCTCATAGAGAAACATACTGATACTGAAAAACATGATGTGAAAATTAGAAGGATTAATGTGGTTACTTGGATTTGTTGTTTGGATCTTCGAGTGCTTGCTGTACTAGCCAATTCGACCCTATCTTGGTCAAGGTTTGCACATCTAGCTATATGCTTATTCATAGCTAGTCAACATTCTCATGCTCATTTTGAATAGTTTGTGTTATTCATGAATATTTCAGTGATGTAATTTCTCAGTAACCATTTGGATAAACTTTACCGGGCATCATGAAATCTGTGTTATAATGATCAAACTAGTTACAATTTGTTAAAAAGAAATCTTGCAAACCTATTACAGGCAGAATACAGAACGTAATGGTTAGCTGAAGTTCCAAGAATCTATTTTGGAGAAGCATACGGAATTATATATTTTACCAATTTTTTAGAACTGTAATTTTTTTGCATCATGTAAAGTGCCATTTGACTGATATAAACAGTTGAGAACTTATCATACATGCTTGAAATTTTCAAAGAAAAAAAGCTTTTAGCTATAGAATAGATCTACAGTGAGGCATTAAGTTTAGGAAAAATGGACTTTTGGGAGCTTCAACTGCAATGAGTAACTTCACAAGTATCTGAACAGTTGAGGCTTGGTTTGATAGTTATGTGCTTCTGTTGAACCATGTTGTTTTCTGCGAAATAAAAACTAATTGATTTGAATAACCTGCTGTCAAGTGTGTTTCCCATACTCACGAATTCATGCTGGTACAAATTCAAACTTATGATTGTTCAGATTTTTGGAAAGCATAGTAGCTTATTATCTGATAGGACATATTTTTTATAACCTTGCTCGCAAATGCTAACATACATTGGTGTTCGTTTACTGTACATCTCCTGTGTCATTGCCATGGATAAAAAATTCAATTAGGACAGCTTTGTTTTGTTGTTATCTCATTTACTTAAAGCTTTTAATTGCTTTCTCATATTTATATTTACGTGTTTAGATTGCCAGAGAATGTTTATTTCAGTTTGTATGTGCCTGAAAGTGAAGATATGAAATTGTCCTACTACAAGCTGAAAGTATTGCTTCCTGATTTAAACCTGGATCTCTTTGGGTAAGAAGGGTTTGCTTATGACCTAATTTCTTTTATGGATTTCTTAATGCTATGCATTTATTTTATATCACCACTTATGGTTTGGATAAGTCTGGTTCTGATTTTGCTGTTATCACCTCTTTTTAATATCTAGGCAAAATGAAGTCAAAGATAAACTTAGAATTGCTGCACCAGAATGGGAATCTCTTAGTCTCTCAATTAATGAGCTATCCCCTTTTATCATCCCAAGCACCAAGCCTTCTTTAACAAAATTTGCTTTTGTATCGCCAGATACCATTATAAAGGTAGTATTTTCTTTTTTTTCCTTGACGTTTTATTCTGTTTGTTGACTGCTTAGTCATTTGCCTTCATTTTGATAGTTATTAAAATTTTCTTGAAAAAATCATTTTGTCATCATAGTCAAATTACTGTCCTTTTTAATATTTATCCGAGGTGGTCTTCAGATCCCCAGTTAACTTGCCAGCTTGTAACTCAGAATTCCTGGGTTTGCATTCAAAATTAAGCTCTTTATTAATCTGAGCAAAAGTTTGTAGATATAACAGTGGCGGGAGCTGTTTTTCTATGTTGCCTCTCCTTGATAGGGTTGGTTTAATGTAGGGAAAGTTGAGCACTTGGACATTAAGGACTGTGATTTATATCATAAAAAATAGGGTAGATTGGTGCATGTTATTTGCACATGATATAATTCTAATTGGTCAAATTTTTTACTAAAATAGGTGAAAAGTTAGACACCAATAGAGAAACTTCTAGATAATAATGGCTTAGGTTAGTAGAATAAAAATTGAGTATATGATGTCCAATATTAACTATGAAATTGTTAATTTTCAACAATATTGCTTGCAAGTTAAAGTGATACTTAGAAGTGATAAGTTTAATTATATTAGATCTAGTATACATATGAATGAGATTGCTAATGATATACCTAATAGAGTTAAGACTGATTGGTTGGAATGAATAAATATCTCAAGAATATAATGTAATTAAAGAATATCATATTAGATCACGTGATTCATAGGAGTGATAATTTTATTTATATTAGAGCTACTATACATAAGAATAAGTTTGATGAGTATATAATTGATTGGTTAGAAAGGATAAGATCAAGTGATACCTAGGAGTAATATGTTTAAATATAGTAAATTGATGAGAATATGACTAATATAGTTAAGATTGATTGGTTAGAATGGTGAAATATCTCACGATTATTGTGATAGAAGAATATTATAAGTCTTATAAAAAATTGGATGATTTGTATACATAGCACACAATTATTATGCATTTACATATCCAAAACCTGTACATCGATATTTATAAATACAACAGTTTTCATATTTATAAAAATATGCATTGCACTTTAAAAAGTTAATAATGGTGGTATTTTTATGTATTATTAAAGTTTTATGTGTTATTTATATAAATATTAAAGTTTAGGTGTTAGATATGTAAATATTTAAGAATTATGTGCTATGTTTGTAAATTCTCCAAAAAAATTTATTAAATGTAATTTGAAAGACTGTATTACATGAATTTGGTGTTGGGCAATAAAAAGTAATTGATAACTAAGTTAAGTGACATAAATGAAAAGTTGCTTATTATATAACAAAACTAGGAGATGTTGCCCAAAAATGATTATTATTAACACATATTGAAGGCTAGGTTGTAAAAATAGATTGAAGTTGTTCTAATATGTACAGTAAATGGTAGAAGATGCATTAATAAGTTGGGTAGATAATGATATGAAAAGAGTAAGAAGAAGAAAAGTTGGTAGATCAAAGAAAACCTGACTAAAAGTTATGCAAAAAGATAAACACAAAGTTAATGTCTTGTGCAACCCTCAATAAGATGGAATGGAGAATAAGGATGTACAAAGCTATTCCTATGTCATCGAGATATGGCTAATAAAGATACTGATCATTGAAAAAAAAACATTTGTAGACCTGTTTAAGCATCTTTATTTAACATTATTTAACAAGCTATATAGGACATGTAAAACTTGGATAACTTAATAAAGAAGTTATCATGAAAATTATTGTGGAGTAAAAAGAGGCTGGAATTGATTAGGATTAAATATATGGAATAATCTATAAAGAGAATAAGAAAACTAGTTCACATAAAAACATGTAAAATATCCACAGTTATATTTGTATGATAACCTTCCTAATTTAAATATATAAATTCTGATTTAAGTATAGAGCTTTGTAATATGTCTTTCATGCCTAAAATACCATGGATTTCTTTTTTCAACACCTGTGGGTTCTAAACGCTTTTCAAGCTTGTGAGTAAATGTTTTCCATTTTCAACTTAGAGATGATTTCTTAAAACATTGCTCTATTAAGTCATTTAATAAAAAGATCCTATTTGACTTCCTAAGTGCCTATTCGACTTCCTAAGTGCATATTTGACATGAGGATTAATCCTTCTTCCAACTTTTCTTTAATGAGGTGTTATTGATCTATAGGTTTTGTTTGGTCATATTTTATGTGGTTATGAGTAATGTTTATTATTGACTTGCTACAATATTATTTGCAGCCATTGGAAATTTAATAAATAATGAATAAAAAATTAACATCCTAACTCCAGCGCCTAAGCGCTGGCTCCGCTGTTCCTAAGTTTAAAGAGTCGGAAAACACCAACTACTCCTACCAATAGCCATCCCCATCAGTGATAATCGCTCGAGGGGAGAGTGGGAGCGGTTTGGAGAGCGGGAGCGGTTGATAGGAGAGTGGGAGCGGTTGAGAACCGACTCCTATAATAAGAGGACTGACCCTCCTTTTTCTTCTTCTTTCCTTTCTCGCCACACTCCCTTTCCTCTCTCTATTGCGGACTATACTGCAAGTTTCTCTCCACTGCACCCTCTTCCTTTTCCGCAAGGTAAGATTCTAGGTAAAACTCCAAATGAAATACTCCTTCCTCACTATACAGGAAAATCTTGAAGAATTTCACTGCTGATCTTGAATATGGTGTGAAATAAAGATCCTTCTTCTGTCAATCTTGGATGCGGAGCAAGGGAGAAGAACACGATCACGTTAAAAAAATAAAATTTTAGGCATTGTCAAGATAAAATGTTGTTGAAATCAAGATTAAATTGGGCTTTAACTCACTAAAATATAAGTTTAAAAGTTCAAGACCTCCACTGTCAAACTTGGTTCTGGTATGAAATGAAAAACCTCTCCCTTCATTGATCTTGGATCCAAAATAAGGGAGAAGAGTGTATTTTGCACTAAAATATTTTGAAAATTAGCATTGCTAAGTTGTTGTGTTGCCAAAATTTTTACCAATCATCAAATCACATAGGAAAATTGCTTTAGAATGGAGTCTTCCGACTCGTAGCACCACAACGCTGATACCCAGTGCCGTGATGCTGATCTCTCAGGATTTTGAATGTTGGAGCTCTACTTCGCATGTGATTGTTATGGTGCCAGGCATGTGACCAATGCCGTGGCAATGTAACGCCTTGCCTTTGAGTCAAAATGTCCACTTTGTAGCGCCACAACATTGTTGTGTGGTGCCGAGATGCTGTGACCAACACTGTGGCGCCAAAATTTGGCATCGTAGCGCTGCCTTCTCGGATTATGAGATTAATGTGTATACCTGCAATGCTGCAACACCATCTTCTCTGATTTAAGCTTAAATCTCAAACACCTAGCGCAGAGGCACGAGATTCTCAACGCCAAGTCATTAGTGTTTTAGCCTTAAGACGCTGAATTTTCATTTATTCGATTGAATTATATCTAGATTACAATTAAGTCCAAAAGATAGCTGACCGACACACAAAAAATACGAAATAAAATTTTATTGCTTAAAGAGAAATTTTGTTACAAAAATGAGTTAAATAAAATTACAATGGTATAAAAATAAAATAAAAGAGAAATACAAATACAAATACAAAAAAAGGGGGAAAAACTATCCTAGTAATCATAGTAATCTTCCTCTTCTTCTTCTGGCTCTAGCGGGGAACATAAGGGTGGTAGTGAGGCGCTGTAGGAAAATGAACTCTACTTGGGCTAGTATTAAAGTTGCAATTTTCAATCATTTGAATGAGTGCTAAGTTGAACTCATATATGTAAGAAAATTGCTATTGTTGTTGCTAATTCATATGATAATCAATTTTTTTCTCCAATTCCTGTTGCCATTGGCTGTTTTTGATCACCCTTTTTCTTAATTTTAAGACTTCTACTCCAATATCTTGGAGTTGCTCAGCAAACGTCTTGGAGGATTTGGATATGGACTGAGGAGCACACGAGCTTTCCTCTATTTTCATTTTTGATCAAAACCCTTTAATCGTTCTTGTAGTCGGGGGAACCAATTGTATAAGGACTTATTCATTTGGGTCCCCTGATGCACCGCCCAAAATGCATAAAAAATAAATGAGAGAAATGTAACTATATTCTAGGGTATTGCTATACTTAAGCATATTACAAATTGAATTGTAAATAATCTTTCTTATATATATGTTAAAGCACTTTGAATCACATAATTCAAAATGGCTCTATCCTTAGTTATCTCATTGATATTACCAATGGGCATCAACTTGGTGGAAAAATAGTGCCAAGCTTTAGCCTCGACTGTTAGGCTGGCGGTCGAAAAATTGATAATATTTTCCTCCCATCATTTCACCAGACATTTGAATTTTTAACAATGAGTTGGAAAGATACTTATCATATACAAAATTTTATAAATTTTAATATGCATTAATGGAAGTACTATCGAAATGTATCAATTTCTCACTTACAAAAATTTGGTTGTCCTGGTGATCATTCTCGTTGGTGAAGAACTCCCTCACCATAGGGACAACGTAAGCGGCGTTATCGTAGGCGAGATGCTCCCAATCTTGCTCATTGATAACCATCTCCACGCTCCCACCCGAATTGTGGAAGCTCTTCTCTGCGAAGAGGTTGTTGTTGAGGAGTGTGCGTTGGTACCTTGCCTCAACATCCACATTAACGAATTTGTCAGTATCAATGTAGGACACCCTTTTCTTGCCCTTCTGGACGGTCTTGAGCGGCATGTTTGATGATTCAGGGCTGAGGAAAGAGCTAAGATGTAAGAATGCTCGAGAGAACAAAGGCTTTAGAATGAAAATTTTGGCAACCTTATGGTTCTATTTATAAACTAGATCTAACATTGCAGCGCTGCTTTGACAAGGCCGAGGCTCTAGATTTTTGAGATTTGGGACTACTGCTTAGGCGTCGGTCAGCCAGTTGAGACGGTTACTATGTCGGTCAAAAATAGCACTTATTAATATTTATTAACATTAAGTAATTCACTGGATCTGAAAAGCGCATCAAATATTGATGGAGCGCCTCGGCGTTGGTCAAATGTTTTGTCCTTTTCCAATTAAATGTGTTTGCCAGTTTGTAGGCCTTTGAACAACGTTTTGATTGGCGTCACAGTGCTACATTGGCAGCGCTTTAGAGCTAATGAAATAGTCAAGTTGTTTTATGTTCTTCATAGCGCTTCAGCACTGTAGCACTAGGTTTACAGCACCGAAGTACTGTCCTCTTTGGTTTTGAGAGTTATGTTTTTGCTTAACGGCATTGAGGCGTTATCTCGCCTGCGTCGAGGCGGTGAGCTTTAAGCGCTGAAGCACCATGACACTGAAATTGTAGCACTGCGCTCTATAAATAAAAAAATAAAAAAATCAAATCAAATACCTTTCTGTTTGTCATGCAAACACCCCTATACACACTAATGCCATTCTCAAGGGATGTAAGTCCAATCTATATATTCGCCATGCGAATTTCTACACACGATGACATTCCAAAAAGATCCAAATCTAATCTTTCTGTTCGCCATGCAAACACCTATAAATCTAATGACATTATAAATGGATGTAAATCCAATATGTTCGTTCGCCATGCAAACATCTAAATTTTAGATTGACTTTTCAATGGATGTAAGCCCGGTCATTTGTTCGCCATGCGAACTTCTCTACAATTAATGACATTCCAACGGGATGTATGCACAACCTATATGTTCATCATGCAAATCTCTAAACCATACTGGTAGTCCAAAGTGATGTAAGCCCAATCTATATATCCTCCATGCGAATACCCCTATAAGATATAATGGTATTTCCAAGGGATGTAAGCCTAACTTATATGTTCGTCATGTGAATCTCTACACGCTGACATTCAAAAGGGATGTAAGTCCAATCTATACGTTTGTCATGCGAACACTCTAATGACATTCCAAAGAGATGTAAGGCCAATCTATATGTTTGCCATGCGAACACCGTAATGGCATTCCAAAGGGATGTAGGTTCAATCCTTATGTTCGCCATGCGAACACCCTAATGACATTTCAATGGATGTAAGCTCTACATATGTCTGTAAAGTAGACTTCATTGAATTATTGGATATATTTATAAATTAAGTTTATCCTTAATTCACTAAATACCTACACAACACCTTTGGTCTACTCGGGATATTTGAGACGAGGTAACTCATGGTTGCTAATCAGACTCTCTAGACATTACCTCAAGTTGGTGGGATGAGCGACGAAGCCCTGTCACACCCCTGTGGTCGGGTCGTATCAGAATAGACGACAGGACATAGATTCCACCGAGCCCAACCCGAGCATGAAAGCAAGTGAAATCTAATCAAATCATCACAAAATTTAAAATTCATATACTTAATTTAAAAAGAATAAAAAAAGAACTAAAGAAATTAAAATGCAGTTCTTTAATCTTCCCAAAACTACACCCCAAAACTGTCAAATTAACAAAATAGACTAGTTCTACCACGCCTTTTCCTCAAATTATCAACCAGAAGATCATATAAAAGTTTGAGACAAGAATGCTAAAGTAAGCTCAAAACAAGACAAGATGAACAATCGTATGTACATTTAAATTTGCGTAAGAGTAAAGCGGTAAACAATGAAATGTAACAACGTGAATCAATATCAGATTAAGATTGTATCAATATCATGTCATGGGAGTTATATTTAAAAAGTCATTTATATATCAAATCATTTTTTTAGAAATGTCATTTATAATCATTGACTTCATAACGGGCGTCGTAAAGGTCTAAAACCAACCATACTATAACACCTTCCGACACTTGGATGTTAACGGCTCCAACCTCAATGTTAAGTCGGAATATTGATCCCCCTCACGCTTCACTTTCTTTATCTCATTGATTTCTATAACATAGCCTTCCATCACAATTTTTCTAACATTTCCCTTATTTATTATCGCATTTAATATGTTTTAAAATATTTCTATACCCAATGAAATCATATCTTAATAAAGAAAATGAACTATGGCTTATAATCATCAAATAGAATGGCGATACAATAATATGTGAATATCTATATCACCATACAATTTATAAAATCAGAAAAAAACAATGATTCATTACTATAAAGCTGAATTTAAATTAAGAATTATGTCTCACCTCTTGCTTATACTGGATGCTTCTCGATTCCTCCTCGAGAACACAACCTATAATGAAATAACTCTTCTAAATACTTCTAATACATGAAACTCATAATTAAAACTCATAATAATAGAGTCACCAACTTAAACTACAATCTTTCAAATTACGCCTCATATAATCTTTCGTAATAGGAGACAACTCGAATCTACTAACGCCAATATTAATTATCTGATTAAATTAACAAACTAAAATTAACAAAAATGCCAATCCTAAACCCCATTTTAATACATAATAATCAACTCACTCACAAACAAAACAGTTTGAACTCCATAATCACGCATTTCAACACCGGAAGGGCCGAAGAAAGAAAAGGAATAGGCAAGAAATTCAAGTCATTAATCCCATAAGCATCCCTCGATCGCCAGAGAAATCTCCGAAAGCAAGCATCCGATCGGCCGGGAACGAAATTCTAGCCGAACCGACGTCGGTTCATTTCCCCAACCCGAGCAAGGCTTACGGATCGACGGTTCCAAGTGAATCCAAGAGGCGGTCGAAGCGATACGGATTCCATACTGAAGGCAGCTTTGCGCCATCGCATGATCGCCGACGGTTCTCGTGAAGTCGCGGATTCCAGGCTTCGCGGGGTCACAATGAGGCGAATCCGGCCGAAGCCGAGGGAAAGGGAAAGGAGGAGAACTCAATGGCGAAGAGGCCGCTATGAAAGGAAATGAAATAAATGAACGGTATTACCTCGATCACCATCGATCGATCCATACGCTGCGTAATGGCTTAATCCATCCGTGATGCTTAGCTACTGATACAAACGACGAATTAATTAAGCTAAAACAAAATTAATTAGGAATAAGCTAATTGGATATTACACTAGGGATGACGAAACCATGAGATCTTGATCGAGACTACCTTCCTATTTCTCTTATATAGTCATTCACATCACACCTCTTGACATCGATTTATATTAGAAAGATGTATCTATTTTCAACCTTAATCGTTAGTGCTCTCTTACTGTGATAAGAGGGGTAATTAACTATGAATACTTATGTTCATAGGAAGTTGAACCTAGATTTAAATAAAGCTTAATATAATGTTAGGAGAAATCTGGTTGAATATATATCAATTTGTCTCATGAAGAACGAACTCCTTCAATATTTCCTGAAAAGATGGCGCAGTGGTTTGCAAAGTGTGTTCTTCCTGAGTGATTAGATTTCTAGCGACTCCACTTCTCTCTCCATCTTTGGTTGAAAAGTTGAAATATACGGTATCATTGTAGATTTGAAAATTTCTTTACAAGAGTTTAAGTTTCTGAAATACAGTAGAACCTAACTTCAAATCTACGACCAGGTGTGAAAAATTTCGATGGCAAACCCAACAAATCTAATGACTATTTAGTTGGGAGAGGGATTCACTGCTAGATTCCCTCAAGTCATGATCAGTGCCAGCTCTGCTGGAGCCGTTATCTAGTTTGGGACAATTTCTATGGTCGTACAATTTGTACTGTCTAGACCTATGACCACCATCATTGATGGCATTGAAATACCAAAAGCATTTAAAAGGTTGCCATGCAAGGGAAAAATACCGAATGTGATCATTCCCAACGAGCCTAAGTAACTGAATGCTAATGTACCCAATCAAGGAAAGAACTTAGCTTCTAAGAAGTTCTATTTTGATTAAACTGTCAAAGGCAACTCCGACAGCGCTTGCTCAAGAGAAGATGACTACTCAACCTAAATTGAAATCTATCATTGTTGATCCACTCAACAATCCATCGGGGGAGCCTATCATCTCATAAGATACTGCATTTGCTCTAGGCAATAATGATGTCAAAGCATCTTCCTCGGGCACCAAAATATTTAGGAGAGCTCGCAGAATGTACAATGCTTCTCGCAAAACTATTGAATTACCTGTACAAATTGAATAGTAATATGAACCACTAGTGGAAGAGAATATGCCCACCAATAACAATTTCGATTTGCTCAGATGGGTCAAGAGAAAATGCTTCGGAGGAGTTATAAAGAAGTTTTTCTGGGATAAACATATGCATCCCATTTCACAGGATTAACCACGGAAGGAGGGAACTGTCTCTTCCAAAATCTATGAAGTTCTGAAGATTGTTGAAAATAGAAACCTTCAAAGAAGAATTAAGATGTTGGTGAGCTAGGTTGTCAACCCAATAAATTCTTACTCCAAAAGAGATAGGAATATTAAAAAATATCGTGCCCGTCTTGAGCAGAACTCAAGACCTAGGAGTTTAATGTTCGGTGAACATCAATAACGAGCCCTTCAGTAGAAAGGTACGAAGGGGGTATATTGTGCCGAAATTTAAAACCTTTTTAGTCATAAAAAAATTACAACATCTAGCCCAGTTCAAAGCTACTTATGAGAACATAAGAGGAAATAATACTTTACTGTTTCGACAATTCGTTAGTAGTCTTACCAACATCTTTTGAGTTGTATGCTGAGTTGCCTAATGACTCAGTAAAGACTTTTGCTGGATTAGAAACACTCTTTATCAAGAAATTGTAGATCTCGCTTTAGAAAAGAGAAGAAAAGACGAGAATGTCACAAAATATATTACAAGACGGAGGAATATAAGTATGAATTATGATTAACAATTTATGGAAAATCATGTAGTAGAACTCCTAATGGGGGATATTGATGATCAAATGGCTCCATACTTGCCATGACCATGCTTAATACATTCTAAGAATTGTTGGATCGTATAATCAAGTTTGAGAGACTTCCTAAGCAAAAGGGCCTTAGCATTGGCTATAATAGTAATTTTTCTAGGAAAGGAAAGCAACTTAAGTCCTATGATTTGAAGAAAAATGATGTGAATACAACATTCACATTCATAGTTGACAAAAAAGGAAATGGAGGTGCAACGACCTCACGACAAATGCAAAACCCATGGAGGATAACAAAAAAGGTCCTATCTTCCAAGAGAAAATGACCAAGTAGTATTTATTTAAAAGAGAATGTACTGCTAAAATCTTCAAATATGCCTTAAAGTTTGGATTGCAATTGTCAGAATCACGTTGACTGACCAAGTAGATAAATTCAATGATCCCATTATTATCCATTCTATGGACATATAAGTCCCCTAATCGAAGACTGTTTTATCTTCAAAGACTAGGTAGAAATGAGTTATTGAAATGGAGAGCTCCTTCTATCTGATAGTGTATTGGTGCATCCTAAAAAGGAGAAGGTGAATATTATCACAGTACCCTCGAATCAAAATACAAAAGACAAAGAGGTCGAGCCAGTCGGAATACAGAATATAAATAATAATAGAAGCAAGCTCCATTGCCAGAAGAAGGTGGTTGTGAGACCTTCATCTTAAAGAAGACTAAACGAATGATCAACATTTTTTTAGCTATAAAAAGTATTCAGTGGAAGAACTCCGTGGAACCTGAAATAGATCCAAGAATACTTTTGCCTAATAGGGGGAAATTTTTATATAATATGAAGAACTAGACCAAAATCGACTAGTCTTCTTCATCAAAATCTTATAATTTAAGGAAAAGAAGAAAACCTCAAAAATCAAAGTCTGAAATACAAAAGATGAGCGACTCTTTGGATGAATATAAGCAACTTAACGAAAATCAATTAGGTTAGAGGAATATATGCTCATTTTACAACTTGACACAAAAAATTATGGAGAAGAGGTTTCAAAAGAAACATGTCGGGTCCTAAGCATACATGAAAATTCTAATTTTCAAACCCAAAGAAAGATATTTCACGTGATTGCAACATCAACTGACTCTGAGGAAAAACTATATTAAAAAAAATGCCTATCAAAAGGAAAGTTAAATCAAGCTCGAAGAAGTTGTATTCTAAACTAGGCAGCAGATCTGAGAGTTTTGAAAGCTCTAAAAATTTTGAAGAAGCATAGAGTTCAGAAACTTCATCGTAACTAAAATCCAATTTAATAATAGAAAGCAAATGCCTCCACCACCACAAAGGAAAGCTAGGGACAACGGCAAAAAATTCAAATTAATGAAGATGCCTTACCCCTACAACTAGCTAAACCTCAAAAGACCACCAAAATGGGAGTGAACTATAATGTTTTGGGCCATTTATGCAAGCTATCAACTTTATAAAATATTTATGATGCTCTCATGTTATCTAATATATATATGTGAGACATTAATTAAAGCCTTGTAATGTCCAAATAATGAAGCTTTCTTTGCTGAAGAGAGGATGAAAGAGGATTTAGCCTGTCAAAACTCAACAATCATCACATTTAGTGATGATGATCTATTGTTAGGGACAACTGGATATAATAAGCTCTTTTATATCACAACTGAAAGCAATTACACCCATATAAAAAGAATATTGATCAACCCAGATACTTCAGTCAATCTCTTAACAGCTAAAACGTTTCAAACATTAGCTTTGAATGTCGTTATCTAGATAAAAGTACAATATTCCTATAAGGATTCAATGAACAAGGACAATAAATCTTAGGGTCTTTTGTTATACCTATACGCTTTGGGAAACTGTATACAAAAGTTAAATTCTAAGTGATTGAAGTAAGTATTTCTTACAAAGCACTACTTGGTAAGTTGTAGATTCATGAATATGGCATAGTGCCTTAAACTCTCCATTAATGTATGGAATACATTCAAAATGGTGAAGAGTGTTGAATTGATGACAATATGAATACATTCTTGATACATAAAATCAAGATTTATGATGATGCATAGTACTTATTCTTAAGAAAGTAGGAGAAGTCAATACCCAAAAATAAAAGGCTCCACTTATTAAGATAATGATTCAAGAAGCAAAAATGCTAATGAATCAAAACAACTTAAAGTAATTCTCCATCTTAGCAGTAATACTGAGAATGATGAAGAAGAGTTGTTATTTTATCAATCTAAGAAAGCCTCAATAGCCCAAAGGAAAGAAGAATCTAGTATTGGTGATATAATAAAACGATTAGAGAAAACCCATATTTTTCAAATACGAATACTTGAATCTCAAATCTTCAACAAAGTTATGAAAATAACTACAATGCCAAAGACACATAAAAGTCTTAACAGCTTCAAGCAAAGAAGAAATAAAACAATTGAAAATTTTATATGTCCCTCCTAGAAGAGGGTACAATGAACCTGAGATTCTTTTTTACAAACAATAGAGCGAGCCACAAATACTACCCAAGAATTGTTTGAAGAGGATGATTTGGAGGTAGAAGACATTTCAATAATAAATTTTCAATACTTCTCATAAGCTCTAAAGAAGTTGGTTAATATTCAGCCTATACAATCAAATATTCAAGCTCGATTGGTTAAGAGGCTCTGGTGAGAGGAGGATATGAAAAATTCATCATATAAGGATTAGGATATACTGCTTCAGCATCTCCTTTAATGAGCTTATGTTATGCCATATTGAAAAGAAAGAAATTTCTTTTGAAGCTACAAATGAACAAAAGTCTTTTGTATAAAAATAAGAATGCACCTGAAGATGAATTGATAATTGACCTCAAAGATGCCTTGAAGAAATTTGAAGAAGACAATCAAGTTATTGATGAACTTTGAGAAATCAACCTAGGCACTGAAGAAGAACTTAGGCCAACCTTTGTTAGTGCCAACTTCATATCAGAAAAATTGAAGGAATTAAAAGCATTGCTTTGTGAATATAAAGATTGTTTCGCATGAAATTATAGTGAAATGCCGGGTTTGTCCCCAGATGCGGCTGTGCATAAACTTGCCATTAAACTTGATCTACCGCCTATAAAACAAGCATCAAGGCGAATGTGATTAAAATTGAAGAGCAAGCAATCGTTGAAATCAAAAAGCTTATTGAAATAGGATTTATCTGTGAAAAATCTATGCTAATTGGATCACTAATATCATCTTAATAAAGAAAAAATGAGCAAATCTATGTCTGTATTAACTTCAGGGACTTAAATAAAGCATATCCAAAACCGTTACCCAATGTTGAACTCATGGTATACAACACACCACACTTTGATATGTTCTCCTTCATGGATGATTTTTCGGGTTGCAACCAAATTAAAATGACTCTACAGGATGAAAAACATGTCTTTCCGTACACCGATTAACATTTATTGTTACAAGGTGATGCAATTTAGTTTGAAAAATATCGGCGCTATGAACCGAAGGGCAATGGCCTGCATCTTTGATGATCTTATACATAAATATGTAGAATGATACATTGATGATTTGATTGTCAAAAGTAGAGCCCAAGATGAGCACATAAGCGATTTAAGGATTGTATTCGATAGAATATGAAGTTTCATCTTAAAGATGAATCCTTTAAAATGTGTTTTTGGCGTGACTTTTGAAAAATTTCTAAGCTTTATTGTGCGTCATAGAGGAATTGAAATTGATTCTTCTAAAATCAAAGTAATAGCAGAGATGTCATCGCCTAAGATCTTGAAGCAACTATATTCATTCCAAGGCAAGTTGGATTATATCAGGAGGTTCATTTCTAACCTCTTAGGGAGATGTCAACTTTTTGCTCGATTAATGAAAAAGAATTCACATTTCATATGAGATGATGCTTGTCAAGAAGCATTTAACTTTCTAAAATAAGATTTGTCGCATTCTCTAATTTTGGCAGCATCAATAATAGGAAGACCGATGATATTATATACAATAGTCCTAGAGGAATCGCTTGGAGCTATGTTTTTGCCACATCCTTCTCTTTCACCTTCAACTAATGATATTAAGTTCTTAAATCTATTTTTGAAAACATAAATGCATCTTCCAACTGATCAAATAAGGATACTTATTCTTAATAGTCATTTTGTTCAGTTCTCTATAATCAATACACATACACATTGTACCATCGTTCTTTTTACAAATAACACAGGAGCACCCCACGGAGATGTACTAGACCTGATAAAACCTCTATCTACCAATTCTTTCAATTGCACCTTCAACTCCTGTAACTCTTTAGGTGTCATTGTATAAGTAGTCTTAGCAATAGGAGATGTACCGGGTAACACTTCAATACAAAACTCTATTTCTCTATCAGGAGGCAAATTAACCAACTCGTTAGGAAAAACATCAAGAAAATCTCTTACCACAGGAGTTTCTTCAATCACCATTGAAGTTTTACTCTCATCCCTGACATGAGCAATATATACAAAATATCCCTTCTTCCATAATCTGCTAATCTACAGAGCTGAGATAAGTGATGATAATACTCTTCTAACACCCTGAAAATGAATATTTTCATCCACTATTAATGTCATTCTCTTCTTCATGCAATCAATATGAGCACCATATCTACCCAATCAGTTCATCGCTAAGATAATATCAAACTCAGTCAAGGGCAACACTATCAACTCAGACTCCAGTTTCCTATCAAAAATCTCAATCTCACAAAAACATGCACAACTAGTTATCATATAATCTTCAGTGGGTAAAATAATAGATAAACTAGACTATAGTACAATAGGAGATAAATTTAATAACATAAAATATTGCTCAGCAATACGGAATAACTAGCTCTAGAATCAAATAAAACTCTACATGGCCATGTAGAAATAAAAGTGATACCTGTCACAACATCAGATGCATCCTTGGCCTCTTGCTGAGGCAAACTGTACACTCTAGCTTGCATTGGAGCTGTAGAAACTGGAGTGATAGAATTCCTTTGAGTTCTTCCTAGCTATCTTCGAATAAACTTTCCTCCACCTCTACTCGAAGATCCCTCACTAAAAATTTTGGGTGATGCTGTCCTCTATCTCCATATCCATCTAAGATATTCACCTTGAATGTCTGATCTTCCTTCTGGTCCCTTCTGTTGACAATCTACTATTTTGTGCCTAGACTGACCACATTTGAAACACTACGCTGTAATTTATAACATCTGCCCAAATGTCTCTTTCCACAAGTTGTACATATAGGTACACTACCAACAGAGCTTGCTGAACCACTACCGATAAATTCTGATGAGTTCTTCCTTGAGTCCCCTAGTCCAAATCTACTCCTCTTCCCATTAATAGTGCTCTTGGATGTCTTTCTACCAAACCATTTCCTACTAGAATCCCAACACTGAGTGGATGTTAGATCATTCTCCACCAATCTAGCTTTCTTCATTGGCTTAGTGAAATCTCTAATTCTGAATGGAACTAGCAGGTGTCTCAAACTATCCTTGAGTCCTTTTAAGAATATGTAACATTTCTCCTCTGAAGTACTACCCAATCATGGGGCATATCTTGCTAGTGTAGTAAACTCAGCCTCATATTGCATCACTGTCTTGCTTCTCTTTACTAATTTCATAAAAGTTTCTTGCATCTGCTGTCTAGCTGAAGGAGGCACAAACCACTCTTTAAAAATATCGGTAAACTCCTCCCAAGTTAAGGCGTTCAATTTACCCTAAAACTTTTCTCTCTGTTGGCGCAACCACTATCGTTCAACCTCTCCATCCAACAAAAATACCGATAGTTTGCGATTCTCTGGACATTGCATGCCATCAAATATTTTCCTAACTGTAACAGTTAGTCCTCTGCTACTTGCATTTCAACTGTGCCTTTGAAGCGAGGGGGCTTCAATCTTAAAACATCTATAAATGCTTATCCCCTTCCTCCACCTTAGTAATAAACATCGTACTCTAAGCTTCACCCATCAACTGAGCCACCAAACTAACAAATTGAGTTTTAAAATCAGAAGACATAGCTCCCACTGTACTTTGCATCGGTTAAGTTTGACTAGAACTCTACCCATCTGTCATATCTTGTTCTTGAGAATTCACATCATTCAGTTTATAGCACTGACACCTATAAACATATACCATACATCATAATGATATACATATAATATTGATAAAAATAATCTTAAGCTACACAAATTTCTATCTCTAAACAACTAATCATTCATATGGCTCTGATTACAAATTAATTCCTCCAAATTCATTGCTCTGATACCAAATTAAACTATCATGACCCAAAATAATATAACCTTTAAACTGAGGCCAGTCACATCATGTCAGATGCATAACATACATTATCCAAGATCTATTTGGAAGGAATTATATTCTTCCTTTTTTTTTTGCACAGAGCCACTAATAATCTTCAATAAAAGTAAATGAAATAAAAGTCATCCATTTCCATTCAGTTCATATTAAGAATTATACAATCACAAAAAGACTGTACACAATAATCATGGTACGCATTAATATCCATCAAAATAGTAACACTATGATTGCAAAAAAAAAAAAAAAAAAATTCTAGCAAAAGGTATACCTATAAACAATAACTTGCAATCTCTCTCTCAATCAACCTACTCTTTACCCTTTCTCTTTCCCTTTCCAGAAATTTATATATACAAGTATGGTAGGAATGAGTATAAATACTCTATATGTTACATGAAATCTACTCTAAATTTTCAAAATACTATAATAAAACAGGATATACTATCAAATACAGTGAATTATTAGGTCTATTACAATTCACTTCGAGTCCAGCGTGCCAGAGCAACTCTAGTATTAAGAGCATGTAAAAGAAAGTTATAGTATATAATTCATGTTTAATATTACATCTAATCCACAAAAAATACAGAAGTAAATAATATTTTCAAACACTTCATACTATTTTCTCCCTGAGGCTCTTATACCTTCCAAACATGTCACACATATATTATTAGGCCCTTATACCTCTCAAATACATCACACACACACACACACACATATATACATATATATATATATATATATATATATATATATATATATATCTCGCTATACCTCTCAAATACATTTGCATTTAATTATTTATTCAAGCCCTTATGTCTCTCTGTGCATAACACAATTAATTTTAATCAGACCCTTATACCTCCCTGTAATTACACATGTTACTCAGGTCTTTATGCCTTCTAATATATTTCATATATAAAATTTATAATTTATCTATAAATTAAACCAAATAAAATACCAAAACTTAAAAAAAAATGCATAATTTTTTAAAATTTAAGTAGGGTAACGGTAGCCTACCTCTAGACGATCAATTTTCCTAACTGGTTCGACGGACAAAATCAGCATTGAGACCCCCAAACCTAGCTTTCTCTCTCCTCTCTTTCTCTCTGTCTTTCCTCTCCTTTCTCTCTCTAAGTTCTCATAGCTAAGAAAATGAAATCTTGGGAAGGGAAAAGGTTTTAGATATTTATATATAATTTATTTATATTTTTTTATTATTTAAAAAAGGGATATAAATGTCATTATTAGAATTATTTTATTATTGTTATAACCCTATGTATAAATTCAAATTTTTCTTAAAGTTCATCATTCCAAAAATTATGAAAAATATTTTGTAAATACTAAGAATGTTTAAAATATTTTGGTAAAATAATGTGTGAAATGGATGTAAGATGAACCTAGAAAATCTGTGTGTGGATACATGTAATTTTCTTAAGAAGTCCAAATTAAATAAATAACTTTATGTTTTCATATATACAATGCTTATAAAATTTAGAGACAATATTTATAAAATAGAGTGCAAAGTGTGTTATAATATGACAAAGACGATTTAAAAAGTTGAACTTAGCATAAAATTTAGGAAATATATTTGAATATTATAGGTCATTATCGTTCTAATAATATTTCAAAAAAATTATATCACTTTTCTTATAAGTTATGTTTGCAAAATAAAATTGTACCTGTGAGTATTACATTGCTACTATTCGCTAAGCAATTAACGATCTCATGATTAGCCTTAATCGAAAGTTCTCTCTCATTCTTGGAAGGGGTAATTAACTATAGGTGCTTGCACCTATAGGGAACCTGAAACTAGATCTAAAGTTCTCACAAAATGAGGATGAATATCTTGGTAGTAACTAATCCACAAATAAAATAAATTCATTTACCTTTCAAAAATTTCACTTGACATTAAATCTAAAACTCCTTGTTTCAATCGAGAGGCTCGGCACGAATTTTTTGAGCCCACAATACCCTAATGATATTCCAAAGGGATGTAAGTCTAATTTATATATTTTCCATGTGAACATCCTAATGAGATTTCAAAGGGATGTAAGTTCAATCCATATGCTCACCATGTGAACACCCTAATGACATTTTAATGGATGTAAGCTCTACATATATCTGCAAAGCAGGCTTTATTGAATTATTGAATAAACTTATAATTTAAGCTTGCTTTTAATTTATTAGACACTTATACAATACCTCTAGTCTACCCTGGATATCTAAGACGAGGCAACTCATAGCTGCTAATCAGATACCCATATACCTCTGGTCTAATGTTGGTAGATTGGAACGACGACAGTCCCGGGATAATAGAACCATGGTATCTTGATCGAGACTACCCTCTTATTTCCCTTAGATAGTCATTCACATCACACCTCTAGACACCAATTTGTATCAGAGAGATATGCCTATTTTCAACCTTAATCGAGAGTGCTCTCTAACTGCAGTAAGAGGTGTAATTAACTATGAATGCTTGCATTCATAAGAAGTAGAACTCAGATCTAAACAAATCCGTAATAAATCCTAAGATAATGTTAGGGAAAATTTGGATGAATATATATCAATCTGTCTCATGAAGAACGCATTCCCCGAACATTTACTATAATGAGCGAACAAATATAATTTCATTTTGCCATTCTTACCTAATTCTTACCTTTTCTAGTATCATCTTTAGCCATAATAATCAACAATTTCCTTGGATAATAGCCCTATGTTCTAACTCAACTTTTAATCTTTCCACCACTTCATAATTTTTTTTTCTTCTCTATGCTACCATATTTTCTCTAAGAAGTGTACAGTAATTTGATGTTGAACTTTTGTTCTCTAATGAACCTATATAAATCTTCATCTATGTAGTCTACGTGTGTGAGTTTACCCTTCCTTTTGAATCTATCTTGTTTACTTGGATTACCTTCTAGGTGGTGTAACACATGATATAGAGCTTTAAGATGTGGATCTATCAGATCATGCATGAGTTGACTGATCATGCCGACAGGTATGTAATGCTTGAGCTAGTACTAAGGTAAATGAATTTTCCTGCTAATAATATATGATAATATCCTTCTCTGCATTGATTCTTTAGTTTCTTCTAGCTTCTGTTTTGTCCTAATAGGAGTAGCAACTTGTTTGTGATCTAGTTTTCTAGTTTCATTCAAGTGGTCAGTTACATATTCTTGTTGGGAGATTAAAATACCTTGCTCTAAGTATATGAGACTTCAATTTCAAGAAAATACTTCTGTCTTCCATGCTCTTTTCATCTCAAATTTCTTGAAAATTATCTTAGCATTTCCTTTTCATTTCGATTAACAATGTTGGCCAAATGCTTTATGAAGAGGTTATGATATCCTTCACTTCTTTTTTATCCTATTCCTTTCATTATTTTAGAAAAACTTTCAAACCAAATTGTAGTTGTTAATTTTAATCTATATAGGACTTTCTTCAGTTTACATGCATTGTTTGTTGTTTCAATTTCTTCCAATCTAAGATGAATGCTCATTAGATTTCTTCTTCTAGAGCTCCATATAAAACCATACTATTGAAGTTGCCAATTAAAGTGAATTGCCATAGATAATAGAATTTTCATAGCATTCTATGTTGTCACATGTGCAAAAGTCTCCTAATAGTAACTCGATTTGTCTGAGTGTAACCGTTAGCAACTACTTTTCTCTTATATTTTTTTAATAGAGTCATCAACTTTAAGTTTCATAGCAAAACACCCCATTTTCTGCTTACTACATTCTTTTCTTAAAATTTATTGGCAATCTTACATGTTAGTTTTTTTTCCAATATATTCATTTCAACTCTCATAGCATTATTTCATTCTTGTCTTTATAATGTCCCAAATAAAGTATTTAGAATAACCATACTGTTTAGGCTCCCAATAAAGTTTTTGTAAGTTAAAGAGCAAGAGACAACCTCAGTAGTGTTTGGAATAGAGGCATATTATTCTTGAGTATAAAGAGATAAGAGTTGAAGGTAGCTTAAGAGAATTGATCACAATCATTCTCTTCCATAACTGAAATATCCTCCTGAAGATAAAAGATAATGTGATGGTTATTTTTTTTCCCAACAAACGTGATATCAAATTATTAAAATTATTTTGTTTGATTATGAACCTAACTAACATTCAAATTATGATTATACATCTAAATATTTTATGTACAAGATAATTAATGGTTTTGACATGGTGCTAGAATTTGGCAAGATGTTCCATGGGAGTTTTATATTCTAAAGTTTGGGAGGGTAGTTTATTAATCATGGATGTTTAGTGAGGACAATTTTCTTGCAATAGCCTTTAGGGACATTCTCTTTAAATAATATTTCGTGAATGATATTAAATAGATGACTAATTTTGTGTTAATTTATTGTGGTGTATTTATGCATAATAATTAATTCATAATTCCTTACTTTCGAAAGTAGGTAGTCAATAATTGATTGAAGTTGTCCCTTGCATTTTCTAACTTAAGCTTTTTCTATTAATTTTGTATTATTGAATGAAATAGATAACTCTTCTAATATTATATTTTTGTTAAATCAAGAATATCCATGTGACTCTAATACAATTATCAATTATGGAGATGAACTATCAAGATCTCAAAACATTCAGAATTATGAATATAGTCCCAAAATATCTCCATTATTCATTAGTTCAAAAAAATGAGAATTTTTTTAGTACTAACAAGAAAGAGTACATGAGTGTGATCAAGATAGAAGTGACATATCATAATGAAAAATCTATCCCATTCAATCTTTTATAAAGTAAAAAAAAAAAAATTACATTTTGATGTCTAAAAAATAGGTGGCCAAGATGCAAGCGATGAAGCCAAATGATATCCTTATTTGAAGAACTAAGAAATGAAATAGTAAAATTATTCATGACTCTATTTGAAGTACTTGATATTTTAAGATAGTTAGCTCGCCCCTTTTCTTAATCAGTCTAATTCTCCTACTTGAATTTTAGTTAAAAAAACACTATGAAGGATGAATGTGTTTTAAGATAAAGAAAAGGTGTCACACATATATCCCTTAACTTTATAATTGTAAATAGGGAACCATTTGTTACAATGATCTTCTGCTATTAGGGCATTGAGAATAAGTATTTGAAATATCGTGAGACTTGAGTTATGTATCCATAGCCCCTGAGTAAAGAGTTGGCCTAACACTTTTCTGAGATATTTAATCCAAGGGAAACTATTGACAGTCTTGAGAAAGTATCCATTAAAAGGTTTCTTATTAATGAATTTTATTAGACCTTTAAAGAAAATTTGACTTTATGCACCTCATAATAGTTGTATTGGAGAAATATACTCATTTATTTTCTTAGAAAAATGTCTTAAAGTTTATTTCAGATCAAAATTCCCTTGTTATTATTGAAATAGAATTTGAAATCATTGAACAAGAGTTACATGAATATTTAAAAATGAAGCTGCTTAACCCTTCCTCGTCCCAGTATATTCTATCTTTGACGATCTTAGAGCATGTGTGATTGGTTTGCGGCAATGTTTCACAGCGATAGTCTCTATAGACAACTTTTCTTCTCTAAAAGTTCTTAGAAGTTAGGGAGGTCAAGTATGGATGAGGTTTTCATATTTATTGTGAGGTAAGCCATGTTAAATTTTAATAAAAATTAAGTAATATAAGTAGTACTTACATATATAGTCAAATAAGGGTTTTTTTTTTTTTTTTTTTTTTTTGTAATGGTGATTGTAGAATGTATGCAGCTTAGTAAATCATGTTTTTGAATTTTTAAGAAAGTTTTTTGGAAGTTACATTTGATTGTATAAAATTCTAAATGAATCATTTATTTATAAATTAATTTCATAATAATGTAGATCTATAAATTCATTCAGATAGGTTGAATTAATTATTCATTAATTATTTGATTCATCCAATTTATATTATATAACTCAGGTGTAAATATATTTTCTTTTATTGATTATTTCTATTTAAATCTATTGTGTTATAGCTCTTGAATTGTATTATGTTGTGTTATGGCTATTGGATTGCTTTTTTTTTATGTTATAGCTTTTGGATTGCATTTTGTTATATTATAGTTGTTGGATTGTACTCTGTTATACCTACCTTATAATATGATGTGTTATAGCTTATTGTGTTAGCAATGTTCAAACCCTTTTATGAATCTTATAAAAACTGTTGGCTTAATTAGCCTCATGTTCAATTTGATTAATTTTGATGATAACAAACAAATGCTTGGATGTTCTAATGAATATTTTTATGTGTTTATATATCAATCTAATTACATATCCATATATCTCACAAATTTAAGAATTGCAAGAATAAAAGAATGAAAGGGATAATGTGAAGCTCATGATTTTAGGTTATATATTCATATGAGTTCTTTGGCATTTCAATTTCACACCTAACATACTATTTTAATGGGTTAATTTATATAAATCTTTATTTAATTAACATTCAATTATATGTTTTACATAGCAATAAAATTGTCAAAGTAATAAATGATCATAACTATTAAGTATAATTATTTTATTTACTTAATATAATTAGGTATTTTAATTTAATTTGTTGGTTATATGATAACTATATTTATGATTATATATAAATTATATCATAATTTTAAATGTCACATGTCAAAATTAACAAAAATATATAAAATTTTGTATTTTAGCCAAAGTCATTGTTTAATCAAAGAATTCATATCGATTTTATCTCCATCTGATTCCTTGGATTTTTCCTTTAAAATAAGTGGTTACATAACCCACTTTCATTAAAATTGAATTTATTATGATTTTTAAACATTACGATTTTAATAATGGATGCATCTACATGCTTTGAATATATTAAGAGCTACATTTGATTACTTTTGACTTTCTCATGTGAATAATTTTTTTGCTAAATTTAATATTTGTTTAATATAAATTATATTTTTTATTGAATATTAAATTATCACTGATAATGAGGTTTGTATAATATATTTCTTTGAAATAATTTTTTAAATGACTTCTTATAAATAAATTTCTTCTTATGAAAGTAATCCCTCATTCAAAATTCAAAATCTCCAAAGAAATCTAAGAAAATCTCTTAAATGTTCCTTCCAAGTGTTCTCCAAATATTGCAGATCAAATCCTTGGTTTGGAAGCTTCAACATCTTCAAGCGCTTTTAAATTACTTGAGTTTGTTTTCGATCTTAATACTTAGTTGTTCATGCTATTTTCACCATTTCTTTTTTTTAATTTATACTTTTGGTGGATTAGTCTTTGAACATTTTTCAAAGTTTCTCAATCATTTTTTTGGTGAAAAAATTCTTGTGATAATTTGTAGGATCTATTTCAACTTGAAATTTTTCTTCCTAAATTTCTTTTGGTTCTTAAAATATTTCTTCTTTGGTCTTATTTTGAAAGATCATTTATTCTTAGATCTATTTTAGAAGTATATTTTAAGCATTTTAAAATAAATTATTGTCTTATTTTCATATTCTTGATCTCTCTTTTAATTGAAAGCTTCTTCTTAGATCTATCATATACTTATTTTTTTATTTTGTGATCATTAGATTAATTGAAGAATCTTTTGGTTAAAATAAATTACTCTGAAATTTATTTTATTATGAAAAGAATATTGTGAATTTATTTTGAAATCATTTTGTATTATTACAAATTATAATAACATAAACATCCTAGTAAGATCACTTTAAGATATTTATTTTATTAAGTGAGCATTTTGCCTACAAATTTTTTAAGTTGTAAAGTGATCATTTATAAGTTGTGAGATCACTTTTGAATTTGATTCTTGGTATATTTGTGAGATTTACTTTATCAAAATTTATTATTTTGTATTTTTTTTTGTGTTGTAAAATTTATTTTGGGGTTGTACTCTTTGTAAGAATATTGTTGTAGGTTGTACTCAGTTATAGAGAATACTTTTTGTAAACCATTTTTTTTATTTGGATTCTCAGGGGTGGTAGCGTGGGCATGCTTTTGGGGTTTCGAACCACAAAAAATCGTGCTCTTGTCTATTTACTTTATTGTATTTTTATTTTTGTTTGCATTTAGAATTATATCTTATCATTATAAAATCAAAATCTAATTTTCTATTTAAAAATTAAAATTTAAGTTTTGAAAATTTTAATATTACTCAATTCACCCCTCTTGGGTCTTATAGTGTCTCACAATTGGTATCGAGTCTGCTCTTTTGGCTTAACATCCAAGAGTAAATCTTTTCACTATGGCAGGTTTCACTGGGGTTCATTCTGGGAGGGACAATCCACTCATAGACCTCCACGATGTACCATTTGATTATTGGAAAAATAGAATTAGTACATTCTTAAGAGGTCAAGATCGCATGTGGTATATGTTGACACATCAATATCATACACCCAGTAAATGGCATTAAAGTAGAAAAACCTTTTGAGGAATGGTATAGAAGAGAACTTGATGAATTAAATGCTAGCTACTTTACATGCTTTATTACGATGATTACATGAAAATTTCTATGTTAAGTACAACAAAAGAAATATGGGATAAACTTATTATAACTTATGAAGGAGGAAGTTAGAGATGCTCACATAAATAGACTTGTTCATGATTATGAGTTATTTCATATCTCTAAATCTATTTCGAGTATACTAGATTTATGAAAATAATTAACATTACATTCTCTTTGAAAACATATAGGAATCAAGACTTAGTTTATAAGATTCTTAGATGTCTTCCAAAAGAATGGGAAGCTAAAGTAACAATATTAAAGCTAAAGATTTATCTACTTATCCACTTGATCGTTTTGGGTTCTTTGATAGCATGACAGTTATTGCTCAAAGGGATAAGATGGATAACTCAAAGGAGAAGGAGAAAGGAAAAGCCATTACTATAAGTTGATAGTGATGAGCATAACACCTCAAGCTGATGGTGATTGTGATGAGGTGGTCATATCTTTCCAAAAGGCTTCTTGGAAGAAGAATCAAAGGTATAAAAAATCTAAAATTATAAATTTTAAATTAAGAAATTTCCTAGTGAAGGGATCATTTCTATCATTGTAAAAGCGGACACATAAGAGGTGATTGTCCGAACTTGTTGAATCAAAGAAAAAAGAAATGTAAAAAAGAAAAAAAAATATGAAGGAGAAAAAGTACCATAAGAAGAAGGCACTTTATGGGTCAGATTCAAATGAATCAAGTACTCATCGATGAAGAGGTCAACATATGTCTTATGGCAAATGGAAAATATGACTTAGATTCTCAAGAGGTATGTAATGATATATCTTATGATGAATTAGATGATCTTTTAATAATTTAGTTATTGAATATAAAAATTAAAAAGAAAATACAAAACCTTAGAAAAAGAACATAAAAATTTAGATATGTATTTTTGTGATTTAAAAAATGAATGTGATAATTTAAAAAGTAAAAATACTTCTTTATTAAATTGTTCCTTAGTTGTAGGTAAACTTGAAGAGAGAATATCTTATTTAAGATTAAAATTATGTTTAAAATCACAAGTTCATTATAATACTTTATCAAGAAAAATATTTAATAA
Source organism: Cymbidium sinense (assembly GCA_021442155.1). Taxonomy (NCBI): domain Eukaryota; kingdom Viridiplantae; phylum Streptophyta; class Magnoliopsida; order Asparagales; family Orchidaceae; genus Cymbidium; species Cymbidium sinense. The sequence goes on from CM038231.1 coordinate 73,314,040, forward strand.
AAATTATTTGCATCATACACATCCCACTAATATACTTTATAATTATCATTTCTATCATACTAATGTTTGGGCTATCAACATATTTCATTTTGCATGCGTATACAAATACTAACAATCATCTTGTATATACAAAAGGTACACTACACATGCATGCTAAATATCTTACTTCAATTTAGAATGTGGACCCAAACATGTTTGGGTTCCAAAAGTTAACATGTGAGTTTATTTTGTAGGAATGCCTTCAAAAAAATCAAAGAAGGCATGTGTACTTGGATGGATGTTCAAGACATATGACGGAGATAAAGATAAATTCACAACTTTATAATCAAGTGATGGAGGATTTGTTACATATGGAGATAATGCGAAGGAAAAAATCATTGGCATTGGTTCAATTTGTAAGAATTCTATCACTTTAGATAAAGTTTTTCTAGTAGAAGGATTAAAACATAATTTAATTTCTATTAGTCAATTATGTGATAAAGGGTTGAATGTAGTATTTGCATCATATTGCATTATAAAAATAATGAAAATGTTTTGCTAGTAGGGAAAAGATACAAAAATATTTATATTGATTTAGATAGCTTTCATGATGTAAATTTAAACTTACTTTGTTTTAAAAGCACTCATGATGATATGGTTATGGCATAGGACTATGTCATATTAATACACACTTAATAAAATTGCTAAACTTGATTTAGTAGTTGGTTTTAAATTAAATTTTCATTCAAACTATGTTTGTGATGCATGTATTCATGGTATTTTAGAAGCTCATTTAAAAGTAAAAATATTGTTTCTACTTCTGACCTGAATTATTACATGGATTTATTTGGTCCTATTAAGCACTAAATTAGCTTGGGTGAAAAAAATTATGGTTTGTGATTGTTGATGATTTCTCTAGATATACTTGGTTTTATTTGTAACTTACAAGGATGATGTTTTGGGTGAGTTTAGAAAGTTTTCTAAATATAAAGAGAACAAGGCATTAATAGGGTTCAAACCCATCATGGTGGCAATTTGAAAATAAATTGAGGATTTTGTGATGAACATGGGATTAGACATAATTTTTCTGCTAGAACTCCCAACAAAATGGAGTAGTAGAGAAAAAAAAATAGAATATTAATTGAATTAAGTAGATCTATGCTTGATGAGTATAAATTGCCAAAATATTTTTGCGAAGCGATAAATACCATGTTATGTAATGAATAGGATCTATTTTAGACCAATTTTGAAGAAGATACACTATGAATTGTTTTTTGGAAAGAAGCCAGATTGAACACTTTCATGTATTTGGATGTAAATGCTTTATTTTAAATAATGGAAAAGATCATTTAGGTAAGTTTGATTGCAAATCGAGATGATGGTATTTTCTTAGGATACTCTCTTTCTGTAGAGCTTATAGAGTATAAAAAAGAAAAATGATTGTAGAAGAATCAATACATTATTTTGATGAAAATTTGATTGATCCTATTAGAAATGAAGTGATTGATGAAGAGATTGATAACTTTAAGAAAATATCTTTAGAAGATAATATGGATGATTCATTGCCAGAATGGAAATATAATAAAAATCATCCAAAGGAACTAATTATAGGAGATCCTTCAAAAGGAGTTATGACTAGAAGACATAGTAGAAGTTGTAGATCATTCAAGATTTTTATCAGGTTGAACCTAAAATTTAGAAGAAGTATTAAATGATAATTTTGGATTATTCTATGAAAGAGGAGTTGAATCAATTTGTAAGAAATGATGTTTGGGAATTAGTCCCAAGACCCCAAGATCAAAATGTCATTGGAACAAAATGGATCTTTAGGAATAAGCTAGATGATTGAGTTGTATTGTTAGAAATAAAGCTAGGTTAGTTTACAGACAAGTTGAAGGTATAGATTTTGAAGAATCTTTTGCTTGGTAGAAAATTTATCAGTTACTCGCTGCTTATGCTTGTTTTAGAAATTTTAAACTTTTTCAAATGGATGTCAAAAGTGCATTTTGAATGGATTTATTGACCAAAATGTATTGTAGAGCAACCTGATTTGAACCTTGATTTTCCAAATCATGTGTATAAATTAAAAAAGCCTTATATGGTTTAAAACAGGCTCTGCTTGGTATGATAGGTTAAACTTTTGATAGATCATGGATTTAGAAAGAGTAGATATACCACTTATTCAGAGCATAGATGATGATTTGATTGTGTACAAGTGTATGTAGATGATATATTATTTGGAAGTACAAATGAATCTTTATGCCATGAGTTCTCATCTTTGATGTCTAAAGAGTTTGAAATGAGTATGATGGGAGAACTTAATTTTTCTTAGGTCTTCAAGTGAAGCAAGAAAATGACATTCATCCCACCAAACTAAGTATAAATGAATTGCTTGAGAGGTTTGACATGAAAAGATTTAAATCTAGTAAAACTCTATGAGCCCATCTATAAAATTGGATTTAGATGAATTAGGAAAATCTGATCAAAAACTTTATAGAGTATGATAGGTTCACTTTTATACCTTCGCTAGTAGGCGATATTATGTTTCTTTGTTTGTTTGTGCTCATTTTTGAACCAAGAATCTCATTTAATAGCGGTCAACGTATCTTTTGTATTTGATAGACACTACTAGTTAGGTTTATGGTATCCTAAAATTCTTTATCATGTGATTTGGTTTATTATCGACTTTCGGGATACAAAGTAGATAGAAAAAGTACATCCACATGTCATTTTTAGGATCATCACTTGTGTCTTGGTCATCAGGAAATAAATTCAGCTTTATCCATCGGTACATAGGCTGGGTAGTTCTTGCTCGTGTCCTTTGGTTAAAGCAACAATTAGAAGATTTTGGTATTAAGCAAGATCACATTCTAGTTGGCAATACTAGTCTATTAGTTTGACTAAAATCCTATCCACTCATGAACCAAGCATATAGAAATTAGACATCATTTTATTAGGGATCATGTTTTGAAAGGGGATGTTAATATTAATTTTATTAGCGATTTACAAATTGCAGATATTTTACAAAACCCTTACCAAAAGAACATTTTATACTTTAAGGCGCATGCTTGGAATGTTAGATCCTAATATTTAAAATTGTATGTAGTTTGTTCTCACTTTTGATGTTGTCAAGGGGAGAAGAGTAAAATGTTGGTTAATATTAAGTCTATTTAATGCATACATTTAGGGAGCAACATTATTCATCTCATATGCATAAATTTTTTTAATAGAATTTCTTTTATGATGAAAGGTCAATTTGCACCTTCAAATGAATACCCAACATTAGTTTGTCAAATCGGGGAGATTGTTGGCTTAATTAGCCGTTTGATTTGATTAATTTTGATATAACAAACAAATGCTTGGATGTTCTAATGAATATTTTATGTGTTTGATATATCAATTCTAATTACATATCCAATATATCTCACAAATTGTTAGAAGAAATTACAAGAATAAAAGAATGAAAGGGATAATGTGAAGCTCATGATTTTAGGTTATATATTCATATGAGTTCTTTGGCATGAATCAATTTTCAACATACTATTTTAATGAGGTTAATTTATATAAATCTTTATTTAATTAACATTCAATTATATGTTTTTTACATAGAATAAAATTGTCAAAGTAATAAATGATCATAACTATTAAGTATAATTATTTTATTTACTTAATATAATTAGGTATTTTAATTTAATTTCTTTGGTTATATGATAACTAACATATTTATGATTATATATAAATTATATCATAATTTTAAATGTCATGTCAAAATTAACAAAATATATAAAATTTTGTATTTTAGCCAAAGTCATTGTTTAATCAAAGAATTCATATCCGATTTTATCTCCATATTCCTTGGATTTTTTTTTAAAATAAGTGGTTACATGACCCACTTTGCATTAAAATTGAATTTATTATGATTTTTAAACATTACGATTTTAATAATGGATGCATGCTACGCTTTGAATATATTAAAATTTCTGATTGATTACTTTTGACTTTCCCATGTGAATAATTTTCTTCTAAATTTAATATTTGTTTAATATAAATTATATTTTTATTGAATATTAAATTATCACATGATAAGCGTGAGGTTTGTATAATATATTTCTTTGAAATAATTTTTAAATCCTTCTTCTTTTATAAATAGCCCTTCTCTTCTGAAAGCGAATCCTCATTCAAAATTCAAAATCTCTCCAAAGAATCTAAGAGAAAATCTCTTAAATGTTCCTTCCAAGTGTTCTCCAAATATTGTAAGATCAAATCCTTGGTTTGGAAGCTTCAACATCTTCAACGTTGCCTTTTAAATTACTTGAGTTTGTTTTCTTGATCTTAATACTTTTGTTCATCTATTTTCATCTATTTCTTTTCTAATTTATACTTTTTTTGGTGGATTAGTCTTTGAACATTGGTTTTCACATCAAAGTTTCTCAATCATTTTTTTTTTGGTGAAAACTCTGTGATAATTTTGTAGGATCTATTTCAATTTCGAAATTTTTTCTTCCTACAAATTTCTGGTTTCTTGAAATATTTCTTCTTTATTTTGAAAGATCATTTATTCTTAGATCTATTTTAGATATTTTAAGCATTTTAAAATAAATTATCTGAAATTATTTTCATATTTCTTGATCTCTCTAATTGAAAGCTTTCTTATAACTTAGATCTATCATATACTTATTTTTTATTTTGTGATCATTAGCATTAATTGAAAGAATCTTTTTTGGTTAAAATAAATTACTCGCTGAAATTTATTTTATTATGAAAAGAATATTGTAAATTTATTTTGAAATCATTTGTATTATTCTACAAATTATAATAACATAAACATCCCTTCACTTTAAGATATTTATTTTATTAAGTGAGCATTTTGCCTGCCAAATTTTTTTAAGTTATAAAGTGATCATTTATAAGTTGTGAGATCACTTTTTTAATTTGATTCTTGGTATATTTGTGAGATTTACTTTATCAAAATTTATTATTTTGTATTTTTTTTCTGTTGTAAAATTTATTTTGGGGTTGTACTCTACTTTGTAGGAGAATCATATTGTTATAGGGGTTATCCTTATAGGAGAATACTTTTGTAAACCATTTTTTCATTTGGATTCCAGCGGGGTGGTGCGTGAATGGCGGTTTGGTTTGTAACCACGTAAAAAATCGTGTCCTCTTGTCTCTATTTACTTTATTGTATTTTTATTTTTCTGCATTTAGAATTATATCTTATCATTATAAAATCAAAATCTAATTTTCTATTTAAAAATTAAAATTTAAGTTTTGGAAATTTTAATATTACCCAATTCACCCCCCGTCTTGGGTGCTATATTGTCTCACAAAAACCATATTTGAAATATGTTCAAATATTGTTTGAACCCTATTCAAATCTTGTTTATACAGTATTTGAACAATTTTCAAACAAGAAATTTTGTTTGAACTAATGTTGTTCACAATCAACTTTAAAATAAGTAGTTTGCAGTTAAAAGGCGGTGGTATTTTATTTCGAATTGAACTTTATAGCATATATCTCTAAGAAAATAATTAGCAGACATATTTTTCAATTATGATTATTTTTAGGCATAAAAAGTCAAACTTTTTCTTTTTTATTTTCTTCACTATTAAGCCTTTTTGCTTGCCCCTCATTGTGGTGGATTTGTTTTGTTAAATGAGCTTGAGTTTGATATCTTTGCTAGCCTTTTCAGTTTCTTCATTACCTATTGACCCTCATCGTAGTAGGTATGATTGTTGCAACTATTGCTAGAAAATAGAAGTTGTGGCAAGTTATATTTGAATATAAGGAAGCAATATATCTATTGCTCGAAGAAATACTTTGAAAATTTATGGATGGAGGGTTCACAAAAAAAGGCCTCACAATAATGAAGGTTGCTAAAATGGATAAAGGCTGTGGCTATTAGGAGCGAGAGAAGAGATGGAGATACCATATATTGGTTACTGGAGTTTTCATAGCAATGAAGGCTTTGCCTTTGGAAGACTGTTGCTTTGAAATTGAGGAAAAAGATTGCGATATTACCTTCTTTAGATGTGATTTTTGTGGCATTGAAAATCTACTACAGGAGCTTACCATGACAAATGGTGATTGGCGAGCAGGTGTTGATATTCAGTAGAAATCATAGAACAGTGAACAATTATGAGAAGTGAGATTGGTGAAGGAATCACAAAATCATGCTTGGTAGATTCGACTATAATATCCAATTAATTTATGCTTAATTAATTTTGTTTTACCTAATTAATTTTTGTTCGTAGCATTAAATAGACTAAGCATGCAGCGGCCGGATTAAGCCTTTCGACGCGTGTATGGTTGGATCTCTCCCGCAGCTTCCTTATTTCATTTCCTCTGAGCCGTAGCGGTAATTCCCTCCTTTCTTTTTCCTCTCGCCTTCGGTTTCACTAGGAAGCGTCGCCTTCGCCTTCTCCTCTATCGGCGAGGAGTGCCGCCTGGCCTTGATCAAGGCTCGAGTTCGAAAACCGGTGCCTGGACCCGATTTTGCCTTTGCGGAACCGCCGCCCTTAATCGACTTGGGCCGTAACCCTCCCGCTTCAACTGAATCGCACGTCATGCGATCACGCGAATTTGATCGCATGAGAGGGGGCAAAGCTGATTTAAAAAGGAATTTGGGTAAGTTATGCAATCCATTTACTAAGTAATTGATTTGGGTTGTAGAAAAGAAAATAAAAGGGTAAAGTGGGGTTAACCGATTAGGCTAACAGCCAAGTGATAGGGTTTTGGGCGGAAATCTGAAATGTTTGGGGAAAAAAGAATATGTATGTGTGTAGTAGTATGAATGCGTTAATTTTGCAAACAAGGAATCTTATTAAGTTTATGTTAATTTAATCAGGTATGTATTGGCGTTAGTAGATTACTTTGGAATCGTCAAAGTTTGAAAACTTATATAGAGATATCAATTTGGTGTGATTATTAATTATGAGTTTCATTTATGAGTTGTATGTATTAGAAGTATTTAGAAGAGTTATTTCATTATAGGTTGTACGAGGAGGAATCGAGGAGCACATCACGACACGACCTTTAATCGAGGTGAGATATAATTGCTAATTTAAATTTAGTATTCCTATGTATGCCAATTGTTTTACTGGATAAATTGTATGAATGACATATAGATATTTACTCGTATTGTATCTGAAATACAAATGTTTTTTCGACCTGCATGATTCGATTTATAATGATTTTAAAAGGTTAATTCATAGATATGATTTTATTGGACATATAGAAATGTTTGACATGTTAAATGCAGTAATGTGATAAACAGGGAAATGTCGGGAAAATTGTGATAGGGTATATTCTGAGAATCTGCATGAGATAGAAAAGTTCGGAGATGAGTGATTAGGGGATCTTAGTATTCCACTCGATATTTTGAGGTTGGAGCCGTTAGTCGATTAATTTGGGCATTAGGTAGTAGTATGATTGCCCTTCGCCTTACTTTCGCCGGTAGGGTGACTACTTTGTTATGAAGTCAAAACCATCTGATTATAAATGATATTTAGAAAATGATTTGATATAGAACCGAGGCGAAATGATTTAATGAAATCTCACGGCGTTGTAATTATGAACTATTACCTACGACATTGTTGTTATATTGTTATATTTTTCTGACTACAAAGATATTGTTCGATTACATTATTTATTCACGGTTCATTTTTAAATATAAATGCGATTATTCTATCTTTGTCGCGACTGCTTAGCGTTAACTGCCATGAAAAAAGCTTTATGATCTTCTGATTGATAATTTCGGGAAAAGGCGAGCGTGGTAGTTTAGCTTTTGTTGAATTGTGCAGTTTGGTGTATAGTTTGGAAAGATTAAAGGCTTTTGTGCGTAAATTAAATGTCTTTATTCTTACGTATTTATTTACTTAAAGATTTAAAGCTTTAAATAATTGTGATATGAATTAAGTTAAGTAGTATATGAATTGCAAATATTTGTGATGATTTGATTAGATCGAAATTTCACTGCTCGTTTAGAAGACGTGTTGGAGCGTGTCCTGGAATCTGTCCAACCGTCGTCATTCTGTTGATTAACTAGGATAAAGGTGGGGTCATGCGGGGTGTGACGAAAAGAAGTATCGAGCAATAAGGTTGAGATGATGAGCATAGTAATGGAAGCATGATTTGGATTTAGAATAAGTGTGAATTGATCAAGTCTATGACCATTAATTTTGGGTTAGGAATCTATATGTTCTTAATTTCATGCATGTATGATATTTAATAAATATGTATCATATAAATACTTTTATAATTACGATTAATTTCAAAATGCGAAATGTTAAATGTGATCCTTGGTAATCACACAACCGCACATCGGAGATAATTCTAACGAGTGAAATACAACCTGAGCAAGTGGTGAAGGTAGAGGCGATGAATTGCAGGGTAGTTGATTGATTTCCAGTTATTGATAAGTAGCATATGGAAAAATCTGCATTAGCCACAGTCGAGTTTGGTTTAAGTGGACCAACATTTGAGGATATTTCAAATGTTCAAACCACCAGCATTCAAGGGAGCCAGTGATCCTATAGTGGTGGAAGATTGGCTGCTTAAAATTGAAAAAATTTTGGATGGGATGATTTTGAAAACGAAGAGTAATCTTACTTTTTGTATTAGAAGGGAAGCGAAAAATGGTGGCTCAACACAGGAAAGATTTAACCTGATACCTATTACTCAGATCAAATGGGATGAATTTGTCAAAGTATTCAAAGATTGGTTTATTTCTCCATCAGCCCGACTTGCTTTACAAGACAAATTTTTCAATCTAACTCAGGGATCAAAAACTATAATGCAATATGAAGCCGAGTTTACTTCTCTTTCTAGATATGCTCCACATTATATCGATGCGAAGAGAAATGTCATGATTCTGAGGCGCCAGATCATTAGGTTAAGCATCGATATCGATGAGTTCTTGGTGTTAGTTGAAAGGGGAATTGAAAATGAGTTGAATTTTTCAGCAACAGTGGGATTTACAACGCAAAGTTTTGAAAGAAGGCCGATTTCCCTAGAAAACTAAGTTTGATGATAAACAATTGATTGGAGAAACCTATTGTGATAAGTAGCGACATTTTGGTCAATGTCCGGTGGATCGAAATATTACTGAATGTAGACGGGTTGGGCGTGTCTGTCGATTCATTTGAGAAGAAGAACATAAAATCATACAATTATCGAGACGAGTCAACAAAGAAAGTTTTGGAAGCCGAAGTCGGTAACACATAATTTTGGCCTTCAATTCAAGAAAAAGGAAACTTGAGCGAAAAATCAACCCTCCAAGAAAAGCCGAGTTTTTTCTTTCACTCATAACGAAAAGAATCAAATGAAGTGGTGTTATGCTTAAAATTTCGGATCATTTGGGTTGATTCGTTTGATTAGGTGCCGCATTCGTTCATTTCGATTCTTTTTCACCGCTTTACTTGATACTATTTATTTCACAGAATGTAATGCCGGTGATAGTTTGAATCTAAATAGAAATGTGTTGTTGACATTAATATTCAAGATAAACAATTTCCTACCAATAATTATCTTACCAATCGACATTTTGGCGTTATCTAGGTATGGATTGGTTGATCAAATACAACAATTGAATCTTTGGAAGAGGAGAGTGAAATTTTGCATGCAGTGAAAAATCATTTTATTTTTTCTTGTGATAAGAATGTCCTTTGATTAGTCGATAAAGTTGAGTAAATATTTAAGAAGCGGTGAAATGGTATTTCAGCAAATTAGATGTGTTGAATAAGGAGGTGTTTGGTAACATTCCAGTTGTTTGAATTTTTTGATGTGTTTAGGAGGAATTACAGTTGCCAAAGACGAGAAGTGGAGTTTGGGATTGATGTACAACTTGGTACAACTTCATACATAAATCTCCTTACAGATGACTCAAGAATTGCGTGAAGTGTCGTTCTAGGAATTGACGACAAAGGATTTATTCCTGACCGTGGAATGCCGGTATTATTTGTTAAAAAAGGATGATTACATCGATTGTGTGTGATTCTGAGAGAATTAAATAAAGTGACAATCAAGAACAAGTATCCTACCGGAGGATTGATGATTTATTTGATCGTTGGAGGAGCCGTATTTTCCGATGATTTGAGATCCTGGATATCATCATGTTAGAGTTAAAGATCGATATTTTTAAAAGCTTTGGCAGTATGGGCATTATATTCCTTGTTATCGATTTGGTTTAACTAATGCTCCTGCGGCTTTATGGACTTAATGAATCGTGTTTGGTGGCCAGTTTGTTATCATCTTTATTGATGATATTATGATTTATTCTAAAGCGATGAAGAAGCGCAAATCATCCGAGGATTATTTTAAATTGTTAAGACAAAATCAATTATATGCTAAATTTTCAAAATGTGAATTTTGGATGCATACGTCGCATTTAGGTCCATTATCGGTGGAGAAGGAGTTTGTTGATCCTCAAAAAGTAAAAGCAATTTTAGAATGATCCGCAAGAATGTTACAGAAGTTCACAGTTTTCTGAGCTTAGCGGTTATTATAGGAAGTTTGTCAAAAGATTTTCTCATATTCGAATCTCTAATTTATTGAGAAATGATATCAAATTCCAATGGACAACTGAATGTGGCGAGTTTTCAATTGAAAAGCGTTTGACCAGCCTGATTTAGCTATTCCATCGGGGCGGATTCCAAATATTTAGTGATGCGTCTTTAAAGGTTTGGGTTGTGTCTTGCAGAGAAGAGTAATCGCTTTATCTTGACAATTAAAACCTCATGAAAGAAATTATCCCGTGCATGATTTAGAATTAAGTGGTTTTTTCTTAAAATTTGGAGGCATTACTTATATGGAAAATCACGAAATTTTTTACGATCATCAAAGTCTTAAATATATCTTTACATAAAAGAATTGAATCTAGGCAAAGAAGATGGCTTGAATTCATAAAAGATTATGATTTAGATATTGATTGTCAGAGCAAAGCTAATGTGGTGGGCGATGCATTAAGCGAAGTAAATCCATGGGAAATGCATTATTACTCACTTTATTTGATAATCAAATTTGGCTGGATTGTGGATATCGAAATTCCAACAGATTAGTCGGCGAATATTAGTCGTAATTTAGATCAGAGAGAGGGTGTTATTCTAAGAATTCACAATTATAGATGATGATGCGGAATTGAGACAAGAAATTTTACAGGAGGCTCATCAGGCGGGATATACTATTCATCCAGGTAGTTCAAAAATGTATAAAGATTTAAAAGCGATTTTGGTGGTGTATGAAGAAGACATAAAGAATATGTCTCTAAATGTCGAGCCAGATTGTTAAAGGCGAGCATCAAAGACCCTGGATTGTTGGTCATTACCTATACCTGAATGGAAGTGGGATGAAATAGCTATGGATTTTGTTATTGGATTTCTAGATCAAGCGAGGTCGTGATAAGATCCGGGTTGTTGTGGGTAGATTGAAAGTCATTTCATTCTTACCCATGAAACAGAACAAATTCGGTTGATAAATTGTCCGATTATATATTAAAGAAATTAGACTTCATGGTGTACCAAAAGTGATCGTCTCCCGAGATGGTAGATTTACTTCAGATTATGGAAAGAATTTAGAGAGGCGCAGTTACAGCAAATCTGACTTTTCATGACCGATGACAATCGAAAGAATAATTCAAGTCCAGAAAATTTGTTGAGGTATGTGTTATAGATTTTGGAGGTATGGGAAGATCATATTCTATGATCGAGTTTTCTACAATAATATACCAATCCAAGATTCGATGGCTCGTGTAGATTGTATTGAAAGTGTAGAACTCCATTGAGTTGGATCGAAGTGGGAGAAAAAAGTCCATTAGGAGTTGGTTGATCAATTCTGAAAATCATGTCGAGATAGATTGAAAAGCGAGATTGTCGCCAGAAGTATTACGACTTAAAACACTGAGCGAGCTGTAGAATTTCAAGTTGGAGAATTTATATTTTGAAAGTCAAACATGAAAGGAATTAGTAGATTTGGACCGGAGGTAGTGTACATGGACCTTTTGAAATCATTGAAAGGATGTGCAGAACTACGCTTTACCCATTGAATTGACATTCACAACGCTTTTCACATTTCAATGTTGAGAAAATGGATCACGATCGAGAAGATTCCATATACAAAGTTTGAAATACAAGATTTGACTTATGCATTGGAGCCAGAAAAGATTTTGGAATTTGATGTGAAGAGATTACGAAATAGACAAATTTCCTATGTTAAAATTAAATGGAAGCATAGACCAATCAAAGAAGCTACTTGGGAGGTTGAATAAGAGATGAGGCAGAAGTTTCCCTTCCTGTTTGAATGATTGAGAAGAAATTTCGAGGACGAAATTTTTTTTAAGAGGGGGAAATTGTAATATCCAATTAATTTATGCCTAATTAATTTTGTTTTACCTAATTAATTTTGTCGTTATTGTAGATTTGAGCAAGCATGGCGGATTAAGCCTTCGACGCGTGTATGGTTGGATCTCCGCAGCCTTCCTTATTTCATTTCCTCGGCCGTAGCGGTAATTCCCTCCTTTCTTTTCCTCTCGCTTTGGTTTCACTAGCGTCGCCGCCGCCTTCTCCCTCGTCGGCATCGATAGAGTCTTCCCTCAGGACGCGATCGCGTGCTCGAGTTAACCGGGCCGCTGGACCAGCCGATCTTGCCGCTTCTGAACCGCCCTTGTCGACTTGGGGAGTAACCTCAAACCCTTATTTGGAATCGCGCGTAAGCCGATCACGCGTTAAATTGATCGATCGCCGCGAGAGAGTGATTTAAAAGGAATTTGGGTAAGTTATGCAATCCATTTAAGTAATTGACTTGGGTTGTATAAAAGAAAATAAAAGAGGTAAAGTGGGGTTAACAGATTAAGCACCAATGATAGGTTTTGGGGAAATCAAATGTTTGGGGAAAAGAGAATATGTATGTGTGTAGTAGTATGAATGCGTTAATTTTGCAAACAAGGAATCTTATTAAGTTTATGTTAATTTAATCAGGTATGTATTGGCGTTAGTAGATTACTTTGGAATCGTACTCCAGTATTTCGAAAGCTTATATGAGGAGATATCAATTTAGTAAGATTGATGTTAATTATGAGTTTCATTTATGAGTTGTATGTATTAGAAGTATTTAGAAAGTTATTTCATTATAGGTTGTGTCTGAGGACGAGAAGCATCAAACTTAAACGAGGTGAGACATAATTCTTAATTTAAATTCGCTTTTATTCATGTATGCTTTTACATCGTGTATAAATTATGAATGGCAATATATTTAAATCATTGTATAATCAAATATTTTTTTTTCGCTAGATTCGATTTATAATGATTATAACATTAGTTACATATGATTTCATTGACATATAGAAATGTTTGTGTTAAATCACGTGATAAACAGGAAATGTCGGAAAATTGATAGGAAGATTATTCTAGAACTATGGTGGCAAAAGTTTTGTGATATGAGTGATTAGAGGGATCTTAATCCCGATATTTTGAGGTTGCGTTAGCGTCAATTTGTCAGTTAGGTAAGTAGTATGGTTGCCTGCCTTACCCAACTTTTACTGGGTAACTTTGTTATGAAGTCAAAACATCAATTATAAATACATTTTAGAAAATGATTTGATATCGAACTCGAAATGATTTAATGAAAATGCTATTTCCTGATACAATATGATCCTGCAGATATTCATACGTTTATTGTTCATTTATATTGTTTTTTCTCATCTACGTATTGTTGATTCATTATTACATTCTTGCGGCCTATTCGTTTGCAAATTTAAATGTCACTGCACGATTATTCTCTTACTGTCTTGAAACTACTTTAGCATTCTAAAACTTTTATGATCTTCTGGATTGATAATTTAGGAAAAGGCAAGCGTGGTAGAAAGCTGAAAATCATTTTGTTATGCGATTTTGGTGTATAGTTTGGAAAGATTAAAGCTTTGGTTGTACAAATTAAATGCCTTTGGTTCTTCTGTATTTATTTACAAATTTAAAGATTTAAATGCTTAATAATTGTGATATGAATTAAGTTAAGTAGTATATGAATTGCAAATATTTGTGATGATTTGATTAGATCAAATTTCACACTGGTTCATGAAGCGGTTGGAAAGTGCCGTGGAATCGTGTCCAACCGAAATCATCCTATACATTCTGGTTATTACTGGATAAAGGTAGTCATCCGGGGTGAATCATTTCAATACATAGCGGGGAAGAAAAAAAAAAAAAAAAAACCTGAGTAGAGATTGATGTAGCGTTGTGGCTGATGATCATATATCTTGTCATTGATGATGGTGAAGATGCATTAATGAGAACAGAGGAACAACTGTACTTGAAGGCCATTGATAGTGATGAAAAGTGACAAGGCCACAAGGGTTTGTGTCCGACGATAAAAGTGCAGATGCTTTTAGGGCGATTGATGAAGGTGGAAAATATGTCAGGTTATGAAGATTGGGAAACAATAAGAAATTGCTCAAAAAAAACTTGTTCTCTAGTATTTTATGGAGAAAAACAGTGTTGGAATTGATTCTTGATTCTTTCTCATTCATTTAAAGCATTTTATATAAGCCAATATATAGATAATCTCGGAAGATAGCAAGACAGTTAGTCTACATCAAAACAAGAAAGTATCTATAGTTGTATACATATAATAACCTTTATATTATATATATGTGCAATAATATTTAAATATTGACTTTTTAGATTCCTAATAATCTTTCATTCTGAAAACCTATCTTGGAAAATTTCTTTCTTCAGCAGCCATTGGTTCCAACAAGTGTCAGGTAGTGAATGCATGATAACTTGCAGGGTTTCTTATTGAAGTAGGCTGCATGAAGTCATGGAGCCAATGGTTATAGTAAGATTTAGCCTTCTGAAAATTGTTGAATGCACAGGGCAACTTGCAGGCAGCCTTAGCTGGACATTCTAGTTAAAGCTTGAAATTTTATATAGCTATACAAGTTTGATTAAAATATTTCAAGATGATCTTTGATGCAGGACGGATCAAAGTTAGAGTTTCCTAATGCAACTAGAATTATGCAGAATATATAGACCACACGTAAACTTAGGATTCACATATCATTGATCACAAATCACTAAATATAGCAATAACTTTCTTTAAATGCAAACATTACAACAACTACAACAAGTCTTTATCCTACTATGCGGAGTTGGCATTAAATGCCAAGATTAAATAGACAAAATACAACTTGAATGATAATGTAATAATCAAATAAATCCATGATGAAATCAGCAAAAAATTGTACTACATAAAATTATTGAATAGAAAACAATGTGAAATTCCCGTGATCACACCCTTAGTAGCAACAATTCGTCAGCAATAACACCAGAAGAACGTAACAGTACACCGTAGGAACCGTTAGCTAGGATAATTGTAAGAATAGCATCTCTTATAGCACCCGGATATGTTACACTAGAAAAAGAGGGATGCAGGACCGTATGAATCATGAAGTGAATAAAACAAGAGCATTAATTGACACCCATGTATCTGTAAGTGACCACCTGAAAAACCACAGTTTATGATATGTTTGATGCAGAATTGTCCCAAATCATTTCATAGCATCATGTATTGGATCTGGAGCTTTATGTAAACAATCTCGGAACTATCTAACCAAAAATCGCCCTTCTATTACTTAAGTGCCACATTTCTGGTAAAGTAACTAGGGCTGCAAACGAATTGAGCCGAGCCGAGCAGAGGCTGTTCGAGTTCAAGCTCGTTTGTCATTATTAAGCTCTCCATTCGAGCTTTTAGGATGGTGTTCAAGCTCGAGCTCGTTTAAAAAAATCTTGTTTGAGCTCGGCTCGAGCTTCTTCATGAACTTGGTTCAGATTGGGCTTATCGAGCCTGTTAACAAGCAGCTCGTTTAATGAAATAAACGAGACTTAATCGAGTTTGTTTGCGAGCAGCGTGTTGAGAAATATAAATGATACTGTTTATGAACAAGCTTTAATCGAGCTTTAATCGAGCCATTATCGAGCTCCTTAGAGCTGTTCGTGAAACTTTAAATGACTATTCATGAAACGTAAATGAACAACAACAGCTCAAGCTTTTAGCAATCGTATTTACAAAAGTGTTTAAGCTCGTTCGATTAGTTAAATGAACGAACATAAAAGAACTCTAATCGAGCCGAGTCACGAGTAGCTTGTTGAATGCTCGGTTCATTTGCAGCCCTAAAAGTAACCATAAACCTGGCTAGTTGAGAGCTGGACATTCCTTATTACTGCAGTTTGAATAACTTGAAAAGGAAGTAAACAATAAACTATGTGAATGATTTATTTTTCATTCCAACTGCAGGGCAGCGTTGAGGAGCTCTTTGGTATTGATATGGGTTCTTATGCCATTGCAGCCACCGAGGACTGCAGCAAAAGATTGGGTGATTATGTTAATATCGACATCTTAAATGCCATCCAGAGAACAGCTGCTAAGACTTGGATATCGGATAAACCATATGACCAAGATTCTTGTTTACCAGATCTGAAATTGTTTCTGGTTGATGCAGCAAAGCTGGATAAGAATTTTCTCGAGTCCATTCTATGGTGGAATCAAGTTCTTAATTTGAAACATGAAAGGTTTGCTATCATCTATTTCTGAGATTTCTTATTAATAAAAACACGTCTAATGAACATAGCTCATTCTTTCCTCAAATTTCCATGGTTTCACTGGCTTTTATGTCAGGAACAATCCGGAAAAAATAGTGATTTCTGTGGCACTCTACAACAAATACTTCAAGCTTCCTGGTACTTGGAAGCGTGCTGATCCTAGGACTGCGAGCTCGGAGGGCAAGGTTCTCCATTTTGATGGACCCACCAGGAGTTGCTTTAAACAGAAGAGTCAGAATGAGCCATCTGCTTTTGGCAATATTTGGCAGCAGTATCTACCACCAAAATCCGACATCGTCTTGTCAAACTGAAATGGTTTAATTTATAAGTACTATGTTTGAGGCTTTGGTTTTGCAAGGTATTGTTAGCACTGCCGGAATAAGTTTTTTTTTAGTGGCTGTCTTGCATCGCATAGAAATTTATGGAAGATGCTGATCCAGAATGGTCTGAACAAATTAGTATGCTTTTGTTACTACGTGGGAAATTCCATACAGTATTTACAACCAAAGGTAGTGAATTCATTATGTTAAAAGTGGGTACGGAAATTTTTGGAGGCACACACTCCTCATAGGGAATGCCTATAATGCAAAGGCCTGTTATATCTTGCTCAGCCAAAGTGATTGTCATGTCATGCGAGTCAATATAGTAGGTATTGATGATCTTGTCCCAATATTCT
This sequence comes from Cymbidium sinense, assembly GCA_021442155.1. NCBI lineage: Eukaryota > Viridiplantae > Streptophyta > Magnoliopsida > Asparagales > Orchidaceae > Cymbidium > Cymbidium sinense. Next base: position 73,331,285 of record CM038231.1, read on the forward strand.
GCTATGCTTTGGAATCCAAGTAAAATGGAAGGCGTTGTAATAAAAAAGTGATGCACAAACTATATGATGTATACCAGGTATTTGAGGTTGTCACCATGCATCTGTAGATGATGGCTGGTCTAGTATACATAGTCACTGACAGCTAACAAGATTGTGTCAAATACTGACTTTAGGTCTCAATCTTCTACCTCATGATGTAATATGCGATAACTTAAAAGCCTAATTGTGCTTGCAGAAGGACTAGTAATTGCAATTGGTTGGATTACACCCTGATCCTTAAAGCTAAAGCGATTTGTGACCCATTCTAAAGCAAAATCATGATTGTGTCTCAGTTTTAAATTGATCACCCAATTAACAAGATCATGACATGATGAAAGCTTTAAATTAAGAGGTAGAATGTATGATGATCAAGCAAATGAATCTTTAAAAATATCCCTGTCTATTAACATATCCTAATGACATGATAGTCAATCCTGTAATCTGACTGAACAATGCGGATCATGGGTTTCAATAGTGGCCCATATCTTTTCCTCAGTGGGCTTAGTATAATGCATATTATCTGGCATTTTTTATGTAAACATTGTAACCAATTTGTAGTAAATCTAGATAAGAGAAGTATACAAAATTTATAGGTATTATAAAAAGTAGTAGTATCTGAATTTGTAAATGTGTTGTGCGTGTAAGCTTCTTATTTGGATTTAATTCTCGTTTGATCATATTAGATTTAGATTTATATTTTGACATGACCCTTTTGAGTATGTTGTTTACATCTAGACTTAAATCTTGTCCAATGGACATATTGGATTTAAGTTTAGGTATAGATTCAGTCTATTTGGATATGATGAAATCTAAATTTGAGTTTAGATTCAACCCTTTTAAGCATTGTGGATCTGATTCAGCCTCTTTAAGCATGATGGATCTGATATGACCCCTTTTGGCATGATGGATCTTGATTTAAATTTAGAGCTAATCCTTTTGGGCATGATGGATCTGATTCGGTCCCTTTGGGCATGATGGGTTTGATCTGACCCTTTTTAGACATGATTGATTTTGATTTAAATTTAGATCTGCCCCTTTTAAGCATGATGGATCTGATCTAGCTCATTTGGAAGTTAAGTCCGACCTCTTTGGGCATGATGGATATGATCTGATCCTTGTTGATATGATGGATCTTAGTTTAAAGATGGCTTTGATTAGAGAGAGTTTCTCTTCAATGGAGGATTTTCCTTGCATTATAAGGCTTATAAAATTGCCTCCTGTTGGTAGGGGAATTTCTTTTTGAGATGAGAATATTCTTCTTGTACTTAAGTGAACGGTATTTCTTCGGTTGATAGATTTTGAGTTGATTTTTACTTTTACATTTATAAAGCATGACATCTTTACAAGTTATGCATAATATCTCTTGAGATATTGTCCATTTATATGTGGCATATGTCTTATCCTTTTTGCATCAATGAGTCGATAAGATTCTCTTTCGTATACTTTTTCAACAGTATATGATCCTTCCCAATTTGGGTCAAACTTTTATCAGCTCATTGATGTAGAATGATAGACCTTCTGCATACTAGTATGAGTTCACTTGCTCTAAAGCTTCTTGGGCGAACCTTGCAGTTATGATCTTGGGTCATACTTGCTCTATATATTTATTGATTTTATTAGGCCTGTAATCAAGTTTCATCTAGAGCTTTAAGCTCTTCGAATCATATTTGGACACTTTCCTCTATTGCAAGTTCATTTTGAATTACTATACAGAGTGTAGGTAGTTCTACTTCAAGAGGAAGTTTTACCTTTGCTCCGGAGACTAAGCGTACAACGTTGCTTGTGTAACAGTTTTGTATGTAATACAATATGACCATAAGGCTTTTATTAATTTATCATGTTATTCCTTTTTATTTTTATAGAGATTTTTTTTGAGAATTTTAATTAATATTTTGTTGAATGCTTTTACTAGGTCATTAGCTCTTGGATTGTATATTGAAGAATATCACCAATCTATTTTGTATGTCTCAATGAAGTGATAATGATATTCTTGAAGGTAGTGCCATTATTAGATATAATTCTTTGAGGTACTCCAAATTGATAGACGATATGGTCTAGGATGAATTTCACTATATTGTCCGCTTTAACTTCTTTTAATGAAATTGCTTTTGTCCATTTGGAGAAGTAATCAGTGACAATTAAAATGAAATGATGTCTCCTAGATGACGGAGGATCTATTGAGCCGATTATATTGATTCTCCAACTTTCAAATCAACAAGACATCATTGTTGGATGTAAGTGATTAGGTGGTCGATGCAACGTATCTGCTTATATTTGACATTGATGATATTTTTTGACATGTTCAATGTAGTCTTGAACTATATTGGGCCAATAGTATACCATTCATTTGATTTTGATTTTCATTTTAGGATAGGATTGGTTTGCATTGCACAACCCTTCATAGACTTCAGCCATAACCATATTTGCTTCATTTGGTTCTAGGCATCGCAATAACATTTAGTTGAATGAGCATCGATATAATGTATCATTCTTAAGAGCATATTGTAACGCTCTATGAAATTTGATGAGTTTTTGATTTATCTTTTGATAATTCGCCATCTTTAAGGTAGGTGATGAACAATTCTCGTTAGTCATCTTCTTTTATTATCATTTAAATCTCTTAATTTTCTTTAGCTTTAAAGGCTTGCATGAGGGTTGGTGACAATGCTAGTCTGCTTTGGACTGTTATTATAATTAGTTCTCTCTGAGGGTGTCATTTCTTTAGCTAATTTAATTAATTCATCAACTTTACCATTATCTTGACGTGACACCCTTGTAATTATTACTTCAAAGATTTAATTTAGAAGCTCTAAGACATGTTTATGATAAAGCACCAATTTAGGTATGTTTATCTTGAAAACCCAAATTATTTGTTAGATTATGAGTTGAGAATCTCTATAAATATGAAGCTTCTTATTTTTCATGTTAATTTCTAGCTTTAGACCCACAATTAATGCTTTGTATTTGGCCTTATTGTTAGTTTTAGGTTTCATTAGACTATATGAATATCGGAGAATACCACCTTGCGGTGTTATAAATATTAAGCCAATTCTAACATGTACTATAGGTAGACTGGGTGATTTAGCTATCTTTATCAATGAAGCTCCATCAAAGTAGAGTTTTCATTCTGATAATTGTTGAGTTTCTTCTACTTCAAAGATTTGTTCATCAGGCAATTCATTGTTGAGTGGAGACTTTGCTGGTAATGGATGAGCAGGTAGAAAGTCAATTAGAGCATGCACTTTTATAGCCTTTGGTGGCACATTTGTTATATCAAATTGAAGTAATAGGATTGCCCATTTATCTAAGTGACCAGTTAGGGTAGGTCTAGTTATTAAGAATTTAAGAGTGCCAATTTTAGTTATCAAAGTTATTTTATATGATAACATAGTATTGCAGTTTTTAAGTAGCAAATATCAAAGCTAGACATTATTTTTTAATAGGAGAACATTTTATTTCGGCTCTTATCAGATGTTGATTTATAAGATATAAGGCATTTTCCTTCTTCATTGTTCTGAGCTAACAAAGCTCTCAATGACTCTTCTAAAGCTACATATACAATATCATTGGATGACCTTTTGTTGGTGCTGCTAAAATTGGAAAATGTAATAAATATTATTTTATGCTGTCAAATGTTTCTTGACAAGCTTCATCTCATATAAAGGTGCCTCCTTTTTCATTAATCGGGCAAAAAGTTGACATCTCCTCAAAAGATTAGAAATGAATCTTCTAATGTAAGTCAATTTGCTTTATAGTAAATCTAGTTGCTTCATGGTCTTAGGTGATGACATTTCTATTATTACCTTTACTTTAGAGAGATCAATTTCAATCCCCCTATGACGCATAATAAAGCTTAAGAATTTATCATAAGTCACACTAAAAGTACATTTTAATGGATTCATTTTTAAGTTCAAACTTCAAATTCTATCGAATTCAACTCTTAAATCACTTATGTGTTCGCTTTGATTATTGCTCTTGACAATCAAATCTCGACATAACATGTCACATATCTATGTATGAGGTTGTCAAAGATTCCGGTCATTATCATTTGGTATGTAGCATCAGCATTTTTTAGGCTAAATGACATCACTTTGTAGCAATATATGCTGATTGGTGTGCAAAAGGACGTATGGTTTTAATCTTCCGAAGCCATTTTAATTTGGTTATAGCTTGACGAACCATCCATGAAAGAGAATATATCATAGTTTGATGTGTTGTCTACCATGAGTTCTACATTGGATAATAGAAAGTCCTTTTTTGGGCATGATTTATTTAAATATCTGAAGTAAATACATACACAAATTCATCCATTTCGTTTCCTTACTAGAACAATATTGGTAATCCATTTAGTGTACTTCTCTTTTCAGATAAATCATGTTTCAATTAGCTTTTATATTTCAACAATTACTTACTCTTTGATTTCCAATCGCATTTGCCTTGATGCTTATTTTATAGGCGACACATCAGGTTTAATGGTGAGCTTATGTACAACTACGTCTTGTGATAGGCTTGGCATTTCATTGTAATTTTATGCAAAATAATTTTTGTATTCATAGAGTAGTGCTTTTAATTCCTCCAATCTTTCTATCTAGGTTGATTTCTTGGAGTTTGTCAATGGTGGCTTGATAGCCTTCTTCAAATTCCTTTCGGGCCTCTTTGAGGTCAATTATTAGTTCCTCTTTAGGTATATTTTCGTATGAAACATTCCTTCGTTCATCAGGCAAAGGGATTTTTTTCTTGTAGGATATAGTATAGCATGAGCTCATTGAAGGAGATGATGCTAAAGTAATATATCCTAATTCCCATGTGGTGAACTTCACATATGCTATAGGATTTTGGGTATTACCCTTGCTAGAGCCTTTTAAACAACTGAGCTTGAACTTTTGATTGTATAGGCTTAATGTTTTAACCAGCATTTTTAGAGCTAATGAGAAGTATTATGGAAATATTATTGAAATGTCTTCTTACTTAAAATTGTCCTCTTCTAACAACATTTGTGTGGGATTTATGATTTACTGTTATGTCTTGTAAAAAAAGTTCCCATGTTCATTATAGTCTCTTTAAGGAGGGCCATAAAAAGTTTTTAGTTATTCGATCTTCTCATTTCTCATAGTAGTTATTTAAATAGCTTTATTGAAAATTTGGGATTCATGTACTCTTATTAGAGAAACATGAGTTTCGTCTAGTTGCTTTGCTACTTTACTGGTACTAGTTTCTTCTTTCTCTTAGCTAGCTAAGGCTTTCTTGGGTTGATAAGGTACTAATTCTTCTTCATCGTCCTTAATATTGCTGCCAAGGTGGGGAATTACCTTCGGTTGTTTTGATTCATTAGTACTTTTGCTCTTTGAATCATTACTTTCAACATTAGTTTGATAGGTGGAATCACTTACTTTTGGAAATTGACTTTCTCTACTTTCTTGAGTATGAAATACTTAGCATCATCTTATATCTGATCTTTTGTATCAAGAATGGATTCATGTCACCATCAATTTAATGTTCTTCACCATTTTGATTATATCTCGTACATTGATGGAGAGTTGAAGGTACTATGTTGTATTCATGAATCCATGACTTACCAAGAAGCGTTTTGTAAGCAACTTGGGCTTCGATCACATGGAATTTAGCCTCTATGTATAGTTTCCCGAAGTGTATATTGTTGACCTACACATGCGTGCCATTATCCAAATAAAGCTTATATAGCCAAATCTATGAAAATCAATGACAATGTCGCATAATCAGAAGATAAAACTTCCTAATCGCGACCAAATTTAACTAAAATCTTTCTAATCCAAAAATTTTGATTGCATAATTGTGTTTAAAATATCAAATTAATTAAATGAGAAATATCAGATCAATTAATAACTGATTAATTAATTAAAATTAATTTTTAATAAAATTATGCGCATATCTAGATTGGGAGGCCTTGACGACGTTCGAATGACATCCGTTTGTGAAATTGACTGTACCGTTGTCGCTGAAATGTGAAATCTATCAAACGATATCTTCCGTAATCAATTCGGCAAAGTCTACGCGAATGTCGAGCGATTTGAAAGCGACGTCGCACAATTTAAGCCTAATTTACTGATCGCCGGCGTTAAATGACCTCTCGACGCGAACGGATATTGGGTCCACACAACGTAAATACCTAAAATTGATACTAATATTATTGAGATTCATTAATTAGGATAATTCGCCGAATTATTTATGATTAATATTAATAATTTCGTCATTAAGCTAATAGGCAATCAAACTTAATTAACAATCTCCTAATCTTTACTTAATTAACCGCCCAGATTGTCCAATCCAGCTCAGTCGCTGAATTAGCCAATCAAATTGGCCGCTTAGCTCACCCAATAGAAGTTGCCGCCTAATGAATCTTATTGGCTGCCGTTTATCCAACCAATTAAAATGTGCTGCTAGCCCTAAAGGCCGAAACGAGCTCCTGATCCCTCATTTAACACGATTCTTGCTCTCGTTTGGTCTCTCCTCTCTCTCGTTTCGGTGCCCATGATCTCCCTCTGTTTGCTCCTGAACCCTCTCTTGCTCTCGTTCTGTTCGTGCAAGCAGATTGAAGCTCCCTTTTCGATCTCCTTCTTCCTCCTTGCTCTTTGTTCACGTGCGAGCAGCTAGGCTCTGTCCGTCCATTCTTCCTGAGCAAATCGAACCCTAGTTGGCTCAACCGAACCCTTTCTTGCACCTTCCTCCTTCCAACCAGATTTCCGGGTTGTTTCTACTCAACCCTAACTTGCATTTTGCTATTTGGGTTTCTCTTGAATGGAATGGACTTGATGAATCCCTCTTTCGAATGCTAGATGGTTGGATTAGGGATAAAATTTGTAAGGTTGATATATCATATGACTTATGCCTTATTTTGTTGTCAAGCATTTGTTTGTTTTGTGTTGAAATGCCTTTACTTGAGCCATGGGGTAAAGCTAAGATGGAAAATCATCGAAATTGCTTGCTTTTGTTTACTGGATTTCTTCTTAAGATCCACTAAACAGTGAAATCATCGCAAGGTTAAGTTGGGATGAGGTAAAAAATGAGGGATAAGGCCTTGTGAGATTTAAACTTTCCATTTTGGCTATTTAAAAAAAAAAGAGAAATCAGATTTTAGGTTTCTTTCAAGTTGTTTATCATGCCATATTGTTTGTTTGGGCTCAATCCCATTTAATGACTATCTAAAACCTATTTGTGTCTTATTACTAATTCACTATTCCACTTGTTGGTTTTGAAGAAAATAGAAGAAAGCAAAACTTTGGTTTACATATTTATGTAATCAGGTTTTCTTTAACACTTTCATTAGATGTTTGGTATGTGATAGAGAAGAGGACGAACTTGCTAAGATATTGAATTATTGATTTCTGCACTATCTAGTGTTGCTACATTTCTATTAAAGAGTGTTGAAATTGATTTATGCATTTATACCAAGTTATCATTCCATTAATCCTTTTATTTGATTTGGGGAAAGAATTTGACAAGAGTACTACTTGCATAAGATTGTTCCAACTCTATTGTGTCTCTTGCTATTGTTTGACATCATGATATTATGCAAAAGGTTGCTTAATCAAATATGAAGTTTTAGATTTATGTATGTTGTTCTCTTGGGTCACCAAATAAAAAGGGAAAGGAATGCGTAAGGGTTATCATCTATGAAGAGTTGCCTAGCTTTGCTTTGGTTTCTTTCTAGCAATTGGTAACTTGTTATCATGCAAATTCATTTTCAGTTAGCTGAAAATTTCATACTTTGTGGTGATGATTTTGCTATAGTAAAATTTTAGATTCTTGCATTTGATAAAATCTAACATGGTTGCTTGTCCTATGGGGGTTGAAGCTTGCTTGAATATCTTGCAAACAATTGTTTTAACTTAATCTAAAATTTCAGGTTTATATGTGTAAGCTTAGCATGTTGCTCTTTTCCTCGCACTAGTTGCTAACTGTGGCTTTGTTCTCACTTAGTTTCACTTATTGCAAGTGTTTTCTTACACAATTTGAAATTTCTTGTCTTGCATGATATCAAATATAGTATGGTTGCTTTACTTTTGTCACCAAGTATTCCTATGGTGCATCTATTTGAGTTATCGAACAAATAAAAAAAATGTAAAATTAGTATGGTTGTGATCTTTCATGAGGGTTATCTTGCTTTGTTATGCCTATTTCCTTTATTTGATTACTTACAATCATAAAAGTGGCTATCTTGTTTAGGAAATATTTCAGATTTTCTGGACTTATTAAAGTTAAGAGTGATTGTTTAGCTTATGTGACTTAACTTCATATAATTAGCATGTTAAAGGAAGAGGATGAGGGAATGGTTGATTGACTTTGTTAGCATTGTGCTTGTTTTCCTCTCTTTTGTAATCACTAAGTCAATGAGCCTTTGAAGTACAATATAAAATGTAGCTTTGTGCAAGTTTAAAAGCTTTCTTTTTTGTTGTTTAGCTTCATTAAGGTTGCATCTTACCTAGTGTTTATTCATATTATACTCACAAGCAATTGCAAGTCTCTATCTTGCATTAAAATAATTCTATATTAGCAAAAGATGAAATATATGTATATCTCTTGACCTTTAATTGCTATGTTACTTGCAGGCTTTGAGAAAGGTACCTCCTCCTTTATATTCAAACTGAGAAGAATAGAATGATGCTCACATGTGATCAAAAGTTTATGTTACAGCTTGCTGTTTAAATATTTCAGAAGCAAAATTCAGTTGAAATAGTAATGAAAATCATGTTATACCAAAGGGGTTTTCAGCTGTATTTTAATTTCATGTACATGTAAATATAAATTTGTTAAAATAGCTTTATGCTATAAGTAGCCGTTCACATTGTTCTAATGCGGCACGAAAACTTGTGATAAGTACCTGTTAACATTATTCTAATGTGGCAGAAAAATCTGCTCTGTTATAAGTACTCGTTCACATTGTTCCAATGCGGCGAGAAAATTTGTGCGATAAGTACCTATTCATATTGTTCTAATATGGCAGGAAAACTTATTTTGTGGTAAGTACCTATTCACATTGTTCCAATGTGGCGGAAAAACTTGTGTGATAAGTACCTGTTCACATTATTTTAATGTGGTAGGAAAACTTGTTTGTGAAGCTCCACATTATTCTAATCATAAAAAAGTTTGTGATATAAGTCTGCTCACGCTTCTAATACAGAAAATACGCTTTATAATATACTTTGTATGCATTATTTCAATACTACAAGAAAATGCTATGTTATGTAAACTCATGCACTCCTTTCTTGGCGTGGTGGGAAAATAAAATTTTCGGTCGCAGTGTATTATGACACTTATCATGCACATCTTTCTTGGCGTGGTGGGAAGACCTAATCTCCCTAAGCAGACCCTTTATGTGGGGATGATGTTGGGAGGTTGTCAAAATTTTTGGTAAAAAAAAAGAAAGAAAGAATGTTTTAAGTTTCAATTCAATTTTTAACTATTAAATCCCCCTTTGGTTAATTGAGTTAAAACAAGAATAAAAAGAAGGAATTGTTAAAGAGGCATGTTTATATAAAAAAAAAGGATTTCTATGTTTGCTGTCCCTGAACATTGAAGGTTGAAATCATAGAAGTTATGTTATTTTATGTCTTTTTGTTCTTAAAGTATGAAAGCATATTGTGATAATGAAATCCCAGTTTCATTAGCTTAAGCATTGCAATCTTTGAAAATTCAATTTGACCGTTGGATTTGGGGAATAATAATGAAAAGAGAGCAAGTTTTAACCAACTCATGCTTAATTTGATTCCTACTTGAATCTTAATGTCATGTGGGCAATTACTTATTTGAATCCAAATTTTTTGCTTATCTCATGATAATTCTCTCCTCCATGTGTTGTATGAGTGGATTGAAAGTGGAAAAGAGGAACCTTATGTGTTGCATGGCTTAAACCTTGCCTTATTATCAAACATCAATTCATGTTATGTTGTTTTTCCATTGTCTAAGTTATGACATAAGGTTAAAGGAAAATTAGGAAGGGGGTTTATTCTTTTGCATTATTTAGCCTTGTTTAACTTGATTCTTCTTTGAATCTTGATGTCATGTGAGTAATTGCTTGTTTAAGTCTAGAATTTTAGATTAATGTATTATAAATTTGGTGTGAATGTTTGATTTATATATAACCATGCTCTATTTACTTATTTTATGGCAGTCTTCTCTTTCATGTGCTATATGAGTGGATTGAAAGTGGGAATAAGGAAATCTATGTATTACATAGCTCAAATCTTGCTTTGTTATCAAATATCCATTCATGTTATATTATTTTCCCTTTGTCTAAATCATGGAATAAAGTTGAAATGAAAAATCAGCAAGTTACTTGGTTAAATCCAAATTTTTAGATCTACGTGTTATTATATTTAGTGTAAATTCTTGATCTATATATGACCATGTTTTATTCATTTTGTGAAAAGAAAAGAAAAGAGGAAAGAATGAATTTAAATCTTGTCACACCCCAGATGACCCCCTACCTTTATTCTGGTCAATCAAGTTGCAATGTAATGGATGACGATTGGACACGATTTCACCAACACGCTCCAACTGTATCTGAACCAGCAAGTGAAATTATCAATAGCATCATAAAACTTTGTGAGAGACAAGAATCTAAAGTAAGTTCGATAAGACAAGAGAACAATCGATGTACATTTAAATTTGCAAAATGGTAAACCGTCGCAAGAATGTAACAACGTGAACAATATGTTGGTGTAGAAATGTAACAATATAATAATAATATCAGGTAATATCGTAGGTTCATATCAGTATCAACGAGCGAAATTTTCATTAAATCATTTCGTTCGCTCTATATCAAATCATTTTCTAGAAATGTCATTTATAATTGATAGGTTTGACTTCATAACAAAAGGCCACCCTATTGGCCTAAAGGCGGTAAGGGGCGAACCATACTACTTACCAATGCCGACACCAATTGACGACCAACTAACTCCAACCTCAAATGTCGAGTGGAATACTAAGATCCCCTAATCACGGCTCATCTCGTTAACTTTTGCTATCTGATTCTAGAATAGCCTTCCTATCACAATTTTCACGATATTTTTCGTTATCACATTCTGCATTTAACATGTTTTCAAACATTTCTATACTCAATGAAATCATATCTATGAACTAACGTTCTTATAATCATTATAAATCGAATCTATACTAGGTCAAGTAATAAATATTTGTATTTGCGTACAATATGACAGAAATATCTATACATCATTCGTACAATTTATACAAAGTGGTAGAAACAGTGGCATACATAAAAATAGAAATTGAATTTAAATTAGCAATTATGTCTCACCTCAGTGTCTAGGTCAGTGTCGTGATGTGCTCGACGTTTCCTTGAATACACAACCTTACTTCGATCCCGCCACATCAAATTCGATGCTATCAATTTGTCACTCTCCAAACAACTTCTCAAATTCAGGCCAAATATTATTTACCTGCTTACACATTAACATAACGATATTAATTTTCATCATCCCTTTCTTTTATATAAATTTGATAATTAACTATCTTGATTCCATTTTACCATTTGAATTAGACCTATGATCAATGCTTTGAATAATGAATTGGACCTTTGACGTGAAATTCTGTTAAGGATATATATATAGTTTAAGGATAAAATAATAAGTTAATTTAAAATCTAAATTTCCTATTTTGAGTTCTATAGCTAATGAACTGAAAAGTTTAATCAAATAAATTTTATATATAATAGATATGAATCTAAAAATATACACAAAAATATAAACAAATTTGTATTCCTTTCCTATCTGATTTTAATTCACATTAATCTAAATAAAGCTTAATTGATTTATCCATATAAAAGTATCTGCTACATACCTGCAGCCAAAATTCTCCATCTAACCAAAATACAAAACCCATTATCACCAAGGCTTGCTCCGATCCCAAGCTTCACGTAACGCCACCAAGCGGTGAAGGCTTGCTCCGATCCTAAGCTTCACGTAACCTCGCCTCGAATGTCCCACGTAACGAGAATTTGGGAAGACAAGGGAGAGAAGTGAGGGAGAAAACGAGGCTTGTAATATATATAGTCTAACTTACTTATTACTTAAGTAATTAATATTCAATCTCAGCCCTTAAATTAATGTCACCTAGATCACCACGCATGTAGAGCAAAGTGGATTTCTTGCTACAAGAATATCGCTTAGAATATCGTATTCGATTCTGGATTAATTAGATTTTTTTTTAATTTTGGATATTACAATTTCCCCCTCTTAAAAAAAATTTCCCTCGAAATTTCTTCTCAATCATTCAAACGGAAGGAAACTCGTCATCTTGTTCAACCTCCCAAGTAGCTTCTTTGATTGGTCTCAGTGCTTCCATTTAATTTCAACATAGAAATTTGTCATTTTGTAATCTCTTCACATCAAATTCCAAAATCTTTTCCGCTCCAATGCATAAGTCAAATGGTTGTATTTCAAACTTTGTATATGAAATCTTACGCTCAGTGATCCATTTTCTCAACATTGTGAAAGAGCGAATGTCCGCAATTCAAGGTAAGTCATAAGTCATATCCGATCCTTTCAGTGATTTCAAAAGGTCCTATGTTCTTAGGGCTCAATTTACCTCCGTGTCCAAATCTACTAATTCCTTTCATAGGTTTGACTTTCAAAAATACAAATTCTCCAACTTGAAATTCTACACTTTCGTTTTAAGTCGACACGGCGATCACGGCGACTTTCAATCTATCTCTGACATGATTTTCTATAGCTTGATCAACCAACTCGGACCTAATGTCTTTTCTCCCACTTCACAACTCAATGGAGTTCTACACTTTCGACCATACAATGCTTCATGCATCTCGAATACTAGAGGTAGTTATTATTGTAAGAAACTCGATCATGAATATGATCTTCCCATACCTCCAAAATCTAAAACACATAGTCTCAACAAATCTTCTAGGACTTGAATTGTTCTTCGATTGTCATCGGATGAAAAAGTACTTAAGTGAACGTAGCCCAAGCCTCTCAATTCCTTTCCATAATCTGGAAGTAAATCTACCATCTCTGGCAGAGACGATCACTTTTGGTACACCATGAAGTCTTACAATTTCTTTAACATATAATCTGGACAATTTTTCAACTGAATCTGTCTATTTCATGGGTAAGAAATGAGCTGACTTGTCAATCTATCCCAACAACCCGGATACTATCACACTTGCTTGATCAGAAATCCCATAACAAAATCTATGGCAATTTCTTCCCACTTCCACTCAAGTATAGGTAATGACAGAATAATCCACGGGTCTTTAATGCGCTTTAATCGACAAGCGACATTTAGACATATTCATGTCTTGTCATACGACCACCAAAATGCTTTTAAATCTTTATACATTTTTGAACCACGGATGAATAGTATATCGCGATGAGCCCCCGTAAAATTTCTTGTCTGTTCCGATCACTGCATCTATAATGTGAATTCTTCCAATAATACCCTCTCGCATCTAAAGAAATCGCTCGACTAATCTGGATTTGTTCAATGAATTTCTGATATCCACGATCCAGCTTTGATTCTATCAAATAAAGTTTGACCGCATCAATTGAGATAATTACCCAAAGATCAATCTTCTAACTTCCAAATAGAGCCTCTAATTCTCCTGATCAACTCGACTTTGAGTAATAATCCAACCGGCATTTCCCATGGATTTACTGGCTTAATGCACGCCACCACATTACTTGCCCCGGACAATCAATATTTAAAATCATAATCTTAATAAACTCAAGCCATCTTCTTTGTCTTAGATTCAATTCTTTTTGTAAAGATATATTTAAGACTCGATCAGAAAATTTTATTTCACCCATACAAGTAATGTCTCCAAATTTTAGAACAAAAATCACAAATACCGCTAACTCTAGATCATGCACGGATAATTTTTCGTGAGGTTTTAATTGTCTCAAGCATAAGTAATTACTCTTCTGCTCGCATTAAACACAACCCAAGCCTTTAAAGATGCATCACTAAATATTTGGAATCCCCCCTCGATGGAATTGCTAAAAGTGTCAAATGCTTTTTCAATTCTTGAAAACTCGCCACATTCTGTCCATCGAATTTGATATATCCTTTCTCAATAAATTAGATAGAGGCATTGCAATATGAGAAAATCTCGACAAACTTCCGTAATAACCCGCTAAGCCCGTAAAACTATGAACTTCGTAACATTCTTTGCGCACCATTCTAAAATTGCTTTTACTTTTGAGGATCAACAAACTCCTTCGCCACGATAATGTGACCTAAATGCGACGCTATGCATCCAAAATTCACATTTTGAAAATTTGATATATATTGATTTTGTCTTAACAATTCTAAAACAATCCTCGATGATTTGCATGCTCTTCATCGCTTTAGAATAAATCAATATCATCAATAAAAGATGATAACAAACCGTCACCAAGGGCTTGAAAACACAATTCATTAAGTCCATAAAGATCATTAGTTAAACAAACCAAATGGCATAACAAGAATTCATACTGTCCATACCGGGTTCCAAAAGTTGTTTTAAAATATGATCTTTAACTCTAACCGATATACATCTCAAATCAATGAAAATACAAAGGTTCTCTCCAACCGATCAAATAAATCATCAATCCTCTAGTGGATACTTGTTCTGATTGTCACTTTATTTAATTCCCTTTAATCAATACACAATCGATAGATCCATCCTTTTCTTAACAAATACCGTGCACTCCATGAGTTGTTGTCAATAAATCCTTGTCTCCACCCAAATACACTTCAATTCCCGCAATTCTTTAGAGCCATCCGTAAGGAGATTTATGTTTAGAGTTGTATCGTACATCAATCCCAAACTCCACTTCATGTGGCAACCTGTAATTCCTTCTAAACACATCGAAAATTCAAACCGGAATGTTTTTCACCAAACACCTCCTTATTCAACACATCTAATTTTAGAAATATAATTTCACCGCTTCTTAAATATTTACTCAACTTCACTGCACTAATCAAAGAAGACACATCATTCTTATCACAAGAAAAATAAAATGATTTTTCACTGCATGCAAAATTTCACTCTCCTCTTCCAGCATTCAATTGTTGCAAAATATTTGATCAACCAATCCATACCAAGATAACGTCAAAATGTTTGATTGGTAAGATAATTAGTTCGTAGGAAAGTGTTTATCTTGAATGTTAATGTCAACAACACATTTTATTTCAGATTCAAACTATCACCGTAAGCATACTACCCAATGTGTGAAATAAATAGTATCAAAAGGTGGAAAAGGAATCAGAAATGAATGAATGCGAAGTGTCGGAATCAAACAGAACTATATCCAAATGATCTGAAATTTTAAGCATACCTGACACCACTTCATTTGATTCCTTCGCTATGAGTGATAGCAAAAACTCGCTTTACTTGGAGGGTTGGTTTTTCGCTCAAGTTTCTCCTTTTTCTTGAATTGAAGGTTTCCCCAAAAATTGTGTTACCTGGCTTCCAAAAATTTTCTTTGTTGACCCTGTCCCTGATAATTGTAAGATTTTATATCCTTCTTTTTCTCAAATGAGCAATTGGTTGCACGATGTCCAACCCGACCACATCTGTAACATTTTCCTTATCCAGCCAGACATTGACCAAAATGTCGCTTTCCACACTTATCACAAATAGGTTTCTCCAATTGAATTTGTTTCTGTCTATCATCAAACTTAGTTTTCTTGCTAGGGAAATCTGGCCTTCTTTCAAAACTTTGTTGCTTTGTAAATCCCACCGCTGCTTGGAAAAATTCAACTCATTTTCAATTCTCCCTTTTCAACTAACACTAAGAACTCACCGATATCAAATGGTGCCAAGGCCAACCTTGATCTCGAGGCTGCAGAATCTATGACATTTCTCTTCCGTATCGATATAATGTGGAGCATATCTAGAAAGAGAAGTGAACTTCGGCTTCATTGCATTATAGTTTTGAGCCTTGATTAGATTGAAAAATTTGTCTTGTAAAGCAAGCGCTGATGGAGGAATAAACCAATCTTTGATTACTTTGACAAATTCATCCCATTTGATCTGAGTAATAGGTATCAGGTCAAATCTTTCCCTGTGTTGAGCCACCACCTTTCTCGCCTCCTTCTAATACAAAAATAACCACTACTCTTGTGGCAAATCATCCCATCCAAAATTTTTCAATTTTAAGCCAATCTTTTGCCACTATAGGATCACGCTCCTTGAATGTTGGTTTGAACGCTTGAAATATCCTCAAATGTTGATCCACTCAACCATATTGACTGCTCACTTGTGATTTTTTTCATAGATGCTAGTTTATCAACCACCTGGGAAATCAACTGAACTACCCCATGCAATTCATCAGATCTACCTTCACATGCATGAAATTAAGAACATATGGATTCTAACCCATTAATTAATATAGCTCAGATCAATTCAACACTTATCCCTAAATCCAAATCATGCTTCCACTATTATTGCTCATCAATCTTTTTGCTCTATTCTTAACCTTATTACTCTGATACCACTTTCTGTCACACCCCAGATGACCCCCTACCCTTATTCTGGTCAATCTGTGAGAATAGATGACTGACCGATACATTTCACCAACACGCTTTAACCTCTACCGAACGAAAGTGAAATGGGTATCTAATCAAATCATCACAAATATTTGCAATTCATATACTACTTAACTTAATTCATATGACAATTACTGGAAGTATGAAATCTTTAAGTTTGTAAATAAATACAGAGCAACTAAACACATTTAATTTGTACGTACCCAAAAGCCTTTAATCTTTCCAAACTATACACCAAAATGGTACAAATGACAAATTTTCTACCCAAATTGCCTTTTCTTGAAATTATCAATCAGAGATCATAAGCTAAAGCTGCAACGCTAAAGTAGTTCGAAAGACAAGAGGAACAATCGCATGTACATTTAAATTTTAAAACCGTAAACCGCGTAAAGAATGTAACAATGTAATCAATAATATGTCAGGTCTAAATGTAACAATATAACAATATGCCGTAGTAATATTGTAGTTCATAATTCAATGTCGAGTGAAATTTTCATTAAATCATTTCAGCTTCTATATCAAATCATTTTCTAGATGTCATTTATGATTGATAGATTTTGACTTCATAACAAAAGGTCGCCACCCGCCCGTCGCCTAAAGTCAAGGTAAGGCGGGGGAACCATACTACTTACCTAACAGCCCCCTGACACCAATTGGACAGCCTAACGGCTCCAACCTCAAAATGTCAGAGTCGGGAATACTAAGATCTCCTAATCACGGCTCATCTTGTCAGAACTTTTGCTTGCGCATTCTAAATATAGCCTTCCTATCACAATTTTTCCGACATTTCGTTATCACATTACGATTTAACATATTTTCAAACATTTCTATATGCCCAATGAAATCATATGCTATGAACTAACTGTCTTATAATCATTATAAATCAGTAATCTATACTAGGTCAAGTAATAAACATTTGTATTTGCATACAATATGACAGAAATATTTTTACGTCATTCGTACAATTTATACAAAGTGGTAGAAACAGTGGTATACATAAAAATAGAAACTGAATTTAAATTAGCAATTATGTCTCACCTCACTTCCAAGGTCGTGATGTGCTCGACGCTTTCCTTGAATACACAACCGATCCCTACTCATCAAATTCGATGCAATTTGTCACTCTCCAAAGAACTTCTCAAATTCGGCCAAATATTATTTACCGCTACACATTAACATAACGATATTAATTTTCATCATCCCTTTTATATAAATTTGATAATTAACTATCTTGATTCCATTCTACCATTTGAATTAGACCTATGATCAATGCTTTGAATAATGAATTGGACCTTTGACGTGAAATTCCTGTTAAGGATATATATATAGTTTAAGGATAAAATAATAAGTTAATTTAAAATCTAAATTTCCTATTGTGAGTTCTATAGCTAATGAACTGAAAAGTTTAATCAAATAAATTTTATATATAATAGATATGTATCTAAAAATATACACAAAATATAAACAAATTTGTATTCCTTTCCTATCGATTTTAATTCACATTAATCTAAATGAAGCTTAATTGATTTATCCATATAAAGTATCCGCTACATACATGTAGCCAAAATTCTCCATCTAACCAAAATACAAAACCCACTATCACCAAGCAAGAAATGCTTGGTCGCCGATCCCAAGCTTCACGTAACCTACCAAGCGGTGAAGGCTTGGCGCCCGATCCTAAGCTTCATGTAACCTCCCTAATGTCCCACAATTAGAATTTGGGAAGACAGACAAAAGGAGAGAAGTGAGGGAGAAAACGAGGCTTGTAATATATAGTCTAACTTACTTATTACTCAAGTAATTAATATTCAATCTCAGCCCTTAAATTAATTAAATTAATGATGTCGCATGTAGAGCAAAGTGGATTTCGGTGCTACAAGAATATCCAAGAATATCGTATACAAGATTGGGATTAATTAGATTTTTTTTTTTTTTGAAATTTTGGATATTACAAATCTAACTCTAGGTTTGCTCTTTTCACTATGTTCATAACCACAAATTAATGCCCTTTTAAGTGGAAATGATATGTGAAGTTGCATATGTATAGAACTAAAGATTATTATTTTTGGTTTACAAGTTTTAAATGATTTTTCAATGGTTGAAAGTTGTTGTTTTGTTGTTTTAAGCTATAGTTGCGATATATTTTGCATTGAATATGTTATAAGCATGTTACTAGGCAATTCCCTAAGGCTTGAATCAATTTAAAATGAGAAAGGAGTATGACATAAAACTCATATAATCTCAATTTCATAGTTTCTCATTAATGAATAGCATTGACATAAAATTTCATATGTCATTTGCCTTATATGTTGCCTCTAAATGATCACCATGTCATATGAAGAGAGTTTTGATTTGTTCTTCTGTAAAATTCAAAGTTTTATTATCTCATGATAATTGATTTTGAATCCTCTTAAATGGTGAACTCATCATTATGTTAAAACAAAATTGATAGTGATAGGATTCATGAAATATGCAAGATATTATCTTTGATCTTTTAATAAGAAAGAGAGACAACAAGATTTGAATCCTTTTGTGAATTGGCATGGCTATCTTTGATGTTCAATGTAAAATAATTCAAGTCTCATTCAGATTTTTCTTTCTTTTATTAAATCAAACTCTTCTTTATGTGGTATGATAAGGTCTCTTTAATTAAAAAAAAGAAGAAAGAAAGAAAGGGGAATATAACCTTGCATTCCTCCCATTTTTTGGAATTGAAAATTGACTTGTACACGACTATCCAATCATATCATTTGATAATAAACTTGTCATGTGATGTTTCTATACAATCAATTTCTACTTAAAGTTATGATCATTATAGTGTCAAAATAAATCAGCAAGTGCATGAAGTTTAAATCAATCTAAACTCTCCATTTTAATGAGAATCTCTTGCTTCTTTTATCTTGCAATCTTGTTGGCAAAATTCAACATCAAAAGCAAATAAGAACATCAAATTAAATATGACTTACTGGTTGATGCAATACGGTTTGAAAACAAGTCTAATTGTTGGTGATCTCCCATAAGAGTTGGTAAGCTCCCTTAGAAACTTTAGACTTGCAATGTGTCTTGTGAGAAGGGTATGAGAAAATAAGAGAGTAAAATTTCATGAAAGAAGAATGCTTTCTTATTTATAATAAGTGCTAGCCTTCTTCCTAAGTAAATATCATTTAGGCCATTTTGCATGAGGTCAAAAATATTTAAACCATAAGGACAAAATAGATAAATAGGATTTGTATTATCCTATTAATTTCTATGGATTTTTGTATAATACTAAAGAGGAAGAAAATTCTTCCTATTCTCTTTTCTCTTCACGATATCATGTCATGTAAAATAATAATAATAATAATAATAATAATAATAAAAATAAATACACACATGTGTAAATTCATGATGAAATATGTGAAAGAAAATCCCTTATCCCTCATTTATTTCTTTTGTCATTCCTTTTAATTACTTATGGAATGGGCATGAATTTAGGAAGGAAGTAAGAAAAAAATGAGAAAAGTGAAAAGAAATTAAGTTCTCTTTTCAGCTAAATTATATCATGACAATAAAGGAAAGAAGAAGAAAGTAAATGAAAGGAAGAAAAAGAAAGAAAAAGAGAGGAAAATGGGGGAGTGAAGAAAAAAATTCAATAAAAATTTGATTTATTTTTTTTCTTATTAACTCACCCATAAATGGGTAATAAGTAAAAAGAGGGGAAAAGAAGAAAAGTTTTCCTTTCCTCTTTATGAGTTCTTGTCATGATAAAGGAAAAAAATGAATGATAAATAAAATAAAAGAGAATGATGATGAAGTGATATTATGAAATAAAAAAATTGGGTCATAATGTCATGATTTCCTTCTTTCATGTTTGGCCTACTTGGAATTATTAAATTCTCTTTCTCTTAAAATCAAAAAAGACCCATTAAGCCTAAGTCCATAAATTGGCCCATAAAAGCCCAAGTCCATAAAAGGCCCAAGCCCATATGTGAGTTTACAATTGAGTTAATCTTCATACTTTCAAATGTTTATACAAATGAGAAGAGTTAAATGTGACTAGCCTTCAAGTGTATGTTATAACATTCCATTGCTCTCTTGATCTTGAAATGTGATGTGTTATGGAAAATCATATGTATTTGTTTCCATGTGTGAGTATTTGATTAAAGTAAACTTGTACATTTTTTCAGGACATAGGATTTTATCACATAGATTTATATTTGATCTATTACATTCCTCCAAATTTTATGGGAACTTTAAAAAGATAGGTACTACACTAGATATTTAGCAAGTGTTTGGAAGAATTGGATATACATATTTCAAAACAAATACACTTGATTTATGATAGACTTAGAAAAGATTAAATTTTCATCCTTCTGTATAGTTTTAGACTTGATTTGCGAACAAATATTTTCTATCCTCTAGCATATATACATGCTTGATCATTTAGAATAGATACTTATTTAGTTTGCAACAATTATTTGAGAAAGTTAAACTCATATTTTAAAGAACATATCTTCACTTGATTTATAACTAGTGTTTGAATGAGTTGAAATGCTCATATTCTACAAACTAGAACTACATTTGATTTGTGATTTTACATATCAAAATCTATGCCTGCTATCAAAGTCTATGCTTACAATTTGACATATATGTCATACCAAACATAATTACTTCAACTTAGACATCTAAATGTCCATACAATATTTTAAAGAATAGATACTTGTATGTATGTTGAAGTATTCACTAGATCAAACATTTAGAAAAATATGCAAGTTATATGCAAACATAAAAGAATAAATAATTACATATCCCGATTTGGTCTTAGGACCGGGTTCGGGTTAACAAAATCTAAAAATTCATATCAAAACTTATACTTGCAATTTGATACATATGTCATGCCAAACATAATTACTTCAACTTAGACATCTTAATATTCGTA
Organism: Cymbidium sinense; assembly: GCA_021442155.1. Taxonomy (NCBI): domain Eukaryota; kingdom Viridiplantae; phylum Streptophyta; class Magnoliopsida; order Asparagales; family Orchidaceae; genus Cymbidium; species Cymbidium sinense. The sequence continues at coordinate 73,352,784 of CM038231.1, forward strand.
TAATATTTTAAAAGAACAGATACTTATATGTATGTTGAAGTGTCCACTAGATCAAATATCTAGGAGAAATATGCAAGTCATATGCATATACAAAAGAACAGATATCTACACCCCGGTTTGGTCTTAGGACTAGGTCCAGATTAGCAAAACTTAAAATTCTGATTATAATATTATAAGAATTTCAATTTAATAAAATCTGAGAAGCTAATTCTATCATACAATTACAAAAGATAAACCTATTGACACGACTTCTCAAATTAAAACTTCCAAAAGAAAAGTCTCAAACCCGATCCTCTATGCTCAAGCTAGAGTTGACAAGATTTGAATGGCTATAAATGTGGAAGCAATGAATTTAGACCCAATCCTCTGCAAGGAAGCAGACAGAGTTGAGAAGGTCTACTACATTCAAAAGGCTATCATTATCATGTTTTAAATGATCAATAATCACATATTCAAATCTAAATCAATTATAAAATGATCAAATATTCAAATAAAAAAAAGATATAAATTAAATAAATAAATTATTTAAATTTAAGCTTAAAACTATTCACCCCTTCGCAACTGTTTGTCTAGTGGTGACAAATTTGGAAGACTTTTGTTCACAAAGAGCCAATGTCAAATTAAATGCATAACTATTTTCACACTCAAATAATCTTAAGCTTGTAAGGACGTGGCTCGTGTTCTTTGTCCGTGTGATTTTATGCAAAATAGCACCACATAAATGGCGATAACAACCAGAGCCCTATGGCCGGGTGGCTTGTCATAAAATGACACCACTAAATTACGCTCATGATCACAGCCCGTATGTTTCCCAACAACTTTGCTCTTTGATCTGTGAATTATAGAATGTGTTTGATTTGACAAAAAGTCCTCTATTAGCTAAGGTTGACTTATATTTGCCCCCTTAGACAAATTCCACCCTAGGTCTATAAGGACACCTTGGAGGATGTAACTCATGATTGACAGGATCTTTCGGGTAATTACCTTCTCGACTAGCGGATCGTGGATGGCAGGATGATGGAACCATGAGATCTAGATTAGGCACATCATCATTCCCCCAAACATAAGCTTTAAATTAAATAATAAATCTCATAATATTCTAAACTCCATTCACTGCTATTATACATTCGTTGTTTAACGATTCATCGACTAGCCTTAATCAAAAGTGCTCTCTCAATATTGGGAGGAGTAATTAATTGTAGGTGCTTGCGCCTATAGGAAACCTAGAACCAAATCTAAAGTCCTGGTAAAATGAGGGTGAAATCTAAAGTCCTTGCAAGATTAGGGCGAAATCTCTGGGTAGTGTCTTATCTATTATTCCATCTGTCTTCTGAAAATATCACCGACACTTAAACACTCTCTTCATCACGAGAGGTTGGTGACAAATTTTTGGATCTCATATATGTAGAATAAGATACCATAAGGTTTGTTGTCCTTGTTCATTGAATCTTTGTAGGAATACTGTACTTTTTATCTAGATAGCGACCATCTAAAGCTAGTGCTTAAAACATTTTAATTGTTAAGAGATTGACTGAAGTGCTTAGATCGATTAATATCCTTTTTATGAAGATAAATTTACTTTTAGCTTTATCAAAAATGGGTCGATTATGTTCAGTCATCCCTAACAGTAGGTCATCCTCACTAAATGTGATGATTGCTAATTTTTGAGAGGTTAAATTCTCTTTCATTTTTTCTTTAGCGAAGAATGCTTTATATTATTTTGGGTTTTATAATGTTTTGATTAATATCTCACATATATCTTTAAATAACATGAGAGCATCATAAATACTTAATAAAATAGGGAGCTTGCGTAAATGTGCTAGAAGATTATAATATACTATTATTTTGGTAGACTTTTGATATTTAGTTGGTGATGGAGGTAAGGCATCTTCATTAATCTGAATTTCTTTGCCTTTAACACTGGCTTTCTATTATGGAGGTAGAGAATTATTTTTTACTTCTTAACTGGATTTGAGTTACTTCTTTCGTCTGATCTTCTTTATCAGAAGAAGTCTTTGAATTCTATATTTCTTTAGATTTTTTTGAGTTTTTAGTACTCTTAGAATTACTATCTAGTTTAGGACATAATTTCTTAGAGCTTGATTTAACCTTCTATTTAGTGAGATTTTCTCTTGGAAAGCATAGTACTTCCTCAGAGTCGGTTGAAGTTACAATCATATTTATGACATAACACATTTCTGTTGAAACCTCTTGTTTAAGATTTTTTTTTTGTTTCAAGCTGTAAGTGATGCATATATTCTTCTAATTTAATTGGCCTTTGAGGAGGTTGCTCATACTCCTCTAAAGAGTTAATTATTTTTTGTGTTTTGGACTTTGACTTTCTTCATTTTCTCTTTTTCTTTGATTTGCGAGGCTTTCATGAAGAATACAGATTGATTTTCATCAACTTATTTGTATTATATAAAAATTTTCCCATGTTGCCAAAGAATCTTCTTAGATCTATTTTAGGCTCTAAGGAACTCTTCCATCAAATATCTTCTATGGATAAAATAATTTTAATCATCCTTTTAGTCTTTTTTGAGATGAAGATCTCTCAACCACCTTCTTCTTCTTCTTGTGTTTGCGGAGCTTTGCCCTTATCATCATTTATGTTTTGAGTTCTAGATGGCTTAACATCTTTGTTTTTTGCATTCTGGATTAGGTGTGTTGTAATAACCTTCACCTTTATCTTTTTAGGATGTACCAATACAATATTTGAATAATATGAGTTTTTCGTATTGATAACTCTTTTCTACCTAATCTTTGAAGACAAAACAATCTTCAATTATATGACTTATGAGCCTATGAAATGAAAAATAGTTGGGATCATCAACTTTGTCTAGCATCACGGCTTTGGCAATTATACTCCTAATTTTGGGGCATGTCTAAATAACTTAATTGTACGTTCTCTTTTGAATGAGTACTATTTAGACATCTTCTTTTCGAGCTTTGACCCTTTTTCTTATCCTCTGTTGATTTTTCTATTGGTCGTGGGGTTGTCGCTGGTCATGAGGTTACCACACCTCTATTTCCCTTTTTATCCATCATGAATATGAATGTTGTATTCACATCATTCTTCTTCGCATCATGTGATTTTGGTTGTTTTAATTTCCCAAAGAATTTATTATTATAGCTGGCATTAAGGCATTTTACTTGGGGAGCCTTTCAAACTTGGTTACACGATCTAATAATTCTTGGAATGTATTAATCATAGCCACGACTAGATATGGAGCTATTTGATCATCGATGTTCCCTACAAGGAGTTCTATTGAATGCTTTTCTATGAGCTACTGATCACATTTCATACTTAAATTCCTCCATCTTGTAATGTATTTGGTAACACTCTCATCTTTCCTTTTCTTTTTTTAAGTTGAGATCTGCTATCATAACTTTCTTTGTTGCTCCTGTAAATCTCTTGGCGAAGAGTGTTTCTAACTCAGTGAAGGTTTTTACTGAGTTATTGGGTAACTCAACATATCATTCGAATGCTATGTTGGTAAGACTGCTAATCATAACAGCGTGAATCATTCCATCAGGTATTTTCACAAGTGACTTTGAACTGAGCTAAATGCTGTCATGGATTTTCTGTGGTTTAAAAGTGTTGAATTTCAACACAACGTATCATTTAGAATATTATACTTGGTCATATTTGGTCAGGTATGGTCAGCCTTTCCAACTATTTATTTAGCTGCTTTTGAAGCGATGATTGCTTTAACTTTTTAGTTGATGAGATCTTCTACTTGTGATTTGGTGATAATCTCAACCTTTTGATGGGCATTTAATATAATATCTATTGGGGCTTCTTGCCTTTGCATTGAAGTTGTTGGAAAGTATGGTGTAGCATTTTATATGCTCCTAAATTAAGTAGTTGGATTGACTATCTTTGGAGGATTTCTCAGAGGCACTTACTGCATTGTAGTTGCTTTGAGGTTAAGTTGTCCAAACAGTTCTTTCATTAGCCCATTCAATTCATTATGACAATTATTGAGTTGGCTGACCTTCTTAGGAGTTGAGGACCCATTTGTCATTGTAACCTTATTAAAATGTTAGTTAGCTCTTCAATTACCTCAACTTCTACTAGAGCTCCACCTTCGGGTTGTTGATGATTTGGGTTCTTCTGATATTTTTCCTCATTTGGTTGTTCTGGTATCACATTTCGATTTCATAAATGTGTATCGACCAAATAACTTCGACTTCAATACAATTTATATCTTCATTATTTTGAAAATCTAGAATTTGTTGCTCTTCATTGATTGGGAAATCCTCACCTTCTTAGAAGAGTTGATTATTTGCCTTATCATCCATTGGCTGATTCTTTTCAGATCAGTGTATCCAATTGAGAATAGGAGATTTAGTTCCTTTATCATCTGGTGTGGTTGACTCGAATCAAGAGATGGTTGTGTGGTGAGTTTCCTACTATGAGACCATGGAGTTAACTTCAATCATTTATCTACTTTGATGGGTGGCAAATAAGTTCCTTTGCCCAACTAGTAGGGAAGTTAGAGATGGCTCGGATCTTTATGGGTCTAGTAGAAAGTTTTTGGCCAACCTTCTTAAGCAAGTCTTCATGCCATGATCCGACTTCCTTAAGCAAGATTTGTTTTGTTATGAGGCTATGACACCTAAGAAAGGGGTAAATTGGGTGTTTTATAATTTTCAAGTTAAAAATTTATTTTAAAAACTTTATAGAAAATTTAGTTGCAAATAATTAGATTTAATAATCTATGAAAGAGCAAAGCTATAATCAACAAAAAGTAAAGTAAGATGCAGAAAAGGAAAATAGATGACACAAAGATTTTACATGGATAGGCCAAACCTAAAAATTGGCTTACGTCCACGTCTAGCAACCCATGATAAGAATTCACTAAGTCAAAAATGAGATTATAACAATTCTCCTTTACTCTCTTTCACGAGCAAGTATAACCCAACATCGCACTTTCCTACACGAGCAAGTAAAACCTCAATAAAGTATAATAGAATAAAAGAAGAGAAGATATAAAGTATCTAACTCTCAATTTAAAATATTTTGCACTTAAATATCAACTAACATAATATTAAGACAAATAATAAAGAGATCTCAAAGTGAATAAATTTCTTGTTGAATTAAAGTTAGAATAATGATATAAACATTATATGATATATTTGAAGTAAATAAGTCTTGAAATTTTATTTTTTTACTTTAAAAGAAATAAATACTTGAAATAAAAAGAACTTGAAAAGCTATATGATATTGAATCACTTGGAGAATTAAAACATTTGCATGAAGATGTAATCCAAAATGAGTTATGCAATAAATATTTTCAAATAAACAATCTAATGTTAATTCCTTTTTTGTAAAATCAATCAAGAAACTTTTTCTCAAAAACTTTGATGTATGAACATGAAAGAAAATTAATAAAATAAAACCTTATAATCTCTTGAAAACAACTTGAAAGAAGATGAGAAAGATCTCCACTTAAAGATTGAAGTTGATTGTAAGGAGAGAGAGAGCTTCAAACACCAAACCTTCAAGGTTCTTTAGAGTAGGTTTTGGCCACACAAGAAGCAAAAGAGGATGTAGAAACTTTTGGCTTACTTCAAGTAATCCCTATGGAGGGAAACAACCAAAGAGTGAATTGCACCAACCTTCAATTGAACTTTAATTTATCTCCACAATAAGTCTCGCCCAAGGGAGATTTAGTTAAAGAATAAGAGCTTTTACCCCTTGGGGGACTTAGCTTGATTGGAGAGCTTTTAGCCAAGGGAAAAAAAAATTCAAGAAATGTAAGAGTTTTCGGCTAAGGGAAAAGAAAGAGATGTGTGAAGAGTATTGCACTTTGAATCACTAGAATCTCCAAGAAATTAAATTACATTATATAAATTGGACAAGAAGAGGGGTTCAACCAAGCCAAGAGAGAAATTAAATAAAGAGAATATTTAAATCTTCTTTGAAAATCTCAATCAAATAAACTTGAATTTTATTTTGAAATTTATGGCCAAGAAGGATTTGAATGAGAGAGAAAGAGATATGAGGAATGATATTAAACAAAGAAAAATAAAATCAAGGAAACACAATTAGAGGTTTTCGGCCAATCAAGAATCAACATGAATAAAGAAAATACAAGAAGCTTAAAACAAATACATTAAGCTCCCCCTAAATTTATGTATAAAATAAAAAAATCAACATGATTAAAAAGACTAATATAATACTTTCTCCTCCTTTTGGAAACATCAAAAAGATTTTAAATATGTTAATAAATTAAATGGATGGATCTAGCATACTTAGCATACATCTAAAAGTACAAAATTGTTACTCAGGCAAATGTTTTGCAAAGATATTCACAATTTGCAAATTAGTACTAATAAAATCAATATCAACATCACCTTTGTTAACCTGATCTCTAATGAAATGATGTATAATCTTTACATGCTTGGTCTAAGAATATTGGATATGATTTTTGTTAAACTAATTGTACTAGTGTTATCACATCTAATGGGAATGTGATCTAGCTGAAGTCCAAAGTCTTCTAATTATTGCTTTAACCAAAACAATCCTGAGCAACATAGCTCCCTATAATTATATACTAAACTTCAACTGTGGAAAGAGCAACGTAGTTTTGTTTCTTAGAGGACAAGCGATGATCCTAAAAATTGACATGTTTTTGATGTAAGCAATGAAGTCACATAAGCAACCAACAAAGTTAGCATCATAATAAGCAATGAAGTCACATAATAGTGAATTTTTAGGATACCATAAATCTAACCTAGAAGTGCTTATCAAATAACAAAATATACGCTTGACTGTAGTTAAATGTGATTCCTTCGGAGCAGCCTGAAAATGAGCACATAAGCAAACAACAATTATAATATCAGGCCTACTAGTAGTAAGGTATAAAAGTGAACTTATCATACTATAAGGCTTCTGGTCAATAAGTTTCCTGGATTTATCTATATCAAGCTTAGTAGAAGAGCTCATGGGAGTTTTACTAGATTTGAATCTCTTCATGTCAAACCTTTCAATCAAGTCATTTGTATACTTAGTTTGATAAATGAAAGTGCCATTTTCTTGTTGCTTCATTTGAAGGCCTAAGAAAAAATTTAAGTTCTCTCATTGTATTCATTTCAAACTTTTTAGACATTAAAGATGAGAACTCAACACATAAACATTCATTTGTGCTTTCAAATATAATATCATCTACATAGATTTGCACAATAATTAGGTCATCACTTAAATTTTTAAGGAATATGATGTTATCTACTCTAGTCTTCTTAAATTCATGATCAATAAGAAAATTGTTCAATCTATCATACCAAGCCTTAGAAGCCTGTTTTAACCCATATAAGGAATTTTTTTTTCAATTTAAAAATATGATAATAAAAATCTAAGCTCTCAAAATCAGGGTTTGTTCTACAAAGACATCTTAATCAATAAATCTTTTAGAAATGTACTTTTGATATCCATCTGAAAAAGTTTTCTAAAAATGTTTAAAGTCTTTGTAACAAGCATAAGTAAGGAGCAATATAATAACTTCTAGTCTAGCTATTGGGGTAAGAGATTCCTCAAAGTCTATCCCCTCAATTTGGGTGTGCCTTTATGTCTAGAGTCACCCAACTTATTTTCTAAAAACCCATTTGGTTCCTATAACATTATGTTCATAAGGTCTAAGGTCTAGTTTCCAAACATCATTCATAACAAATTGATGTAATTCCTCTTCTATGGCTACAATCCAATAATTATCTTTCAAAGCTTCATCAATTGATTTAGGTTCAATTTTAGATAAGAATACAAAACGATTAATCACTTATTTAGATTGTCTTTTAGTTTTAACACCTTGGGAGGGATCTCCTATGATAAAGTCCTTGGGATGATTCTTAATAAATTTCCATTATTTGGGTAAAGGATCATCTAAATTTCTTCCAAGTTGATTTTTTTAAGCTCATCCACTTCATCCTCAATCAAATCATTTCTAAGAGAATCTATAAGATTTTCATCAATTGTAACACGTACTGATTTTTCTATAATCATCTTTTTTTATTATAAACTTTATAAGATCTATCAGTCAATGAATAACCTAAAAAGATATCATCATCTGAGTTGCTACCAAATTTTTCTATAGAATTTTTTTTTCATTATTCAAAATGAAGCACTTACATTCAAAGTTATGAAATTAATTAATCATAGGTTTCTTTCCAAAGAATAACTCATAAGGGGTCTTGTGTAATGTAGGTCTTAAATAAATAAACACAATTCATGACATAACTTGCAATGTTAATAGCTTCAGGTTAAAAGTATTTAGGCATTCTATAGTCATCTGACATTGCTCTACTCAACTCATAGAATCTATTTTTCCTTTCTACAACACCATTTTACTAAGGAGTTTTAGGAGTAGAAAAATTATGTTTAATATCAGATTCATCACAAAAATTTTCAAAGAATTTATTTTCAAACTTTCCTTCGTGATCTAATTGAATTCTACTAACTAAGAGACTTCTATATCTTTGAATGCGTTTAACAAATTTTCTAAAGGATTCAAAGCATCATTCTTGTGAACTAAAAATATGATCAAAGTGAATCTAGAAGATCATTAATTATAACAAATCCAAAAAAAATTTCTTCTAAACTAGTAGTGCTAATAGGACTAAACAAATCCATATGCTATAGTTCTAAAGGTCTGGAGGTAGAAATAATATTTTTGTTTTTGAAAGAATATTTTGAATATTTTTCATGAATACATGCATCATAGACATAATCATAATGAAAATATATTTTAGGTAAACCTTCTACAAGTTCAAGTTTTGAACTTTTATTCACAGAGTACATGTTAATATGACATAACTATTTATGCCATAACCAAACATCATCAAGTGAACTTTTAGAGCAAAGTAAATTTAAATTAGCTTCACATACATTTTCAAAATCAATAAGATAAATGTTCTTATCTTTGGCCTATAAGTAAAATATTTTCTTTATCTCTAATAACACAAAAAAGAGGCATGAAATTCAACATTTAGTCTTTTATCACATAAATGGCTAACATAAATAAGATTATGCTTTAAACCTTCAACCAAAAATACTTTATCTAGAGTTATTGAATTTTATAGATAGATCCAATTCCAATTATTTTTTTCTTTTGCATTATCACCATAAACTAGATACCCTTCTTCACAAGATTTTAAATAGAAAATTTTGATTTATCATGTGTCATATGGTTTGAACAACCACTGTCTAAGTACGACATGATTTCTTTGATTTTTCTTTGAAGGCATTCCTACAAAAATAAAATCTAGGGTCAACTTTTGCTTGGGTCAACAACTCAAAGAAAAAATATGTGTTGATTACTGTGTAGTGTATGTTTCTTTTGGATTTGTATTTTTGGGTATCTAAATAAAATTTGACCTAGGAAATGCTTTTGATCTATGTGCATGAAAATCAAATGATATATAACCTTTTTCATTGCAAAAATTACACCAAACATTTGTACCAGCATAAGTTCTATACTTAAATATGCACTAAATGATTTATCTCTAATATATGAAGCATGTGAGTGTGAGCTATAACAAGCATTCAACTTTACATGTAATACCAAATTTTTTCTTTAAAGATTTTCTATGAGTAAAAATTAATCTACTGAAGTAGCATTCTTAGTTTTCAGCACACTATATTCATTTTACGAAGATAAAACACACATTTCTAGATTTTTTTAAAGCACTAAATTTTCTTTTCAATTTTTTGTATTCATGCACTAATTCATTAAATGCACCATCTAATTCTTCATAAGAAACTTTCTCACTTACCTAATTGTAGTATCCACATCTACCATGAGACACATATTTGCTTCTTCTTTTGTGGTGTCATCATTAGATTCTTTTGTAGTGTCATCACTAGATTCTTCTGAATTTGAGTTTACCGAAAGTTCTCTCTTCTTTTTCTTTTGAGGGTTTTTATTTTTCTAGTTTTTCATTCTTTTATTCTATTCTTTTTCAGCAATATCAAGGCAATCTCCTCTTACATGTCTAGACTTCTTGCGGTTATAGCATACTATTCTTTCATTATTTATGTAACTTAGACTTATCATACTTGTGCTTTTTTTCTTTTGATCATATTTTCTAATTTCTTTGAAAGTATGGCAAGCTCATCATTGTCTACATCAGAGCATGAAGTATTCTCCTCAAAAGTGTCTTCCATCTATAAAGCAATTAATTTTCCTTTCTCCTTCTTTCAGAAAAAGTCCTTTTGATCTCTTTATGCTATGACCTATTCATTAGCTATCAAGAAACCAAGAACCAGATCAAGTATATATGTAGTCAAATCCATAACTTCACTTATTGCAGTTATTTTAACATCCCATTCTTTTGGAAGGCATCTTAAGATTTTATAAACTAAATCTTGATTATTATATTTTCCTCCAAAAGAATGTAATGTATTATTTATTTTCATGTAATGGGTATATATATCAAAAATGTTTTCATTTGGTAACATGTGAAATAACTCATATTCATGGACTAATATATTTATATGTGCATCTTTAATTTTGTTAGTGCCTTCATATGTGATAATTAACATATCCCAAATTTCTTTAGTAGTGCTAAGCTTGGAAATTCTTATGTAATTATTGGGATGTAAAACACAATACAAAATGTTTCAAGCTTTAGTATTAAGTTCATCTAATTCTCTTTCATAAATAGACCATTCATCAAAAAGTTTATCAACTTCCAGGCTATTTGCTTCAATAGTAGGTGTGTGATATTAATGTGTCAATATATGCTACATACAAGAATCTTGACCACGAATAAAAGTGCTGATATAATTTTTTCAATAATCAAATAGAACATTATCAAGTAAAGGTGGTCTATATGTAGATTATCTTTTAGGTAGTGCACCATCAGGAAATACTTGTGCCATGGTGATCTACTCAAGGATATTAAGCCATAAATTGAGCTGAGGCTTTGATACCAATTGTTATGAGGCTATGACACCCAAGATGGGGGTTAATTAGGTGTTTAAAAGTTTCAAGTTAAAACTTTGTTTTTAAAGCTTTATAGGAAATTGAGTTGTAAATGATTAGATTTAATAATCAAGGAAAAAAATAAAGTTAAAATCAACAAAATTAAAGTAAAATAAGGTGCAAAAATGGAAAGCAAAGGACACAGATTTTTATGTGGTTTGGCCAAACTTATAAACCAGCCTACATCCATACATATCAACTCTAGCTAGAAATTCACTAAGTCAAAAAGGAGATTACAACAAATCTCTCATACTCATTTTCACGAGCAAGTATAACCCAACACAGTACTTTCCTACACAGACAAGTATAACCCAACACTATACTTTCTTACATGGGCAAGTACAACCCCAATAAAGTACAAGAGAACCAAAGAAGAAAAAGATACGAAGTATCTAATTCTCAGTTTAAAAATATTTTGCACTCAAATCCCAACTACCACAATATTAAGACAAATAATAAAGAGATCTCAAAATGAAGAAATTTCTTATTGAATTAAAGTTAGAATAATGATATGAACTTTATATGAAATATTTGAAATAAACTAGCCTTAAAAAATTACTTTACTTTATTAGAAATCAAGATTTGAAATGAAAAGAACTTGAAAAGCTATATGATATTGAATCAGTTGGATAATTAAAACATTTGCATGAAGATGTAATCCAAAAAGAGTTATGCAATAAATACTTTCAAATAAACAACCTAATGTTAATTTCTTATTTGTAAAATCATTCAAGAAACCTTTTTCTCAAAAACTTTGATGTATGAAATGAAGGAAAATTAAGGAAGTCAAAACTTATAATCTCTTGATAATAACTTGAAAGAAGATAAGAAAGATCTCCACTTAACGTTTGATGTTGATTCTAAGCAGGGAGAGAACTTCCAACACCAAACCTTCAAGGTTCTTCAAAAGTAGGTTTCACCTACATAAGAAGCAAGAGAGGATGTAGAAACTTTTTACTTCAAGCAATCCCTAAGGAGGGAAACAACCAAAGAGTGAATTGCACCAACCTTCAAATAATCTTTATTTATCTCCATAATAAGTCTCAGCGGAGGCATTTTGTGAGTGCCAAGGGGTATTTTGAATGACCACTGACATGGAGAAACCTTGCTCTTTGATTTTACCTTTAAGCCTACTACATAGTACCTACTTATTTCTAACTTCTAGCACTATGATTCTTAGGATTACCATAAACTTACTAAATTCTAACAAGATGCAATCGATAAACAAATAATGGAAACTCTATAAGTGCAAATAGTAGGAATAAACTAGTTATATATGGCAAAAGGAAAATTTCTTCAATAACAAAAGTCATACATCAAAGAATGAACATTATAGATCAACCTATCCCATTAGTTAAATTCATTTGGAATAACATCCTAAAGCAATCCATGTCCTTTTTATGTGGTGACTAATGAACAACATCATCCCAACTAGTGACATATTAAAGCTCAAAGGACTTAAAATTCCCTCAATATGCCCCGTTTGTCAAACTAAAGAAGAGAGCATTCATCATCTTTACATTACTCGGTACTATAGTTCGGGATAACATGCAAGAATTGTTCAACATAAAGAGTAATAGACCACCATTTCACTTAATCACAGACATGCTTAAGTTTTGGAAACTGAACAACCAATCAAACTTGAAGATCTATATCAAGCCCATAACTCCAATAATTGCATTTTGGTTTATCTAGATTACAAGAAACAACCATTAGCAGTAAACACAAAATGAATGAAACAATCAACATGGTTAAAAGCTACCTATATTGACCTATTTATAATGGATGCCTAAATAACACACACTTCAACGAAGACCAAGTACTCTTCACCAACTTCATTTTACCCCTACCCACAAGAATAATCAACTCTAAAGTTGTGCAATAGAAAAATCCACCCAACCTTATCATCAAGATCAACAGTGATTAAAACTAGGTGGAGTATTCAAAAACCATGATGACCAATGTATACTGCATTTCTCAGTGCCTTATCTTGTCCACTCAACCGCCATGATGAATCCATTGCTTGCCTCACTTTACTCACAATTGCAAGCTCCATGAAATTGACTCATGTCTAGAATAAGATGGACTCATATGTCCTTCTAAACTATTTACTAAGACAATATGCTACTTCTATCCCTTGGAATCTAATATAAATTTATAAGAAGATTAAACACTACAAAGACAAAATCACATTTACTTCTAGCCACATATATTGAAAGGAAATAAGCCAATGATTACCTAACTAATCAAGGTACTTTAAATGAGGTTTTCACTATCTTAACTATACCATATTAATAGCTAGAACAAGGGGACAACCTAAACATGCCTTACATTAGATGTAAATACTTGTAACTACTTTTGTTTTCATCTCTTTGACTTTTATTTGGATTACTTGGACCTCATAGTAAACAATAAAATTTTCTCTTTTGCTTTCCAAAAAAAATAAAAATAAATAATAATAATAATAATAAAAAATAAAATTCTTGTTGAGTGATCCTCAGGAAGAGGAGGAGAAAATACTGCTATCATGGTGTTGGCAAAAGGTTATTATGTAGAGGATAATGCTATTACCTTTGCATCACTAGTTTGTAAAGGCTTGCGTCATTGAGGTAGTGACCTTCTTATTTTATGGAGAGTGTCCTTTTTGAATGTCAATATAACAATTATTATATAAATGTTCTATAAGTTAAATAATTGTTTAACTAAAAGGCCAATATAATGTGCTTCTTAGACTCATTTAAGACTTGTTGTAGGACGTCGAGTGGCTCAGAAAGTGAGTCCATCGTTGAAGACTTCATAAATGCAAGATTGCTAAGTTATTTCCAGTATAAACTTGGCTTCCATCTTTCTGTGGGTGAGTTGCATGGTAGAGCTCTGAACTACTGGAAAGAATGCTTAATAATGTTGTGGTTTCTTAGTTTAGGGGCAACACCACTAATGAAATGCCTTGTCATAGTGCTAGTTATGGTGATTTTTAATTGGCTAACTTGATTGTAACTTATCTTGTAAGGCTAACATCATTGGAGATTGCTCCCATGATAGATCAACAAGCTATTTCATCTCATGATGTGGTTATAACTTCTTGTGCACCCAGTGCCTCTTAATGTGTGGAGTTGAGTCATTTTGGTGAATAGTTGGCAGACTATCCTCCTTCTGTTATTTAGGTAGAAAGTTCCCCATTTTTTGTGGAATTAGGAGTGTTGGGGATTGTTAGCCTATTTTTAGCTTGCAGTTTTGGTGATGAGAAAGAGAAGGGCAACTTTATGCCTGTGAATGAAAGTGAGAGCCACACACTAGAGAAGGTCTTGTTAGTCAAGCTCCAAGCCAAGCTCGCCTCTTGCATAGGAGGGAAGACTTCCTTAAGCACGTCATGAGTTATGTGATGGCATTGGTCTCTAAGTTCCTTTCTTTATAGTTGAAAGTGGAGGAGCTATAAGCCAAGTTGGTTGCCATATGTTATTATGATGAGTTGACTGGGTCTGCCTAGTACATTGCATGCTGTCATTTTGTTCTAGATTACCTAGCGAATAAGGGAGCTATTTCTTTTGAGTGCCTCCTAGATGCTGTATTTAGAAAATTTAGAAAATAAGAATGTTTGTATTGAATAATATAATGATGTGTGCAAAGTCTTGGTGGTAGATCTTTCTTTCTAACAAATAATATAATGACTATTGCACATAGTCTGAGGAAGTAAGTCTTTCTTTGTAATGGGATATGATGACAAGTGTATTGCAAATATTAGATATTAGTAAAATGGACTTCTTGCTAATTTTCTTTGAAGTGAGTACTTTATTACTTTCATATTCTATTGAGTAGATTATCATATATTTTTTGTTGAGTTAATTACTCACTTTATCAAGTTAATTGATTTTACTTTTATGCCTAGTATGTTATTTGCTATCTTATCATAAATATTAGTGCTTTAATTTGGTAAGATTTTGTGAGATAATGTGAGATGTTGTGATTTAATGTTCACTTGACACCACTTCACAAATCAAGAAGTTACTCTTCTTATAAATACCCTTAAGTAGTTGGTAGGTTCCTTAATTATTATAATTTCCTTGTGCAGTGCATTTTGATTCATAGGTATAAGTTTCTTTCAACTTTGTTCCCATTCCTTTGTAAGCATGGTAATGATGGTGATAAGAAAGTGTGCTCTTAAATTACTTGAGGTTAACTTCTGTAAATCCTCTTTTTGTTCATAGAGATGGTCAATGTAGAATTTCTCAAGTTTTGTTATAGCAACACCAATTTTTTGTGTGAGTAGTGCACAAGGATGAGAGTATCAATGCAATTTATGATGATGAGCTTTGTATCCCATTTTATTATTTTTATTTTATCCTTCAATTTTTCTTAAGTGTTGAGCAGACTAAGAGTTTAAATTTTTATGGGATTATGTTAGCTTAGGTCTTGTCAAACTCCATAATAAGTGTAATGTTAGAGGTTTTTTTCACTCCCTTTTTGCCAAATATCATTAGGATGAGACTACAATTTCAATAGTTTGGTTGAAAATGTTTATCTAACAAAAGAAAGAGAGGAATTGCCTGGCTAAGTTTTTTTTATTAAGTGCTTAGTTGGTTGTATGGTGCCAACCAAGCCAATTCCTTTTAAGGAAAAAAGAAGGTTGTAGTTGTGGAGACAACTCTACTAGAGAAAGTGTCCCTTAAAGGTGAAGGGGACAAATAATTAACATTGGCTGCTTTCAAAGAGCTAGCAAAATTTATGAAGACATTTATTGTAAGTACTAACTATATTTCCTTTTTTTTTTATTAAGTTCTATCAGCTGACACTTTGAATTTTCATGAAGGAAATGACATCTTATCCGTCTACCCTACTAATGCTGAAGTACTTACCTTCTAAGGAAAATCACATGTCGAGTTGTATCAAGGGGATGAGCCAATTGAGGTCACAACTCTCTTCAAAACACTAGTAAGGTTGGCTACAAGAGTGTCGAGTGTGAGGGTCTGAACTTCTCCCAAGGAAAAGATGATTTCTATGATAAAGAAAAGGTTAGCGAGTACTATAATGATAAAAGTTCTCTGAGTCCCATCTAGGAAGAAGGTGCATAACAAAATAATGGCAAAGGTTGTAGAGGATGATCCATCTAGTAGAGCACTTGAGAATGAGGAGGGAAATTATGACCATCAGATTGGTGAGTCATCTAGTATCGCATTTAGGCTCAACAACATCAATCTTTTCTTAGGATGACAATGAGTGCCTTGATTCTATTCTTCACAAGCAATTGCACTAATGATCATGACTATTTAATTTAGCTTATAGTTGACTTTTGACCTTTGTGAAGAATATGCAAAGATGCTAAAAGAATTGGAAATCATGAAGAAAGAATGCAACTCAGCATGGGTTATGCTTGACGAAGAGTTTGATCTTTATAAAGCGACTGAATAAGCTTTGTTGATGAATGAGGAGAAGATGGCGAAGCTATCAATTGAGCTAGGTATCCATGTTGAAGGGAAATAGAAGTTGATTGTCAAGCTTGCATGTTGTGACCATGGAACATCATTTAAGGGAAGTGGAGTTAAAAGAGAAGGAACTTTCATAGGCTGACTACTAGGAGGATGAAGAGTATTAAGGACTTCTATGGTCCAAGTTTTTGGATGGCACAAAGTTCACAGTTCAAAAGTTAGTCAAACATAGCCAGCTTGATAATAAATTCTTGGACTTCTATAACAATGTCACTTTGTTAGAGCCTAAAGATAATGGTAGGGTGAGTTTTGTGAGTTGATCGCTTTCTTTTTCTTTTTGTAAATGTGAGTGATGAGAGTTAAAGGTATATGTTTTACTTTTTTTTGATAATCATATGTACTTGCTACATGAAATTTTGTATGGTAATAAAAACTTTTATAATTTTAGCGTAGTTGTGTTGCAATAATGAATATTCATTTGCTTGCATGTTTATTTATCATGTTTGTGGATTTTGAATGCTTTAGTGATAACAGGCTAGGTAACACCAATGTCAGTGGTTAACTCAATGGGCACCACCTAATGAACTCATTGTTATGGTATATTAATTACTAATACTATACTCACTTACATAATTGATTTTCTCAATATTTTTGAGTTTGTTGGATGTTTGTAAAGCCCTTGAAATGTAAAATATTACCTTAGATTCTCTTCACTTCTCATGATACTTGGATCCATGTGGGGTGCATTCATCTAGACTTAGTGATAGGAGGGACTCATGCGATACTCACTATTGAGCCTAAAGCAAAGGAGTCATCTTATTATGGCTATAACTATCATCTTGTGTACGCTTTTTCTAGATTCATGACCTTTCAAAAGGAGAGTAGTCAAGTTTCTAGAGCTTAGTAATTCATCCATATGATTAACTCTTCGGTTTTCTGTGAGGGTCTTTTCCAATTTTCTTAGTAAGTAGAGTATTTATTTATTTATTTATAAATAGTTAAGATTGGTGTTCATTTTATATCTATAGGGATGAGGATACATTGAAGATGTTAGAGCAACTAGGGTCATAGTTGAGTGTGATTCTGTTAGGCTTAGACATTATTTCATTTGAGGGCATTGGTTCTCTTATAGGTCTTATGCCTAAGGACCTCTACTCAACATCAGTGAGTAGTCACTTCTATTAAGTGCTCTTGGCCAATATGTGGTTAGCCTTTGAGTTAATTCCCACATACCTCTTATCAAATGTTCTCGTTAAGTATGTAGATTTTTTTGTTATTGAATTATGCATGCTACTTATAATGTTGGTCAATTTTGGAGGTAAGTAAATAAACCATAATCATTGGTTTCTCATTTGGCTATCTGCGTTTTCCAAGTCTTTTGGGGCACAGGAAAGTACATTGGTGATGTGGTTGAGTAGAATGAATCTTGTTAGTGCCTTGACTTTAATTCATTTAGTTAAATTCTCAATCATGATCAAAATGAACTTTTGCTAACTATTGTTGAGTGGTAAAGGCCAATGAGATCCATTTTCCATATGATAAATAACTAGGGGATAAAGATGCGTTTCAGGAACTATGAGGGTTATAACTACATGGGTGTGATTTTTTATACCATTCACACTTCTCAGTGAAGTGTTTAATATCTTTCTAAAGATTCAAAAAATAATATTGCCTAATAATTTAGTGGGCAAGTGTTCTTCCTCTAGAGTGGTTCCTTCACTCATCCAAATGTACTTCCTTCAATACTCTTTTCTTTCTCATTTTCTTTAACACACCATAAATTTGCCAAAGTGACCAACCATCTTCTCCTCTTATTAGAATGTAATGCACAACTTTGAACTTGAATCACCTTAGATCTTTGATGCATGGTTTGAGCTTTCTTGTATTTAAATATTTTATAATAGGATAGGCACAACATGTCCAATGGTTATGCTTAATCTACATTTACTAGCTTTCATCGATGCTTAGTATGGTGAGTTCTAGAGGAAATTGATCTCTCACCCCACTGGCCTTAGAGTTCAATTCAGTAAGCTGGTCCTCATCCTTGGGTATTTTCTATATTTTTAAGTACTAGAGTTTTTAAATTTTAATTTTGACTTTGAATAAGTATCTTTGTAGTAATTTACCTTAGACCTCAAAGTCATCATTGACTTGATTCATAATCAATTGAGATTATGAGTACACACTAAGTTTCTAAATCAAGTCCTTCGATGAATCTTACTTTTATAAGTAAAGCTTCATACTTTTCTTGATTATTGGTCACTTTGAACTTTATTTTTACTAAATGGAATGGTGATCCATGTTGGGCTCTTCAAGACAATACTCTCTTCCAGTTATTCTTCTCTAGAGGCCCCATTAACATTGAAGGACCATGATTTCTCTAGAATGGTGGCTTCACACTATGAGTCATTGAAATCTACTAAGAAAGGGTTTATGCTCTAATCACCACCACCACCAACAACAATAACAACAAGCCTTTATCCCACTAAGTGGGGTCGGCTACATGAATTTTTCATCTCCATTGTGTTCAATTATGTGTCAAATTATCATTTAATCCAAGCACACTAGGGTCATTTTTTATACATCTTAACCAAAGTCTTTTTAGGCCCATCTCTACCTTTTTTAACATAAGGCAAATCTAATGCATCTACTCTCCTAACCGGGTCATCAGATGACTGACTCTTTATGTGGCCAAACCATCTAAGGCAACTCTCTCTAATCTTATCAGCCATTGGAGCTACTCCAACTTTTTCTCAAACAACCTCATTTTGCATTTTATCTCTAAGAGTAAAGCCACTCATCCACATGAGCATCCTCATCTCTGCAACACTTAACTTAGTGTTATGCTTCTATTTTATTGGTCAACATTATGCACCATAAATCATTGTAGGTCTTACCACCATCTTATAAAGTTTTTTCTTAAGTTTAAGTGGTACTTTTCTATCACACAACAGGTCAGATGCATTCCTCCACCTCAACCATACAACTTGAATTCTACTAATAACATCTCCATCTATTTCACCATCATTTTGAACAATAGAGCCTAAATATCTGAATCGTTCACTCTTTTTAATGACTTATTTGCCTAATGTCACAACACCACCACTAGAACTTCTACAATTAAAATTACACTCCATATATTTAGTTTTAGATCTACTTAAACGAAAACCTTTAAACTCTAAGGTTGACCTCCATAATTCAAGTTTCTCTTGGACTCCCTCTCTAGTCTTATCAACAAGAAGAATGTCATCGTAAAAGCATACACCAAGGTACATCTTCTTGTAAATGCCTAGTAAGAACATCCATAACTAAAGCAAAAAGATAAGGGCTTAAAGCTAATCCTTGTTGTAATCCAACTGAAATGGGAAAATATTTTGTCAATTCTCCTTATGTTTGGACACAAGTAACAACTATAGTATACATATCCTTAATGACTTGAATATAACCAATATTAACTCCACTTTTCTAGAACTCTCCAAAGAACACCTTTTGAAACTTTATCAGAAGCTTTCTCTAAATCAATAAATATCATATGTAGATTGTCCTTACTTTTTCTATACTTCTCCATCAAACCTCTTAACAGATGTATAACATCCATAGTAGATCTGCATGGCATGAAATCAAACTGATTGTGAGAATCTTTTGTATCACATCATAACCTATGCTTTAATCACCATGTTAGGAAAATAGAAAATGTTTAATTTGCTTAATTTGACCCACCAATTTAATAATCAACTATAATGGTCAAGCTTGGTGAGTATAACTTTTAGCAGGTGATCGGTAATGACATCTATAGACTGAGCTTGGAAATAGGGCTTAAGTCATGATTTTGAGGAGATAAGGGTGAGTGTGAGCTTCCCCATTATAGAATATTGTAACTCAACACCTCTTAATGACTTGCCAACATAGGCATTACTATTTACCTTCTTTTCTAATTAATAATGAACATATAGTGTCTTCTCCAACTCCTAAATATAATAATATTATCTCTTTAAGCCTCAAAATTTATATTATGAGTACTAAGGTGACTAGAGACTTTAATTCTAGGAAAGAAGTTTTTCACTCTAGTGTCCACTCGAATCTCTTAACACCTATGAGAATTTTAAAGAAAGGTTGCATTGCACTCCTTCATCACTTTATTTTGATGACTCACTTAGTGAGTTGCTGCACTTCCTTAGTCATCCTAGGTGATGAAATGTCGACAATGGCCTTGCCATTGTAAAGATTTTTTCTTATTTTGTCTATAATGATAAGGTGTCTTAAAATTTTTTGGGTCCTACATCAAACGTACACTTTGAGAGATTTAGGTACATGTTGTGTTTCTATATTGTTGAGACAATCTCCTTCTAGTCATGTATGTGGTATTTTATGGATTTACTTTTTATTAGTAGGTTGTTCACTTATACTTCCTCATGTAAACCATTATGCTCTTTGAAGACTTGCTCCATATTTCCTTGATAAGTCTCGCCAACATTTCTTAAGCCAAAAGGCATGAATTTATAAAAGTACAATTTTTTTTTTCAATAATAAAATTCTTTTTTTTACTGGGTATCGTACTATGGATGTGAAACTTTTAACCGAGTGTCCTACTATAGATGTGACAAGAGTGTTAATTCGGGGTAGTGGTTATTCATCATTTAGGCATGCCGAGTTTAAGTTTGAGAAATCTATGCACATCTACCATTTCATGTTGGTCTTCAACACTTTTGCCATGATTGAAATCCATTTAAGGTGGTGAACTTTCTTAATGAATTGAGAGCTTGTCAACTTCTTTTTTAATTGGGTAATTAAGTAGAGCCACCATCTTCTATAACTTTTGTTTGATGGGTCGAGCATCCTTTTTAATGCTAAGTTTGCGACACAAGATATTGATACTTAATCCTGGCTTTTAGCTAATTTTCATGTGCATATGCCTAGACCCTTATGTAACACTCATTTCAATACTTCTTCATACTTGTCACTATAATTGGAGTTAATCTATAAAACCCACTCTTCATCATCTATTGATGATATCTCTTGCACAACTTCAATGATTTTTGGCTTCGTTCAAGTGACTTCTAATTGCAACACCTCAATCTCCTCTTGGTGATTGTGTTCTATTAGATAGCATGCTCTTGATTGATCAAGATCACCACAATTTAGCCTCCTATAGAAAACTTTACAAAAACCACTGCTTGAAATGTATTCAACAATAATTGACCAAAGATGGCATTGTAATTAGTGAGCATGTCTATGATGATAAAGTCTACCATAACAGTGAGCTATTTATTTCTCTTCTTCTCCCTAAGTTATCGAAAGAGTAATCATTCCCATGGTTTATGTCTTCTCTCTAGAGAAGTTATAAAGAATTTTAGAAATAGGTGCAAGCTTCAAACTTACTAGTTCAATTTTTTAAAAATTATTTGAAAATAATATTTACAAAATTAATGGAATCTATTAATATGCTCTTTATCTCATAGCTAGTGATCTTACTCTATAGAACTTACATGTAATATCTTAATGGAGGCCACTTGAGTCATGGTGGTTGAGTTTACCTCTCCTAGCCAAGTCACTTAAGGTTTTTTCATCACATGGACTTATTGTTCCCTCTGAGGATAATCACTAGAACTACTATAATATGGTTGCCTTTAGTGGGTGGGCTCATTTCTCTAACCTTTTAAATTTTGATTTGTTATTCAACTAGACTTCTTAAATGTCAGCACTAGTCTACATTATGCCCATAATATCTTTGATACATGCCATACTTTATTAGATCACATGGTGGCCTATTAGCCATTATCAGAGCTAGAAATTTGAAAGATCATCTATTTCAAATGTCTTTTACTAACATGGGCAATGATATCACATTGAGGTAGCATTGGGTGGATGGTGTGGTTGATACTCAGTCTAGTATGGACTAGTAGGTTGTGGTACTTCTTAGTGGGCTGGTGGAACAATCTTGTGTGTGGCCCTATGAATAGGTCTTCTAAGGGGTTGATTTTTATGCTTGTCCTTTCTCCATATTTCTTGCTCATAGCATTTCTCTTGAGTACTAGGTGAGTGATGATCTCTTTATAGAATTCACCTTATGAGTTGCCCTAGAGGATTTGGGTGATTTCATTATATTATTTAGTATTCTCATGGCTAATTTGCTAGTTCTAACAACTTTGATGATGCCCTTAGTTGCTGTAATCCAAGGGAATATGGGAACAGTAGCTCCCTAGTTCCTTCCATATCTACAATAAGACTTGAAAGCGCTTTATGAATCTTTGCGAGTTGGCAAATTATGTAGAAAACATCCTTTTAAATTCAACAAACTATGTGATGATTTCCATAGATAGACATGAGAACCACCTCAAGCACATTCCTTGAAAGTTGTGAAAACAAGATGACACTTAAGCATATCATTGAGGTCACACAATGATGTGGAGAACTCAAAATAGGCAATATGGTTAGCAAGGTCAATCATCCTGCAGGGTTCCAAATGCAGTATCTTAAACCTAATAAGCGACCACAATCTCCATAGAGAAAGAATTAGAGTTAGTGTTTTATTCAGTTTAGACCCCTCTAGCTTGGTCTCTTCTTCATTTGTGTGATAAGACTCATCATCAATACTAAGAGTTAAGGTTAATGCTCTTAATGCTCATTTGCAGCTTTTGATACACTTAACTATCGAATCAAAAGAGACCTTTAACTCATGCATCTTTGGGGTTTCTCACTACAAGCTCTCTATCGTGCCATAGGGTAGATGGGTGATGTGATCCTTCATGTCCTTCAACTCTTATTGTATCAAAATGTTATTCATCCTACTTTATAGTGACTTGAGTTATTAGGCAAGTTGTCCTACTTCTTAAAGAGTTTTGCTTCTTTTATGTGGAATTAATCCACAGTCATAGAACCAAAGAAAATCTTGGATCCTAATCTCATCATGGAAAGACACCAAATCTTACTGGTGAGTCTAGTAATGAGTAAGAATGGGGCCAAGAGGGGTAATATGTAGGTCATAGGTATATGTAAGCATAATTATTAATAGAATATAAAGACTGGTACTTTGAGGAATCAACCAAAAGTGTGTACATAATAAATATTACTAGTAAGTTTAGAAGTATATATTGACTTCATGTCTGTCATGATTATATTATTTGATTTTTATGATAATAAATATATGATTGGATGATACTAATGTTTAATTTCAATTATTTCAAGAAAATTATCAAACCCAAATTTGATCAGTCAGCTTGGGAAGGTCAAATAAGTTTGGACTTTGGTTCTCTAAGAATTATCTTAAGAACAACATAAAATGACAAGAAAAACTCACAAAAAATAATAACAAATTTAAATTCATGTTACTTCAATTACTTCAATTTTTGGAATATTTTTGCTAAATTTATTTTTCATTATTTTTCAAAATTCATGTAATTATCCCTTTTGGATAATTTGATCACTTGCATTGATTTAAGTCATATCCATTTCATCTATAACTTAGCTTAATTTATTTAGTATCAAATTATTTAGTTCTCATGTTTTATTTAATGTTTTATTTATTTATAACTTGCAATATTTTTTAAATATTCAAAATTATTATTTTTTATCTTCTAATATTCTTTTCCTTCTCATATCAAAATTTTTATTTAATATTCATATTCCATCATGCATAGCTGGATTTTAATTTGATACCATGTTATACTTTTTTTTAATTTTAATTTTAATTTTTTTTATTTTTTATTTATGATTATTTATTTATTTTTGCTTTTTTATTTTTTATTATTTTTATTATTTATTTTATTCTTTTATTATATTATTATTATTTTTTTATGATACCATGTTATACTTGATTTAATGTAGTAATAATTTCTTTATTTTAGAATTTTTCCATTCAAATTATTTTGAGTTTTGAATTATACCATAAATTGTTACCAATTTTAATTTCTTCATGTATGGAATAATTTGTTCGGCCCTTTAACTATTTTAATTTATTTTATCTATTTTATTTAAATTTAAAATTGATGTAAATTTAAAATAAAATGAGATTGGTTTTAAAGCGATTTATTTTTTTATATATTTATTTTTAGATATATCTCTTAGCCTGTCCCAATATTTTTAAATTTAATTTATGTTACGTTTAAATTTCAAATTCTTTCTTAAATTATTTCCTTAAGCATTAAATTAATTAAATTTCATTTACTTGAGATTGATCCATCTAGGGTATCTCCTTGGCTATCCAACATAATGTTGTTATTTAGTTTATTTAATTCATTCTATTTTTATTTAATTTCAAAAGGCTTCCTAAATTCACTTCCTTGATTAATTAATTAATATACATCTTTGTAATTTTTCATTAACTCATTATTAACACAATTATTGAAGTGATTGGTTGACCCATGCATCATAATTATTTAATATATTTTATTTTTAATTTAATTTAAGCCTATTCCTGATTGGTACTTTTAATTCTATGTGCAAGTACATATGCCAAATCAAGTAATATAGAATGAATAAAGTATTATTATCATGAGGATTAGAGCAAAATTAGATATTAATTTATATTAAGTACTAATCTCTTAAATCTTATTTTTATCCAATAAAATGCAAGTGCTTAATTAAAATTGCTCTACTATTTTGCAAAATAAAATAAAGGCTAATTTTTATATTCTTAAATTTTTACAAAAAATATGTGGGTGTTTATCTTTTTTTTTTTTCTCAAAAGCAAAGTTAACTTTTCCTATGAATGGAAAGTGAGACTACAATATGTGGTTAAACAAAGGAAACTAAAAAAAATTATAGACTTCTAATGTGAGGTAGCTTTAATAAGTCACTTTTGAGAGAGAGAGAGAGAGAGAGAGCGAGAGAGAGCGAGAGAGGAGGATTTGGGATATTGGTTGATATGAAAAAACTAGTTTTTCCGCAATTGCTCCCATATTTGCCAATATGTTAGCTGACATGTTCCCTCCCGATGGATGTGGCTAAAATGTATAGAGAACAGTTTATACAACAATATAATATTTCTAATAACGTAAGTAATGTCCCAAAGGTTGTGATCATCAGTGGAGAGGTAATTGCAAAGCATTATGGAGTTGGTTTCAATCCAGATTTTCTTGAGATTAAGAGAAGCTACAAATTTTAGCGCTATAAGGCAAGCTAGTGCTTCAGCATGGAGAACAATTATAGTAGAACAAGGAATGGAGAAAGATAGATGTATTGGCTAGTGTATGTTCTAAAGACTCCACTAATACCAGCAGGTTGATCTATTGTCTGAAGCTACCATCAATGTTGATCTTAATACAATCAGTTTATGGTTTGTTCCATTTAATGAGAAGAGATTGGAGCAGATTTGACTTCTCTCTATATATGGAAGGGATCTAGAATAAATTTGTAGCTTCAAGTTTATCAATGTTGTTTTTGATATGTGACAATATATCTTTCACACCTTCCCTATGGGTTCCATGTTTATTTGAGTTTCTTATCATCCAAATGACCATATAACAAAGAGTGGGATGATGTGGACTGTCCTTCTTGGTGTAGTGGATGGGACTATTCTAGACCTTGAAATAGTTATGTATGGAGTCCTCATTTGATTTGTCAATGCTAAAAAGAGAATGCAATTCATCTTAGATTGTTTTGTTGATTGGGCAAGTAATAAATAGATGGTTAATGTTTTCCTCTTCCATTCTACTCAAGTGACAAACATATGTAACTTTAAGTCCCATAAGCTTTAGAATATCATCAGTGGGGATGAAATTATTGCATAATCTCTGACAAAAGGAGGATATATAAGGTTTGATAGTTTAGAAAAGGTTGCAAGGCAGAAGCAGTATTAGATTGGTATGTAGTCTGAAAGATGATCTTAGACATCGATAGTTTAGTATTATGACACTTTAAAATCAATTTTTCCTTTGTATGAGAAATGAGGGGGATTCTGAAAACCTCAGGCAGAGTATCAGCAGGGAGATATTCTTTAAGTTTTGAAAGATTCAAGTTATCATCATTTTAGAAATCAGATACTAATACCTTATCAATGATGTTTTTAGTTATGAAAGTGGACATTAAATCACCTTAGAACTAGTGATCTTTTAAAAAATTGATGTCACCATGCCCCAACTATCTGAAAATTAAATTCTCAACAGCGTCTTTATGGTGCAGTATGCTTTTCTAGAGTGGAGAATCAATTTTCTTTTGCTAAACTGAAGATGGGTGGGTTATCCAACAATATTTACTGAGTAGAAAGTTAGCCCATAAGGAATCATTATGTCTAAGTTTGATCAATAATTTCATTCGATTAATATGAATGAAATCAACAAGAGATCGAAAGCCTAGACCTCCATCTATTTTTTGGTTTGCACATCATCCTCCAACTCATCCAATGAATAGAAGAATTATTCTTACTCCATAAGAATCTGTTGAAGATCTTTTAAATCTTGAGTTGTGTTTGGTTTAGCATTATCTTGGATTGTAAGGACTAGAGAGGGATTGAGTTGAGTATACTTTGCAGCAAGGTAATCCTCCCTCTAGTAGATAGGAAAAATATTTTCTATGAATTGATTCTAGCTTGGATGGAGATTATAACACCATCAAAGTAATGGGCTATTTCCCATCCTTAATAAATATTGACTTCATGGTATTTGAGTGGGAGGTGTAATGGGTGAAGCCAGTGTAATTTAATACATTTTCAGTCTATTTTGCAATGTTTTCCTAATATGAATAAACACTTTTGATTTATTGAAAGTCATCCCAGAGAGTGTTTCAAAAGTGTTAAGAATAAGCATGATTCTTTGGTGGATCTTTTAGATACATTAAAAAAATAATAAGAGATTATCAGAAAATGCCAAATGGGATATGTAGATCTTCCCTTTTATTGTATATTTGATTGTTCTATTGGAGTTGTGATTTGCATCCAACATTCTAGAAACATAATCAATTGTATGTATAAAGAGGGACGGAGATAAAGGATCACCTTATTTTATGCCTCTTGTTGCTTTGAAGTAGCCATGTGCTTCACCATTAATAATAACAGAATAAAAGTTATTGGAGACTAGTCTTCTAATTAGAGAGCAAAATTCTACTTAGAACCTCTAGCATTCAGAGTTGCTATGATAAATATCTAGTTGTTTGTGTTAAAAGCCTTCTTTATATTAAGTTTAATAATGAGATTACCACTCCTTTATTTTTTGTCAATATCAAGAGTAAGCTCTTGTGCAAGAAGAATGTTCTGGGTTATACTCCTCCCCTGGATAAAAGCAGTTTGATTGTTGTAGTTAAGTCTAGGAAGATGTGGTTGAAGTCGAGAGGAAATAATTTTGCTAATGATTTTACTCATAATTGAAGATAGACTAGTGGGTCTAAAATCCTCCCAATTGTATTTGTTTGGGGACTTGGGGATGAGAGTGATGGTTGTGGCGCTAAAGAACTTATGTATTTCATTTTCTCCAAAGAAGGCCTAGATAGCAGAAATAATGTCCTATTTAATCCAATTCCAAGAGTGTTGGTAGAAGTGTGCTGTGTAACCTTCTGGGCCAACAACTTTCAACCCACAAAGAGAGTTGAGACTAGTCTAGATTTCCTCCTCCATAGGGGTATGTGTTAAGTTTAGTTGGCTTACTTCAATAGTACTTGTATTGAGTAAATCAACACAAAATAAAAATAGATTTACCTTTGCTCCAAGAAAGTGATTCAAAGTAGTTTATGCCATTCTCAATGATTTCCTCTTTAGTTTCCAACCAAGTATGGGTAGATTTAATTCGGATAATGGCTTTGTACTCTATCCTTTGTTTATGCAAGCATTGTAGCATTTAGTATTTCTATCACCTTCTTTGAGATTTTTCATAGTTGCCTATTGTGATAAAAAATTGTTTTTCCATAGCAAAGAGGTTGTTGAGGGGTTAGTTGGGCTTGTTTAAGGTCTACTTCAACTTCTCTGGAGGTGTCGCTAATGCTATGATTTTCTAGAAGAGATACTTCTTGCTCTCGAGCTTCTATCTTATTATGTATGCCACCAAAGACTGACCAATTTCATTGCTTAAGGCTTATGTTATGTTCTTATGTAATATCCATAATCTAGTCCATGGGTCAGTAGAATCAATTTTCCATGCATTTTAGAGAAAATTGATGAAGAGGTCGTGCTTTGTCCACATGTTCCATAATCTGAATATATGTTTGGATGGCTTGTTAAGTTGGTTAACAGTTAATTGTAATGATGCATGGTCTGAACATGTCTTATTTAGATGTCAGATTACAATGTGCTGAATGTTAGCAAACCATTGTGTATTAAGCAAGATTTTGTCAAGCCTTTCAAAGACACTTCCTCTATTCCAACTAAAAGATGATCCACTAAATCTAGGGTCAATTAAGTGTGCTTCTTCAATGAAATTTGTAAATTCTCCCATAATAGTTTTATTTGGCTTCCTACCACCTTTTTTTCATTGGAGTTTGTGGTCATAATAAAATCTCCACCAACAAGCCAACTAAGTTGGCAATTGTGACTAATAGAAATGATTTTTTTCCAAAGATCCCTTCTTGATTCCCTAGAGCAGGTTGTATAAACAATGGTTGCTTGGATATAATAGTTGTTGCACTTGATGTGGATATGCAAAAACTAGAATAATTAGTCAAGAGATCAACATGAAAGGGTTTTTACAGAAAAGTAGAATCTTATTAGTGCAGTTTTGAGCTATACTGAAGTGCTAAAATTTCCTTCTTAGTTTGATAATGTTTTGAGGTTGGATGAGTGGTTAAAGAATGGAAAAAAATTTGAAGGTTGTAAGTTCTAATGAGACTCTTTATCCTATTATAGGTAGCATGGTTTTCAATGCCTCTAATGTTCTAGATTAGGAAGTTAGTCATGCTTGGAGTACTTAGAGCCCATAGAGGCTCTAATAGCAATCATATCATCAAGATTGGCTAAAATTCTAGCTGACAAGGTAGTACCTATAGAGGATGTAGAATTTGGGTTATATACCTTAATTCCCTTATTCCTTTGTGTTTATTTATTTTGTATTTATGAATCATCCATTCCTCCTCCATATCCTGGATTGTGTGGCCTAAAGCTTCAGGGTTGTCTTCTTGTTCTATAAATTCAGATGAAAGCACATCATCTGGTTTTGATTGCTCTGGAAGCATATGAAAGGTTCTATGTTGATCCCTCTTGATCTGTTGGTTGCTCTGATAGTAAGGTTGTATGGGTCTATGTTTTAGTGCTATTTTTTCTAAAGTAATTAGCTTGAAAAGGCTGTTAGTCCTCTATTAGCACACTAGTGTTGTTTCTGTGAGGTGTGGTTGTATGTTTACTAGTTCCTGGTACATCCATTGGTTGTTCAATATTGAGCACTTTGTCAAGCTATTTTGTGGTAGCATCCAGCTGATCTCTTGCAAGTAGGTTGGTGAGCTCCATAGGATTACCTTCTTAAGTGCCATTTTGTTTAGTGTTTCTTCCCCTTAATTCTAGATGAGCAATGTAGCAATCTTCAAGTAGATGCCCAAACATTCTACATTTGGGGCAATAATGGGGGTTTTGTTCAATAACTATTTGTTGCCAATAGCCATTTTTTGGAGTTTCAATCCAGATTTCATCAGCATAAGGTGTAGTGATATCCATTTCCATTAGAACACATGCTGTAGATCGCCTAATGAGGTTGAAAGTGGGTAGATCAAGCATTAGAGGTCTTCCAAAACTAGTAGCAAGGGAGTAGCAAATTTGCTTGTTAAAAAGGTGGAGTTTCAGATTTGGAAACTTAATCCATATTAGGAATATTGGAGTTTCAATGCTATAATGAAAAGAAGGGGTCCATTTTAGAATCTTCATTGGGATGTTGTCAATGTGATAAAGTTTTTTGGAGAATAGTCAAGCATAGTTCTCCTCCCTATTAAGTTGAATGGAAATATGCTTACCATCAAGGAGACCAATGTTGTAATCACCAATGAGTTTGTGCTCATCAAAGTGCTTTCGAATAGTGTCCATCTTAGGATGGTTGCATGTAAACTTTTCATATAATGTGAACTTGAGAGGTTCAGCCAACTGAGCAAATTCAAAATCCGAAAGGAATAATGTTGGCTTGCCATTCTTACTGTTGGCATTTTTAATAACCTTTAGTGAAATTATCATGGTATGACCGCAGGAAGATGAGTTTAGTGGTGGGATCTGAAGGTTTGTGTGTAGGAAGGTCGTTGGAGAGAACGCCAGCATATGACTGCTCTTCCATGAAGAGAAATGCAATGGAACAGTAATTAATGGAGTAGTGCCCTAGAGGATGGAGAAACTGATGTAGGAGGAGAGTGTTTTTTATGATATGAAGTTGATTGCATCGATAATTCTTAAATCCTCATAAAGGAGTAATGACAAAGGCACATTACTATTGAGCATATTCACAATATTATGAATTTAATGAAGTTGAAATGGTTCCGACTAAAGTTATATTAACCACATTAGAGATTTGAATCTTAAAAGTTCAAAGAAATAATTAAAAAGCTATGAATGATCTAACCTATAGCGAATTTAAAATAACTAGTAGTGAAGCAAGGATAAGTTGAAATCAACTTCTACAAATAGTCCGTCATTGTGGAGATCACGTTCCTTCCGTAGAAGTCATTCTGTAAGGGTTGTGAACTTACACACTTAAGTAGTCCATCACTTGGGAGAAAAGCACCCAAAATAAGAGTAAATAAAATTTAAGAAAATAATTTTCTTTTAAATTCAAGTGCCAAGCATTATAAGAGCCTCCCCATTTATAGGATTGAGGGAGAGAGAGTTAAGAATACTCAAATATAAGTCCAAACTCAAACCTATTACCATCATAACTACACCTACCACTACCTACTATCAAACCTACCCCAAATATCATACCTACTATCATGAAATCACTACATGAGTCATGACATAAGAATAGCCCAATATATATAAGTCTAAAACAGATACAAAATATTAAAACCCAATAATACATAACCTAAATTATAATATAAAGCCAAATACATAGATTTAAGCTTTATGATGATGCCGTCGATGATGTTGATGATGATGCCTTGTATACCAAATATGATGTAGGACGATAGTTATTTTCAGGATATGAAGTTGATTATATCAATAATTCTTAAATCTTCACAAAAGAGTAATAATAAATACACACTACTATTGAGCACATCCATAATATTATGAATTTAATGAAGTTGAAAAGATTCCGATTAAAGTTATATTAACCACACTAAAGATTCAAATCTTAAAAGTGTAGGGAAATAATTGAAAAGCTATGAACAATCTAACCTACAGAGGATTTAAAATAACCAATAATGAAGTGGGGATAAATTGACATCGACCTCTACAAATAGTTTGTCATTGTGGAGATCATGTTCCTTCCTTAGAAGTCCATCTCTAAGGGTTGTGAGCTCACCCACACAAGTAGTCCATCATTTGAGAGGAAAGCACACAAAGAAGAGTAAAATTATAAAATAAAGGCCTAATACATAGATTTAAGCTTTATAATGGTGACATCAATATCGGTGATGATGATGCCTGACATCAACACTCCTTAGCTTTGAAGGATTCTCCTTTAGATAATGAAAATCCAGGTACTCTTGTAATAACTGTGGGTCCAACTAATACAATTCATCAAATGTAAGCCATGAATCTTCAAGTGGAGAAAGACTTCCAACGAACTATAAACTTTTGAGTGCCTCCATCAGAAGTGGTAATAATCTAGTCTTCTAAAATTTGATCTAGGCGATGTGATCTTAAGTGAGAAGATGGTAAAGGAATTGGCGATGAAGTATTAACCTACATGTTAGTACTATTTATAGAAGGGAATAGTATTATCCATGGCTTGCCCATGGTACAATGTTAATTCTGATACATTGAATATTGGAGAAATACCAACATTCATTGGAAGATCTATTTCATAAGTATTTTCATTTATCTTCTTTACAACTTTATAAAGACTAGATCTCTTGAGAGTTAATTTCTTAAGAGTTCCAGTTGGAAATCCCTTAGGTTTAATTTTAACAAAAACCAAATCCCCCTCATTAAATTTTACATATCATCTTTGTGCATTAACATTAGCTTTATATTTATCATAACTCATAGCAAGTTTTTATTGAATTCCATGATGTAAATCATGCACACGTTGTGCAAATGAAGATGCAAATGCACTATATGTTATAGGCAAATCAATAATATCAATTAGTTTTCTAGGATCATAATTAGTTACAACATGAAAATTACTCATAACAATTGACCTATTAATTAAACTGTTATAAGCAAACTCTACAGTAGGAAGAATTAGGTCCCAAACAAGTATGATCGATCACTAGGCACCAAAGTATTTTCTATGCTTCTATTATCAACTTCAGTTTGTCCATCCATTTTAGGGTGGTAAGTTGTAGAAAATAAGAGTCTTATGCCGAGATTTTCCCATAAAGTTTTCTAAAAATAGCTCATAAATCTAACATCACGATCATACACAATTATTTTAGGAATCCGTGTAAATGAACTATCTCAAAAAAAAAATAGTCACTATATGTGATGCATCTAATATTTTATAACAATGAATGGAATGTGCCATTTTATAAAATTGATCAACAACTACTAGGATAGAGTCAAAGGATTGTACAGTATAGGGTAATCCTAAGATAAAGTCCATACTAAGATCTTCCCATGGTTTGTGGGGAATTTGGAGTGGTGTATAGACTAGAATTTTGTTTTTCTTTTTTGCTACTTGATAAATACGATATTGAGCAATGATACGAGCAACATCTTTCTTAAGACTATGCCAAAAGAACCTATCCTCTATTATGGCTATTATCTTATAACGATCAAAATGACGAGACACACCTCTTGATTGAATTTCCTTAACAAGAAAATTTTGAAGTGATGAATCTAGGATACATAGTTGTGTGCCATAAAAAGATAGCCATCTCGTATTATTGACCTCATTTTTGGATGAGGATAACAATACTTCCAAAATTAATAATTAAGATACCAAATCCTAAATTAAGAATCTCATAATTATATACTTAGGACACTTCACTTAGTGGCCTAATGCACCTTTCTAGGATCCAATCTGACATAATAGGATTGAATAGACCTATGTCAAATATAAATCCAAATATAAAGGAATTTAAACCTAAATATACAAGAATTTAAATCAAAGTGAATAGGATAGTTAATCTAATTATCCTATTTAAGCTTAAAGCAATTTAAACTTAACGAAACTCAAACCAAACTAAAAAAAATGTAAATCAAAATCAAATAAAACCATGAAATCAAATTAAAAGTATGAATAAATCTAAATTCCAAATCAAGATTAAAAGTGGTCAACCCTTTTAACATAGGCTTGACTTTTATGGGTCTCACTAAGTCAAAGGTCAACCACAAAAATTTGACCAAATAAAATCTTTCCAAATGGTAATATAAATATAATATTTAATAATAATATATTCATATTTAAACATGAATTTAAAAGAATATAAATTCAATAAGGTCTTAATTATGCTGAATAGGTCATTTGACCTAAATGGACCCTATTGGATTCAAATTCAAATAAAACTAAAATCGACCTAAATTACTTGTCTAAAATCATTTAGGAATGACTATTAAACACAAACCAACTCATCATTGAGCCCAATTTAACAAATTTGGTCATTTAACCTAAATGAAATCAAACTTAACCCATTAAGTTTAAATGGGACAAATTGATTTCTAAACCCCATGTAAATGGAATTTATTGATCTAATGCATCCCAAATTGCTTAGATTATCATAATTGAAAAGAAAATTTATTGTAATTGAGCCAAAACATTATTTGACTCAATTCAATTAAACCCAACCCACTTAAACCATAATGGGTTAAATATGGAATAAACCCATGAATAATTGTAAATTCCATGAAATCCACTAATTACAAACATCATAAAGGGTTAAATTAATGTAATTGAAATATTAATCTAATGCTAATCCACCAAATGGACTAATCTAGGCATAACTTACATCAAAATTCCCTAAATGTCATAATTGAACCCAAGCTTGAACCAACATTCAAATCCACCCAAACACATCCAAACCTATCCTAAGATGGGTTAAGGGGGATTGACAGCAAGTTTAAGCAACATAATTGAGGTGCACTAAAATCCAAAATGATAGAATATGCCATGGAAAGCAAGGAGAGAATGAAGCCAAATCTAACTCTCTTCCAATCTCTCATCCTCCATCTCAACACCGATACCCCGATCCCCTCACTGCTAGGAAGCTGGAGAATGACCAAGTTTATTGGAATCCATCCATGTGTTGGTTCAGAGGTCGATCCATGAGGAGGAAACCCAATTACTTCTTTCAAAGTTTCGTCACACCATTCCAAAGCAATTTGAGTCAACCTTGCCGCCGGAGATCACTAGAATCAAGGTACACCATTAAAGCCACCCCAATGATCTAAGCAGTCCGATCGTTAATCGGACGGCTCGAACCAAAATCACATCCACCGACATTTCAATCCAGGATTCACGTGGATCCTGCATGGGCGAATGCCGTGACATCGCATGTAAAGCCGCACTACATCAGATCCACATGGATCTAACGAAGTTAAAGACAAAAATCAATAATTTTGAATTAAAAATTTATAGAAAATAGTTAAAACTTCAAAAAATCATAATAAATTAACTATTAAGCAAAAATGCAGACAAAGGCTCTATGCATTCATCTTAGTGAGAGAAATCCTTTAAAATCAAAAGCCCCAAATATTGTGAGGGTATTTTTGCATTAATTTGGGTTTGAATGAAAACAATCAAACCTAAATTAATCCCAAACCATTGATAAAAATGATTTGATACTTTGGGGAATTGAAATTAGTGTTAAGATACACATTAGGTGAATTTTTTCATAATTTATTGAAAAATAAATGTAAATATATTAAATTTTCAATCCTAAAACCTAATTTTAAATAAAATAAACTAAATATGAACCAAATAAATTTGGAAAAGTATGCAAATAATCTAAAATATCATAACACACCATAATGAACTTAAATAAACTATTAAAACCTACTTAAACTTATGAAAATACAAAATGACCTAATTTAGCAATTAATTAAATTAATTAATTGAAATAATGAATCTGAACTTAGAAAAATTATAGCAAATCAACCACTATTCCAAAAATTATGAATAAACCCTCTATGGAAATAACTACTAGAGAGGAATCTAAAAAAAATAAAACCTCTAAGTGATTTTCTCTAAATCAAGCTTAATTTAGATTTTAATGAAATAATTATAACCTTAATTAAACTCAAATTACACATCTGACCAAAGTGAAATTTTTGGAAAATCAAACTGGCAAGGAACCCAACTTGCTATAAAAATTTCATACCCAATTGATCTCTAGATTAATAATTGTTGAATTTCGAGGTCTCTAGATCAATTTAAAGAAAATAATAAATAAAAAAAAGCATAAAATCACAAAATCCATAATATAAACTTAAAATATCATAATTAATATCAGAACACATAAATAAAGTGTCCAAGTAATCTGAAAGTAAAAGAATTTAATTAAACATTAGCTAAGGATTAAGAATAATTGATAAAATAGAATTTAATTTAACTTTAATGTTAATAATCAATTAAATCATCACAAGCCTACTAATAAACTTAAATATAAAATTCATTAACTTTTGAACATTATAACTCATCAACATTAAGGCCATTTAGATTAAGGAATAAAGTATCTATAAATGTAAATGTAAAAAAAAACTTAATGAGATTAAGTTTGAATAAACTATAAATGATATAAGAGTTAAAAGAATTGAGGGTAAGTTTAATACACATTAAAATAACTCTTTTTTAGACTTCTTATCTCATAGTTGGTAATGGTAATCACATTATACCAAATGATAAAAATAATCCTCTTAAATAGAATTATCATTTCTCTTACGTTAATTGAAAAAAATTTGAGCCATTCCATAACATATAAAATCATAACTTTAAATCAATTATTTTAATCTAAGTTCATTTTCAAACATTAGGAGG
Source organism: Cymbidium sinense (assembly GCA_021442155.1). NCBI lineage: Eukaryota > Viridiplantae > Streptophyta > Magnoliopsida > Asparagales > Orchidaceae > Cymbidium > Cymbidium sinense. Next base: position 73,389,162 of record CM038231.1, read on the forward strand.
GTTAATTAAATAAACAAATACAAATAAAAGAGGCCAAAATTATATAAATGGGTTATAAAATTGAAACATAATGAATTAAATGATATCCAAATTAAGATTGAATGTTAAGTTTACCCAAGTTAATAAAAATAAATATTGATAAGAAAAATAAATGAAACTAACTTGAATTGAATAAATGAATAAAATTAATACAACAAAATGTAATAAGTAAATCCAATTATCCTAAATTAAATGAAACAAAAGAAACAAATAAAAAGAAAATAACTCAATGCCTAATGAAACTTAATGATGAAAGATGAAATGTAAGGATAAATAAAATTAAACATAAAGGTTTAACCTAAATTAAAGTATAATAACATTAAATAATATAACTTAAATGAACACACAATACATTAAAAATAAATATCAATTGAATATAAACATTACATAAGAAATGAATAATAAATCAAATTAAAATAAATTAAAAGAATAATAAAATTTTAAAAGAATAATAATTACAATTAAAATTTAACTTAAATAAAATCATCTAAATAAATTCAAAAAAGGATTAATTAAGATACTTAGTATCTTAGTTAGACCTTTAGAATGAATCCTCATTTTAGGGTGAAGATTTCGTTCTATTAGAGCTTAGGATATTGGATAGAATGGATTCCACCCAAAATGGAATCTATTATATCTTTCATTCTTGATAACTTAATTTCACTTTAACATAAAATACACCTAAAATGAAAACAAAATTGCAAATCATCAAATCACTTAAATTGAAATCACCCGTCATAAATTAAACTAATTTGTAAAATAAAAGAAATTTTAAAAATAAAAATAACAATTTTCATAATTATCAACATATGGTATATAGTCAAGACAGCTGAGGTCGCAAAGCTACTGGTCCGAAGGAGGTCTTGATACCTCAAATCTTTATTATAACAATGACACGTAACTTTGAAGCAAAGCTATGAAAATTAAGAAGTCTAAAAAAATCAAATTAAATTAGAAATCAGAAACTTAAACTAAAATTTGAACTAAAAAGCCTAGCAACATCTTACCACACAAATCCCTTTTTCTTCACACACTAGATTATTAGGTCAAAGACCCTAGATTTAGGCTAGGACGATCTATGATGTTGTGATGATGTGGAATGCCTTTTTATTATTTTGTGGTATGTTATTTTAGACTAGATGGTTAGGATTGATTGCCATTAGTTTGGATGGTAAGACGCTATTTTTAGAATTAATATTATCTTTTATAGGGGAGTTGTGCTAAAAGGGACAATTGTAAAATAAATTATAAAATTGTTCTTTGCTTGTAGGTGCTGAGTAGTCTTCTAGCATAACCTAATATGACAGGTGGGCTTAGTATGAGCCCATATATTTGTAAAATATATCTGCTATGTGCTATTTGTATTTTCATGGCATCTATTTTACAAGGCTTAAGATTTATTTTTGAATTTAAAATGCAAACTTAAGCTTAGAATTAGGTTATGATCTATGGGGTCTAAGATTAACAAGAGCTGACCTTACCAGCAGATGGGTGTGCAGAGGTCCCCTATGAAACCTAATGGAGGTCCCTGATGAAGGAGACGATCTTGGAGAGAAGACCTGTAAATCTAAACTTTAGTTCTTGGCTGGGCTATATAAGGGTAGAGCTCGATTGCCCATTTTCTCTTTTTTCTAGGGTGCATAGTGGTACTCGGCCACATTGGCCTATTCTTTAATTTAAATTTGCTTGATTTATTTTGGGTGCGCAATAGAATCAACTTATTTTTCTATGTTTCTTTTTGTGCTGTATTTTTGTGATGAATTTCTGGATGATTAGGCTCTCAGGAAAACTAAATTTTCTACCAAACTTAAACTTAAACAAAAAAAATAAACTCAAAACTTCACACTAACTAAGGCCTAAGAATAACATAAATTTGACTAGAAATAACTAGCTTTTATGAATCATGCTAACATATTATTCTAACTCCTTGAGTTGGGCACTTCACCCATTGCACATAGATGACATCTGACCTGTGAAGATGATCACCTTCGTGGGGAAGTCTGCCTTCTCTTCTTGATTTGGCCCATGACCACTTCTAATTGCATGTCATTTATACATAAAATACATATTCCAAGGCCTTGAATGAATCATGAGTCAAAATATTTAAAACCTAGAAAATGTGCATTAGTTAAGTGCCTATCATACCCTACATGATCCTAGGGATTATGGAGTGAGTCTAGGTTCTTAAATTCTTTCCTAAAATGCAACAACTTAGTCATCTTGCATACATGAGACTTGACATCATGGATTTAAAATGCATTTAGGTGATGTTAGTTGGCAGCCCTTTCAGGTAGGTTGTAAGTCCAGAAGAGTCAGTGATAGGTTTTCTTTCTCAAGTAAGAGAAAGAGCTAATAATTCCCAAAAGTGAAACTAGATCGGGCCTCTAATTTGTGTCAAAAGCACTTATAGATTTAGGTTCTGAAGCGTCCTACTAGAATAAATCTTCAACTCTAGGCATTTTTGCAGTATTGTGCTACTAGAATATAAGTCCTAGATTTCTAATAAAATGTCAACTCAAATTCTATTTAAATTCTAAAATTTAAAGCCCAATGATAGGATAGTTGAAATGTCTACTAGACATTCTAGTATCAATAGAAATTTTCTACTTAATCCCGATTGGCTTCCAAAAACAAGTCTTTCCACTTAATAGCTTTCTCAATTGAAATTTCAAATTATCATTTTCTTTGGAAACCAACTTAGAAATCCAAATAAATAATAGCTTATTTCCTTAATCAAGAGTATTCTTAGGAAGGGATCCTTTATTCCTAAGATATAATTAATTATGAGGGCTTGTCCTTTTAGGGAACCATGAACCCAATTTAAAATAAATGCTGCTCTACTTCCCATATAGTCTAGGAGAAAAGTCTCTAGTATATGAAAGACCTATTAATTTTAGGAGTTTTTTATTAAATGATTGAATCTATTAAAAGATAACATGTTTATCTTTCATGATAATATGCTTATTCCTTAATGATGCATTTGATCATCCAAATAAGAAATTCCTAAACTCTTTACGGTGTCATAAATTTTTCCCACACGTATTTGATAATCAGGACTAATAATAGGAATATTATGTTTTAGAGATTAAAAAATTTGTTGAAAATCTTTATAATTAGGATAATCATCTTTAACTTTTTTGAATCCATTAACCTTCACACTCATGGTATTTAACAAGGTACATATTCTACTTAGAGTATCTATTACTTTGTTCTCGACACCAAATTTAAGGTTAAGAATAAATGTATATTCTTGAAAAAATTGAACTTATTTTGCATGATGAGAACTAAGTTTTTTTAGTGTTAAGATATTTAAGCGCTTCATGATCAGAATAAAGTACAAATTCTTATAAAAGAAGATAATGTTGCCAATAACATATAGTTTGGATGACATCATAAAACTCACGATCATATATGGAATATTGTTGACACACTTCATTTAAATTTTCACTAAAGAAAACAATGAGATGACCTTCTTGCTTATGCACATCTCCAATACCAACTCTAGAAGAATTATATGACACCTTAAATACATTATCAAAATTTGGCAATTTTAATACCGGTGGACTTGTTAAAAGTTCTTTAATTTTAGAGAAGGCATCAGTAGCTTCCTTTGTCGAGATAAATTCTCCCTTTTTAAGACATTGAGTTATCGGGGCCATAATAGTGCTAAATCCAAGAATAAACCTTCGATAAAATGTGCCTAACCCATGAAAACTATGTATATCATGAATTGTGGTTGGGGTAGGCCACTTTGAATATCCTTAATATTTTTGGAATCGATAGATTCCATCATAAGAAATAATGAATCTTAAGAAGATTACTGAAGTCATCATAAAATAATCATTTTTAAATAAACATATAGTCTTTCATTCACAAAGATCTTCAAAGACCTGTCGTAAATGATTCTCATGATCGCTCTTAGTCTGACTAAAAATTAGAATATCATCAAAGTACACGACTAATTTTTTTTTCAATAAAGGGATGCAAGATATGAGTCATCACTCATATGAATATACTTGGAGCATTGGTTAATTCAAAAAGCATTACTAGCCATTCATACAAACCATCTTTTATCTTGAAGGCTATTTTTCAGTCATCACCTTCTCTCATATGAATTTGATGATATCCACTTATAAGATCAATTTTAGAGAAAATTATTTATCCAACCATAATATCTAACATGACATCAAGTCTAGGTATGGAGAACCTATACTTAATAGTGATTTTATTAATAGCATGACTATCTATACACATATGCCAAGTACCATCTTTCTTTGGGGTAAGAAAGGCAGTCACTGTGCATGGAGATAAACTTTCCTTGATAAAACTTTTTGCTAATAAATCATCAACTTGTCGTGTCAACTCCGCATGTTCATCTAGGTTCATACGATAATGTGGAAAATTTGGGAGTGATTACCTAGGAATTAGCTCTATGGCATGTTAGATAGTTCTTAATGGGTAAGCTCACTAAGTTCTGTGGGATAAATATCTTGATATTCTGACAAAAGTTCTTGTACTTCAGATGAAGATGATTCAACGTAAGGTTGGTTTTCAGAGGTTAGGACAACTAATGCAAAAATGATAATATAGGGATTTCTTTTCTATGGGAGCAGAAGAATTTTGGGCTTATAGTGGAGTGACCTATTTAGGCTTAGCTGGAATTAATACAATTCTCTTACCTTACAAACTAAAATCATATGCATTAGATCATCCATAATTTGTGACATCCATGTCAAAAACTAAGGTCTTCTAAGAGTATATGAGCAACATCCACTGGAATAAAATCACACCAAATTTTATCACTATATTCTTCTAATTAAAGGGGTACAATACAAAATTAAAATAATGAGATAGAGGTCTTATCTAACCAAGCAACTTTATGAGGTTGTGGGTGAGGCTTCGAGGTGAGCATCATCCTAGCCAAAGTAGAGGTAATAGTAATATTCATACAGCTGCCACTATCACTGATTAATTTTCACATCTTTTCACCACTTTTAAAATAAGTGTGAAAAATTGACGCGAGCCTCCAATCAATATTAGGTTATGAGGTAGCTAACACATAATGCATAACAACTATATGAAACTCATATAAGTGTTTTTCTTAATTTTAAAATAAGTACTCTAAATCTATGAAATTTTTTTAGACTATATATTATAAACCATATGATGGATTAATTTAATGCTTGTAGTGTCAACTTGGAGCAAAGTGTTATACTCTCTATCTCTAAACAAGTATAACCAATTCAATCTCTTTACTCAATTTTCTATCTTATGCTAAGTAAATTTTGATTGGTTGCTTTATCTATATTTCCCTTTAAGTGATTGTAAATCCTAAAAGTTATGATATATTTAATGGCTATTTAGCTACCGTGACCTATTTAGCACATTAATGATTGATTTATTATATTTATTTGCCTTTTTTTCCTACTTACTCTTCTATGATTCCATTGATATCTCTTGATCACGCTTATTTTTAATATTTTAATTGGCTAGATTATAAGTAAATGAAGCATGGAAAGAAGTAAAACACATTTTTATTAAAGTAGTAACAATTTTCTTATATAAATCCACAAACAAAGTCTAATACAACATAAACATCCCAAAAGTTCACTTAAACTTAGAGTTAACATACTTAGTTCAATATTTTAGAAAATAAAACATGAAGATAGTGCATAAATATGTGGAGGAAATATTAAAAAATACAAGAAAAAAAGATAGAACAAAAGGAAAGAGTGCACTGGTAAATTCTCTCCCTTTGTTGTGTATCATCTCCATGATCTCTTGATTGTGATCTCTTTCACACAATCCACACGCACGCACACAACACACAACATTTGGAGTCACTCTCCAAGTATTGACACTGCACTCTCACATACTGACTCACTTGACAAAAAAATAAAAAAGATAAAAAAAAGACTGAAAAAAAGATCTCTTTGCCTTAGAAATGTCCCCTTTATATAACCTAGATACATCTCAGGATAGTTGTCCATGCACTCCTACCATAATAGTTTCAAAATAGCATGAAACCATCAATGAACCATCACAAATCTTGTTTGTTGAGCCATAGTGCTGTGGTTCTATGCTTGCTACTTTTGCCTCATATTTTTTAGCCACTACCCTCGTGTAAAAAACCCTAATTTAGGCGAATTACGATAGTAGCACTACAGTGCTAGGCCAATTTTTTTTTTTTTTTGATAATTTTCCTATTATAAATACAAAATATACTTAAAATAAATATATTTAAACATAAAAAACACATGATAATGGAAGTATAATCACATGAATGTTTTATAATTTTAACACTTATCAATTCCTTAATTGATTCCATCATTAATTAGTGTTTATTTAATTTTGTTAAGTGCATTTAGACATCTTCCCTCCACTTCTCTTGGAAAACAACAAGATAATTGAATTTCATTTTATTCAAATTTAAATCTTTGTGTTTTGAATTTCAAAATTATTTTTTTTTGTCTATTTTATTTCCATCTTAATTTTTCCTCTTATTTTTTTAATGTTTGGTCAATCTATACCCTTATTTATTTTCTATTTAATGGGTTGTTATACTCTCTTGCAAAAATCCCCCCTTGGCTAATCTCCATTACAAAGCAATTCTAAGTGCACTTTGATAGGCTTTCTCTATTTTCTTGCTCTCACTTCAAGCTTTCATTCAAGGAGACTCTCATATCTTATTCAAGCTTTCATTTGAGGAGAGTCTCACATCTTATTCAATCACTATCTTTGGTTTGCAAGGGTACTTTTCAAGGCTAATATTTCATCTTGATACTTCCTTTAGGAGGCTTATGTAAGATCCTTCTAATTTCATTTTAATTGTACTTAATGTTTTGATCATTTGAGTTGAATGATAAGAATTTTATTTGAGGTTTCAAAGTTTTTTGTAATCCTTTTTCATTCTTCTTCTAATTGTTAAAAGCTTTATGGAATATCATGGATTTTTTATTAATTTGATTGTCATGGATTTTTAAGCATACATGTTTTTAGTTTGATTACTTTGATTTTTTTCAAATACTTAATTTCAAGGCATTTGTGTTTCACTTCTTCCAAGGGTTTTCACATTTGAATTTTTCTTAAGTTCATGTCATCAAAATTTTTTTGAAGTTTATTTTATTTAATTTAAAATTTTAGAAAAAAACATAAATAATTTGTTACCCTTATTTTATTTGTCATATTATTGCATAGTTGGATTTGAGACCAAATATCTATTAAAATTTAGGTGTTAGATTTGTGATTTTGTACTTTTATCTTTTTCTTATACTTTGAAGTTATTTGGGGTTGTACTTGCCAGGTGTAGGAGAGTATGTGATTTGAGATTATACTTGCTAGGTGTAAGAGAGTATGTGATTTGGGATTATACTTTCTCGATATAAGAGAGTTCGAGAGATTCTTTGTAGTCTTATTGATTTAGTGAATTTGTAGCATGGGTTGTTAAGCGTTAATGTAGGCTCAGATTTTTGGGAGCGGCTGGACCTTGTAAAAAAATTTGTGCTTCTTATCTCCATTATAATTTTACATTTAATTTAATGCACTTACTCTTAAATGTTGTTATGATTTAGTATATTATTCAAGTTTCATTTTGTTAACTTTTTATATGAAGTTTAAAATTAAGTTTTAACTTAAAATTTTTTTTTTATAAAAGTTCTATTTTAGCCACCCCCCTACCCCACCTCTTTTTTTCAGTGTCATAGCCTAGCCTCTTAATAATTAGTATCAGAGTTTCGACTCAATTTGTCGCATAACATCCATAAGTCGATCACTATGGTAAAAAATGTTTTTCTAAGGGATCACTTCTTGAAGGACAATCTACACATAGGCCACCAAAGCTTGATAATATTTTTTTAATTATTAAAAAATTTGTTATAGTATTTTTCTTCTTGTTCAAGATTCTTACATGTAGCATATGTTAACATATTAATGCCATACATCCACAATAGAAGTAAATGGCATAAAAATTGAAAACCATTTTGATGAAAGGATAGATTATGAAAAAAATGGATGAATTTAATGCAAAAATATTATAATACTTTGTATTGTGCTTTACTTCCGAAAGATTATAAGAGAATTTATTTGTTTAGTACTGGTAAAGAAATTTGGGATGAATTGATCATTACTAATGTTTATAAAAATGAAGTTAAAAATGCTCATATTAGTAAAGTAATGCATGAATATGAATTGTTTCACATGTTACCAAATTAACCTACTTGTAATATGTACACTTGTTTTATAAAAATCATAAATACATTATATTTCCTTGGATGAAAATATAAAAACCAAGATTTGGTCTGTAAAATATTAAGATATCTTCTAAAAAATTGGATGCATAAGTAATTACTATTAGCGATGTGATGGATTTAACTTCTGTCCACTTGATTAGCTTCTTGGCTCTGTTATAGCACATGAACATGCTCTTGCTCAAAGAGAACTAAATGATAGTTTCCAAATGGAGAATGAAAAAATAATTACTTTGCAGGTGGAAGGTGCTAATGATGGCACTACTTCAAGTTCTAAAGTGGATGTTGATGAAGTTGCCATGCTTTCCAAAAATTGGAAAACTTAGTAGGAAAAAAAGCAAAGGCATGAAAAATCTAAAGTTTATAAAGTACAAACTAAGAGAGTTTCTATTGTTGAAGGTGTAATATGATACAACTGTAAAAAGGTTAGACATGTGAGAGGTAAATGTCCAAAGCATTCAATTGAAAATACCAAGAAAGTCATGGAGGCCAAAAAATAGATAAAGTTTAAAAAATAAAAAATAATATAAGAAAAAGAAAAAGGCTTCATGGTAAAATCCAAACATAGGAGTCAAGTGATACTGCTTTGAAGAGGAGGGAAATCTATGCCTTCTGATAAACACAAACCACCACTGAGGTATGTAATAAAATTTCATATGATGAATTAGATGATACATTCAATGAATTGATTATTGAGTATATAAAGCTAGAAAGAAAACATAATGCTTAAAAAAAATTTAAGCATGCATGTTTTTTCTTTAAAAGATGAATGCAACGAGTTAAAGAATAAAACAAATCTTTCGTTGATCAATCTTTACATATAAAAAAGTTGAAAAAAGAAAATGCTTTATTAAATATAGGATTGAAAGTATGCTTTACCTTACATGTACATGCTTCATCTAGTAAAGGTTGAACATTTCATTCATCTCAGTTATCTATATATAGAACTTATGCTAATATAAATGTTTTGTGCAATTTTTATAACAAAAGGCCATATATCATTTAATTATCATGATGGTTGATTAGAAGAATTTCTAATATCTAATTTTGTTTGGTTGTCCAAAGTTCCAAATAAATCACAGACTACACAACATATAAGATATATAATGTTTTTTAAAATGTGGATCCAAACATGTTTGTGTTCCAAAAGTTAACCCTTTATCTTTTTTTAGTATGAATGTCTTCAAAACAAGATCAAAGAAGGCATATATACTTGGATAGTGGATGGTCAGTGCATATGAAAGGTGATAAAGAAAATTTTACTACATTAGAGCCAAGCGAAGAAGGATTCATAGTTTATGGAGATAATTCTAAATGCAAAATGTATTTGCTCCTTTAGTAAGAATTCTATTACTTTATATAAAGTATGGCTTTTTGAAGGTTTAAACCATAATTTGATTTATATTATCCAACTTTGGGATAATAATTTGAATGTTGAATTTTATACATCATATGGTATTATTAGAGACATAAAAAATGTTTTGTTGATGGGCTATAGATATAAAAATATTTACTTGAATGATTTAGAAAATTCACATGATGAAAATTTAAACTTAATTTATTTTGAATGCACTTATGTTGATATTTAGTTATGTTACAAAGATTGTCATATAAACATGTATTCTCTTAATAAAATTGCAAAACTTGATTTAGTTGATAGCTTGACTAAAATTAAATTTCATTCTGATTATGTTTACAATGCATGTATTCATGATATGCATTTAATCATTCTTTTAGAAATAAAATATTATTTCTACATTTAAACCATTAAAAGTTTTGCATATGGAATTTTGATCATATTAGCACTACTAGTTTAGATGATATTTTTATGACTTTCTAATTATTGATGATTGTTTTAAAATTACTTGGGTTATATTTTTAAAGAATGAGAATGATGTTGAGGTTGTGATGTTATAATTTGGAGTCATTATGAACATCACACAGATCTTAGGGGGTGTGTATTGATGTGATCGGGTATGACATTAAGGTATTATATACTATCTCAAAAGATAGAAACATCACCCTACAATGGACCTAATCACCTAATAAGAACTCATATGATAGATGGGTTTTCACATATACCAGAGATCTTTCCCCTACTTTATATGCGAAAGTAAACCAGGGTTTATTTTATGCCGGGTTCTTTAGTTCCCTATGGAAGTAAGCTCCCATAGTTATTTACATCTTAGGAAATGGGAATTTTCTAAGAAAACTCATGATTAATGTAGTCAATACATATCTCCAAAGATTTCAAAGTTAGACTATCAAATCATTAGATATTTTTGGAAATCAAGTGGAAGGTTCAATTTGAAAAGACTTATTTTGGATTCCATGAGAAGATCAATATGGCGCACTCATGATACTAGGAAGTCTTGTAAGTGCTCCAGTCTACTCTATAATGAGGCTTTATACATTTGAAAGAAAGAGTTTATTTTTATTTGAGTTGAAATTTCATTAGAATGCTAGGGCTTACAATCTATCAACAAAAGATTGTGGAAATGTCTAAGATGTGAGGACTTATACTCGTAGCCTGAAGGAAACAAGCAACCTCAGATCCTAAATTTAGGAAGCTATAGCACAAGCTAGAAGCATGACCTAAATCTAAGCGAAAAATGAGATATAATGATTTACCTCCACAAGAGAGGGTAAACTCATCCTGACTCTTTTGGACTTACAACCATTTGAAGTGGCCACCAACTAACACCTCCTACACTCTAAAATCATGTAGGCCAGACTTATTTAAGTGCAAGATAGCAAAGATATTATTTAATTATGAAAGAGACCAGAGTCCTAAACTCACTCTCTAAGAGACTAGATCATGATTGGCATGGGGGTATGAATTAGACTAAATGCAAAATTTTATAAATTTTATATCATTTTTCCAAATTCATTTGGATAAAGGCTTGGGATAATTATGCCTAAATGCATGATGAAATATAGTTATTGGCAAAATCAACAGGAGGAGTTGTTCTCTACTACAAGGGATACCCTTACAGGTCAAGCATTCCTCTATGGTGCAAGAGTGGAGACCCTCCATATTCAAGAATGAAATAATATGATATGCATGATAGTTGAACATACATCATTCAGCTAGGGGGTTGCTAAATATTTTAAATATATTGATTTATAACCTAAGCTTTAGAGTGAGGTTATGAATTGCTTTAAAATTTAGTTATGAGTTGTTAATGATGGTAGAAAAATTAATTTTGTCCTAAAGAGTTACCGCATCTAGGCCACACATTCAATCATCAAGCTTAAGAAATTTATGAAAGTCATGTCATTTCTATTGCACAAGATAAACATAACAATCAAACATTTATAGATTTTATAAATAATAAAAGGCTAGTGTGGTCGGGTACTGGTGTACATGCCAAAAAATAGAAGAAGTTGGGTAGCCGAGCTCTACCCTTATACAACCCGGATTATAATAGAATATTACAATTACAATTGAAATTAGATGTTATGGGAGTCTTCATTCTTCATCTTCTTTCTTCCTCTTCGATTTGATTTTGCTCCAAGGCTTCACAGGGCCTCCCAGGACTTTGCCTTCTAGACACTGCTCATCCTAAATCCCATATCACTAATCCTAATTTCTATTGCAAAATTATATATTATTAGAAAAATAAAATCTAACTACACCTGCAAAATAGATGTTAGCTAAACATCCATATAAAACCAAATAGTTATATTCCATTATTTAGACTTAGCACCTCGCACATGAGTAACCAATCCCACCTATCTTAATACGAATTATGCAAAAGGGGTATAAGAAACATGGAAGAAAAACCATTTATATTTATTTTTATTTTTAGCAATCCCTTTATCATAATCTCCTGTAAAGAACATCATTAGGCTAATAACGACCTAACATCCAGTCTACGCATAAATAATGCTAACATCTAGTCTAAAATATTACATCATAAAATAAAATACAATATCACAATACATACCATCCTAACATAGAGCTAGAAGTGGTGACTTAGTATTCTAGTGTGTGTGCTTAAGCTTAGGGTGGTATGTCTTAGTAGGCTTTAGAGTTATAATTGTCTAAGATCCAGAATTTTATAAGTTAAACATGAGAGGTAGTTTTATTTCAAGTTATTAAGAAGATTAGTAAATTTTAATTTGTATTTTCTTTTGTTCCATTTGATATTTACTTAACATCTAATTGTTATAAAGAAAGGAAAGGGGATTTAACCCCATTCATCCTTATCCTAAGTCATTTTCTAAGGCATGTTATTATAACTTGGATTCTTTTAGTGAATGATTTCTTAAATACTTTATTAATCCTATGTTTGGGTTAATCTTAAAGAATCCTATTCAAGTATGAGAGGCATCTTAAGATTAATGAAATTGAATTATTATCATATGGATAATATTATATTATTCCTTTTCATCATCAATAGCATGCATATGATTTTGAACTTAGCATATCTATACATGCAATGTATTTTGGCACACTTAAATGATTATGAATGCATATAATTTTGGTAGAAAAGAGGGATTTTATTCTTTAGCTAAATACATATACACATCTATTAAAGATTTAAGTAAGTACGTGTTGTTGTTTAAACCAGGAAAGTGAGATAATCTAATACCTCCTTAGGGCTACTTAAAACATCATATTCCCAAGATGTCCAGACTATATACTTGCTATCTTAAATGCTATGAATGTATACACAACCATGATAATGAAAATCATGTAAAGCATTGTATGTTAACAAGTTTATTTATTCATGTAAAGTAAAGCTTTATCCAAATTCTAATATATATAAACATGTGAAAGAAATTAAGTACGTATTATTGTTTAAACCATGAAAGTGAGATAATCTAAGATCTCCTTGGGGCTACTTAAAGCCTTGTATTCCCGAGATGTCCAGACTATATACTTACTAACATTTAAATACATGTAAACATATCATGAAAATAAAATAATATTGTAACATATTTAAGCTATAAGCAAATGTAAATCACATACAATATTCATAACTAACATCTATTTAAATCTTCATTTATAATTTTGAAAGTAGTTTTGGAATTTATTAGTGATAATAGCCACACATATAATAGGATTAATCCAACACATGTAATTTACACATAATTAAATTCAATTGGTTCTTTTATTTGAAAAATATGAATGCATGATATCAAATGACATACAAATTTAAAATGATTGAAAAGGAATAATTAAACATTGCCACATAATATAGTCAATTATATTAATTCTTAAGGACAATCAAGTTAAATAAAATTATTTAAGATTAACCAAAGTTATTATGGAATTTGATTTTGGTTTTGAATTATTGAACTTAGAGAGGAGAAATAATATTTGTTGTCTTGCCCTCATCCCATGTTAGTGACTTAATGTGTTTAAGGAAAAGTAATTAAGTGAATTTTATGAATTAATTAAATTCAAACCATTAAGAAATTCATTCAATTTCCCTTTCCTATGCTTCCTTAATTTAACTAACCACTTAATTATAAGCCTCCAATGATATGAAAATGAGAAATTAAAATTTGCAATGCTCCTAAAGGGACCTAATACAATTAGGCTTATGCTTAAGAGTTAATTATATTTAGGGAAGGACTAATTAAGTACTTATATAGTTTTTTCGCACCCATGGGTTAATCATATATTCCTTAGGGTTTTTTATGTTATTAAACACATAAAGAGGAACCCATGAATTCAATTTAAATTATCGAAAATAATTATCATTTAAATTTAAATTAATTTCATCTTTAATTTAATTAATTAATCCTTAATTAAGTTATGAATTAGTTAACCCTCTTAATGAAATGGATTTTGGAAAATAATTATGAAAGATGTCCTAATCATTCCCCCTCCTCATTTCACTGTGAATAGTGATTAATCACCTTTAATAAGTTAATTTTTATTATTTGGAATTTTTAATAATTATTAAATTACTTAAAGAGAGTAAATAAGATTAACATTCCAAATTCTTCTAATTACCTAGCTAATAAATCCCAAGAAAATTATGGGAGGCAAAAGACATCCCAAGGAATCAACACATCCAATTTGAGATCAATTGGCCAAGTAATTAAGCCTTAATTAAGGTAATTAGGGAATAAATTCAAACCTTAATTAAGCACTGTTCATTAATTAAACCTTATGGATTTTAATTTTATTAAATTCTCTTCTATTTACCCTTTCCAAAATGGGTTTACTCATATTTTACATAAATTTTCTACAATTAGATATGAATTATTGAAGTTCTGGCTAATTAATCACATTTTAATCACCCAACTAACCTCCTAACCTGTACACACCATGTAGGAGCTGACGTGGCATTACTTTCCATGTGGCTCCATGGGATAGGCTACTTAAATTATCCCCCGTGGTGGCTGAGTCAGTGGTGACGGATGCGGTTTCATGCCCACCGTCCGATCTCGGATCAAATGGCGGGGATTAATCCTATGATCTCTAATGGATTAAATTAGATTATCTAACAGATTAAATCATAACCGTCCATTGTAATCACACAGAATAGACAACAGATGATACTTTGTCCCCCTGAGTGCTAGAAGATGGACACCGTCCTCCTTCCGCGGTTCGATCCAAGCTCACCAGAGCTCATGAGATGTCGGGATCGACTCTAAAATGTGCGGGGAAAAGATCTAAGGAGATCATATGGTCGAAATCACATGAAATCACACTTTCTTTCACAAAACACCAACATCTAATGGACTTTTCTATGGTTTTCCAGAATTTACCTCATTAGAGCTCAAGACTGGTAGTCCAATGACTGACGTTGCTTTGTCTTGAAGAGATGCAGCCCTGTTTAGAAGCTTTCGAGTTGCCTCCCCACCAATGGCTCTGTGGACCAAAAATAACTGTGAGGCTTGTGAGAGTTGGTTGGGGAGTGCCTTTCGATGATTGAATCGATTGGAAATCGATTTGTTTTGACTCGCTGGAGCTTGGGAAATGTGAGTTAATTGAAGTTTGGTGGAGTTTAGGTGAGGTTGGATGGACGGGGATCTCAGTTTCAAACGGAGCTTAGTCTTGCCGATGATGGGGTGCAATAGGGGATCGAGGAAGACTTTGAGACTGCTTGGAATAACCTAGGGATGCTCTGTGTGAAGTTTGAATGGATGGGGGAGGAGTATACCCTCCTCCCCAAGTAAACCAAGGGATGAGATTTGCTCAGCCTTTGACAGTAATTTGACTAGGGTAGGTGGCTGGAGATGATAGGGGACTGCTGAGGTGGAGTTTCTTGAGAGGCTGAGGCAGTTGCAAGGGCTGGTATGGAGTGTACCCCCTCCCCTAAGTGAACTAATGGTGGGCTAAGGGTAAGCTCACCCTCTCATGACCCAAGGTTGAACTCAACAACCTTGGGTTAGGTTGGGTCAGTGGTCCTAGTGTCCAAAATGAACTAATGGTGGCTGCCATTGGTTGGTGAGTTGGTGAGACCATCCAAATGGGAATTTTGTCTCATTTGGATGGGTAGTTTCATGGTTTTAGACCAAAATTGGGTTCACCATGGGTTGGGTCAATTTGGTCTTACCCATGGTGACCCAAGGATGAGTCATGCCAAGTTTGGTTGGGTTTGGACTTGGGTTGAATGGGTTTGGCTCAATTTGACCCATATGGGTCAAATGAGTTTCATTTGGGTTAGACTAAGCAATTGGTCAGATTGGGTCAAACCAAGGGTTTGGTTAAGTTCAAATGATCATTTGGGATGTTTTAAGTTTAATTAGTTTGGTTAAATTTGAAGTGGATTTGAATTTGGCTCATATGAGTTCATATGGGTCAAATGGATTAAGTTGATCAAATTGGCTTGGGTGGAGGATTGATTTAGGTTCCATCGATCATTTTATAATGATTGTAGGTGTTGGTTTGAATTAATTTGGATTTGGGTATGATTTGATTTAATTTGATCCTTTAGGTCAATTTGGGCTAAATGGGTCAATTAGGTTGGTTTGATCAAATTGGATGGTTGGGTCATGTTCAATAATGAATTTATGATTGATTAGATGCATTGGTTTCAATCAATTTGGTTTAGAATGAGATTTGACCCAATATAGCCCTTTAGGCCAAATTAGGTTAACTTGGTTCAAGAGCCAAAGTTGGCTTGGTTGATTGAATTGGTGGTTGAGTTATGTTCAATGATCAATTTATGGTTGATGGGAATAATGGTTTCACTTGATTTAGATTGGAGTGAGATTCGGTTCATTTTGGTCCATGGGTTAATTGGGTCAAGTTGATCAAATGATTAAATTAGCTTGGTTTTGGCCCAATTGATTGAAATTGGACAATAAAGGATGATCAACAATCATTGTAGAAGAGATTGGATAGGTTGATTCCTTCCAATTTGGGTTGGATTGAAGTTTGGATCAATTTGTTCCTTTAGGTCACCTTGGGTCAAGTGGACCAAATGGGTTGATTGGGTTGAATTGGATAGAATTGGGTGTTAAGAAGAGCTCAATGATGGATTTAGTGTTGATTGATAGCTTTGATTGCAATTGATTTGGGTTTGATTGAATTTTGACTCATTTGGACCTTAAGGGTCAAATGGGTTACTTTGGGTTGATTGGATTGGTTTGGTTCAATTTGTTTGGTTATGAGTATTTGAAGCATTTAAAATAGAGTATTGAATGGTTGGAGTGCTTTTCTGAAAGTCAATTGTGTTTGGTTTCAATTGAATGGGCTTGGGTTGGATCCATAGGATGATGGTGGAATTAACTTAGGCTAAGAGTTAAGTTAATTTGGTGTGGAGCTTGGATAGGAAACAAATTCAACTTAGGGTTAGTTATGTTTGTTTGAGGTTGGTTTTGGATAAGTGGATAAGCATGGGTCATGGTTTAGGCCATAGGATAGGTAAAACGTATTTGTCCTAAGGATCATCATAAACGTAGGGTATACCTTCCTAAGTCTTTAGGCTTAGGTTTAGTGTTCCCTTAATCACTAGAAGTGTCTTATGACTAGAGAGATCCTAGTGCTTAGAAGACTCCTAAGTCTAAGATGGGAAGGATGAATCCTCACTCCAAAAGTGAGGTCAACAAAGGTTTTAGAAAATTTACTAAATTTATTCAAAGAGATTGAGGTGAGGATTCAAACTAGTAATGGAAAAGAATTTGAAATAAATCATTTGAGGATTTATGTGATAAATTTGATATTAGGCATAATTTTTCTACTCTTAGAACTCCTCGTTAGGATGGAGTTGTTGAAAGAAATAATATAATTTTAATTGAATTGAGTAGATATATTTTTTATATCTATAAATTATCAACATATTCTTGGACTAAAGTTGTAAATATTGCTTGCTTCATCATGAATAGAATCTATTTGAGACTAATTTTGAATAAGACCCATATGAATTATTTTTCAGAAGTAAACCTAAGATTGATCATTTTCATGTTTATGGATGCAAGTGTTTTCTTTTGAATAACGGTGAAGTATCTTGAGACAATTTAATGGCTAATCTAATGATGGAATTTTTTAAGTTATTCTATGTCTCGAAGTGCTTATAGAGTTTTTAATAAAAGAAAATTAATCATAGAAGAATTTATGCATGACATTTTGATAAAAAATTTAGTTTATTTTATTAGAGATAATATTATTGATGATGAGATTTATGATTTTAATATAATGA
The DNA here is from genome assembly GCA_021442155.1 of Cymbidium sinense. Taxonomy (NCBI): domain Eukaryota; kingdom Viridiplantae; phylum Streptophyta; class Magnoliopsida; order Asparagales; family Orchidaceae; genus Cymbidium; species Cymbidium sinense. The sequence goes on from CM038231.1 coordinate 73,407,058, forward strand.
ATTTAGAATAAAAAGTTGATGTTCTTTTGCAAAAAGTGTGAAAAAGCAATAAAAATCACCCTAAAGACTTGATTATAGAAGATCCACCTTAAGGTGTTGTGATTAGAAAATATTTTGAGGATGTGATTAATTATTTTATTTTTCTATCTAAGATTGAACCTAAATACATTAATGAAGCTTTAATGATCATTATTAAATTATTACTATGTAAGAAAAATATGATTTAAACTAAATGGGTCTCTAAGAATAAGTCAGATGACTCAAATTATATTGTTGGAGTAAGGATATGTTAGCTACATATGGTACACATAGGTTGAAGGAATAGATTTTGAGGAATCCTTTGCATGCATAGCATGACTAGAGGTCATTTGGTTACTTCTTGCTTATGCTTATTATGAGGATTTTATACTCTTTCAAATGGATGTGAAAAATTTATTTTTGAATGGGTTTATTGACCAAGATGTTTTTATCGAGCAACCCCATGATTTTGAAACCCTAGATTTTCTTGATCATGACTTTATTTGGATGGAAAATATTTGAAGTAAGCAACATTCACATAGAAGGGAATTAACCAACTAATATTTTAGCAAAACTTGGAAAAACTTCTAAGGAAATTGTTATTGTTACCATACTTAATAAAAACCTTTATAGTTTTTTGCATAATGACAAGTTAGGTATACCTTACATTAGAGTTAACCTTTATAATATTTGGGCTTTTTACCCCTCTCATTTCTATACACCATGTTTTATTGAATGAATTTACATTCATAAAAAATAGTTATGTATGGTTTGAAATAGGCTTATCAAGCTTAGTATGATAGGTAAGCAATTTTTTGATTGAACATGGATTTAGAAAGAGTAGAGTAGATACTACCCTATTCTTCAAAATCTTAAGAAATTATTTGACTATTATACAAATATATGTAGATGATAGTTTGATTGGAAGTACAAATGAATCTTCATGCCATGAGTTAACTTTGATGTCCAAGGAGTATGAAATGACTACGATGGGAGAACCTGTCTTTTTCTTAGGTCTTCATGTGGATAATATGAAAATGATAACTTCATTTGTCATACTAAGTAAACAAATAAACTGACTAAAAGGATCAACATGAATATATTCAAATATAATACCCCTTCACTAAATTAGATTTAGATGAATCAGGTAAATCCATTGACCAAAAGCTTTATAATAGTATGATATGTTTAATTTAAGCTTCATTACTAGTAGCCCTGCCAGTATGTTTATTATTTCCTTCTGTGCATGCTTTCAAGCCAACCTTAAGGAATCTCATTTAACTATAGTGCATTTTTTTTGTTTGATAGGCACTTCTAGGTTAGGCTTGTGGTATTCTAAAAATTTATTTTTCATTTGAATTGGTTGCATATTTTATTGTTGACTTTTTTTTGCAAGTTGCAAAATTGATTAAAAAACACATTAGACACATGTAAATTTTTAAGATCATCACTTGGGGTGTTAGTCCTCTATGAAACAAAAATCTATTACTCTTTTTAATATTAAAGTTGAGTTCATAACTATAGGAAGTTATGCTGCTTAGGCTCTTTAGTTAAAGCGATAGTTAGAAGACTACATCAATAGGTTTAAAAAATAGCTATTAAATGTGACATCAACACTAGTGCTCTATGTTTGACCAAAAATTCTATTCCACACTCATGGACAAAGTATATTGAGATTAGACTCTAATTTAATTAGAGATCATGTTTGTAAAGGTAATGTTAATATTGAAATTATTTGCATTGATTTTCAAATGGCAATTTTTTTTTTGTACTTTGAAACATAAACTTGGCATATTAAATCTCCATATTTAGCAATAAACTTAAGAAAAATTCATAAGCTTTCTAAAGTTAATGAATCTTAGGAATCATACATTTAAGGATTAATAAATAATTATTCAAATAAAATTAATTAAAATTTTATGTTCTATATTAGAAAAGTTTGTAATAAATGTAATAATTTGATAAAAATTATAATTAATCACTCTTTGAATCCAATATTCAAAAATGAATCCACTAAAATTGGAATCATTAAAATCTGCATGATATTTTTTAGAATAATTAAATTTTGATCAAAAATAGATAATTGATCCAGTTGTTTATAATATAGTTCAAATAAGTTAGGAACTTAAGATGATCTAGTTATATACCAAAAGTAATGGGTAGGCGTAAACGAGTCTATAAGTCAAGACAAAGATACTCGCATGAAGGGTACTTGTTAATCTAGAATAAGAACACACATTGGAAGGAGCATTCAGGGGGAGAAGAAATGTTCGACCACATGAGCCAAGAACTTAGAGTGTTATTATTGAAAGGCAAAAGCTAATTATACTCCCTTGCATTTGGTGATAAGGCCGAAGGACAATATAGCTAGTCTCCCTCACCTCATCCTTGATCACTTCGAAAAAACACCTTTGAGGATGCGCTCTGTTATCTTTAGTGAGATATATAAGAATATATATTTTTTTTGTGAGACCGATTAGTATATATGTTAAACTAGATTTCCCCTAACATCTTGTTAGGATTTATTTTGATCTGGGTTCTACTTTCTATGGACATAAGCCTCCATAGTTAATTACCTCTCTTACCATAGCAAGAGAGCTCTCTCAGTTAATGTTGAAAATGAACATATCTATCTGATTTGCATTTGGTGTCTTAGAGATGTCTATCATGTAGAAAATAAGAGTGTAGTCCCGACAAAGATCCAATGGTTTCGTGATTCTGGGACTACATTATTCTAGTTTACTAACATTAGAGAGACATAGATATAATGTCCAGAGAATCTTATTAGTGGCCATGGGTTGCCTCATTTTAGGTATCTCATGTAGACTTAAAATTTTAATGTAAGTGGTGTAAGAGTGCTCATGTAGTGATCAAATTATAAGGTGTTCATATGGTGAATGGGTAGATGTTTACATAGTGAATGAATAGGTGGTTAGGCTTACATCACTTTGGAATGCCAAAATTATAGTTGTCCACATGGTAGAAGGATATGAATTTATTCGCGTGATGAATGAATTATGGTGGTGTTTGCATGGCAAATGAATGTATGTTCATATGGTGAACAAATAATAGGTTGGGCTTACAACCTATGGAATGCCAAAATTATAGTTGTCCATTTGATGGAAAGATATGAATTTATTTGCATGGTGAACAAATTATGGTGGTGTTTGCATGGAGAATGAATATATGTTCATATGGTGAACAAATAGGAGGCTGGGCTTACATCCCTATGGAACGCCAAAATTATAGTTATCCATATGGTGGAAAGATATGAATTTGTTCACATGGAAAATGAATAGATGTTCATATGATGAATGAATTAGAGGCTGGGCTTATATCTCTTTAGAATGCCAAAATTATAGTTGTTCACATGATGGACAAATATGAATTTGTTCACATGATAAATTAATTATGGTGGTGTTCGCATGGCGAATAAATAGAAGTTCACATGATGAATGAATAAGAGACTAGGCTTACATCCCTTTAGAATGACAAAATTTAGGGTTGAAGTCCCCCTTCTTTGTTTTATAATACTTTTTTATTCAAAGGGGCACTGCCTTAGTGCTAGAATACAACACCTGCTTAGGTGACAGTGTAAGTGTACATGTGAACTGTGAGGTCCATCACCTCGACGCTAGCATTATTGGTCTGTTTGGCCTTTTGAACAATGACACAATGTCTCCTTGTAGCACCATGGTGCTGGTCAAGATTCCTGATAGTTGTACAAACAGTAAAGGGGAAACGATAACCTCATTTTAATGGGCACTGTGATGTTTGGTCAGAGCGTCACGGTGCTGCAACACTTTTCGTGCATGTTAGTTATGAGATTTATTATAATTAAATTTATCTTTTTGACCATATAGTAATCAATGGGATTGGTAGCCCAGTGGCTTGGCACTCTATGTGGGCATCGCAGTGCTGATGTCGTGCTCTACAACCTGAGAGGCCAGCACCTTGGCACCATGTTTGGGCGCCACGACGTTGGGACTAATTTATAAATAGGACCCATGGCTGTTAAAGTTTTTTATTTATCGGTCTCTCTCCTTATAGATTTTCTTTCTCTCTCTTCCAGCTTTATTCTTCACTCTAGTTAACATATTCAGCATGCCTTTCAGAAGAGTGGTGAATAGCAGGAGAGCATCCAACAATATGTGATTACAACATTCACATTCATAGTTGACAAAAAAAGAAAATGGAGGTTCAACCACTTCATAATAAATGGCTAAACCAATGGAGGATAAGATAAAGGATCCTACCCTCCAAAAGAAAATGACCAAGTAGTATTCATATAGAAGAGAATGTATTGCTAAAATATTCAAACATGCCTAAAATTAGTATTACAATTTCTAGAGCCACATCGAACTAACTAAGTAGACAAAATCAAGGATACTAATAATTTTCTATTTCACAGTATTATAAGTGACCCAATCGAAGACTATTTTGTCTTCAGCAATTGGGTAGAAATGAGTTATCAAAATGGGGAGCTTACCCTATCTAATAGTGTATTTGTGCATCCTAAAAGGAGAAGTTGATTGTTATCACAGTACCCCCGAGTCAAAATATAAGAGACAAAGAGGTCAAGCCAGTCGGAACAAAAAATATAAATAATAATAAAGGCAAAGCCCCACTGGCATAAGAAGAAGGTGGTTGGGAGATCTTCATCTCAAAGAAGAGTAAAAGAATGATCAACATCCTTTTAGCCATAGAAGGTCTTCGGTGGAAGAACTCCGTAGAACTTAAAATAGATCCAAGAATACTCTTGCCCAACAGAGGGCAATTTTTATATAATACAAAGAATCAGATCAGAATGACTAGGTTTCTTCATCAAAATATCATAAATCAAAGATAAGGAGGAAACCTCAAAAACCAAAGTCTGAAACATAAAAGATGATTGACACTTTGAATGAAAATGAGCAACTTCCAAGAAGACCAATTAAGTTGGAAGAATACATGCTCCAATTACAACTTGACACAAAATGTTTTAGAGAAGAGGTTTCCTACGAAACATGTTTGGTCATAAGCATACAAGAAAATTCTAATTTTCAAACCCAAAGGGAGGAATGCTATATTATTGCATAAAAGCTGACTTTGAGAAAAAGCTGTGCTTTCCCAAAAAAAAAAAAAAACCATATTCAAAGGAAGGATAAATCAAACTTAAAGAAGTTGTTTCCTAAACTAGGCAGCAATTCTAAGAATTTTGAAAGCTCTAAAAATTCTAAAGAAGCACAGAGTTTAGAAACTTCCTATAATAAAGAAGATTTCACAAAAGAAGTAACTCAAATCTAATTAAGGAGTGGAAAGTGATTACCCTCACCACTATAAAAGAAAGTCAATGATAAAGGTAAAGAAATTCAAATTAATAAAAATTCTTTAACCCCACCACTAGCTAAACCTCAAAAGACCATCAAAATAGGAGGGAACTATAATGTTCTGGCCCATTTATGCAAATTACTGACTTTATTAAGTATCTATGATGCTCTCATAATTTTTTTAAAATATACGTGAGACATTAATTAAAACCTTGCAAAATTTGGAATATTATGAAGCTTTCTTTGTTGAAGAGAGGATTAAAAAGGACATACCTCTCAAAACTTAGCAACCATCATGTTTAGTGATGATGACTTATTATTAGAGACGATTGAACTTAATTGACCCTTTATATTACAACTGAAAGAAATTCTACCCATATAAAAAGAATATTGATCGATCCAAGTGCTTCAGTCAATCTCTTAACAGCTAAAATGCTTTGTCCATTAGGTTTGGATTGTCATTATCTGGATAGAAGTATAGTATTTCTCTAAAGATTCAAGGAGTAAGGATAAAAAACCTTATGGTCTCTAGTTCTACCTATATGCTTTGGGAAACTGTACATAGAAGGTAAATTCCATGTGAATGAAGCTAGTGTTTCCTACAAAGCACTCTTGGGTAGCATATGGATTCATGAATATGACGTGGTGTCTTCAACGCTCCATCAATGTATGAAATAGATTAAAAATAACGAAGAGTGTCAAATTGATGGTGACATGAATCTATTCTTGATACATGAAATCAAGATCTATGATGATTCTAAGTACTTTATGCCTAAGAAAGTAGGGGAAGTTAATGTCCAAAAGCAAGAAGCTCCACCTATTAAGATAATGCTAAAAGAGAGAAGAATTTGGGATCTTTTTTATAAGACAAAAGAGCAAACCACAAATCCCACACAAAAGTAATTTGAAGAGGATGGTTTTTAGAAAGAAGACATTTCAATAATGATTCCTTAATACTTCTCATCAGCTCAAAAAAAGCTAGTTAAATACAACTTTCTGCCTATACAATATAACATTTAAGCTTGATTATTTAAGAGGCTCTAGCAAAAGGATAATACCCAAAATTCCTAAGGATATGGGAAGTTTGCCACATGGGGATTAGGATATACTTCTTCGGAATCTCCTTTAATGAGATAATGCTTTGCCATATCCTAAAAGGAAGAAGTCGCATCTGAAGCTATAAATAAACATGTGGTTGTTGTGTATGAAGATACGAATACACTTGAAGATGAATGTTAAGTGACCTTAAAGTGGCCCCGAAGAAATTTTAAAAGGGAAATCATGCTACTGTTGATGAACTTTATGAAATTAACCTAGGCACTAAAGAAGAACCTTGCCCAACCTTTATTAGTGCCAACTTAAAAAAAAAAATTGGATGAGTTAAAAGCACTACTCTACGAATATAGAGACTATTTCACATGGAATTACAATGAAATGTCAAGCTTATCACTAGACATAGCTATACATAAACTTGCCATTAAGCCTAATGCACCACTTATAAAATATGCATGAAGGGGAATGCAATTGGAAAATGAAGAGCAAGTAATCACTAAAATTGAAAAGTTTATTGAAGTAGGATTCATCCGAGAAGAAAAATATGCTGACTAGATCGCCAATATCATCCTGTTGAAGAAGAAAATGGATAAATCCATGTTTGTATTGACTTCAAGGACTTAAATAAAGCAAGAACAAAAGATAGCTTTCAATTACCTAATCGAAACTCATGGTAGACAATACATCAAACTATGTAATATTCTCTTTCATGGATAGTTCATTAGGCTACAACCAATTAAAAATGACTTCGGAGGATGAAAAACATACATCCTTCCATACATCGATTAACATTTATTGCTACAAGGTGATATCATTTGGTTTGAAAAATGCCGACACTACATATGAAAGGACAATAACTCACATCTTTGATGATATGATATATAAGTATGTGAATACTATGTTAATGATTTGGTTGTCAAAAGTAGAGCCCAAGATGAGCATATAAGCGATTTAAAGGTTATATTCGACAAAATTTGAAGTTTCAGCTTAAAGATGAATCCTTTAAAATGTTCTTTTGGTGTGACTTCTACAAAATATTTAGGCTTTATTATGCGCCATAAAATAATTAAAATTGTTCCTTCTAAAATCAAAGCAATAATAGAGATATCATCGCTTAATAATTTGAAGCAACTACATTCACTATAAGACAAGTTAGGATATATTAAGAGGTTCATTTCTAATCTCTTAGAGATATATCAAGCTTTCACTCCCTTAAAGAAGGAGAATGCACCTTTCATATGAGATGATGCTTATCAAGAGGCATTTAATAGTCTAAATAATATTTGTTACATTCCCCAATTTTGGCAACACTAATAACAGGAAGGTTGTTGATACTATATAATATAGTAGCCATAGAGGAAAACTTGAAGCTTTGTTAGCTCAAAATAATGAAGAGGGGAAGGAAAACACCCTCTACTATATAAGTTGATGCTTAATAGGAGCTAAAATAAGATACTCTTCTATTGAGAAGCAATGTTTAGCATTGATATTTGCTACACAAAAATTACGTCACTACATGTTATCACACAAGATAATTTTGATATCCAAAGTCAATCCTCTCAAATTCCTAATAACTAGGCCGACTCTAATAGGTCTCTTAGTAAAATGGGCAATCTTTACTCCAATTTGACATAACATATGCCCCATATAGGGCAATAAAAGGGCAAGCTCTGACTAACTTTCTAGTTACCCATCCTTTATGGGCAGGTTCTCCACTCAATAATGAATTACTTAATGAGCAAATATTTGAAATAGAAGAAGTTCAATAGTCATTAGAATGGGAGTTTTACTTCGATGGAGCTTTATAAATAAAACTAGCTAAATTGTCAGGATTACTTAAAGTACATGTTAAAATTGGCTTAATATTTATAACACCTCATGGTGCCATACATCAATATTTATATAGCCTGGACTCAACCTCAAACTGATAATGAGGTTGAATATAAAGCTTTAATTGCAGGCCTAGAATCGTTAATATGAAAATCAAGAAATTTCATGTTTATAGAGATTCTCAACTCATAGTATGCCAAATAATGGGGGCTTTTAAGATAAATAAGCCTGAATTAGTGCTTTATAAACACGTCTTAGAGCTCTTGAATCAAATCTCTGAAGTAAAAATTATGAGAGTGCCATATTGGAAAAATGGTAAGGTTGGCACATTAGCTAAATTAGCTGAAGAAATGATGGCCCTTAAGGAGACCCAATTATGATAATAGCCCAAAGCAAGCACCAACCCTCTTTCAAACCTTTAAAATTGAAGAAAATCAAGAGATGTTAACAATAAATGAACATGATGATTGGTAAGAGCTATTCATCACTTATCTCAAAAGAGGAGGATTACCAAAAGATAAATCAAAAGCTCATCAAATTTTACAAAGAGCATTATAAGATGTTCTTATAAATGAGATATTATATCATCGCTCATTTGATCAAATGTGACTACTAGATGAAGTTAAAATTGTAATGACTAAAGTTCATGAAGGGTTATGCAGTGCACACCAATCTGGCCAAAAGATGAAAATTAAAATAAAATGATGAGATATTATTTGCCTATCATGGTTCAAGATTGCATTGAGCATGTTGTTGGATTTTATTTGTGTCAAATACATGCATACACTATACATTAACCTTCTAATGCTCTACATCCGATAGTTGCATTATGGTTATTTGAAACTCGAGGAACTAATATAATTGATCCAATATACCCTCCATCATCTAGAGAACACCTCCTCATTTTGGCTTCCACTGATTACTTCATAAAATGGGTAGAAGCAATTCCATTAAGAGAAGTTAAAGCATACACTGTAATAAAATTCTTTTGAGTCCATATCGTCTACTGATTTGGAGTACCTTGACAAATTACATCTAACAATGACACTGCCTTTAAGAATATCAAAATCTATTGCTTCATTGAGAAATATAAGATAACTTGACGATATTCTTCAATATATAATCCAAGAGTCAATGATCTCGAAAAGGCATTCAACAAAATATTGGTTAAACTCTTCAAGAACATTCTCTTAAAAAATAAAAGAGAATGACATGATAAGTTAATAGAGACCTTGTGGGTATATCACATCACATATAAAATGGCTATGTAGGCAACACCATATTACTTAGTCTTCAGGGTAGAAGCCATACTTCCTCTTGAAGTAAAATTATCTTCACTTCATATTGCAGTTCAAAATGATCTTATAATAGAAAAAAAAATACTCAAATATGACTCAAAGAGCTTAAAGCTCTAGATGAAGTTTGACTACAAGCCCAAGAAAATCTAGAAACATATAGAGCAAGGATGACCCGAGCTCATGGTCATATGATTTGCTCAAGAAGCTTCAAAAATAGGTGAACTGGTGCTAGTGAGTAGAAGCCTTATCAATCCCTAGCACTAGATTGGTGGAAAATTTGACCCAAATTAGGGAAGATCTTATAGTATCAAGAAAGTTTATGAATGGGGAGCTTATCAATTCATTGATGTAAAAGGCGTAAGGCCTATGTCCCCTATAAATGGATAATATCTCAAAAGATATTATGCATAACTATTAAAGACATTATGTCTTATAAACACATGAGTCAAAATTAACTCTAAATTGATCGACCAAAATGATAAAACATTATCAACATTTAAGATCGAGAAGAATACTTTCATCCTTAAGGGAAATTCCCTTGTCAACTTGGGGCAATTTAATATTTCTTTCAAAATAAAGAAAATTCTCCATCAAAGTAAAATCCCATCCAATCAAAGGGAACTTAGACCTATCATGTCCAAAGAGTCTGGATCTAAACTTGTTGGTCCAATTTGGATTGAATGGAGATTTGACTTAGTTTGGCCTTTTAGGCTAAATTGGGTCTAGTGGGTTAATTGGCTTGGTTGAGTCAATTGGAATCAATTAAGAGTTAGAACATATTTAATGAAGAATTTTGAAGTGATTAATATCTTTGATTAAATTAAATTTGGATTAGATTGAGTTTTGACTCAATTTAAACTTTTAGGCCAAATTGAGTTAATTGTACCAATTGGTTGTTTTCAACCAAAAAAATGAAACATCCTAACTGAGGCACTGCGGTGTTGCAATCTTGGTAGCTAAGCATTATCACAACTACCCCTAAGCCTAAAAAATCCAAAAAATACTAGCCACTCCCACCAATAGCCATCCCTGTGAGTGATAATCGCTCAAAATAGAGAGCGGGAGGGGAAGGGTTTCTTATAAAAAGAGGGAGGGCTTACTTCACACCCTTTTCAACCACTCTCACGCTCTCTAGACATTCTCTTTTCTCCACTACACACTCTTTTCATTGCACACTCACTCCTCTCCACTTCACACTCCCTCTATCACCATCATTCCTTTGGCTAGGCTCTTCCACTTGCATGAAGAGTCTCCTTCTTCCACTCAACAATTAAAACCAAGTCCTCATCGATTCCTTGTAAAATTTGAAATAAAATGTTTCTTTTATATAATTCCTCACTCCATAAGAAATTTTTGAAGACTTCCATCATTGATTTTAGATCTAGTGCAAAATAACAATCCTCCCTCCGTCGATCTTGGATTTGGAGTAAGAGAGAAGAGAGCAATAGCACTAGTTACAAAATAATTAGGCATTGTCACGACAAAATTTTGCCAAAATCAAGATTAACTCAAAATTTAATACACTAGATAATAAATTTGAAATTTAAAGGCCTTCATCATCGAACTTGGTTCTAGTGTGAGATGAAAACTATCCCTCTGTTGATGTTGGATCCAGAATAAGGGATAAGAGTGCATTTTGCACAAAACATAACACTACTAAGCCATTATACTACTGAAATTTTGTGGGAATCATCAAATTACACATAAAAAAATCATCATAAAAAATTCTTTGGGCTTGTACGCAGTGCTCTTATGCAAGACTAAGGTGTTGCTTGTAGTACTGAGGTGCTAAGCTCTCAAAAATTTGGATCTCTAGCATTCTACTTGACAATGCCACACAACTGTAGTATGGCTCAGGCATTGTGGCATTGCTTCCTGGAGTCGCAGCACTACCTTCTTAGGTTATATGGTCGAAATGCTCACTTGTAGTGCCACAATGCTATCTGAAATGATTTAAGGCACTATATCAGCACCGTGGTGCCACTTTTCGGGTACTTAAACACTTTCTTCTATGATTTTAAGCCCAAGTTTTACCATCTAGTATCGTGACGCTGCCTTCTCAATTTTGCTAATCTTGAGTTAAAATTTTTATTCAATTAAATTTTAACTTGTACTCAGATTGCATTTAAATCCTAGAGATAGCCAATTAACATTTGAAATGATAAACAATTAATATGAAATAAAATTTTTATTACAAAATAAAATTTTATTAAAAAATTATGCTAAATGCAATTACAATAAAATATTAAAAAAAGAAAATACATGTGATAAAAAAATAGGGAGAAAAGTATCCTAGTAGTCATAGTCATTCTGCTCATCTTCTTCTTCTATCTTCGGTAGGGTGCTAACATAAGGGTGATAGTGAAACACTAAAGGAAAAGGAACTCTACTCGGGTCGGTATTAAAGTTGCAATTTTGAAACATTTGAATGAGGGCTGATTTGAACTTAGTTAAGTAAAAAATTGCTACTGCTTGTGACCGATATGATGATTGAATTTCTTTTCATATTTTTGTTTCCACTGGCTACTTTCACCAACCTTTTTTCTTAATTCTGAGATTTCTCCTCCAATTTCTTGGAGTTGCTCATTTAAAGTCTTGGAGGATTTGGACCTGGACTAAGGTGCACATGAGATTTCTCCTATTTCCATTTTTTATCCAAACTTTTCAATTATTATTTTAGTTAGGAGAGCCTTTGTATAAACACTTATTCATCTGGCGCCTCTAACATACTACTGACAACACACAAAGAATAAATAAGAGAAGGATGACCATAACCTAGTAGTACTGCCCTTAAACATATTACAAATAATAATCTTCCCTACATGTATTGTAAAGTCCTTTTGAATTGCATAATTCGAAATGGTTCTATCCTTAATTACCTCACTGATATTATCAGTGGGTATCAGCTTGGTAGAATTAAAATAATGCTAAGCTTTAGCCTTGGTAGTTAAGCAGATGGTAAGAAAATTAATGATTTAAATTGAACTTGGCACTCCAAAGGGATATAATCTAATCCATATGTTTGCTAAGCTAAATCTATTTAGCACTACAAAAGGAGGTAATTCCAATCCATATTTTCACTATGCGAACTCTAGATCTATTTTGCATTCCAAAGAGATGTATGCCCAGTCCATATGTTTGCTAATCGAACTTTTAAAACTTATTTAACACTCTAAAAAGAGGAAAGTCTAATCCATATGTTCACTATGCGAACTCTATATCTATTTGGCATTTCAAAGGGATATAAGCTTAATCCATATGTTCACTACACGAACTCCTAAAACTTATCTAGCATTCTAAAGGGATGTAAGTCCAATCTTTCCATTTGTTGTGTGAATACATAAATTTACATAGCATTCCAAAGGGATGTAAGTCCAATCTTTTCATTCGCTATGCAAACATTTAAATTTACCTATTATTCTAAAGGGATATAAGTCTAATCTTTTTGTTTACTGAACATCTAAAACTAAGTGGCATTCCAAAGGGATGTAAGTCCAATCTATTCATTCACTATGAAGACACTTAAATCTATCTGACATTCAAAAGGGAGGTAAGTCCAATCTATATGTTCACTATGTGAATATACCTGTAATTCTGGCACTCTAACGGGAGGTAAGTCCAATCCATATGTTCATTATATGAACCCTAAATCTATCTGGTATTCCAAAGGAATGTAAGCCTAATCCATATGTTTATTACACGAACTCCTAAAACCTATTTGACACTCTAAAGGGAGGTAAGTCCAAACAATATGTTTGCTATGCAGAATCTAAATATATTTGGCATTTCAAAGGGATTGCTGACCTCACTTTTGGAGTGAGTTCTAAACTCCCTCATCATAGATCTAGGACTCTTGTAGACACTAAGAGCTCCTTAGTCTTAAGACACTTCTAGTGATTAGGTGAACACTTAACCTAAGCTTAGAGACTTAGAAGGGTTAGCCATAGGAATAGGTTATGCCTTAGGGCTTAGGAAAACTTGCCTACCCTATGGCCTAAACGTAATCCATGCTTTCCTTCTCAAACCAAACCTCAAATTCAAATTCAAATTCCAAATCCAAATCAATCCAAATTCATTTGATTTTCTCAAATATCAATTGAATCTTTCAATCAAGCTATCAAAATTCAATTCGAACCCAACTTCAAATGATTCAAGCCCATTATCAAATCCAAATGCCAAAACCCTTCCTAAGCCCTTTGATTTAATCTTATGGACTTAGCATTAGCCAAATTCAAATCAACCCTAATTCAATTGACTTTCTCAAATATCAATTCAATCTTAAATCAAATTTCAACTCATAAATCAATTCCATACCAAACAAATCAATCTCAAATCAAATCCAAGATCAAATTTCCTTCCTAAGTCTTATGAACCACTCTCATAAACTTAGCCAAATATTAATCCAAATTATCCCAAACTCAATTGATTTCTTTATAAATCAATTGTTCCTTCATTTATATTCAAAAATATAAATGAAACCCACCATCCAATGACCAAAATCAAATCAAACTAAATTGGTTTCCTTTTTTAGCCCTTTTGACCTACACCCATAAGCTTGGTCAAATATCAATCAAATCACTCCAAACTCAAGTGATTTTCTCATGAACCATTTGTATTTTTATTTATCTTCCAAAATATAAATAAAATATAAATCCAAATTGACAAAACCAAACCAAAATCAAACAAAAATCCAATTTATTCCCTTTAAGCCAATTCCTTGAACTTGGACAAATCCTATCCAAATCAAATCAAAATCAATGGATTTTATCTTGAATCAATCATTCCTTCAATCATCTATCCAAATATAAATGAAATCTACAATCATAAATCCAAATCAAGTCAACCCAAATTAAACCCAATTTAGCCTTTTTTGACTTGAAAGTTTCAAATGAACCAAAATCCAATTCAATTCAAATCAAAGTGAATTAAGCCAATCCAAATTCATGTCATGATTATTGATCATCCTAGGTTAATCAATTATCATGAATTGGGTCAAACCAAGTCATCCTATCCTATTAACCAAGTCAACCCTTTAACCCATATCAAGCCAAACTAGCCAAATTATAATCTAAACCAAATTGATTGCAATCAATGGCTCAAGTTCATTCTAAATTGATTATTGAACTTGACCAAATATGTTATACACATGTGGGAGTGGGTTAGGACCATCAAACTCATCTCACATTTCTCAAATATCAATCAAACTCAAAACAAAACAAAACTTTCCTTAAACCAAATTTGATTTACTTTAAATAATCTTATTCCATAAGATTATCTTTAAGAATTAATTAAGGTGAATGAATTTACATTACTTTCATCACTTTATTTCTTTACTAGCATGCTAAATGTGTATGCCATATGAAAATCATGCATTTAATTCCTTTTAAAAATTAAATTAAAAATGAAATATTTCCTTTATGTCAAATTGCATATTTTGGCTAAAGTAAGAATATGAATGGCTATTATCACTATTAAATTCAAACATTATTTTCAAAATTGATAAATTAAACATCAAAATTGAAAGATATGTTACTTATAATTATTTATAGGTTTGCATGTGAGTATAAATATAAAGATGTGCATTGTGTGGCTTTCTTTCTCTTTTCTTTTAACATAGGTTTATATAGGATTTGTCAAGTATATGGTCCATTTGAAAATGATATAACACTTATTTAAATCCTTTCCTATACACTCATATGTCATGACTTAAGAAGGGTATTCACACTTACACATGTAAATTGCATAAACAAACCAATCATACAAACATAAAACTTATGCATCTTTCTTTTTCCATTCATTTCTTTTGTACATGCATATGTATTTAAGGAAAGTGGTATATTAGTCTGGACAACCACAGGGTTGTGAGGCTTTAAGTAACCCTAAGTAGTTCTTATACCTTACACCCCTAGTGCTGACAATGGTGCCATACTCACTTATGTCTTTCATACATATAGGTGTGCATATAGAAAATGGATAAGAGAATCTTTTCTACTTAATGAAAATCATGCATCATAAAGCATCCAAACTTTCTTAAGTAACTTCACTTAGCATTCATCATGAAGGTGTGCTAAACATTTCCATTTTCATGTATAGATATGCTTAGGGTTCATCCATATGCATGTTACACATGTTGGGAAAGAAATGAAATGTTGTGTGTTTTGTGATAATATTTCACTTTACTTAATCTTAAAATGCCTTTCTTTTTGAATAGGTTTGTTTAGGGAAAATCTAAACTTAGGATTAATAAAAATACATAATAAAATATTCATTAAAGAAGAATCATTAATCTACTTTAGAAATTACTTAAGGTAGGGAAGGAAAGAGAAGTTTTCTTCTCTTTTCCCTCTCTTTACAACACTTAGTAATTAAGTAGTTTCATTTAATCCAAACAAAATCATCAAATAAATTTAACCCAAACCAACTAAACAATTTAAGTAAAACCATTCTATAAGTTGAACAATTTCATACTTAGAAAACTCTAACCTTAAAGCCTAGCAAAGCATACCACATAAACCTTAAATAGCACACACATTAGACTAAGTCACCATTTCTGGCTTTAGGTTAGGGCGGTGCATGGTTTGTTGCTTTGCTTTTATTTTGTGATATAATATTTTAGTCTAGATATTAGGGTGTATGTGCATAGAATGAATGGTAGTATGATTTAGTCTAATCATTATTTTCTGCAGGGGATAGTGCTTAAGGAGCACCGTAATAAAAATATAAAATTACTTTTGCTGTGTAGGTGCTTATACCCCTAAGCATAATCCAATAGGCTAGGTGGACTTGATTACTCATGTGTGGGGTGCTCAGTCCAATTTATGTATATACATGCTTGGGATTGTGTGGTTTGTTTAGCTAATCTCTATTTTGTAGGTTTTAGTTAGATTTACTTTTTCCCTTTTCATGTAATTTTTTAATTAAGATTTTAGAATAATTATTATGGGGGATTAAGATGAACCTTGATCATAAGATTACATCTTCTATACCATGTGAAGCCTTTGAAGCATCCACATTCCAACCATCTAAAAGAAGAAAAAAGAAAGAAGAAAGAAGAAAGAAGAAATGAAGAATGAAGATCCCCAACATGAATTACTTGATTGTTATAAATTAATTTGTAATTTGGGTTGTATAAGAGTAGAACTCGGCTACCCAATTTGCTTTTTTTCAGGTTTGTACGGTGGAGGCCGACCACAAATGGCCTCTTATTCTTTTGCTCTAGTTCTATAAATTGATTGATGTTTGTTTAACTTGTGCATTAAGATGACATCTTTTCCTAGTTTTTTTATTGCTTTGATGTATGGCCTGGATGATGATTAGACTCTTAGGAAAATAAATTTTCTATCTAATATAAACAACTCAAAACTAATAATAAAATAACTCATAACCTCACCTAAACCTTAGGTTATAAATCAAGATAAAAGAATTAGTAACCCTTTAGTTGGATGTTGTATTACTTTTCTAACATCATGCGTAAAGAGCATACTGTCTCACTCTTGATTGGAGGGCTTCCACCTTTGCCAGAGAACTTGGCTTGACCTTTGAGAGCCATGGTGGAAACACACCTCCTTTTCTTACTAATTTTGGCCCATAATCTAATTTCTCATGCATTAGGCATATGAATCCTAAATCTTGTGTCAAATTGATTGTCCAAAATAAAAATAAAACATATGAAAAATTTGCATTAGATTTAAGTCAGTAATCATGCCCTACATGAACTAGTCTCTTAGGAAGTGTGTTTAAGGACTTAATTTCTTTCTAAATAAATAACAACCTTGTTATCTTGCATAAGCATATGACTTGCCTACATGAATTTAAAATTGTAGGAGGAGTTAGTTGGCAGCCACCCCTAGGCGGTTGTAAGTCTAACAATCGGGTGGTTTACCCTCTCTTATGGAGGTAAACTAGATACCCATTTTCACCTTAGATTTAGGTCATGCTTTTGGCCCTCTCCAAAGCTCCCTAGATTTAGGTTCTGAGATTGTTTCTCCCCTCTATGGGCTATCAGCATAAAATCCTCACCTCTTAGGCATTTTTATGATCTTGTGTCATGGAAATTGTAAGCCCTAGATTTCAAATAAAAATTCAACTCAAACAAATATATCGATTTCAAAAATATAAAGCCCAACCATAGGATAGTTTGGGATGCTTACTAGGCATCCTAGTATCTTAAGCATCTCCTACTCATCTTCACTTGGCTTCGATAAGAACTCCCTCCTCTTGATCAATCTCATTGATTTTCTAAAATTAAACCAATTGATTGATAGTCTTACCTTTCAAAATATTTGGAGACAATGATCATTTACCTTAATCGAGAGTATTCCTAAGGAACACTGTTCCTTAGAATTTAATTAACTATGGGGGCTTGCCTCCATAGGGAACTTAAGAACTTGGTTTAAAATAAACCCTGATTTACTTTTCTATGTAAAGTTGGGGAAGAATTTCTACATGTGAAGACTCATAGTCCTTAGGAGTCCTTATTGAGGTGATTAGGTCTATTGTGGGTGGTGACTTCTATGTTTCGATATAGTACACCTTTCCTCAATGACGTACCCGATCACCCTAATAAGAACATCTGTGGATCTATGTGGTGTCCTAAACAAGGGGTATATTTTTGTTTTCATGATTTCCTCTTCAAAAATGGATAGATGAAGGCAGAGATATATAAATTTTCACCATAGATTTTTATGGCAACTCTGCTGGGCATGGTTCCTCTTTCCATCTTTGATAAATAATCATTGTCTCCAAGTATCGATTGTGGGTTTGTACTTTTGTATGAAAAGATTATCTTTCTTTTCCGTTGGCACTTAGCTTATTTCATTCTTAAGTTAAGCTAGCCAACCTCTTTAGGTTTTAGGAACTCACCCTGTGTTGGTCTTAAAACCCCCTTTGGTTTCTCCAATGGGTGAAGATAAAAATTTAATAAAAAGAAAAAACTAAAGATTTCCTCCTTACCATATTTATGGTAAGGAAAGGTTCATTTCAAGAATAAAGAAAAATAAATTCTACAATGTCCTCACTCACCAAATGAAGCTACCAGCTAAGCTTAGCATATATAATGCCCTTGTCCTATCCAAAGAGATGAGGGAGCCATTGATCAAGGCCCTTCTTGATCCAAAAATATGCTTAGCTCAGTTGACCGCTATTAGAGAGGAGGAATGTTATTCAAGAGAAGCCCGTGGAGTTACATTCACCGATGATGATCTTCTTTTGGGGACAATCGATCATAACTGTCCCCTCTACATCATAGTGAATATGGGCAGATTCAGACTCTCCAGGGTGTTAGTTAATCCAGGTGCATCAGTGAACATTATGAGTCTAAAGACCCTTGCCTACTTGAGGATCGACATCTCCGAGCTTTGAGGAGATCGGATGATGTTATGAGGATTCAATGAGCAAGGAGAGAGGGCTTTAGGCTCCATAGTGTTGCCATTAAAGATAGATGAATGGAAGACAGAGGCCAAGTTCTACATAATTTTTTCAGATACATCTTTCACTGCTTTGCTTGGTAGTCCTTGGATATATGAGAACAAGATGGTTCCATGCCCTTTACATCAGTTTATAAAATTTTGAAGAGGTGGAATCAAATATTATGTCAAACGAGACTTGAAGCCATTTTTACTTAGAGAGGTCACGATATATGAGGACGCGACCTACTATCTTCTTTAAAATAAAAAATTTTATTCTTGTGAAATAAAATAAAAAGAAAAAAAGAAAAAAAGAAAAGAAAAATTAAAAAGAAAAATAAAAAGAAAAAGAAAATAAAAATACAAGTAAGCGAGAATCAGACACTAAGGAAGAAGTAGAGCCTGAAGTTAGATTCCACCCACTATTTGTTCCTCCATATGAACACATGGGTAGGATGGCTCGAGCCCAACTAGGTAGAGGAAGAGGCAGATCCAGAGGCAGTTCTAGAGATGGAAGACCTCCTTGTTGGTGGCTAGCTAGTAAGAGCTATGTTCCATCTCATAGGAGTACTCCTGCTATCTATATAGATTTGGAATCCAATTTGGAGGATGAGTCTCATGTGGTTAGCATCCAATCAACCCTTTTTAGTGTCCCATTGGAGATGATGTTTGAGCCAGACAGTGATGAAGACCATGCCTCCAAGCAAAAGATGAATGTATCCAAGTTAGTATTATGTAGAACAATCAAGCAGTAGTTGGGAACCTTAGCTCTAACCCCACTTTCCTCTTAAAAAGTTGAGGGTTTGGTAGTTAATGAGGGCCCCAAGTCATCTACAAATGTCAAGGTAAAGAGGTTTTTGTTTGGAACATCATCCTCAAGTTAGGAAGCTGATGTAGAACTTGAGGATGATTCATATAAAAATCTAATTCAATTGCCTTTTGATTGATACTCGCCTTGTGTTCTTAACTTAGAAAGGAAGGGATTAATCTCACATACTTGGTCTAAACACAGGTCAGACTTCTTTGAAAGGCTATAGGACAACCAAAGCAGACATCTTTAATCAAGACCAAGATTAGGATTCAGTATAGTGGGTCCTGTCGATGATGACAACCATTGCCTAGTCATCACCAATCATTTGGAGTCTGATAGGTTCTTTTCAAATCATGATAACTTATATGAGGAGGTATGTTTAGAAACTTCAGATGGTCCAAATGATTTTGAAGTCAAAGATGCACTACTAGAGTTTAAAGAAGAGATCAGATCAACCATCGATGAACTCAAAGAAATCTACTAAGGAATAAAAGAAGATCCATGCCCGACATACATTAGTTCTTTGTTGAATGAAGAAGAAACCAATGACTTAATTAAGCTATTGACTAAGTTTAAGGACTACTTTTCATGGAGTTATGTAAAAATACTCAGTTTATCTTCTGACGTAGCAGTCCACAAACTAGCAATAGAACCTAGTGCTAACCCTATCAAATAAACTCCTAGATGTATGCAATTAGACATTGAATAATAGGTCATTTCTGAAGTCAAGAAATTGATTGATGTTGGATTTATCAGGGAAGAAAAATATCCTACCTATGTTGGCCAGTGTCATTCCAGTTAAGAAAAAGAATGACCAAATTTACATATGCATCAATTTTAGGGATCAAAATAAAGCATATCCTAAAGATGAATTTCCACTACCAATCTTGGAAGTGATGGTGGACAATGTCTCATCTCATACTATCTTTTATTTCATGGATGGGTCATATGGCTACAACCAAATTAAGATGGCCCCCGAGGATATGAAAAATACTACTTTTTAAACTCTTATCATAATCTATTATTATAGGGTCATGCTTTTTGGCCTTAAAAATATCGGTGCTACATACCAGCGGGCCATGACTCGGATCTTCGACGAACTCATTCAGCATCAAGTCAAATGTTACATCGATGATCTTGTAGTCAAGAGAAAGAAAAGAAAGATTATCTCTTTTACTTGAGAGTAGTTTTTGAATGGTTGACAATTTAACCTTAAAATGAATCCCATGAAGTGTGCATTCGGAGTAGCTTCAGAGAAATTCCCTAGGTTTGTTGTCCATCACTGTGGAATAGAAATCGATCTAGAGAAGATCAAGACTATCTTAGAAATGCCACCCCCTAAAAGTCTAACTCAATTCAGATCATTTCAAAGGCGGTTGGCATATCTAAGATGCTTCATTTCCAACATATAAGGAGATGCCAGCCATTCTCAACACTTATCAAAAAGGATGTCAAGTTCAAATGGGATGACAAGTGCTAGCATGCTTTTGAAGATATCAAGCACCCGATGTCGCCAATCCTCTATCCCGCAAGGCTCATACTATATACTGCTGCATTAGATGACTCCCATGGCACTTTGTTGGCCCAAACCAATGATGAAGGGAAAGAGAATGCACTTTACTATTTCAGTCATCATCTAATCCTTGTTGAGGCAAACTACCCACCTATTGAGAAGCACTACATAGCTTTAATCTTTGCATCCCAAAAGCCACGACACTACATGCTTTCAAATAAGGTGAACTTGATCACTAGGATCAGTCCACTGTAATATCTCATGGCACGGCCGATGTTATCCGGACAGTTGGCACGTTGGTCCATAATTTTATCACAATTTGACATCACTTTCATACCCCTTCGTGCGGTGAAAGGAAATGAACTAGCAAATTTCTTAGCAACACACCCACTTCTTGTTGATTCCTCGCTTAGTGATGACCTCCTCGATGAACAAATCATGAACTTAGGGGACACTAGCATTCGCCACTAGGAGATGTATTTTGATGATGCAGCTTCCTTTCAAAAAGGAGAAGAACCATGATCTACTCTCCTAGGAAAGGCAAGGGTAGGAATAGTTCTCCTAACTACGTAATCGAATGCGAGATTCTTATACATCTGTCCAATCCATGCACCAATAATGAAGCCAAATATGAGGCTCTGATTGTCGGTCTAGAGTTAGCCATTACACTATGCATCCAGAGTATTAACACCTTCGGGGACTCTCAGTTAGTTATCAGCCAAATCGCTGGGTCTTAAAAGGTTCTAAAGCCTAAGCTCTCACTACCACAAGTACACTATGAAGTTATTGGCCCAAATCCTAGAGGTTACCATTTATAAGATTCCTCGAGGAGAGAACGCGATAGTGGATGCATTAGCCAAGCTTGCTAAGGAGTTGGCATGTCCAGAAGATGAGTCAATAAGGGTCCAAAATAGACAAGTTTTATCCCTTATTGATGCTGAACTTATCGAGAGACTCTCCCTTGAAGGGAAGGTTGTCGTCGTTGCCAAAAGGACGAAGAGTCAGATTAAAGGCAACCGTTCATGGATTATCTAAATATAGGCAAACTACCTCAATTGAAGTCATTAACACATCAGGTGAAGCAGAGAGCTCTTTCCCACGCTCTCGTGGATGGCAACTTGTACTGGTAGTCCTTCAATCATATGTGATTATGTTGTTTGGACAAACACAAAGCCTATAGTATTGTGATCGAGGTACACTCAGGTTTATGTAGAGTGCATCAATCTGATCCGAAGATGAAAGCCAAGATCAAGAGACTAGGATATTACTGGTTTTCGATGATCACAGACTACATGGACATAGCTAGGAGATGCAACCAATGTCAGCTGCACAGTGTGGTCCTACATCAACCACCCAATATTCTACATCCAACATTGGCCTCATGGCCATTTGCGTGTTGGGGTACCTACATAGTGGGTCCGACTGATCCTCCTTCTTCCAAGGGTCATCGGTTCATTCTAGCTGCCATAGACTACTTTTCCAAGTGGTGGAGGTAATCCCACTTAGAGAGGTCACAACTCAGCATGTGCTCCAGGTTTTCAGGAACCATATCGTATATAGGTTTGTGGTGCATCGATGAATTATATCCAATAATTGTACTGCATTCAAGAGCACTAAAATTAACAACTTTGCCTAGATATACAATATAGATTGGAGATATTCTACCAACTATTACCCAAGAGGAAATGGCTTAGCAGAAGCCTTCAACAAAATTCTCATCCAAATATTAAAGAAGACTCTCGATGACAACAAACGATAGTGGCATAAGCAGTTAGTTGAAGCCTTGTGGTCATACCACACCACATACAAAACTCCAACTCAACCTACCCCATTCTCCTTAGTGTATGGGTTTGAAGCAGTCCTACCATTAGAAGTCCAACTCATATAATTAAGGATAGTTGTGGGTAGTAGGATCACAATAGAGTAGAATGCCAAGTTGTGGTTAGAAGAGCTCAAAAGTTTGGAGGAGAGATGCCTATAGGCATGCCAGAATCTTGACTTATACAAAGCCAAAATGATTCAAGCTCATAATAAGTTAGTCTATCATAGAGATTTTTAAGTTAGAGAGCTTATTTTAGTTCTAAGGAGACCAATTGTTGCTCGTTGAAAGATGGGAGGCAAGTTTGAACCCACTTGGGAAGGCCCTTTTGCCATAGAGAAGGCCTACCAAGGAGGATCTTATCAGCTCATAAATTATAAGGGAGAGCACCCCATGCTTCCAATCAATAGGCTCTACCTAAAGAAATACTATCTATAAATCATATTTCAAATCAATCATCAATAAAATTTCTTTAATCTCATATTCCATCTTTTCCATGTTGAGGAATATCTTCACTTAAAAATCTGCCACGATGTCTTTAGGGTAGGTGTAAGGAACTCGAGCAGCATCCCATCCTTAATCAATACACCATAAACACAAACTACACACAATCACATATAAAATAAACACATATCTTTTGTCTCGGGCTAGTTTGATGTGGGAGCAAGACCCTTGTGGCACTTACTCATTAGCTGCTCTAGGTCGGGCTAACATACTACCTTGCTAGTGTGTCACTCTAGTGGTCTCTTGTTTGAGATGTAAGTCTACACTTTTTTTCCTTATTTGACCACTACACACCAACGAACGCCTTGTTAGCATGGCAAGTCTTACTGCACGGTCAGTAAGATACCCTCATGTTGGCTTCATTTAAGAGGATGTAAATTTGTTATGCCTTCTTCTTAAACTAGCCATCGTGAACTGACTTGGTTGAGTAGAGGACTAGGGTAAGTCCCCCAATGACTCTTTTCCTTCTAACTACTTCAAGTATAGGTCCAGTCCTTCTTTGTGACTCCCTACTTACTTGTCGCCCCTAAGTCGGGTTGATCCGGGTCCCCCCAGCGGTTGATCCCTTCTTTGGAAGATTTAAGTCTGTTACGCTTTCTTCTTAATTACAATCATTGCACACCGATGGGCAGCCTTAAGTCAGATAGCACCTATCGAGTCGACGATAGACTATCCCAGCAATCAATTCTACTTTAGGGAAATGTAAGCCTACATGCCTTTTCTCTAGACTGATTATCGGACACTGATGGGAACCTTAGGTTGGTTGGTCTTCATTATGCTGATAACGACCCACCTAGTGGATATACCACTCTTGGCAGATATAAAACTACTACACTTTCTCCCAAAGTTGACCACCATATACCTATAAGCTTTCTTTTACAAGGTCTTGGATAAAGCTCCTAGAGACACTTCTCCTGTGGGCACTCTATTTGGATCATGTCCTTATCAACCCCATTTAGACACTACCTGGGTTACTTTTAGATTGGACAGTCCCCTTTCCTAGTAGCCACCCCTATGGTTGGAGAATTTGTCTTGCGGATATGCAGATTTTCCCTTAGTCTAGTAAGTCTGAGATAGGACTAGGCTGATAAGAGCTCTTTCTCAGTGTGGTCCCTCGCACACCAATAGGGTCCACACATATAAACAAAATAAAATATATATCTTCACTTTTGGATTAAGAG
This sequence comes from Cymbidium sinense, assembly GCA_021442155.1. NCBI lineage: Eukaryota > Viridiplantae > Streptophyta > Magnoliopsida > Asparagales > Orchidaceae > Cymbidium > Cymbidium sinense. The sequence continues at coordinate 73,431,798 of CM038231.1, forward strand.
AAAATCCACTAGTGGTATTTTTTCCCAAGCAGACATTCTATCGTTATGGAAGTGTCAACAAAACTCCTTATAGGAATTGCGTGACTATTTTGAGTTGAGATAAGCCCCTAGGTTGATAATCTCTTAGTAGTCGCCTTTAGGTAGGGTTCATCTTGTTGTGCCACCAATAGGTCACCTTGGAGGTCATCTTTGCTTTGGGAGATATAAGTCTATCACGCATTCTCTCTAGCATGACCGTTACAAACCGACGGGCAACCATAGGTTGGGTTCAATTTATTGTGCTATCAACCGGTCACCCCATTGGTTCCTTATTTAAGAAGTTGTAAGTATACAAGCTCTCTTCCTAACTTGACTATTGCACACCGAATGACACCCCTTAAGTTGGTTAGCTCTATCCCATGGCCGATAGATTATCCCTTTGGACTTGTAAATCTAAGATAGGTCTAGGCTGATATTAGCTCCTTCTTAGTAGATCCATTTGACACCAACAAGGTCCATCTAAAATTAAATATATCTTGTCTATTCTTGAGTCGATATGAGTCCACAGTGCTATTCGCTCAAATAGTCACCTTTGTTCATGTTCGATTTGTTGTGCTGTCAATCGATCACCCCAGTGGTTCCTTATTCAGGAAGTTGTAAGTCTACAAGCTTTCTTCCTGACTTGACCATTGCACACTGAAAGGCACCCCTTAGGTTGGTTAGCTCTACCTCATGGTCGGTAGACTATCCATTTGGATTTGTAAATCTAAGATAGGTCTAAGTTGATATTAGCTCTTTCTTAGTAGATCCATCGCACACCGATAGGGTCCAATTAAAATTAAATTGGTCTTGGTTATTCTTGAGTCGATATGAGTCCAAGTGGCATTCATTCAAATAGCCATCTTAGGTCAGGTTTGATCCATTGTGCTATCAATTGATCACCCTAGTGGTTCCTTATTCAGGAAGTCGTAAGTCTACAAGCTTTCTTCTTGGCTTGACCATTGCACACTGAAAGGCATCGCTTAGGTTAGTTAGCTCTACCCTGCAACCGATAGACTATCCCTTTGAATTTGTAAATCTAAGATAGGTCTAGGCTGATATTAACTCCTTCTTAGTAGATCCATCGCACACCGACAGGGTCCATTTCATCAAATCCATCAACCTCCCTGCAGTGGAGTCCAAATTAAATCTATCTTATCCCCACTAGATCCAAGCTTATATCTCTAACAGATGCATGCTCAAAACTAAATCATATCCTCTCCCCAGTGGTGCCTCAAATCATAAGCCAACAGATCAAATTCTCATCCCAGTGGATGCCCATCAATTAAATCAAATCAAATTTCTCCCCAATGAGATGTAAATTATTTCCTCTCTAGTAGAGCCCATATAAAATCAAACCAAACCAAATCCCTATCCCTAGTGGATAATCTGAACCTACTTCCCTAGTGGAAGGTTCATGCAATCATCCCTGGCGGATCATTTTTCCCCAAATCATATCAAACCAACTCAAACTCTTATCCTCCATGGATAATCTGAACCTACTTCCCTAGTGTAAGATTCATATACTTGATCACTCAGTGGATTCTTTCTTTCCCTCTCATGCCCTTGGCATAAGTTGAGTTGCATTACACTAAGATCTTGATTCCATCTACATCTCGGGTTAAGGGGTAGATCATTTTTATTAGTGCTTGCAATCCTTCAGATGTTGTTGATCATCTCGATCATTTCTTTATAAATCAATTGCTCATTTATTTATATTCAAAATATAAATGAAATCCACCCTCCAATGACCAAAATCAAATCAAACTAAATAGGTTTCCTTTCTTAGCCCTTTTGACCTACACCCATAACCTTGGTCAAATATCAATCCAAATCACTCCAAACTCAATCGATTTTCTCATGAATCATTTATATTTTCATTTATATTCCCAAATATAAATGAAATATAAATCAAAATAGCCAAAACCAAACTCAAATCAAACTAAAATCCAATTTATACCCTTTAAGCCAATTCCTTGAACTTGACCAAATCCTATCCAAATCAAATCAAAACCAATAGATTTTCTCTTGAATCAATCATTCCTTCAATCATCTATCCAAATATAAATGAAATCTACAATCATCAAGCCAAATCAAGTCAACCCAAATCAAACCCAAGTTAGCATTTTTTGACTTGAAAATTTCAGATGAACTAAAATCCAACACAATTCAATCCAAACTTCATGTCATGATTGTTGATCATCCTAGGTTAATCAATTATCATGAATTGGGTCAAACCAAGTCAACTTAGCCTATTGACCAAGTCAACCCTTTAACCCATATGGACCCAAACTAGCCAAATTATAACCTAAACTAAATTGATTGCAACTAATGGCTCAAGTTCATTCTAAATTGATTATTGAACTTGACCAAGGCCTGAATTGAGCCCTATTTGACAAATAGGTCAACCTAACCCAAACTAGCCAAATTGCAACCTAAATCAAATTGATTACAACCAATGGTTCAAGTTCATTCTAAATTGATTATTGAACTTGACCAAAGCCATTATTGAGCCCAATTTGACCAATTGGTCAACCTAGCCTAACCAAGCCCAAATTGACCTAAAGGGTCAAATTAGCTAAAATCCAAATTAATTACAAATTAAACTAAACCAAAGCCTACAACCATTTTTCAATTAGCCAATTGAACTTGACTCAACACCTAACCTAACCCAATTTGGTCAAATTGGTCAACTTGACCCATTTGACCTATATGAAACCCAAATGAGCCATAATTAAATCCAAAGAAAATTGAACCAAACCAATGACACCAATACACTCCAAATGGCCATGTCAACTTGACCCAACTCTTGGTTTGACCCAATTTGACCATTTGGTCAACTTGACATAACCTAACCCAATTTGACCTAAATATGTCAAATCAAGTCAAATCAAACCAAATGAACTCCAAATCACTTGAAATTTGTGCTACCCCACTTTTGACCCATCCCAAATCTACCCAAATTAAGTCCATAGCCATATGACTACTTTGTCCTTGGGTCTAAAGCATCCCATGAGATAAGACACTTGCACTTTTAGTCATTTCTTCCCCTTGGCCACTTGACACCCATTCATAGGTCCACTTAGGCAATAAGAATTGTGGCTGACTTGACCCAGGGGTGGTTGGGTTGGCCATGACTCTCTGCTCAAAAATAGAGCTCCCCATGGTGACCATTTGATCAAAAAGTAAAAATAATAATCATCATCCAAGCCAAGGAAGGAGGGAGCCCTCATTCTCACTCAAACATATACACTCACACTCGATTTGGCCCTAACAACCAAGGAGAGAGATCCCAGAGCTTCCCCTTGCATTCTCGAGCTCCCCAAATTCCCCATTCTTGGTTTTATGAAAAATTGAAATAAGTAAGGCCACCGCCGATTGTCAGGTGCTTAAACCTCCACCAAAGTTCAATTAGCTTTGCACAAATCATCCTTGGACCTAGATGAATCAAAATGAATCGCTTCCCGTCACCTCCGACCGTTAGACGTGGGTTGGTCTTCCATGCAAACCACACCAAATCAAAGCTTGTGTGGCTCCATAGGACTTTATTTTTACAAAATGAAGCTTCCTTAATCATTGGAACTGTTGGTCATAAGCTCCGGTGACCTATTCCATTAAAACTGATCCTTAGCTTAAAATAGGTTGGTCCTCTATGAAAAACTTGCATCTCATGTGATCTCCACCGCTGGATGTGTTTTTTGTGCTTCCTCGAAGGTGTGGGATCAATTTGATCTCCATTCAAGCTCAGGAGAGCAAGGATCAAGCAAGGATCGATGGATGGTATCCATCTCGCCGCTCGGGAGGAGACAAATCACTAATTCTTGATGGTCTCAAGATCATGGTCATCCCATCTCGCATCGACGCCCATGCAAAAATGTATTCCGCCACCGTCCGCATCAGTATTGGATGTGATAACTTAAATAACCAATCCAATCACGCCACATGGAAAGTGCCCCGCGTCAGCAGCCACGTGATGACGATTGGATTAGGGGTTAATTAAGTTAACTAATATATTTTTAATGCTAAAACTTCCAAAATTCATAACTAATTATAGAAAAATCTAAAAAATATAAATGAGGGCTCATTTTAAAGGCATTTCAGAGAAGAATCCATTAAAATTATTATTAATTAATTTTTAATAGTACTTTTTTTACTTAATTATTATTTGATTAAAAATTTAATTATCTTAATTACTCTTTAATTAATTATCAAATTAATTTCAAACATTCTAGAGATATTTAGGGGGATGACCTCTCCCTCCCCTATTTTTCATGGGATTTATTGAATAATTAATTAGGGAAATCAATGGATTAAGCCTTAATTACTCTCTTATCTTAATTAATAATAATTAAGTAAATGAATAGTAAATTAATCAATCAATTAAGCTTATTAACCTCTGTTAATGGTGATGAAGTTTAGGGAAATGGATTGTGACCCCCTCTTCCAATCTTTTTCTTAAGTCTTCTCCATTCCCTCTTACATAATTAATTAATTAACAAAATCAATCAAAATCCAAATCATACCTGAACTTTAATTAACTAATTGAAAGGATTTAAGGATTGAGACTTAGGCTCCCTTCTTTGTCTCTTTCCTTAAGTCCATTTCATATAAGGATAATAAAGATTTAATTAGATAATTAATGAACTTATTTAATTTGATTGAATCTACTTCTCTAATTAACTCTTGGGTCTTCAATAACCTAAAGAGAGAGCTAATGAAATTATGGTTAGCTCACATGTGTGAGAAAACATAAGAGTAATTAAGTGAGCTCCTTAAGCTTAATTAATTTATAATTATGAGCTAATTGCATTATGCCCCTTTCATTTCATAGGAGCATTGCTATTTACTTTTTCTATGTGATTGCATATCATATTAGCTCATAATTATTTAATTAATTACCTTAAGGTGACATTGGTAAGGGTTAATTAATTGATTTAATCCATACTTAACTTAATCAATCTATAAAATCAACTTAATTACCTCTTCTATGAAACTAAATCAATTCACAAACATGGGAATGGGTTAAGAGTAACAATGAATGAATCTCCTATTTTCTCTAAATAAAATCAAACATCCAAAAATAACTTAATAAGAAGCTTTGGTTTATTTTAAATAAGCTTATTTAATATGATTGTCCTTAAGAATTAGTTGGATTGAATGAAATTACATGCTTGTGTCTCTTTATTTCTTTCCAATCATATTAAAATGTTGCATGCTACTTGATTCATGCATTCATTTCTTTGAAAAAGTTAATTAAAAATAAATGATTTCCTTTATGTCAAGTTGCATGTGTTGGCTTAAGTTTAAAATATGCGTGGCTATTATCACTAGTAAATCTCAAATTTATTCTCAAAAGCTTATGTTAGTGGGTATATTAGTCTGCACATCCCAAGGATAATAATATATACACATTGTGACTTTAGTTATATATATACATAGGAGGTGCATGTGAATATAAGATTAGTGTATGAAGTGAAGTTTCTTTCTTACATTCAAATGTTGATTTAATAAGTAAGAATGTTAGTGGGTATATTAGTCTGCACATCCCAAGGATGCACCACTTCAAGTAGCCCTAAGGAGATTCCTACCTCACTCCCTTGGTGCGAAACAATGGTGATGTATTTGCTTGATTTCATTCATATGAATTTTGACATTAGAATTTAAATAGAGCTTTAATTCATTCACATAAAGAAATCAATTAAGTTAAACTCTACTTTTGCATAATTTTATATTCTTATAGTTTTTTTATACATCCATATGTATTTAAGAATAGCCGGTATATTAGTCTGGTCATTCCGGGGATGCACGGCTTTAAGTAGCCACAAGGAGGTTCCTACCTCGTTCCCCTGGTGCAGAATAATGATGGCACACTTGCTTAAAACTTTTATACATTTGAATGTGTATTTAGATAAATGAATGAAAACCCCCCTTTTTTTATTAAAAAGGCATGCATTCATATTTTGTTCAAGTGATTGGATTGATTAGTCATATGATTTAGAGCTCTTTTCTTATGCTTTTGTATAAGAATTTAGATGGAACTTTAAATTTATATGACAAAATAATTCAACCAAATGAAACATCAATTCCAAATGCATTTGCCTACCTTCATCATTCAAGTATGCTAAGATATCAATTGCATGTATAGGTATGTTTAGGACTTAACCATATTCACCCTATATATGATGAAAAGAAATAAGAAAACATGTGTCATGTGATGATAGTTCATTTCAATTAATCTTGAGTTGCCTTTCTTATTGAATGAGTTTATTTAAAGTGAACCTAAACCTAGGATTATTAAAACATATAATAAGCCATTCGCCAAAGAGAATTGTCTAATTAATTGGCATTAGAAATGACTTAGGGCAGGGATAAAAGAGAGAAATCCTCTCTTTCCTTCTCTTTGTTACACTTAATTATTTTATGTAGGTCATATGAAACAAAATAAATAAATTAAAACTTTATAAATCAACTAAAAAACTTAAAGTGAAACCACCCTTTAAATTAAATTTTTCCTCACTTAGGAAACCATAACTCTAAAGCCTAGTTAAGACATACCACACAAGCCTTAATACACATACATTAGATTAAGTCACCACTTCTAGCTTTAAGTTAGGATGGTGCATGGTTTGATGTATGTTTTATTTTGTGATGTAATATTTTAGACTGAATTTTAGGGTGTATGTTTCGTAGACTGGATGTTAGGCTATTATTAGCCTAATCATATCTTCTACATGGGATTATGCTTAAGGGGCCGTTGAAAAATAAATATAAATTCTCTCTATTTTTAGGTTGCTTAAGCCCCTAAGCATAATCCAAGTTAGGATACTTTACTCAGGGGTGCTTTCCAAATTATAAATATAATTGCTTGGGTGGAATGTATGTTTAGCTAACCCTTATTTTGTAGGTGTAGTTAGATTTATCTTTCCATTTCAATGTAATTTTACAATTAGGAATTAGGATTAGTTCTATAAGGGAATTAGGATGAGCATTGGTTAGAAAGACTATGTCTTGTGTGCCATGTGATACCTTGAAGTGAGCTAAATCAAAGAAGCAAAGAGGAGGAAAGAAGACATGAAGATTTGAAGAAGAATGAAGACCCTCACAATATTTGTTCATTTGTGTAATTGTAATTACTCTTTTGTAATCAAGATTGTATAAAGGTAGAGCTCGGCTACCTAATTTTCTTTTCAGGTTGTACGGCGGTACCCGACCGTACCGACTTTTTATTCTTTTACGATAGCTATAAAATTTTTGATGTTATGTTTTGCCTGTGCATTAGAAATGACATTCCTTTTCATAGTTTTTTTATGATTGGTATTTGTTGTATGGCCTAGATGCGATTAGGCTCTTAGGGAAAAATAAATTTTCTACCCAACTACAACTCATAATTAAAATTCTTAATAACTCATAACCTCACATAAAGCTTAGAATATAATCAAGATAATTAAAAGATTTAGCAACCCCTTAGTATGGTTGTATGTCTAATATCATGCATGCATATTCCTTCTTCCTTGAAAATAAGAGATTTCCATACTTGCACGATAGGGGAATTCTTGACATGTGAGGGCATCCCTTGTGGTGGAAAACACTCATTTCTCATTGATTTAGTCAATAACCTAATTTCATCATGCACATAGATATTAAAATCCCAAAGCTTTTGTCAAAGTGAAGTGTCAAATACAAATAAAATTTGAAAAGATTTACATTAGATTAAGTCATTACTCATACCACTCATGCTCTAGTCTCTTAGGGAGTGGGTTTAAAAACTTTAGTCTCTTTCTAAATAATAATAACTTAACTATCTTGCAATTCATATGACTTGGCCACATGGATTTAAAGCGTAGGAGGAATTAGCTGGCTGTCCCTCTAGGTGGTTGTAAGTCCAGTAGTTGGGTGATTTATCCTCTCTTGTAGAGGTAAACCATATACCCATCTTTGCTTAGATTTATGTCGTGCTTTGGTTCTTACTAAATCTCCCTAAATTTAGGATCCGAGGTAGCTATTTCCTTCAGGCTACAAGCATAAATCCTCATCTTTTAGGCATTTCTATAATCTTGTATTGTGGGATTATAAGTCCTAGCTTTCTAATAAAATGTCAACTTTAATAAAATCAATATCTTCAATTTTAAAGATATAAAGCCCAACCATAAAATAGATTGGAATGTTCACTAGGTTTCCTAGTATCATTAGCATTCCCTACTCTTCTCCCTTTAGCTTCAATAATAAGTCTCTCCTTTTTGATCTATCCCAATTATTTTTCCAATCATAGCCAATTTATTGATTGTCCCATCTTTGAAATCTTTAGACATAACAATTGCCTTCTTTAATCGAGAGTATTCCTAAGAAACCCACCTTCCTTAGGATGTAATTAACTATGGGGGTTTTCCCCCATAGGGCACTTTAGAACCCGATTTAAATAAACCATGCTTTATTCATCAATGTAAAGTTGGGGAAAATTCTCTGGTATATTTGAAGACCCACCATACCTTAGGAGTCCTTATTAGGTAATTAGGTCCATCGTAGGATAGTGATTTCTATCTTTCAAGATAGTGCACTATTCCTTGATGTCGTACCCGATCACCTCAATAAGTACACCCTTAGCTCTGCGTGGTGTCCCTCCCATACACATTAATCAAAAACAAACACCACAAGGATGTAAGCAAAATCCATATGCTTGCTACATGAGCTCTTAGAACCTATTTGGCATTCTGAAGGGATGTAAGTCCAATGTTTTTGTTTACTCTATGAACAAATAAATTTATTTGGTATTCCAAAGGGATGTAAGTCTAATCTTTTCATTCGCTATGCAAACATCTAAATTTACCTGGCATTCCAAAGAGAAGTATGTCCAATCTTTTGTTTGCTATGCGCATATCTAAATTTACCTGGCATTCCAAAAGGATGTAAGTTCAATATTTTCATTAGCTTTATGAATATCTAAATTTTCCTAGCATACCAAAGGGATATAAGTCCAATCTTTTCATTAGCTATGCAAACCTCTAAATTTATGTGGCATTTCAAAGTAATGTAAGTCCAATATAATGGATTTCTAATATATTTAAACCCTAATAGCATTCCAAAGTGTTATAAGTCTAATCTGTTTATTCAGTTTACGGACACCTAAATCTATCTGGCATTCTAAAGAGATGTAAGTCCAATTTATTCATTCAATATATGAACATTCCTATAAATCTAGTACTCCAAAGGGAGGTAAGTCTAAACCATATGTTCACTATGTGAACTCTAAATCTATCTATCATTCCAAATGGATGTAAGCCCAATTCATATGTTGACTACACAAAGTTTTAAAACCTATTTGCCACTCCAAAATGAGGTAAGTCCAATCCATATGTTCTCTGTGCAAACTATAGATCCATTTTGGCATTCCAAAGAAATGTAAGTCTAATCTTTTTATTCACTATGAAAACATATAAATTTACTTGGAATTTCGAAGGGATGTAAGCCTAATATACTTGTTTGCTATGCGAACTCACCTATAATTTTGGCATTCCAATGGGTATAAGCCTTAAAAGTGTTTGCAACAAAAATTTTATAAAAAATTAAATTATGGGATAAACTTATAAATTAAGTTTACCCTTAATTTAATAAACACCTATATTATAATTCTAGTCTACTCAAGATATCTAAAATGAGGCAACCCATGGATGCTAATCAGACTCTCTAGACATTATGACTTATAGTCCTCTAATATTGGTATACTAGAATAATGGTAGTCCTATGTGATGGAACCATTAGATCTTGATCAAGACAACCCTATTTTTTTTTCTCTTAGATAGTCGTCCACGTAATAACACTATTATTATTTCTAACTTTAATTGAGAGTGTTTTACTACTATGGTAAGATGGGTAATTATCTATGAATGCTTGCATTCATTGGAAGTAGAGCCCAAATCTAAATAAATCCTAATATAATGTTAGGGGAAATCTGGTTGAATATAAATCAATCTGCCTCATGGAAAATGAACTCCCAAAACATCTTCTATAGATGGTGGAGATTTTAAAAAGTGTTTTTCCTGAGTGATCATTCATCAAATTGGTTTGATTGGAGTCAATTAATATTTTTAATTAAGTGATTTGAGAGATCATGAGACTTGGATTAATTCAATTTATCTTAAATCAAGTTGAATTAGATATTGGCCTTATAGGGTTCAATTGGGTCAACTTGGGTTAAGAGCCAAATTATGTCAATTTGATTTAATTGGATTCCAATCTAGGTATAATCAAGTTCAATTGGGGTACAAATGAGTTTGGGTGAGTTCAATTTTAATAGGATTGGGTTAATTTTGAATTTAACTCTTTTAAGCCCAAATGGTTCAAATTTGATCAACTTTGGTCAAATTAGATTTATAATTATTTAATATTGGTTAAGGTTTGATTTGTAATCAATTAGTTTGAGTTTGAGGAATTAATTTGGTATAAAGTTTAATTTTTTATTTGGGATAGATGGATCATACCCAATCTAAGTTGGGTCTAACATTAGTGTTGAGCCTTATGAGTCTTTTAGGCTTAGAATCAATGTTCACTTAGCCACTTGAAGTGTCATTGTTCTAAAAGGACCTTAGTGCATAGATTAGATCTTAGGTCTAAGGGGATGATTGTTAACCACACTAAAAAGTGAGGTCAACAAAAGTATAACGAAAAGAATTTGAAGACCAATAACAAATTTATTGGTCTATTGTCAATCCTAATCTATATAATTATTCCTAGCCATAAGATCATCGAAAGTATTCATGTGCCTCGCATCCTACATGTTTTCTTTCATTAGGATGATCAACTATTTATGAAGTCTCTTTTCATGGTTCTTATGATAGAATTTAGCCCCAAACACTTCTTTATTATCTACAATTATTACATGCAAGAAAGATTTTACTTAGCCTCTCTTCCCTAACTAAAATATTGATCAAATAAATTTTTACTTGGCCTATGTGGTGTTTATTTTCAAATGTATCGGGTGGACACCATGCAGACCTTAGAGGGTACTTATTGAAGTGATTGGGTATGACATTAAGGTGTGATGTACTATCTCGAAAGATAGAAACATCACTCTACAATAGACTTAATCACCTAATAAGGATTCTTAAGGCATGATGGGTCTTTGTATGTACCTGAGATCTTTCCCCTACTTTACATGAGAAAGTAAAGTAGGGTTTATTTTATGCTGATTTCTTTAGTTCCTTATGGAGGCAATCCTCCATAGTTAATTACATTCTAGAAAATGGGATTTCTTAAGAAAACTCTTGATTAAAGCAGTCAAATATTGTCTCCAAAGATTTCCAGGTTAAGGCTATCAATAAATTAGCTATTTTGGAAAATAAAGTAGGATTGTTCAATTGGAAGACTTATTTTTGAATTCAAAGGAAGATGAGTATGAAGTGTTTATGATACTAAGAAGCCTGGTGAGCATACCAATCTATCCTATAGGGGGATTTATATTTTCGAAAGTGAGAGGATTTATTAGATTGAGTTGAAATTTTATTAGATTGTTAAGGCTTATAATCCATCAACACAAGATTATGGAAATCCATAAAAAGTGAGGATTTATACTCGAGAAACAAGCGAACTTAGATCCCAAATCTAGGGAGCTTTAGCACAAGTTAAAGAACGACCTAAATCTAAGCGAGAGGGGACATAAGAGTCTATTCCATAAGAGAAGATAGACTCGTCAGACTCTTCTGGACTTACAACCACTTGGAGTGGCTACGAGCTAACACCTCCTATGATTCAAAACTATGTAGTTTGGTCTTATGAAATTGTAAGATGGTTAGGCTTATTTTTTAATTTGGAAAGAGACTAGAGTCTTAAACTCACTCCCTAAGAGACTAGATCTTGTTTGGTATGAGCATATGACTTAGTCTAAATTTGCAAAATATTTTTAAATTTTATATTATTTTGACACATTCATTTGGACAAAGGATTTGGGATTTCTTATGCCTAAATGCATGATAAAATTTGATTGTTGGCCAAATCAAAAGAGAAAGAGGGTGAAGCTCCATCATAAGAAGTTGCTCTCATAATTCAAGTGGTCCCTAAAGTGCAAAAATGGTGGCCCTCATTTGACAAAAGTGATTCAATATGATATGCATGATCTGAGGCATACAACATACAACTAAGGGGTTTCTAAATCTTTTAGTTATCTTAGTTATATCCTAGACTTTATGGTGAAGTTGTGAATTGTTTAAAATTTTGTTATGAGTTATTAGTTGGGGTAAAAAAATTAATTTTATTCTAAGAGCCTAACGCATCCGAGCCATACATTCAAACATCAATCATAAAGAAACTATGAAAAGGATGTACTCCTAATGTATAATCTAAATATAACATCAATCAAACATGAATAGATTTCATAAAATAATAAAAGGCCAGTGTAGCCAGATAATGTCGTACACCCCAAAAAAGAAAAAAGATGGGTAGCCGAGCTCTACCCTTATACAACCCAAATTATAAAAGAATATTACAATTGAAAATAAAATAGATGCTATGGGGTCTTCATTCTTCATTTCTATTCTTTCCTCTTTCTTTGATTTGATTTACTCCAAGGCATCATAGGGCACCTCAGGACTAAGCCTTCTAGCCACTGCTCATCCTAATTCCCATACCACTAATCCTAATTTCTATTATAAAATTATATTTTTGGAAAGATAATCTAACCACACCTGCAATATAGATGTTACCTAAATACACATACTATCTCAAGCAGTTATATTTTATAATTTGGACCTAGCACCCTGCACATGGGTAACCAATACCACTTATCCTAAGGTGGGCTATGCTTAGGGGCATAAGCAATGTGCAAAGAGAATATTTATATTTATTTTTAAGCAACCCCTTCAATACAATCCCTTATAGAAAATAATATTAGGCTAATAATGACTTAACATCTAGTCTACGAGTCATACATCCTAACATCCAGTCTAAAATATTACATCACAAAATAAAATATAACATCACACATACACCATCCTGACCTAGGAGTAGAAGTGGTGACTTAACATTCTAATGTGTATGTTCGAGCTTAGTGTTGCATGTTTTAACTAGGCTTTTAAGTTATGATTGTCAAAAGTTTAGAAATATTTAATTTGATATGAGGGTTGGTTTCACTTTAAATTGTTTAGATTTCATGCAACTTTTAGTTTTATATTTTTATTTTGTTTCATTTAATTTATACTTAACATCTAAGTATTGTAAAGAGAATAAAGAGGCTTAAGTTCCTTCCTCTCTACCTTAAGTTATTTCTAAAAGCATATTTTTATGATTTAATTTCTTTTAGTGAATGATTTATTAAATATTTTATCAATCCTATGTTTAGGTTAATCTTAAAGAATCCTATTCAACATGAAAGGCATCTTAAGTTTAATGTGGTTGAATTACCATCACATAGAGTATTTAAACCCTTTCTTTTCATCATCCATAACATGCATATGAGTTAATAGTTAATATACCTATACATATAATATATTTTGGCACACTTGAATGATCATGGATGTATACATTTAGAATTTATATTTTATTTTATTGAATTGTTTATTCATGTAAATTAAAGTTTTATCCAAATTCTAATACAAATATACATATGAATGAAATTAAATAAGTGCATACCTTTGTTAACCAGGGAAGTGAGATAATCAAATGACCCCCTCTGGGCTACTTAAAGCCTCGTATCCTCAGGATTTCTAGACTATATACTTAATATCTTTCAAACATATGTAAATTTATATAAGGAACTTTATGAAAGAAAGCATTATCTTTATATGTAATGCATCTTATATGCTTAAATGGTTGTAGATGCATGTGTTTATAATCTAAAAGAGAATTTCTATTCATTAATCAAATACACTTACACACATATAAAACGTGTAAGCAAGTACATGCCATTGTTTAAACCAAGGAAGTGAGATAATCAAATGACCTCCTTGGGGATACTTAAAGCCTCATATTCTTGGGATGTCTAGACTATATACTTACTATCTTACATACATATGAATGTATAAATAATTGCAAGAATGGTAATCATGCAACAGATTGTATTTTATTTAATTGAATTATTTATACATGTGAGTTAATGCTCTATCTAAATTCTAATTCAAATATACATATGAATGAAATTAATGAGTATGTGCCTTTGTTAACAAGGGAAGTGAGGTAATCAAACAACCTTCGTGGGGCTACTTAAAGCCTCGTATCCTCAGGATGTCCAGACTATATACTTATTATCATTCAAACCAATATAAATCTATATATGAATATAAGAAAGAGAGTTTCACATTCACATGCTTATGCTAAAGACACATGCAAATCCTATACATTTGTAAAACTATTATCAGTCCAACATTATTATCAATTTATAAACTTTGGAAAATACATTTAAATTTATTAGTTATAATAGCCACACATATAATTAAATTAAGCTAACACATGCAAGCTTACATAAATAAATTTTATTTGATTCATTTAAATTTGTAGACATGAATGCATGGAATCATGTGATATACAACATTTAAAGTGATTGGACAGGAATAGCCAAGCATAGACATATGATTCATTCAACTACACTAATTACTAAGGACAATCACATCAAATAAAATTATTTAAGGAAAACCAAAGTTTCTTGTTAATTTTAATTTTTATTTAGATTGAATTTAAGGAAAAGAAGTCATTTGCTATTTTAATCCCATCCCCATGTCTATGATCATGATTGGTTTAAGGAAATATAATTAGATGAATTTTATTAATAAATTAAGTTGGATCACTAATTAAATCATATGATTATCCTTTCCTATGCATCTTTAATTTGATTAATCATTTAATCATGAGCCACAAATGACATGAAGATGAGCTAAATAAAATTACAATGCTCCTAAATGACCAAATATAATTGGCTCATGATTAAAGTTTAATTAAGTTAAAGAATGTAATTAAGTACTTTTATGATTTTCTCACACTTATGGGTTAATCATAATTTTTTAATAGTCTTTATGCTATTGAACACATAAAAGGAACCCTTGGTTTGATTATTAATTATCTGAAGTGATTAACATTTTAATTTAATTTGATTTAGCCATTAGTCGATTAATTAAGCACTTAATTTGACACCACATTAATTAATTATCTTTAATGAAATGGATTTGGAAAAGTAATTAGGAAAGAGTTCCTAATCATTCTCCCTCATCACCTCACTGCTAATCAGTGATTAATAAAGCTAAATTAATTATTTTTGTGCTATTTATAATCTTATTTAATCATTAAATTGATTAAAGGGGTGATTAAGGTTTGAATTCCTAATTTCTCTAATTACCTACATAATAAATTCTAAGAAAATTTTGAGAGGTAGATGTCATCCCATTAAATCAATACACCAAGTTTGGGATTAATTTTCCTAGTAATTAGGGCTTAATTAAGCTAATTAAGAAAATATTCAAACCTTAATTGAGCCTTTATCACTATTCAAAATCAATTGGAAGCATTTTTAACAAAATCTCATCTATTTTACCTTTCCAATGAGTATTTATTTGTATTTTTTTGGATTTTTTTAATAAATAGTTATAAATTTAAGAAGTTTCATCCATTAAAATAAATTTATTAACCTAATTAACCCCTAATCTCATCGGTGCCATGCATACTATTGATGTGGCTCCATGTGGCATTATGGGATTAACAACTTAAACTCGTCCAACGTAGCATTGACGTGGTGGTGGTGGACGCACTTTCATCCCCACCGTCTGATCTAATATCGGACATTGGATATTAATCCCGTGGTTCCTATAAGATTAAATTAAAATTATATAATGGATTAAATCATGGCAATCCATTCTAATCATGTGGAATGGATGGCAGTCCTTAGTCCACTAAGAGATGAAAGACAGACATCGTCCGCCTTCCCCTGCTCGATTTGAATTCGTCAGAGCTCATGAGACATTGAAATCAATCCCAAAATGTTCATGCAAGGGATCTAAGATGATCTAATGCTAGGAATCGCACGACATCAACATTTCTTTCACAAAGGCCTAAAAAAATTTGAGAAAATATCGATTTCTTAGAATTTACCTCGCCATAGCTTATGACTGGTGGTTATCCAACCGAGGTAGTTTAGTCTTGGAGAGATGAAGCCCTATTGAGAAGCTCTCGCCTTGCCTCCTTGCTGGTGGCTCTGTGGATCAATTGTCATTAGAAAACTCATCAGAGTTAGGCTTGGAGTGGTCTCCAATGCTCGAATCGATTCATTTTGCCTCGTCGAAGCTTGGTGAATATGTGGATAAAGTTAATTTGAGATTAGTTAAGGTTTGATGGAGCAGGATGGAACTAGTGCCCTGTTCAGCTCAGTTTCATCATTGTCAATGGTGGGGAGACTTAGGGAACTTGGGAAATCATTTGAGGAACTCGTCTTGAGGTACTCAAGGTCTCAGATTGAGTGTTGTGTGGAATCAATTCAAATTGAGGGGAGTATACCCCCTCCTCTCTTCAAACCAATGGATGTGATCTTCTCAGCATTTTTCTACCGTCTGGCTAGTACAGATGACTGTGGGTGGTAGAGGATAAATGAGGTGATTTGGGTGGCCAAGGGAGGAGAGGTGGCTACCAAAGGTTGAGGTGGATGTCTTTGGAGTTCTAAGTGTTCTAATGGAGGAAATGGGGTTAGCTCACCTCCACTTGGCTCATGGCTAACCCAAATAACTTTGGGTCAGGTGAGCCATTGGTCCTTATGTCCATTTGGAGCTTAGGGTGCCTGCCAAGGAGAGGAGAGTGGGTTTGACCAATCAAATGTGGGTTTCGTCTCTTGTGGGAGGCTTTACCCATTGAGTAATGGGTCAATTTGGGTTTAGTTTGGATTGGGTTGGATTTGGGCTGACCCAAGGTGAGTCAAGGATGGGTCAAGCCAAGTTTCAATGGGTTTAAGTTTGGTTTGAGTGGGTTTGGCTCATTTTACCCATATAGGTCAAATTGGGCTAGGTTGGGTCAAGTTGACCAATTGGTCACATTGGATCAAATGAAGACTTGGGTCAAGTTCAAATGAGTATTTAGAATATTTTGGTTCAGTTGGTTTGGTTTAATTTGGCTTGGATTTGAATTTGACCCATTTTGGTTCATATGGGTCATATGGGTAAGTTGACCAACTTGGCCAAATTGGCTTGGGTCAGGTGTTGGCAATTGATCATTTGAAGATGATTGTAGGCTTTGGTTTTAATCAATTTAGATTTAGGAATGATTTAGGCCAATTCAACCCTTTAGGTCAATTTGGGCTAATTGGGTCAATTGGGTTCAATTGATCAAATTTGGGTCTAATAGAAATCCCCTAAGATGTTGATGTTTTGGATTTCTAGTGAGATGGTTAACTCAAGACCAGCAATTAGAGCCTCATATTCGGCTTCATTATTGGTGCAAGGATCGGATAGATGATATGAGAATCTCATCATATCATGGTCCGAGTTAGGAGAACTATTCCTACCCCTGCTTTTCATGGAAGAGTATATTGTGGTTCTTCTCCTCTTTGAGAGGAAGCTACACCATCAAAGTATATCTCCCAACGATGAATGCTAGTATCCCATTAGTTCATGATTTATTCATCGGAGAGATCATCACTAAGCGGAGAGTTAGCCAGGAGTGGGTGTGCTACTAAGAAATCTATGAGTGCTTGTCCTTTCCTTGCACAGAGGGGTGTGAAAGTGATCTCGAATTGCAATAAGATCATGGACCAACATGCCAACCATCCGGATAGCATCATCCATTTCATGAGATATTATAGTGGATTGATTCTAGAAATAAAGTTTACTTTATGAGAAAGCATATAATGCTGTAGCCTTTTAGATGCAAAAATTAAAGCTAAGCAATGCTTCTCAATGGGTGGATAGTTCACTTCAACAGGGATTATATGATGGCTAAGATAGTAGAGCGTATTCTCTTTCCCTTTGTCATTGGCTTGGGCCAACAAAGCACCAAGGGAGTCATCTAATGCAGTAGTGTAGAGTATAAGTGGGTTGCTCGAGATAGGGGTGGCTAGGATTGATGATGTCATCAGGTACTGCTTGAAGCTCTTGAAGGCATGTTGCCACTAGTTGTCCCACTTGAACTTTGCATCCTTCTTGACCAGTGCTGAAAATGGTTGCCATCTACTCGAAAGGTTGGACATAAAGTTTCTTAGATACGCCAACCTCCCTTGGAATGATTTGAGTTGAGTTAGACTTTAGGGGGTGGCATTTTTAAAATCTCCTTAATCTTCTCTAAGTCAATTTTGAATCCATGATATCGAATAATGAATCCAAGAAACTTCTCTGAAGCTACTCCGAATGCACACTTCAGAGGGTTCATTTTGAGATTATATTATCTTAAGCGCTTGAAAACTAATCTCAAGTCAAAGAGATGGTCTTTCTTTTTTCTACTTTTGACCACGAGATCATCGATGTAACACTTGACTTTGTGATGAATGAGTTCATCGAAGATTCGGGTCTTGGCCCGCTAGTATGTGGCACCGACTTTTCTAAGGCTAAAGGCACAACCTTATAGCAATAAATTCTGATCGGGGTTGTAAAAATAGTGTTTCTTTCATCTTCAAGTATCATAATTATTTGGTTATATCCGGATGAACCATCCATGAAAGATAAGACTATATGAGATGAGGCAATGTCCACCATCAGTTCTGGTATCGATAGTGTAAATTCATCTTTTGCACATGTCTTACTAAGATCCCTAAAATTGATGCATATGTGAATTTGGCCATTCTTTTCTTAATCAAGATGGCACTAGGCAACAAGGTGGGGTATTTTTCCTTCCGGATGAAACCAGCATTGATCAATTTCTTAACTTTAGAAATGACCTGTTGTTTAATGTCTAATCGTATGCATCTAGGAGCTTGCTTGATAGGGTTAGCATCAGGCTGTATCACTAACTTATAGACTGCTACATCAGGAGCTAATCCAAGCATCTCTTCATAATGCCATGCGAAACAATCTTTAAACTCAACAAGCAACCTAACTAAGTCATTGGTTTCAATTTTATTCAACAAGGAACTGTTGTACGTTGGGCGTGGGCTATTTTTAATTTCTAAGTTGATTTCTTTGAGTTTGTCAATGGTTGACTTTATTTCTATTTCAAACTCTAGAGGCGCATCCTTGACTTGGAAATCATCTGGATCATCTGATATTTTAAGCACACCTCCTCATATAAGTTAATGTGATTTGAAAAGAACCTATCAAATTCTAAATGATTGGTGATGGCCAAGCAGTAATCGTCATCATCGACTGGGCCTAATGTACAAAAGCCTAGTCTTGGTCTTGATTGAGAATTCTTACATTTGTTGTTCCATATCCTTTCGATGTAATCTGACATGTGCTTAGACCATGTATGCAGATGGTGGAACCTGAACTAATGAAGGTGGATGGTGAGTGGAGAGGTGTAATGGTAGGGACACCAGTTGGCTCTTTGCCGGAGATCTCCTTCTATGACTAATGGTACTGGTAAGGACAATGCAATCATAATGATTGGCTCTATCATCTCATTGATAAAAAAAATCCATCAAAGTGGAGGGCCCTAACTGCCTGGAGAAACTTGTACTTCTTATCTTGCCCTCTTAGGCAGTCACCTTGGCCTCATAGGCCTTCTCTCGATGAATCTGAACCCTAAAAATCCTAGGGATCAGTTTCCTCAAGTCATGTAAAGTACCAAACTCTAAGTGTTCATGAGTTCTACCAACTCTACGAAGCACAGACTGTTGATTAGCATAGGGCTTTCTCCTCTCCCTAGCTAGTGTCTCATTCTCTGTAGGCAGTGGGGGTAATGCAGCTATCATCCAGTAGTCCTCCTCTCCCTCTAAAGCTAAAAAAGGGTGAAACCTATTTCCACCCAAGAGTGGAGAAGTCTCACAGGGGAACCCTCCTCAACAATATGGGAGGCTTTATCTACCTCCATCATCGCATGCTCATATTGCTTCTTGATCTTGTGGCTCTTGTTGTGGCATTGGGTCTTACTGAGTGAGGCTGGACAGGAACTAGAACCGACCATGAAGGTCGGGGAGACTATCTCAGCATTTAAGATAGACTTCCCCTTCAGAACAGGTGGAACAATTGAGATGATACTAGCATGTGCTGGGATTGCATCATGGGCAACTGACTAAACTGGCACTGGCTGGGGACCTCAATAGCCTTCCTCTTCAAAGAGGAAAACTCAGAGTCGTACTGCAAGTCAAACTAGAGAAGTGTCTTCTTGCCTGCCACCTCCTCTCTACTATTAGTGGTGAGGGCTGGTCCCTCATAAGTGACTTTGAAATGCTCAAAGCTAAGTCTGAACTTGATGACGCATGAGTATGGCGACCCTAAATCTGAGAAAATGCTTGCCGAGACATGATGAAAGGCGACAATGAAGGAAGAAGAAGTATTTACGCACCATTGGAAAAGAGAATTGAATTAGACCTTTTCTTTGATGTTGTCTTGAATTGTTGATTTTGAATTGACTTTTGAATTGGAACCCACATTCAACAAATTTAGGTATGTTAAATGGGGTTCAATTGCATGTTGGAGAGATTTTGAAGATTTGGAAGAGATTTTTTCTTTAGATTTAGTTTGGTTTATTTTGTTTGGAACCCTCATTTAACAAATTTGGATATATTAAATGGGGTTCAATTGTATGTTTGAAAAATAATTTAAAGGCTTTTGTTTTATTTTGATGTTGGTTGTTATTTGTCAATGTGTGATTTTGTTTTGATTTTGAAAATGGGACTCTCACTTAACAAATTCAGTTATGTTAAATGGAGTTGGTTAATTTTGTTTAAAAAGGGTTTTGAGTATTTTAGAAGAAGTGATTTGTTATTGTTATTTGATTTAATTTTGATTTTGAAAGTGGGACTCTCATTTAACAAATTTGGGTATGTTAAATGGAGTTGGTTAATTTTTATTTTAAACAAGGTTTTGATATTTTTGAGAAAGGGATTTGTTGTTGTTTTTATTAATTTTAATTTTGAAAAAGGAACCCAAATTTAAGAAATTTGATTATGTTCAATGGGGTTCATTAATTTTGTTTTGAAAAAGGTCTTGGAAATTTTAGAAGAAAATTTTTTTGTTTAATTTTGATCTTGAAAGAGAACCTTCATTTAATAAATTTGATTATGTTAAATGGGGTTCATTAATTTTATTTTTAAAAGATGTTTGAAAACTTTATAAAATATTTCTGTTTGGTTTACACTGGATTTTGTTGAAATTTTATCAAATATGGGATGAACCTTGCTTCACCAAGCTAGTGGTAAGAGGTTCTTAATTTTGGTTGGTTTATGTTTAATTATTTTCTAGCTATAGTTAACTCATTTTACTTATTGGGGGACCTATTAGGGGTTTTAAGACCTACTTAGAGTAAGGTCTTAAAACTTAAATGATGTTGGCCACCTTCACTTAAGGTTGAAATAAGCAAAGTGCCAATAGAAAGAAAGATAGTCTTGGGCTTATATAAAATATAAGTCCATTATCAATACTTGGAGACAATAATTGTCTACTAAAGATGGAGAGAGGAATGAATCCCTAGCGAAGTCACAAGAAAAATCTGTGGTGTTTATTTTCAAATGTGCTAGGTGGACACCACGCAGATTTTAGGGGGTACTTATTGAAGTGATCGGGTATGATATTAAGGTATAATGTATTATTTACAAAGATAGAAACATCACCCTACAATGGACCTAATCACCTAATAATGACACCTAAGGCATGATGGGTCTTCGTATGTACCATAGATCTTTTCTCTACTTTACATGGAAAAGTAAAGTAGGGTTTATTTCATGTCAGGTTCTTTAGTTCCTTATAGAGGCAAGCCTCCATAAATAATAGTATCCTAGGAAATGGGATTTCCTAAGGAAACTCTCGATTAAAGTAGTCAATTATTGTCTCCAAAGATTTTGAGGTTAAGACTATCCATAAATTGGCTATTTTGGAAAATCAAGTAGGATTGTTCAATTGGAAGACTGATTTTTGAATCCAAAGGAAGATGAATATGAGATTTTTATGATATTAGGAAGCCTGGTGAACACTCTAATATATCCTATGGTGGGGCTTTATATTTTTGAAAGTGAGAGGATTTATTAGATTGAGTTGAAATTTTATTAGATTGCTAGAGCTTATAATCCATCAACACAAGATTGTGGAAATGCATAAGAAATGAGGATTTATACTTGTAGCCTAAGGAAAACAAGTGACCTTAGATCCTAAATCTAGGGAGCTTTAGCACAAGTTAAAGCATGACCTAAATCTAAGCGAGAGGAGACATAAGGGTTTATTCCACAAGAGAAGATAGGTCCGTCACTCTTGGACTTATAACCATCTTGAGTGGCCCCCAACTAACACCTCCTATGATTCAAAACCATGTAGTCTGGTCTTATGAAATTACAAGTTGGTTAGGCTTGCTATTTAATTTGGAAAAAGGCTAGAGTTCTAAACTCACTTCCTAAGACACTAGATCATTTTTGGTATGAGCATATGACTTAGTCTAAAAATATAAAATCTTTTCAAATTTTATATTATTTTGACACATTCATTTGAGCAAAGGTTTTGGGATTTCTTATGTCTAAATTCATAATTAAATTTGATTGTTGGCCAAATCAAAACAAAAAGAGGGTGAAGCTCCATCATAAGGAGTTGCTCTCATAGGTCAAGCGATCCCTAAAGTGCAATAATTGTGGCCCTCATTTGGCAAAAGTGATTCAAAATGATATGTATGATGTGAGGCATATAACATACAACTAAGGGGCTGCTAAATCTTTTAGTTATATTTATATCCTAGGCTTAATGGTGAAGTTATGAATTGTTTAAAATTCAATTATGAGTTATTAGTTGGGGCAGAAAAATTAATTTTATCCTAAGAGCCTAATGCATCCATGCCACACATTCAAATATCAATCATAAAAAACTATGAAAAGGATGTAATCCTAATGCACAATCTAAATATAACATCAATCAAACATGAATAGATTCCATAAAAGAATAAAATACCAGTGCGTCTGGGTACTAACGTACACCTCAAAAAAGAGAAAAGATGGGTAGTCGAGCTCTACCCTTATACAACCCGGATTACAAAAGAATATTAAAATTGAAATTAAACTAGATGCTATGGGGTCTTCATTATTCATTTCTTCTTTCCTCTTCCTTTGATTTGATTTACTTTAAGGCATCATAGGGCACCTCAAGACTAAGGCTTCTAGCCACTGCTCATCCTAATCCCCATAGCATTAATCCTAATCTCTATTGTAAAATTATATTTTTGGAAAGGTAAATCTAACTACACCTACAAAATAGATGTTAGCTAAACATATATACAAGCCCAAATAGTTATATTTTATAATTTGGATTTAGCACTACACAGGTAACCAAGCCCACCTGTCATAAGATGGATTATGCTTAGGGGTATAAGCAAGCTACAAAGAGAACATTTATATTTATTTTCAAGCAATCCCTTAAGCATAATCCCCTGTAGAAAATAATATTATGCTAATAATGACCTAACATCTAGTCTATGAGCCGTACACCCTAACATCCAGTCTAAAATATTATATCACAAAATAAAACATAACATCACACATACACCTTTCTAACCTAGGACTATAAGTGACGACTTAACAATATAATGTGTGTGTTAGGGCTTAGTGTGGCATGTCTTAATTAGGGTTTTATGTTATGATTGTCTAAAGTTTGAAAATATTTAATTTGATATGAAAGTTGGTTTCACTTTAAATTGTTTATATGACATACAAATTTTAGTTTTGTTTCATTTGATTTACACTTAACATCTAAGTGTTGTAAAGAGAAGGAAGAGGCTTAACCTCCTTCCTTTCTACCTTAAGTTATTTCTAAAAGTACATTTTATGATTTAATTACTTTAGTGAATAATTTATTAAATAATTTATCAATCCTAAGTTTCTGTTAATCTTAAAGAATCCTATTCAGCATGAAAGACATCTTAAGATTAAAGTGGTTGAATTACCATCAAATAAAGTATGTCAAACCCTTTCATTTCATCATCCATAACATGCATATGACTTAACAATTAGTATACCTATACATATAATAATTTTGGCACACTTGAATGATCATGGATGTATACATTTGGAAATTGTATTTCACTTGATTGAATTGTTTATGCATGTAAATTAAAGCTCTATCCAAATTCTAATACAAATATATATAATATTGAAATTAAATAAGTAAGTGCCTTTGTTAACCAGGGAAGTGAGATAATCAAATGACCTCCTTGGGGCTACTTAAAGCCTCATATTCTCGGGATGTCCAGACTATATACTTATTATCATTCAAATATATGTAAATTCATATAAGGAACATTTGGAAAGAAAGCATTATCTTTATATGTAATGTATCTTATGTGCTTAAATTATTGTGGATGCATGTGTTTTTAATAGAAAAGAGGATTTCCATTCATTAATCAAATACACATACACATGTATAAAAGGTGTAACCAAGCACGTGCCGAAGTGAGATAATCAAATGACCTCCTTGGGGATATTTAAAACCTTGTATTCCTAAGATGTCCAGACTATATACTTGCTATCTTACATACATGTGAATGTATAAATAATTAT
This sequence comes from Cymbidium sinense, assembly GCA_021442155.1. Classification (NCBI taxonomy): domain Eukaryota; kingdom Viridiplantae; phylum Streptophyta; class Magnoliopsida; order Asparagales; family Orchidaceae; genus Cymbidium; species Cymbidium sinense. The sequence continues at coordinate 73,456,393 of CM038231.1, forward strand.
AAGTGGTAATCATGCAAAAGATTGTATTTTATTTGATTGAATTATTTATACATGTGAGTTAAAGCTCTATATAATTTCTAATACAAATATACATATGAATGAAATTAAATAAGTGTGTGCCTTTGTTAACTAGGGAAGTGATGTAATCAAATGACCTCTTTGGGGCTACTTAGAGCCTCATATTCCCAGGAAGTCTAGACTATATACTTATTATCATTCAAATATATGTAAATCTATATATGAATATAGGAAAGAGAGTTTCACATTCACATGCTTAAGCTATAGACACATGCAAATCCTATACATATTCATAATTATTATCATTCTAAATATTATTATCAATTTATAAACTTTGGAAAATACATTTAAATTTATTAGTGATAATAGCCACACATATAATTAAATTAAGCCAACACATGCAAGCTTACATAAATAAATTTCATTTGATTCATTTAAAATTGAAGGCATGAATGCATGGAATCATGTGACATACAACATTTAAAGTGATTGGAAAGGAATAGTCAAATATAGACATATGATTCATTCAACTACATTAATTACTTAGGACAATCACATCAAACAAAATTATTTAAAAAAAAAACAAAGCTTCTTATTAATTTCAATTTTTGATTTGGATTGAATTTAAGGAAAAGAAATCATTTGTTGTTTTTATCCCATCCCCATGTTGGTGATCATGATTGGTTTAAGGAAAGATAATTAGATGAATTTAATGAATTAATTAAATAGGATAATTAATTATATCATTTAATTACCCTTTCCTATGCTTCTTTAATTTGATTAATCATTTAATCATGAGCCACAAAACATGAGGGAAATAAAATTGCAATGCTCTTAAAAGACCAAATGTAATTAGCTCATGATTAAAGATTAATTAAGTTAAAGAATGTAATTAAGTACTTTTATGATTTTCCCACACTTATGGGTTAATCATAATTTTCTTAAGGGTCTTTATGCTATTAAACACATAAAGAGGAACCTTAGTTTGATTGTTAATTATCTAAAATGATTAGCATTTTAATTTGATTTGATTTCTATTAATTGATTAATTAAGAACTTAATTAGACCCCACATTAATTAATTATCTTTAATGAAATGGATTTGTAAAAGTAATTAGAAAAGAGGTCATAATCACTCTCCCTTGTCACCTCACTAATAATCAATGATTAATAGAGCTAGATTAATTATTTTTTTTGCTATTTAGAATAATTATTCATTAAATTGATTAAATTAGTGATTAAGGTTTGAATTCCCAATTTTCCTAACTACCTGGACAATAATTTTTAATAAAATTATGGGAGGGAAATGTCATCCCATTAAATCAACACACCAAGTTTGGGATTAATTCCCCAAGTAATTAGAGCTTAATTAAGCTAATTAAGAAAATATTCAAAGCTTAATTGAGCCTTAATCATTATTCAAAATAAAATGCAAGTATTTTTAATAAAATCTTCTCTATTTTACCTTTCCAATGAGTATTTAATTTATTTGGATTTTTGGATTTTTTTTATAATTAGTTATGAATTTATAAAATTTTAGCCATCAAAATTAATTTTTAAACCTAATTAACCCCTAATCCCATCAGTGCCATGCCGACCACTGATATGGCAATGCTTTCCATGTGGCACCGCGGTGGCCAATTAAACTTGTCTGACACGATGTTGATGTGGCGGTGATAGATGCGCTTTCTTCCATGTCGTTCGATCTAGGATCAGATGGTGGGGATTAATCTTGCGATTCCTATAGCATTAAATCAAGATTACCTAATGGATTAAATAACGACCGTCCATTCTAATCAGGTGGAATGGATGATGGAAGACAAACACCATCTGCCTTCATCTGCTCGATCTAAGCTCACTGAAACTTATGATACATCAGTATCGATCCCAAAACATCCATGAGGGGATCTAAGAGGATCTAACGGTGGGAATCACACAACATCAACATTTCTTTCACAAAGGCCTAAAATAATTTGGGAAAATGTCAGTTTGCCAAAATTTTCCTCGTCCGAGCTCAGTACTGGTAGTTAACCAACCGAGGTAGCTTTGTCTTGAAGAGATGAAGCCCTATTTAGAAGCTCATGCCTTGTCTCCTTATTAGTGGCTCTGTGGATCAACCGTCACCAAAAAACTCATTAGAGTTAGGCTTAGAGTGATTTATGGTGCTTGAATCAATTGGGAATCGATTCCTTTCACCTCACCGGAGCTTGGTGAATGTGTGGGTGAAGTTAATTTGACATTTATTGAGGTTTGGTGGAGGAGGTTGGAACTAGTGCTATGGTCAGCTTGATTTCATCATTGTTGGTGATTGGGAGGCTTAAGAAGCTCGAGAAACCACTTGGGGAACTCGTCTTGAGGTACTCGAGCTCTCAGGGTGAGTGTTGCATGGAATCAATTCAAATTTAGGGGAGTATACCCCCTCCTCCCTCCAAAGTTATGATTGTGATCTTCTCTACATTTTACAGCATCTGACCAGCACAGGTGGCCGTGGGTGGCAGAGGATCAGTGAGGTGGCTCAGTTTGAGTGGCCAAGGGAGGAGAGGGGGCTTCCAAAGGCTAAGGTGGATGTCCTTGGAGTTCCAAGTGTTCCAATGGAGGAAATGGGGTCAGCTCACCTCTACTTGGCTCATGGTTGACCAAACAGCTTTGGGTTAGGTGAGTTAGTGGTCTTTGTGTCCATTTGGTGCTTAGGGTGGCTGCCAAGGGGAGGAAAGTTGCATTGACTAACCAAATGTGGGTTTTGTCTCATGAGGGAGGATTTACACATTGGGTAATGGGTCAATTCAAGTTTGATTTGGGTTGGGTTGGACCCAGGGTGATTCAAGAATGGGTCAAGCCAAGTTTCAATGGGTTTGAGCTAGGTTTGAGTGAGTTTGGCTCAATTTGACCCATGTAGGTCAAATTGGGCTATGTTTGGTCAAGTTGACCAATCAGTCAAATTGGGTCAAACCAAGGCTTGGGTCAAGTTCAAATGAGTATTTGGAATATTTTAGATCAATTGGTTTGATTTAATTTGGCTTGGATTTTAATTTGACCCATTTGGGTCAAATGGGCTAAGTTGACCAATTTGGCCAAATTGGCCAAATTGGTTTGGGTTATGTATTAGTTTATGTTCAATTGATCATTTGAAGATGATTGTAGGCTTTGGTTTGAATCAACTTGGATTTAGGAATGATTTAGGCTAATTCAACCCTTTAGGTCAATTTGGGCTAAATGGGTCAATTGGGTTCAATTGATCAAATTGGGACCTTTAGGTCAAATTAGGTCAACATGGGTCAATAGGGCCAATTGGACTTTATTTGGCTCAATTGAAGATCAAGTCATGTTCAAAGGTTGATTTGAAGTTGGTTAGGATCATTAGTTTTAATCAATTTGATTTAAGATGTGATTTGGTTCATTTGGCTCATGTAGGCTAAAGGGGTTAATTTGGTCAAATCATCAAATTGACTTGTTGATCCAATTGATTATAATTAATCAATCAAGGATGATCAATAATCATCGCAGGAGGTTTTGGATAGGTGGTTTCAATCCAATTTGGGTTGGATTGGTGGTTAACTCAAATTGGTCCTTTAGGTCACTTTGGGTCAAGTGAACTTAATGGGTCAATTGGCTTGGTTTTGGGTTGAACTGAGTATAATTGTGTTTGATAAGTGATCTAGAATTGATTGATGGCCTTGATTGCAATTGATTTTTGTTTAATTGGATTTTGGCTCTTTTGGACATTTTGGGTTCAAATGGGCTAACTTGGGTTAATTGAATTGATTGTTGGTTTTGGCTTGATTATATAGTTTAGAAGGGTTTGAGATGATGATTTGAATGGTTCAAAATTTTAATTGAGTTTAGTTTGATTAAAAGAATTTGGCTAAGTCCATAAGGTTGAATCATGGGCTTAGGTTTAGATCATTTTGGATTCGATTTTGGTTTGGAATTTGGATTTGAGGTTGGATTCAATTGGTGTTGATTTGATTCAGTTTTACATTGATTTGGAGCGGGTTTGGACTTATGGTTAGGCATGAGTCATAGGCTAGGCCATAAGGTAAGTTTCCTTAGTCCTAGGTCATAGACTAATCTTATGGAAAATCCTCCTAAGTCTTTAAGTTTAGGTTAAGTCTTCACTTAGACACTAGAAGTGTATTATGATTAAGGAGATCCTAGTGTCTAGAAGACTCATAGATCTAAGATGGAAGATTAAATCCTCACTCCAAAAGTGAGGTCAACAGCCTGCAAGTTTCATTTAAGAAAAAGTGATTATTTGGTAGTCATCCATCTAATACCTATCAAAGAAGTCATCCATCTAGGTAAGCCAATCTAAAAATTTATTGGGGACGTGGACTCCATCATAGCTTGGGCAATCGACCTTCACTTATTCATTAGTTCATTTAAATCATTAGGATGTCTCTGGTGGTCATTCTTATAAAGAATTCTTAAAGGATGTCTCCTAATATTGTAATGGTCCTAAGTCTATTTATAAATTCTTCCCTTAATGCATTTGCTTCAACTTGATTTGAAACAAAGGTTGGTGTTTGTGCCATAATGTTTATATTTTGGACTTAGGTGACTAGATTTATGACTAATTCTATGTTAAACTTTTTTTAGTTTGTTATGCTAATTATCTAACCCTTCTATTTAATTATTTAATTTATCTATTTGATCTTGGCTAATATATATATATATATATATATATATATATATATATATATATATATATATATATATATATATATATATATATATATATATATATATATATATATATATATATTGAAACAAAATATATTATAGTAATAAAAGGAAAGTACCATCAGTGACACTTGATCAAAAGAAAAAGAAAAAAAATGAGTATGGTCGTTACATCTTTCTTATGCAAGGTAAGTCAAGAAAACTTACCTTAAGTGTAGGAAAGATAAAATGTATGGGTTGATGGGAGAAAATTGGCCTTCCAGATCGGGAACCCACTCTTTCCAGCTAGTTTTCTAGTTGGTTATCCTCTCTACAGATGTGGCTGACATTAAATTGGAACTGTTGTAATAACAATTTAATCCTTTTAAGAGTATATATGATGAATCAATTATAGTTTTCACCGATTCAAACTAAGTTGCAAAGAGGTAGTGAGTTAGATTTAATCCATATTTTCTTGAATGGAAGAGTGGTTTCAGTTTTTAGAGCTATAAGGCAAGCTATTACTTCAGTATGGAGTGCATTTATTGCAAAGCAAGGTTGAGAGAATAGTAAGATGCATTGACACTTTGATTTCTTAAACCACCACCAAGTCCCACAGATGTGGTATCACTTTTGAAGCTATCATAAGTGTTAATTTTGTTGCAGTCATCTTTTGGTTTAATCCATCAAATAAGAGGTGAATTGAGCTGTCTGGTAGGAATGGGTGTTGTTGTGGGATCCTTGAAAAGATTAGCCACTATTTTTTTGACTATATAGTTTTTTGACTCAGAGATGTATATCTTGAATTCCCACATGCTATTCTTCATGCTTGTTAGAGTTTCTAGCCATCCAAATAAACCATAAAATGATAATAGGAATAATGTAAATAAAATTTTATTTTCCTTTTTGAATGGAGATATGATTCTAGGCGTTTAAGTAGCTTGGTATGGCTTCCTCTGTTGGCTTAGCAATCTGGAACATTGAATGCATTTCAGTCCAAATTTGTTTGCTAATGTGAAAAGTGATAAATAAATAAGTTATGGTCTCTTCTTCACTTTGACATAAATGAAATATAGAAGTGATTCTTAATCCCTTAAGTTTCAGTATATCATTAGTAGGGATCAATTGGTGCCACTCCAGCATAGGAAGGACATTGAAGGTTTGATTGCAACATTTCATAGTGTGGGATTCCATTCAGAGTTTTTGATTGGTTTGTATATTTTTTAAAGATGATCTTGGATGTTGAGAGGTTTCTATTATGGCATTTGAGAATTAGTTTATCCTTTAGCTCTCCATGGGGGGATGTTAATTACTTCTTTCAGTATATCCTTAAGAAGTATATATATAACTCATGCAAAAAGAAATATGTAAGATAAAACATATTTTAGTTTTATCTTTTATAAATATTGAATGCAATGTGTGCTAAACTTTTAATAAATTGGATTTTTATTGTTGAAATTAAATTATATTATTGTGCCTTCATTGTGTCCAAACACAATTTGAAGTAAACTAATATATAATAACTTAAAAATAATTTAAATAAAACTTTCAAGTCAACTAATGGTAGCATTTTCTATGTTAATTTGAATCAAGGTGAGGGTTAAACATATTTTCCCTCAATGATTTGGACCTTGTCAAGATAATATGGCTAGCGTAGGTTTAGGGACATTGGTTAGGTTAGTGAAAAGGTAGAGCCAACTAATTAGCACTTGTTTCATTGATCATTGAATTGACTAAGACATGCAATTTGCCACAAATTTTTCAATAAAATATAAAATACCCTAAAAATTTAACAAGTATAAAATATCAAAGATGAAACCCTTAGTATATTAAGTCCATCATTTACAAACACCATGACAAAGTCTTCTACTCCCTTCGGTGATCACCATCCAATGTTCTTCACCAAACTTGAGTTATGATACCAAATTTCAAGTTGTTGATGATTAGGTTACTTGAGATGACCTAATTGGTTGATTTGGGATTTCATAATATGCTTGGAAAGTGACGATGGATGTGGATAGGTTATTCTTGATGTAGTGTTCAAGATATATGCTCAATTATGACTGTCCCAAGATATATCATAACCTAGAACCTGATGCACAAAGTTCTCAAAGTTAGCACTTCAAATAACTAGGAAAATTATGAAATTTATAGAGAATGATGTCTAAATTCATTCTAGAATGTTTTATAGGCTTTCATGAAGCCTATGTAATTATTTTATTTATTCTCCAAAAGTTGGTCATGTGAAGCCCTTTTGACCAACAAGCTAATAGGTAGATTGAGATTGTTGAAATCTACATTTAAAATGTAGAAAAACTTAAATAAACACCTGCAAATGATATTATAGTGTGTCAAATTTGATTTTCAAGTTTTTAAAGAATTTCATAGAAGTTTAAGGCCACCTAATTCTACTTTAAATAAGACTTTGTCTAGTTTAACCTTTGTTTGCCCAAACACACCCAACCAAGAATTTGATACTCTTATGTGGGGAATTTGAGTGTAAATTAATTTATTATAATTTAAGAAATATTGAATGAAATTTCACAAAAGAATATGCACCACATAAATATATCACTCACCCAAATGATATTTGCTTGAAAGATCACCAAATCTCATTCTCAAGTTGGCCTGCCACAAAATCCCAAATAATTATATGCAACTAGATCTACTTAGCTTTGGACTTATAATCTTATCTTGGTTAGACAACCACATATTAGTGTAGTAAGGCGTCTTATGTAAAATTAAAATAATGTCATTAAACTAAAGCTCTATCCTAAGGAATATAATATATAATACAAGTTGTTTACCTTTAAGAGAGGAAGATGCCTAATCACAATTCCTGACCTAGCCATCTTATGAAGGTATATCAATGTTAAAGGGTTTTTAATGCTACGAAGCTTCACCGTATATTTTGTTTAAGGTATATAAGAGAGGAAAAGTAAATTAAAATATTTTGCTAGAAAGAACATTAATTTTAAAACTAAAATAATTATCAGTTTATTTTGAAGTGTTTATTATTTTATTAATGTTAATAAAATTATTTAATTTATGAGCTTTATGAGCCTAATTTAAAACTGTTCATAATCTAGGCAATCACATTAAAATAAGAAATTGAAAATAATAGGTCAGAGGAGTTAATATAAATAATTGCTATTTTACAATTGTTGTAACATAATTGGTAATATGCTAATTTAGTTATACAATATGATTATACATATCTCAAAAATAAAAATAAAGAGGAGTAGGTAAATTCTACTTAGATAAACTTGGATTGGTTAAATAAAATAATATAAGTGTTTATTTTTATTTTATCCTCGTCCTTTCACCTAGTTCACACTATACATTTATTTTTCAAGAATTGCATAGTTAGGAACATCTGCTTGTGTTGAATCATAAAGCACATTTATACTTTATTATATGAATAAAATTTATAGAAAATATGATAAATAAAATCTCCTTGTATTAAATAGGTCTATCATAACTCACCAAAAAATATAAGGAAAATAATATCATATATAATTGTTGACTCTAAGAGCCTCATTGCTTATGCAATTGATTTTAATGATAACAAATATATGGTTAGATAAAATTAATGTTTTATTTTTAGTGCTTTATGAAGCACACTAGACTTAGAATGCTCAGTCAAATTTCAAAAGTTAAGATTAGCCTAGATTATGATAGTTTAGGAATCATCCTATGTTTTGCAATAATATGACAAATAAGTGCTCAACGACATAAAATAATTGATGAAATATTCTTATCTCATTTATCTTGAATTTTGCATATTTTTGAATTCAAATTGATTTAAAATTAATACAATTTTCATTTTTATATTTTCTAATTTTACAATACTCTTGAATTCCAATTGATTTTCAAATTGATCTAAATTATGTTTATGACTCAAATTGCTTCTTAATTAATCTCTCATAATTTAAAATTAATTGAATAATTTATTAGATGTTCATTCAATTTTGGAAATGCCTTGGCAAAAATATCCATGAAATTTCTCTTGATTTATTTTAATTGGATTTATCTCTTTTGGCTTGCCTTATTAATTAATTTCTCATATATGTTGCCATAAATCATGATTGAACTCCCTTTGGAAACTTCTTGGTTCTCACATGCATAATTGATTTTTTTTATATATATTATGTTCAAATTAGTTGAATCACGTCCTTAGTTAATCCTTTAGAGAGAGTTTATTTATGATTGCATCCAAATTAATTCTCTCCACTACTTGCTTGGTTGGCCACATTAATTAGAATTGAATTTGGATTCAAATTATTTCAATTTTCTTAATTATTCAAAATCAAATTCTTACTTAATCCTTTTTCCAATATCATTTCTTTGCCTTGGTTGTGCCCCTCTTGATTGGTCTCCATCTTATTTGGCCTAAAGTGATTACGTTAGGTTACTTAATCTCTTAATTCCCTCTTGGGTTACCTATTTGAATTTAATTTATTGGATTCAAACTCTAAAGAATGTGTTGAATTATTTCAAAATCAAATCATTACCTTAATAGCCTTCCCTCTTAATTTCCTTCCCTTTTATTTTATTTTTTTTTGGCCGAACTTTACATGGGTTTATTTTCATTCCATGTGTTGGATCACTCATGCTAAGTCTCATTCACTCAAATGCTTGATTGGCCACCATTTCATTTCATTTGAATTTATTTAAAATTAAAATCAAGTGATTTGAATTTTAAATTTTGCATTCTTTCATCATTAATTTATCTTCTTCTCTCTTCTTTTTTGTCTTAGCTTTGCCAAACCCTTATGGATTCAAAGTATATTTAAAAAGGTGTTCTCCTAGCTTAACTTCTTGATTCTCTGCACCTTGGCTGACCGCTTGCTAGTTGATTTCTTGGAGTGTCTCTTAGATTCAAAGTGCTAAAATTCTCTTCTCTTGATTGGTCCCACCTTGGTTGGGACCTTGTTTGAAGATTTCTTAAATTTTAAGTGCTTGAGATCATCTCCTATCTTCTCTTCATTAACAACATCCAAGTGGAGATCTTCTTTAATATTTTTCAAGTTTCTTTCAATCCTTGGAAATTTCACATCAAGTCATTGCATTCATTGTTTACACTTACAAAAACGAGAGTAAGTGTATTAACTTCACTTTATTCTTTTCAATCTTGATTTTTTTGGCTTGATTTCGATGATAAGATTTATGTGCTTAATAATTAAAGTTCTTTTTTAATCACCTTTTATTGTCTTTCAAGTGATTTAAGAGGTTTTCTATTGGATTGATTGATTTGAAATCATAAGGATTTTACAAATATTTGTTTCATAATTTTCATATCCAAGATCTTTGTCATCTAGTTTGTTCAAGTGCTTTAAATTTTGTTTTTATTCTAGTATTTTAAATAAAAAATATTTTATGTCCATATCATTACATACTTTTAATTCATAAAATATATGCTTTTCATTTTTATGAAAATAAGTCTTTTATTATGAATTGAAAAATGAAAGTATAGTTAGAGGTTAAGATAAAAGAGAAAAATAAAGAGCATTACAAAGCTTCTAATCTAAGGAAGCTTTAGTAAGTCACTCTTGAGTGTAAGGAGGATTTGAGGTAAAGGTTGATGAGAGAAGATTGGTCTATCCAAAAGAGATCCCATCTTTGCCAAAATGTTCATAGGTTTGTCTCCCTCTTGATAGATGTGGATGAATCAAACTAAAAATTGTTTAGACATTAGCATGATGTTCTTAATGATGTAAGTAATGTACCAGGGATAGAGGTCATCAGTGAAAATGTTGTTGCAAAGTGTTGAAGAATCTATTTCAATCCAGATTTTTTTGAAATGGAGGGAGGTTGCTAACTTTAGAGCTATATGGTAGGCTAAAGCATCAGCATGAAGAGCATTCATTGTATAGTAAGGAATGGAGAATTGGAAGATGCATTGGCCAATGTGTGTTCTAAAGACAACTTCGATACCTGTTAGTTTATCTATTGTCTTGAAACTATCATCGATGTTTATCTTAATATATTTGGCTTTTGGTTTATTTTAATGTAGAAGTGGTTGAAACAGTCTTGGCTTCTCCTTAGTTTTAGATGAATTCTGAATAGATTTGCAACTCCAAGTTTAGCAATATAGTTTTTTATGTGTGACATTATATCCATCACACCTTCTCGTTGTGTTCCATGCATGTTTGAGTTCTTTTCCATCCAAATGAACCATACAATAATGAGTAGAATAATGTAAATATGGTGCTTTTTGCTGTAATGATTTGAACTATTCCAGACCTTGAAGTAACTTTGTATAGAGTCATCCATTGATTTGTTAATGAGAGTACATTTCATCCCACATTTTTCGCTGATTGGGCAGGTAATGAATAGATTGATTATTTTTTCCTCATCCCTTCTACACAAGTGGCATATAAAAGTGATCTTAAGGCCTTTGAGTTCCAGTATATCATTTGTGGGGATTATGTTGTTACATAACCTCTAGCATAGGAAAGACATAGATGGTTTGATAGCTACATTCCAAAAAATTAGGCAGCCTTTCAAGAGTTCTAGTAGGATTATACGTAGCCTGGAAAAGGATCTTTGACATGGAGAGAGTAACATTTTGACATTTCAACATCAATTTGTCTTTTGTATGTGAGAAAAGAGGAGTGCTAGATGCCTCTTTCAGAACATCTTCAAGAAGATATTCATTGAGCTTTGGGATGTTCCAATTATCATCAATCCAGAATTCAAAAACTTTTACCTGATTAGAGATGGTTTTTGTTATATAATTGGATAGTAAACCTTAAATCAATGATCTTTTGAGAAGCTAAGAGCACCATTCCCCAGATGCCAGAAAATCAAATTTTCAACTGCTTCTCTATGGTGCAACAAGCTCTTCCAGAGTTGGGAGTCAGCTTTTTGTTGTTGAATCGCAGTTGGATTAGTCTTCTAATAATATTTACTACATAGGAATTGGGTCCATAAGGAATCATTTTGCCTCAATTTGATCCATAGTTTCATTTAGTTGATGTGAATAGAGTATGCTAATGATAGAATCCCAATCCTCCTTCCCTTTTCAATTTGCACATCTTTTTCCAACTCACATAATGTATAAAAATATTTTTTCTACTCCATAAGAATCTATTAAAGATTCTTTCAATCTTGATTTGTGTTTGATTTAGCATTAACATGGTTTGTAAGGAATAAAGAGGGATTGAGTTGAGAATACTTTGTAATAAAGTAATCCTCCCTCCAGTTGATAAGAAAGTGTTCTTTCATGAATTAATTATATCTTGAATAGAGTTTATAACACCATCAAGGTATTGAGCTTTTTGCCATATTTTATGTATATTTACTCTAAGGTATTTGAGTGGGTGGTGGGAATGGGTGAAACCTGTGTAGTCTTTGATCCATTTCCAGTATGTTTATAATATTTTTCTAATATAAATAAATACTTTGATTTATTGAAGGTCATCCTAGAGACTATTTCAAATACATTAAGAATAAGCTTGGTTATTTGGATTGATCTTTTGGATCCATTGTAAAATAGTAATAAGTCATTAGCAAATGCCAAATGGGATATATTGATTTCCCCTTTGGTTGTATAGTTGATTACTCTATTGGAGTTGTGAATTTCATCTAGCATTCTGAATAGGTAATCAACTATTAGTATAAAAGGAATGGAGATAATGGATCACCTTACTTTATGCCTCTTGATGCTTTGAAGAAACCATGTGCCTCACCATTATTGATGATAGAATAGTAGTTGTTTGAGAGTAGTTTATTAACTAAGGTAGCAGAATTCCCCTTGAAGCCTCCAACATTTAGAATTACCATGATGAAGTGGTATCAAAGGTCTTCTTTATATCCAATTTTATAATATGGTTTCCTTCCCTACAATTTTTATCAAGGTCTAGGATAAGATCTTGTGCTAATAAAATATTCTCAGCTATGTTCCTCCCTTGGATGAAAGCTATTTGAATTTTGGAAATGAGTTTTAGAAGGTATGGTTGGAGATGAGTGGATACAATTTTGCTAATGGTTTTGCTTATGACTGATGATAGATTGATGGGTCCAAAATCATCCTAATTGTGCTTGTTATTAGACTTTTGGGATGAGAGTGACGGTTGTGGAGCTAAAAAATTTATGCATGTCAGTACCCGTAGAAAAGGCCTAAATAGCAAAGATAATGTCTTGTTTATTCTAGTTCCATGAGAGTTGCTAGAAGTGTGATGTGTAACCATCAGGGCTTGTAGCTTTCAACCCACAGAGAAAGTCAAAGCTATTTCAAATTTCATCCTCCATTGGAGTTTATGCTAAGTCCAACTAGGTTACCCCAACAATGTTAGTATTGAATAAACCATCACAAAATAAGTTCAGATTTATCTCTTATTATAGGATAAGTTGAAGTAGCTGACACCTTCTTCAATTATGTATTTCTTTGCTTGCAACCAATGATGACTTTATTTGATTTGATTTTTTTGTTGGCTTTATATTTTCTCTTCTTTTTGATGCAAGCATTATAATATTTTGTATTCTTGCCGCCTTCTCTAAGATTAATTACAACAACTTTTTGTGCTAAGAAATCTTCTTCCATAGTAATGAGGTTGTTGATAATTAATTTAGCTTCCATTGAGGTCTTCTTCAGCTTTCATTGAGGTGTCATCGATACAAAGATTTTCAAGGAGAGATACTTTTTGTTCTCATGCCTTAATTTTTTGTGTATGTCACCAAAGACTTTCCAATTCCATTCCTCAAGATTTTTGGTTAAGTTCTTGTGTAAACTCGATAATGTGGGTCAGCAAAATTTGATGTCCATGCACTTTGAAGGCAATTGATGAAGAGGTCAAGGTTTGTCCACCTACTATAGAATCTAAAGATAGGTTTGGATGGTTTGTAAAGGTAATCAATAGTTAATAGTGAGGGAGCATGATCTGAACAAGTTCTATTCAGGTGTCTTATTACAAAATGCTGAAAATGCTCTAACCATTATGCATTGAATAAAATTCTATAAAGCCGTTCAAAGACTCACCCTCTATTCCATGTGTAAGGTGATCCACTAAAACCAGGATCAATTAAGTGTGCATCTTCAATATAGCTGGCAAATTCACCCATAATAGTTTCATTTGGTTTTCTTCCCCTTTATTTTTCTTATTTGAGTTTGTCATCATATTGAAATTACCCCCACTAGGCAACTATGTTGGCAGTTTTAGCTAATGACAATGATTTTGGTCCAAAGATCCCTTCTTGAGTCCCTAAAGCAAGCTGTATATGCAATGGTGGCTTGTGTAGAATAGTTACTAGGAGTCATCAATCAAGAGGTCAATGTGAAATGGGATTTTCTAAATAGTAAAATTATATTTGTACAATTTTGAATAAAGTTGAAGCTTTGAAATTTTCTTCTAAGCTTTTCAATGTTGTGAGGTTGAATGAGTTGCTCTAGGATGGCAAAAATGTAGAGATTATAAGTTTTAATATGACACTTAAGTCTATTAGAGGCTGTCTTATTAACAATGCCTCTAATGTTCCAAAAAAATAGTACTTGAGAATGAGGCTAGCAATCATATGGTATGGAGGTATTTCCTATGAATGATGCGACATTTAGATTTATTTTTCTTAATTCTGTTATTCCTTTATGCTTACTTCTTTTTAATTTCTGTATCAGTCATTCCTCCTCTATTTCTTGAATTGTGTGGTTTAAATCCTCAAGATTGGACATGTGTTAGGTAAATGTTGGTGAGAGCATATCATTAGGTTGTGTTTCTTTTGGATGACCTCTTAGAGGCTCTAAATTGTTTCCTTCTTGATTGGTTGGTTGCTACGATACCAAAGGTGTATGGGTTAATATTTTATTTTAGTGTTGTTTGATCTGATTAGTTGGAATGGTTAATTGGTCCTCTATTATCAGATCAATATTGTATCCTTGGATTGTATATTTTGGTCTATTAGTTGCTTCCATTGTCATAGGTTGTTTAGTGATAAGGACTTGTTCAGATTGGTTTGTAGTAACTTCCAATTGGTTCCTAACATGTAAGTTTGTAAGCTTTGTAAGCTCATCATTTTTTTATTCCTTAGTACCATTCGATTTAAAGCCTTGTCATTAATTTTGGATGAGCAATATGACAATCCTTAAGCAGATGTTCAAACATTTTTCATTTGGTGCAGTAATATGGCTTATGTTCAATCACCACTTACTGCCAACAACCATTTTTTGGAGTTCATATCTTGACATCATTAGCATGAGTTGTTGTTATATCTATTTCCATAAGAACATGAGCTATAGATGGTCTTGTGAGGTTGAAAGTGGGTAGGTCAAGCTTTAGAGGTTTGCAAAGTTTACAATGAGAGAGTAGAGGATTTTCTTGTTAAACAAATGGAGTTTCAGACTTGAAAACTTTATCCATATTGGGACTATAAGAGGTTCAGTGCTGTAATCAAAAGTTTGAGTCCATTTTAGTATCTTCATTGGTACATTGTCAATGCAGTAGAGTTTTTTTTTAGAAGAGCTGAGAATAATCTTCCTCTTTGTTGAGGTTTATGGCAATGTGCTTTCCATCTAGGAGTCAGACATTCCAATCCCCAATGGGCTTGAGTTCATCAAAGTGCTTCTATATGTTGTCCATGTTTGGATATTTGTAGGTGAACTTGCAAACCAATGTAAACATAAAGTATTTTGCCAGCTGAGCATATTTAGAATTAGAGAGAAATATAGCTGGCTTGCCATTCTTACGACTAGCTTTTTTTAATGAAACTAGAGTCATTGCCTTCACAAAATTTGTCATAGTAAGATTGTAGGAAGATAAGTTTGATGGAGCAATCAATATTGTCATTTGAATGAAGGTTGTTTAAGAGAGCACCAGCATATGATGAGCCTTCCATGGAGAGGAGAGAAATGGAACAATAAGTAATGAAATAGTGCCATAGAGGAGAAAGAGGCATACTTGGGAAGGGGAAGATGACACCACTTGTTTATCTTCATGCATCGATTCATAAAATATATACTACATGCTTAAGCTTTCTTCTTATTTATCTTAATTGGCTTGAGTGCAACATTTTTTTAAAAGTTTGGGAGTTAGATATTCAAATTTTATTTTTTGTTTCTTAGTCTCTTGAAGTCATTTTGGGGTTGTACTTGCCCGGTGTAGGAAAGTATATAGTTTAGAATTTTACTTGATAGGTGTAGGAAACTAGGTGAGATTAATTGTAATCTCATTTTTGTTTAATGAACTCCTAGTTAGGGTGCCTAGGCATGGACACATACTAATTTTGTGTTTGGCCAAACCATGTAAAAATCTCTATACCTACTGTTTTTGCTTTTCTACATTTTATTTTTTCTTGCTTAGTTGTTTGGTTGCTTGGTTGTTTTGCTATTTTATTAAAAAAATATTTTTCTATCTTTTGCAACTAAGTTTTCGATAAAGTTTAAAATCACCCAATTAACACTTCTGTCTCCCCCCCCTTGCCCCAATCTTAGGTGCCATAGCCTCTTAAGAAGAACTTCACAGATAATATTATAAATTTTATATACATGTGAAAGTTAAAGGTACATAACAATGGCTATATGTACACCATCGAAAGGCGTGTCTCCTTTTTAATACAACATGAGGAGGGAACCCAATTACTTCTTTCCATAGCATCGTCGCACCATTCCAAAGCTGTTGGAGTCAACCTTGCTGCCGGAGATCACTGGAATCGAGGTATGCCATTAAACCCACCCCTCAAGCTTTCAATTTTACTCATTTCTAAAGTGAATTTGATCTCAAGGGAGATCAAACCATATAAATCTTTTCATTTTAGTTCACTAATCATTTTGGAAGTGAAATAGAGCGATTTCAATTGTTGGATTGCTTGAAATCACCTCGATCTGATGGAAGGCTCTTGGCTCTCATCATCATTGAAAGAGGTGGAATCTCCATTGTCCATTCCTTTTATTAAAAATGGACCGCCTAGATTTAGCTAGATCATATAATTTAATCCCTTAAGGAAATTGCGGGAGAAATCTTGATTGTTTGATCAAAGATCGGACGATCACGACTAATCCCATATGTGCCACCATTTTAATGTGGGATCCACGTGTATCTTGCATAGACAAATAACGCGACATCATTTGTAAAGTGGCATCACGTTAGATCCACATGGATTTGGTGTGGTTAAAGGCAAAAATCAGTATTTTTGAATTAAATAATTATAGAAAAATGAGTAAAACTTCAAACAAATCATAATAAATTAAATATTAAGCCAAAAATTCCAAATAAAAGCTTTATGGACACCGCTCAGTGAGATGAATCTATTAAAATCCAAGCCCTAAATGTTGTGGGGGTATTTTTGCATTAATTTGATATTGAATGAAAATAATTATACTTAAATTAATCCTAAACCAATGATCAAAATGATTTGAAACTTTGGAGAATTGAAATTAGTGTTAAGATACACATTAAAGGAATTTTTCATATTTTTTTGAATAATAAATTTAAATATATGAAATTTTCAATTCTAAAATCTAATTTTAATAAAAGTAAATTAAATATAAATCAAATAAATTATAAGAAAATGAAAATAATTTAAAACATCATAACACACCTTAATGAACTTAAATACATCATTGAAACCCACTGAAACCTAATTAATCATAAAATGATCTAATTTAGCATTTAATTGAATTAATTAATTCAATTAATTAACCCGAACTTAAATAAGTCATAGCAACTCAACCAAAATTCCAAAAATTCTAAATAAACCCTCAATGGTTGCATCTCCTAGAAGGGAATCTAGAAAAAATAATCCCTGAAATATTCTCATTAAATTTGACTTAATTTAGGTTTTAATGAAATAATTAAAATTTTAATTAATCTCAAATTGCACATCTGATTAGGGTTAAATATTAGGGAATTAAAATTTTAAAGGAACCCCACTTGCCATAAAATTTCAAAGCCAATTGACGTATGGATTAGGAATTATTGAATTTGTAAGTCTCTAGGGCAATTTAAAGGAATTAATAAATCAAAAAAATAAAAAAAATATAAATCCATAATATAAATTTAAAATATCATAATTAACATCAGAACACTTAAAGAAAAATGTCCAAGCAATCTATAAGTAAAATAATTTAATTCAACATAAGTTAAGAATTAAGAATAATTAAAAATATGAAATTAAATTACACTCCAAAATTAATAATCAATTAAGCCATGATAAGCCCACTAATAAATTGAAATATAAAATTCATTAGCCTCTTGTAATCTATTAATATACGAATGCAGTAAGGCCATTTAGATTAAGTAATAAAGTGGCTATAAATTTAAATGTGAACAAATTTAATAAGATTAAGTTTAATTGAAATTAAAATGACATAAGAGTTAAAGTAACCTAGGGTCACACATAAGAAAATAACCCCTTCCTTAAATTTCTTAGATCATGGTTAATAAGGGTAATAACATTATACCAAATGATGAAAAGAATTTTTTTAAAACATAATTATCATTCCCTTTAAGTTAATTGGAATGAATTGAACTATTCCATAATATATGAAATCATAATTTGGAATCAATTATCTTAATCCAAGTTCATTAATAAGCCTTAGAAAAAATAATGAAATAAATAAATTGAAATAAGAAAGATCAAACAAAAATAAAATGTGATAATCAATTCAAGATGATACAAATTATACAAATGAGTTATAAAATTGAAATATAGTAAATTGAATAATATTAAACTTAAGATATAACGTAAGTTTACTTAAGTTAATAAATATCAACAAAATGAACAAATGAAATTAACTTGGAAAATAAACATGATAAATACATCCAAATGTAATTAGTAAGCCAAATCATCCTAAAATTAAATGTACAAAAATAAAGAAATAAAATGAATATAACTTAATGAAACATAAAGATGAAAGATAAAACATAAGGTTAAATAAAATCAAACATAAAGGTTAAACCTCAACTAAAACATGATAATACTAAGTAACAAAATGGAAAAGAGTGAAACACATTAACTTAAAAATGTTTGGTTGACATAATGAACACACATTAAATAAAAATAAATATAAAATATAAACATTAACAAAAGGAATGAAAAATAAATCAAATAAAAAAGAAATTAAAAAAAGAATCAAATTTCAAAAGAATTAAAATTACAAACTTAACTCAAATCAATCATCTAAATGAATCTAAAAGGAATTAATTAAGATACTTAAGATCTCAGTTAGACCTTTAGAATGAATCTTCATCTTAGGATGAAGGTTTTATTCTATTAGGATTTAGGATGTTGAGTAGAATGGATTTCACTCAAAATGGAATCTATTTTATTCTTCATTCTTGAGAGCTTAAACTTCACTTTAACATAAAAATGAATTTAAAAATGAAAACAAAATCATTAAATCATTTAAATTTAAAACACCCATGATATATTAAACCAATTTTAAAACTAAATGAAGTAAAAATAATTACAACAAAAAATTTCATAATCAGCATCATATGGTATATAGACTAGACATCCGAGATCACAGGGCTACTAGTTTGAAAGATGTCTTGATACATCGAATCTCTAGTATAACAATGACACATACCTATAAAGCTAAGTTATGAAAATTTAAAAGTCTAAAAAAATTAAATTAAATTAAAAATTGAAAATCTAAATTGAAATTTGAAATCAAAGATGTCTAACAATGTCTTACCACACAAACCCCCATTCCTCACAAACTTGATCATTAGGTCACCAAGTCTAGACTTAGATTAAGTTGTTTTGTGATATTATGTGATGTGATGTAATATGTTTTTCTTATTTTGTGGTGTACTATTTTTGATTGGATGGCTAGAATTAATTGACGTTAGTTTGGATGATGGGACATTATTTTTAGAACTAATACTACCATTTGTAGGGGGCTATGCTAAAAGGGATCATCATCATAAATTAATATATAATTGATATATACTTGTAGGTGTTTAAGTCCCTAAGCATAGCCTAATAGGATAGGTGGGCTTGACAAGCAGCTAATTCTAAGCCCATATGTTTGTAAAATTGCTTGTATTTTCTTGACATCTATTTTCCAAGATTTAGGATTTATTTTTGAATTTAAAATATAAAATTGAGCTTAGAATTATGTTAGGAACTCTGGGGTCTAGGATTAGTAGGAGCTGGCCCTACCAACAAATAGGTGCAAAGGTCCCCTATGAAGCTTAATGGAGGTGGCTAAAGAAGGAGAAATTCCTAGAGAGAAGACCCATATATCTAAACTTTAATGGTAGGCTAAGCTATCCATTTTCTCTTTATTTTGGGGTGTACAATGGTACCTAGCCTCATTGGCCTATTCATTAATTTAAATTGGTTTGATTTACATTGGGTGTGCAATAGAATGAACCTACTTTTTTTAGGTTTCTTTCTATGATGTGCTTTATGTGATGGATGCCTAAATTATTAGGCTCTTAGAAAAACTAAATTTTTACCTCACTTAAACTTAAACAACTTAAACAAAAATAAAGAAACTCAAAACTTCAGATTAACTAAAGCCATAGGAAACACGTAGAATCAACTATAAATAATTATCTTTCGTGAATCAAGCTAGCATATTGTTCTAAATTCTTGAATTGTGCACCACACCCATTACACATAAAGGGCATCCGAGCTATGAGGATGACTACCTTCTTGGGGAAGTATGCCTTCTCTTATTGATTTGGCCCATGATCACTTATAATTGCATGTCATTTAGGCATAAAATGCATACCCCAAAGCCTTAAATGAATCATGAGGTAAAACATCTAAAAGTTAAAAAATTTGTATTAGTTAGGTGCATTTCATACCCTACATGATCTTAGGTATCAAGGAGTAAGTCTAGGTTCTTAGATTCTTTCCTAAAATGCAATATCTCAACCATCTTTCATACATGAGACTTGACATCATGAATTTAAAATGCGCTTCAGTGGTGTTTGCTGGCAGCCATTCTAGGTAGGTTATAAGTCTAGAAGAGTCAAAGATAGGTTTCCTTTCTCAAGTGAGAGAAAAAGCTAATAATTCCCAAAAGTGAAATTAGATCGAGCATCTAATTTGTGTTAAAAGCACTTATAAACTTAGGTTCTAAAGCATCATACTAGAATAAGTCTTCAACCTTAAGCATTTCTATAATCTTATGCTACTAGAATCTAAGTCATACATTTCTAATAAAATATCAACTCAAAATTCTATTTAAAGTCAAAAATTTAAAGCCTAATGATAGGATAGTTGAAATGTATATTGAGAACCTAGTATCAGTAAGCATTTCATACTTTATCCTGATTGACTTCCAAAAATAAGTCTTTCCACTTTAGATCATTCCCAATTGAAATTCCAAAATATCATTTCCTTTAGAAACTAACTTAAAATTCCACAAAAATAATAGCTTATTTCTTTAATCGAGAGTATTCTTAGGAAGAGATTCTTCATTCTTAAGATGTAATTAACTTTATGGGATTGCCTTTATAAGGAACCATGAACCCAGTTTAAAATAAACCCTGCTCTACTTCCCATGTAGTTCAGGGGAAAACTCTTCAGTACATTAAAGACCCATTAGCTTTAAGTCTTTATTAAATGATTGAATATATTATAACTTGTTTATCTTCTGATATAATATGTTTACTCCTCAATGACACATTTGATCATCTAAATAAGAAATTCTTAAAATCAATGTGGTGTCATAAATTTTTCTCACATAGATATTTTCTGGCAACTCTACTCGGGAATGGTTTCTCTCCCCATAAAATAAGTTATTATTTCTATATACCAATAATGTACTTGTGTTTTCATGGGTATTTCTTTTCTTCTCGGCACCGGGTCTGGGCGCCCAAGTGCTTGGTCTAGTTTATGAAGGGGCCTAGGTTGTTAAGAATTTTCATTCAACAATCCTTTCTCTTTAAAAAATTTCTCTCTCTCCCATCTTTCTTTGATTCCTAAGTTTAAATTTTTAATCATTCCTCTTAGAAGAATGGTGGGCAAGAAGAGGGAATCCAATGATGCCAATTGCTTCGTTAGTGCTAATGTTGAAGAGCGATATCAACATGCTCTCCTTCATAAGCACTTGATTCTAAAAAAGGGTTTCTGAAATCCCGACGGCAACATGGAGGGAATAATCATAGAGTGAAAGTGGATCAAGTTTGCTTATGATAATAGCTCATGCACCATCCTGGTGGCTAGTGAATTCTTTACAAATGCCTGGGATAGCCATGACAATAAAGCATACATTCATGGGTTGCTATTAAGTTATGATAGTAGTGTTACAAATGCATATTACGATCTTCCAAATTGAGTATGATCAATATCTCTCCTACTACAAGGACCTTCTCAATTTTGATGAGATCATTCATTTTCTTTCTGGCAAAAATGAAGGCATGCAATGAAAATAATGGGAGGAAAGGATTATCAACTTTCCTATCTCTAGTAAGCTAGCCACTTCTAAGGCTTGGCACTATTTCATTTTTATTAGGATTATGCCCTCTGGTAACATCATTGAGGTTACCAAGGATAAGGCCATTTTAAATTTTGACATTCATAAGGGGTTTTTGATCGATATAGGGAAGGTCATTTTTAATTATATTTGTAATATACTAAAGGGGAGCACTACTATTGAGTATAGCCACCCTTCTCTTATTTATGATTTGTGTGTCACAACAAGTGTAATAGGGGGTCTTGATGAGGAGGTACTCCTTCAAAAGGCCCCACAAATGAAGAGGGTGATTGGGGGATTCAAGAATAGATTAGATTTGAAGTGGGAGAGAGTTCATGTCTTCCCTGATCTAGACCCTAAACTCCTAAGTCTTTGGTCGAGCAAGATCAAGAGATTGGCAGCTAGGTCATGGACTTGTGAAAGAGGGTGAACAGGAGTAGTCATAAGCAAGAGATGCTAGAACAAAAATTTGACCATCATATGGGTCAACAACAGATGCAGTTCTCTTACATGGCTCTGTTCAACACTTCACTGGTCAACATATTTCAGAATCCAAGTCTCCTACCCTACGGTGCCTCAGTATCAACCCTGTGTGATTACCCCGCTGGTATTAGGCATGGAGGAGGAGGAAGAAGAGGAAGAGGAGGGTGACGACAAATACGATTGCTAGTTCCCCCCACTCCCTGCCCTTCCATTTGTATGTTTGCCCTTCTTCTTCTTTTTTGTGGTTGTAATATTCAAGTTTAGCAATGATTTTTTATATAATTATATGTTGTACTTGTGTATTATTGCCACTATTGATGCTCCAAGATAAAAGGATAAAATATAAATCTTTTAACACTTATATTAAAAGAAGACATATCAAGGAAAAAGCGTGGTCGCAATGCTGATATGTCAGTGCCTCAGCATTGGAGATAGAATGATGAACCTAAGAGGCGGGCTCCACGACGTTGTCCCTACAGTGCCATGGCATTGTGGGATTTTATTTCTTTTTTTATAAAAAAATATTCTAAGTTATATTCCAAGTGACGCGAAGGTATAGCACCATGGCACTGATGCTATGGTGTTATGGCGCTATGATATCATTTTACTTATTTTAGGGTGACATGGCACCGCGACGCTAATGCTATGGTGTCGTGGTGCTAAAAGATTTTGTTAAAGTGCTAACTCTTTGGGCATTGTAAGATGAATACCCAAGAACACGGCATCGAGATGGTGGTGTCAGAGGCCAAAATTTGAATTTAAAGTGTGAATCATTCAAATTTTTTGTAGAAATTTTGACATCATTTCACCTTAGTAGTACTAGATTTTGAGCATAGTGCAAAGCACTCTTCTCCCTTATTATAGATCTAAAATCAATAGAGGGGAGGGCTTTTTCTGTCAACACTATAGTGAAATTCAATGGCAGAGGTCTTCAAATCTCCAGGTTTTTCACACTGGATTAAAGATCAATAATGGAATTTTCATTAAACATATTTTTCAAGTAAATATTACCAATTTAGAGAGAGTGGAGTTAAGAGTGATCACCAATTTAGAGAGAGTGGAGTTAAATGAAAAAAAAGATCCCTAGAGTGAATTGCTCACTCTTATTTATAATAGTGGGCTGATAACTATTCCCTCTCAATAGCTGGTACAACACCTCGGCATCAAGATCTGGTGCTGTGATGCTGTACCATAATTCGAAGGTTGAACATGGTAATTGTTTCTTTTAGACGGCCAGGGTAGTGCCTCAGCGATATGAACATAGCACCGTGGTGCTATAAACAAAATAAAAATTTTATGTTTGTTTTATTTCATTTCTTTTCGATGTAAACAAAATTACCTCCCAACAAATGTATCATGTCATTAAGACATGATGCATTCATTGCCTTGATCTTCTATTAGTTGTAGTATACATATATAGAGATAATTAAGAAAAAGAATTGAATCATCTAACATGTTACTCCAATAATCTTCATGTATTACATGAAAAAATTTTAGCTATAACAGTTAGTCTGGATTTCTCTAATACAAATAGAAGCTGTATGAGCTTTATAGGCCATCGTAACTTGCCTCTCTCATGCTTCATGGAGATGTTGAAGAACAACCTCTTGATTACACTCCAATAAAGAAAGAGTTTGCTCAATTTTGGATACTTGAGCATCTACCTGTGAGCAATCTTCTTCTATGACTGTGATAGCTTGCATGATCATAGCTCTCCTTTATTGTAAATATTATTTCCTTTATTGTAGTTCTCTCAATTCAATGAAGATATTGAAGAGTTCCATCTATGCTCTTCAAATCTCCCTTCAGAAAAATCTCAAGGCTTTGAGATTATGCTCTAGATCTTGGTGAATTAGAGAGACTTGAAGCAAAATGGCATTGCTTGATATTTCTGTAGAAGTAAATGTATCTAATAAGACCTCCACGTAGATAATGCATAGAAAGAACAATATGAATTTAACATCTTTACAAAGGGATTTCCATAACTGTAATTCTCCCACTTTAAAACCTAGAACAGTAGTGTAATCTAGTAAAGAATTTTCTTCTAACTAGAAGCTGGATAGATCTAGCAAGAATTTTAAGTCAACACTTAGAAGTAGTTGACATAGGGCCATTGTTATATAATATAAGCTTTTTGAAGGACTACCATGCAACGAAGTTGAAGCCCTTGGGCATATTTTAGAAACAAAACATGAAATTTTTAGGCTTGATAACTACCTTTCAATTATATGTTTTGGAATAGAGATACAATGACTATTTGCACATGAATCAAAATATAAAGAGTCATCTTGGGCCGCACTCACCATCATCCAAGTTGAATCTGATAAAATTGATTCAAAACTAGTAGCCATAATGCTAGACATATTTATATGTGTATTTTCTCTAACATATGTATGATCAGTACTAGTAGGTTGGATGTACACTACAGTAGTATATGTGGATAATACTAGAATGACATCACTCACCTTTTGCTCTATTGGTGGTTCAACTGCTACTGACGAAGCAGGAATATGAATAGTTGTCTATATCTATGACTCTTATATTAAAATTAACTGGTGGGGGCTGTAGAGATCCATGTTATCTTTCTCTTGGGTATCTAAATTTTGACACCATCAATTCCTACTACCTTTTTGGTCATCTAAAGATCTTTTAGATGCATTAGTCATATGTGGTATAGGTTGAACCGATCTAGTCTTTTATTCGAAAGCCTAGCTCTAAGATGGAAGATAAGGTATGGTGGATCCTCATTAACCATAAATGATTGACTTGTATGAGTCTCTTTTGGAGCTATATAGCAACTAGAATGGATCCCCAGGTGAAGTATGAAGGTCCATGTCTTGACGTCATTTTTGGATGAGGTTAACATCATTTCTGAAATTAGTAATTAGGACACATAATCTTAGATTAAGAGCCTCCTAATTAAGCACTTATAACACTACACCTAGTGACCTAGTGCATCTTCTTTGGGTTTGATCTAATAAGTTTAGGTAGATTCAACCGAAATCTCAAACCTAAATCAAAACATATAGCACTTGAAATATGAATTTATTTTAGCTTAGATTAATGTTTAATTAAGGGAATTAAACCTAATTACCTTATTTAAGTTAAAAATCAGATAAAACTAAGAAATTCAAATTAAATTAAAGTCAATACAAATAAACAAAAAGAATTAAAATCATATCAAATAAAAGAAAGTTAAATTCTAATCAAGGTCAAAAATTGGTCAACCCTTTTGACATAGGTTTTACTTATGTGGGTCCTACAAAGTCAAGGGTCAACCCACCAAACATTTGATCAAATAAAATCATTTCAAATGATCTAAATGATAGAATAAACATGTATAAATATGAATCCAAAGAAATTTAAATTTATTTTGGCATTATTTAGGATAATCAGACCACTTGGTTTAAGTGGGCCTAAATGAGCCTTATTGGGTTCAAACTCAAATTAGAAATCAAATCAATTTGATTGCTCAAAATCACTTAAAAATGATCATTAAACATAACTCAATCCATCATTGGGTCCAATCTGAGCAATTTGGTCATTTGACCCATATGAACCCAAATTTATCCCATTAAGCCCAATTTGGGTTAAATGGGTCAAAACTGAAATCAACTAGAAATCAAATGAAATTGATCACTCTAAATTATCTTGCATATGTGATTAAATATGATTGGAGTCCAAACATAATTTAATTGAGTCAAAATTGGTCATTTGACTCAATCAAATTCAACTAAATCCATTTAAATCAAAATGGGCAAGTTGACTTAAAATCAAATTAAACTCTCATGTGGCATGGGATAAATGAACTAAAATTATCCATTGTATATTTAACATTAATTAAAATCCAAATCAAAGGTTGATTAATCCAAAGAAGTTCAATCAAACAACTTAAATCAATTTGGCATCAAACCTAGTGCAATCATTAAACCAAAACTAACATGAAGTTAGGCTAATTTAAAAACACCTTTAACATGGCTAGTAGTGAACATACTTCAGTCCAAATGAAGCGCAAATAGCCATTAAAAAAATTATGAAGGTAAAGGATGATGTGGAAAACATGTTAAGGGAGAAGGAATCCATGTAATGAAGCAAAATCCAACTTCCCTTCCTCCATACCTCATCCACCTCTTGGCATCAACTAATTGGATTCATTCCAATTAATTGACTGCCTCTTGAAGAAAATTTTCAAAGGAATCAGAGAGATAAGGTGGCTATCAACCATGGTAAGCAACTTAGAGCATTCAATGGAAGATCGCTCACAACCAGGCTGAAAAAAGAGAGGAGGGGACTTCCTCCCCTCATGATAATCATCCAAACACACTCACAAGGTCAAGAGGGACTAAACCAACACTTTGGCCCAGCCTCTCACTACCAGTGGCTAGATTCTGGCCACCTAAAGACTTGGATACATGTCTCTTGGTCCTGGACCTCTCACCATCGACAAGCCAAAATTTAGCCAAAGTAGGGGGCTAAGCCTTTCGCCAAGGATCCAAATGGAGGAACACGATTCCTCCCCCAAAATTGGACGTCCCTGCACATTCTAAAGACAGATGAACTCAATCAAACCTTCCTTTGATTCCTACAATACCAGCGAGTTGGAAAACTACCAAGGTTGATGGGAAATGGCCACATGTTGGTCACCACGATGATCCATGGGGAGGTAATGCATAAAACTTCTCCCACAACCTTGCTACATGCCCATGAAGGTGCTTAGAGCATGGCAACCATTGGGGATCACCGTTGATGATGTATGGACCTAAACTAACCACTTTAGAAAATTGTTTTGTCTTTTATGAAGAGGATTTGATCTCCAAGGAGATCAAACTGTATTAATTGATTGCAAATCGATCCTTGATCATTTTGCAATCAACATTACATTGCAAATTCTAATTAGATTGCCAGAAACCCATTGAATTTGATGGATGACATCTATTTCTTGCCGGTGAGAATAGGGAAATGATCTCCATCGTCTGTACCTTCTGTTAGGAATGAACGGCTGAGATCTAGCCGGATAATTTGATTTAGTCCTTTATAGGAAACATGGGAAAAATCTTAACCTTCCAATCTTCGATCAGGTGGTCATAGGCCATTCCATGTTCCTCGCCACATTTGACGTGGGATCCATGTGGTCCAAAGGCGCCAACTTGGCGTTGATCGTTAAAATGGAAAATCTTGATTTTCCTTAATTCAAAAATTTTAAAACATGCTAAAAAATTCTAAAAAATATAAAAATAAAATATAAATTCAAAAAATATGAAAATATAGACTTTATGGATTTATTTCAGTGAGTAGAATCCATTAAACCCAAAATCTCCTATTAATTTTGGATAATTTTGAGTTAATTAGACTTTAAATGAAAATAATCAAACTCAAATTAATCATAAACTATTAAGCCAATCAATGTGAAACTTTAGGGAACTAAAATGGAGGATTAAATCCACCTTAAGAAAATTTTTCATGAATTATTGCAAAGTAAATCAAGAGATATTGAATTTCCAATCTTAAACCCTAATTTTAATGAATAAATTAATATTTAATTAAGAAAATCATGAAAAACTATGAAATTATCTTAAACTAGAATAACAAACCCTAATGAACTTAAACACATCATTAAAACTTACTAGAACTCAATAAATCATAAAATACCCTATTTTAGCGTTTAGTTGAAGTAATTAATCCAATTAATTAACTTGAACTTAAGAAAATCACAATAAATCAACCAAAATTCCAAAAATTTCAAATGACCCCTCAATGGATGCATTTTCGAGAGAGGAATCTAAGAAAAATAAAACCCATTAAATATTGTCTTTTAAATTAAGTTTAATTTATATTTTAATAAAATAATTAAAACCTTAATTAAACCCTTATTGACCTGTGGATTAAAAGCTATTGAATTTACAATCTCTAGGTTGATTTACTTAAAATAATAAATTAAAAATTTTATAAATTGATTTAAACATCTTCATAAACATCAGAACACTTAAGGATAATTTCCCAACATTCTAAATCAAAGAATTTGGTTAATTACAAACTTAGGGTTAAGTGGAAACCATTAAAAATGCAAAATCTAATTAAACCTTAAAGTAAATAATCCATTAATTTAATGATCAACCAATTAAGGAAATCTTAATCCATAATCAATGCAAATTAAGATTGAATTAAAACATTAACCTAAATGTATTAGGTTAATAGAATTTAAATTCAATAAACACAAATCAAATGGACATGAACATTAATGAAACAAATATTAAATCAGTTCAAATCAAATAAGTCAAATTAAAATGAAGATTAAATCAAAGTAAATTACAATAACATAAACACTAAAGTAATAAATAAGCCTAATTAATCTAAGTTAAATAAATAATACAAATCAAATAAATGAAATGAATCCTATCAAATGAATTAAAGAAAATTAAATTATAATTACAAATGAATTTGACTTAAAATGAAAACCAATTTAAATCAAATTATAAAAACATGAATGAAACATAATTAAACTTGATTGAAGAAACATTTCTTAAAGAAATAAACCAAATCAAGATATCATCAATTAAATATTAAATAAAAGGAACAAATGAAAATAAGAAATCAAAATAAATGAAATCAAAGCATTCATTGAACTAAAGATAAACCAAATAATTTAAATGAATCTAAAGGAGGTTAATTAAGATACTTAGGATCGTAGTTAAATTTTTAGAATAAATCTTCGTCTTAGGGTGAAGGCTTCATTCTATTGAAATTTAGGATGTTGAATGAATGGGTTCCATCTAAAGTGGAATCTATTCTACTATTCATTCTTGAAAACTTAGAATTCATTTTAACAAATGAGCTTAAAAAATGTATTTAAAAATGAAAATAAGAAAAAAAATCATTAAATCATTTGAATTAAAACCATCCAAAGGAAAATCAAACAAATCTCAACCTTAAACTAAAACTTGAATCTAAAAGGGCTTAGCAAAGTCTTGCCACACAAACCCAATTCTTTCACACACTAGATCATTAAGTCATGAACCGTAAATGTAGGTTAGGTAGATCTATGATATTCTATGTTATTCTATGATATTCTATGATATTCTATGATATTTTATGATGTGATGCGATATTATTTCTTATTTTATGGTGTACTATTTTAGACTGCATGTCTAGAATTATTTGCCCATTTGACTGGATGGAAGGGCATTCTTTTTAAAACTAATATTGTCTTCTACAAGGGGCTGTGCTAAAAGAGACTACCATCATAAATAGATATACAATTATTATTTGCTTGTCAGTGCTGAATAAGTCCCTTACCATAACCCATAGGACAGGTGGGCTTGGCAAGCAACTAATGTTAAGCCAGTATGTTTGCAAACCTAAATGTTGGTGTGTTATTTGCATTTTCTTGATGTTTATTTTGCAAGGCTTAGGATTTATTCTTGAATTTAAAATATAATATGAGCTTAGAATTAAGTTAGAATCTATTGGGTCTAGGAATACCAGTAGTTGATCCTACTAGCAAATAGGTGTAGAGGTCCTCTATGAAATCCAATGGAGGTCCTTGAAGAAGGAGACGATCTTAAAAAGAAGACCCATATAGATCTAAACTTGTAGTTCTAGGTCGGGCTGTATAGGAGTAGATCTCGGCTGCCAATTTTCTCTTTCTTTTGGGGTATACAATAGTACCCGACCGCATTGGCTTGTTTTATAATTTAAATTATCTTAATTTATTTTGGTTGTGCAGTAGAATCAACCTTTTTTTCTAGGTTTCTTTCTATGCTATATTTTTTGTGATGGATTCCTAGATGATTAGGCTCTTAGGAACCATGCTAACATTAACAAAAATAAAGAAACTCAAAACTTTATGTTAACTAAAACCCTAAAAATAACTTAAAATTAAATAGTAACAACTAACTTTTGTGAACCATGCTAACATATTATAGTAACTCCATGAATTAGGCATTTCACCTATTGCACATAAGGGTCATCTGACCTTTGAGGTTGACCACCTTCTTTAGTAAGTTTGCCTTCTCTTCTTGATTTGTCCCATGACCACTTTTAATTACATGCCATTTAGACATAAAATGCATACCCCAAGACCTTAAATGAATCATGACTCAGAACATCTAAAAGCTAGAAAATCTACATTACTTAAGTGCATATTATACCATACATGATCTTAGGGATTAGGGAGTGAGTTTAGGTTCTTAGATTCTTTCGTAAAATACAACAGCCCAACCATCTTTCATACATAATACTTGGCATCATGGAATTAAAATTTGCTTAGGTGGTCTTAGCTGGTAGCCCTTCCAAGCAGGTTATAAGTCCAAAAGAGTTAAGGATAGGTTTATTCATTTAAATGAGAGGAATGGTTGATAATTCCCAAAAGTGAAACTAGGTCGAGCCTGTAACTTATGTTAGAAGCACTTATAGACTTAGGTACTGAAGCTTCCTTCTGTAGTAAGTCTTCAACCCTAGGCATTTCAGCAGTCATGTGCTGTTAGAATATAAGTCCTATATTTCTAACTAAAAGTCAACTCAAAATTCTATTTAAATTCCAAATTTAAAGACCAATGATAGGATAGTTAAAATCTTTACTAAGTATCCCAGCATCAATAGACATTTCCTATTTAATCCTGATTGGCTTCCAAAAATAAGTCTTTCAACTTTGTAGTGTTCCCAATTAAAATTCCAAAATATTATTTCCTTTGGAAACCAACTTAGAAATCCATAAAGATAATAACTTATTTCTTTAATTGAGTGTATTTTTAGGAAGAGATCCTTTGTTCTAAAGATGCAATTAACTATAATGGCTTGCCCTTATAGGAAATAATGAACCCAATTTAAAATAAACCATGTTCTACTTCCCATGTAATTCAGGGGAAAACTCTCTCGTACAATAAAGACCCAACAGCCTTAGGAGTTTTTTATTAAATGATTAAATCCATTAAATAATAACATGTTTATCTTCTAAGATAATATGTTTACTCTTTAATGACACATTCAATTATCCAAATAAAATTTTCCTAAAATCTACATGGTGTTAACACAAAATTTTACAACATCATTCTGTAGAGGCTGCCATTAAACGAACTGCTAGTGGAAGTACTCTTAAGGAATGAGTATTTATTATATCCATTATCGGTTGTAACCCATATAGGTATACCTTGAGTAAATTTGAACTGCCTAGCCACCTTATTTGGGTTATAACCTTCCAGGATTACAGATTCATGGTGGCAATAGCTTAGCCAAGTGGGTCTTGGTCCAATGAGATATACTACAATGTGTTTATATCTTGACATTGATGATAGTAAGGGAGTGCCTCTATCAATAAGAGATTCTGTGAATTTTAGGCCCATACTATAAATAAACAGACTATAAAAGGATAATCTATGGATGATATAAAAATGATCTATTATGTGCACTAGGCGAACATGGAGGTTCATATCTGATTTCTATCTATAGAGACTGTAGCTCTATTCAGTTGCATAATCATGGGGAAGTTTTGCTCTTTGAAATACGATGGTGTCTCATGATAACTTAAGGCTACTGAAATATGAGCATGAATCCATCCATGTAGATAATGCTAAGGGGCATCCACGTTGTAGCATCATGAATTGATCATGACACTTGCACTGCCTAATCCATGATATAAGTAGGCTAGTACTATAGGCCCCAATGATATCCATTCATCACAAGTGAGTAGGCTAGCCATTAGTAAGGTAGAAGGATGGAATAATTTATTGTGTCTAGGGAATACAAAGTAGCATAGCCAAGTGGCAATGAAAGCTACTAAAGATAGTTCCTCATCGATATTCTATGCTAGTAGCTGGTAAGAGTTGACTTTTCTTGTTGACTCAAATTTATCCTTGACAGATGTATGGGATCTATAATCAAATAGATCTTCAAGCCATGCAAAGTGTGGTAGGTGCATCCCTGAATGGTGGAAGCTTTTTGACCATGTATCCAGAGTGCTCATATTTTGACGTCTATGACCTATCCTCCATTCTTTGGATAGTCTTTAATAATGAGCTAAGGAATGATGTAGTCCTGAAGAATATATGTAACTGCCTCTTTTACATTATCCATCTAGTTGGCACTAAAAAGGCTCATGTTCTGGTGGAATACGCTCTTCATAAGGAGTTCTTATAATTGGTAGTCCTGCTATATTTTGCATATCTGCCATGGTGGTTGTCAACTCATGTAAACCAACCCATCAAGTATTGATAGCTCTATCCTAATGTTTTTTTATACTTTTAATCCATGTGAAAGGAAGGAAACTATAATCAGAGAGTGATGCATAGACTACCCGATATATACTAGCTTTTCTAAGAACATCACCATGCATTTGCAGCTGATGTTGAGCCCAATATACTTATTCATTGGTAGCTGATAATGGAGTGTCAAATACCAACTTTGGGTCCTAATCTTTTGCTTCATGATATAATATACAATAACCCAATAACTTGACTATGCCTGTAGATAGAGCAGTATCTCTGACTAGTTGGAGCATATTCTAATCACCGAAGTTAAGGTGATATGCGACTTATTTTAAAGGGGCATCATGACTATATCTAAATTTTAAATTGGTTACCCAATCAATTAGGTCATAGCCAGCTGGAGATTATGAGTCAGAGAGTGGGAGATGTGATGGTTGAATAAATGAGTCTTTAAAAATATCTCTACCTCTTAACATATCTTGGTGCCATGATAGCCTGTCTTGTATCATGGTTATATGATGTGAATCATGGGCTTCAATAATAGCTCAATTTTGCTCATCAGTAGGCTCAGTGGAAGGCATATCATCTACTCTTTTTTAGATAAACATTATAGCCATCCTATAATATATTTAGAATGAAGAAGCACATAGCTTTTTTAAAGTTTTTTTTTTTAATCAGCAGTAATATCTAAATTTATGCATGAGCTATGCATGTGAGCTTTTTCAATTTAGTATTTTATGCAACTTTATATTTAAACTTGCTACTCTTGATTATACTATAATCTAAATTTAGATTTAGATCCAGTCCTTTTGGGCATGATATATCTTAATTTGATTTAGATCCAACCCTTTTGGGCATAAGGGATTCTAAATTTTATGTTTTAGATATGACCCTTTTGAACATGATTGATCTGATCCAGAACTTAGTTTAACTTACACCTTTGGGTATGATAGAATATAAATTTTCTTATTATTATTATTATTTTTTTGTATCCAGCCCCTTTGGGCATGGTGGATCTGATCTAGCCCCTTTGGGCATAATGAATCTTAGTTTAACTTAGACCCAACCCCTTTGGGTATGATGGAATCTAAATTGACATTTTAAATCCAACCCTTTGGGCATGGTGGATCTGATCTGGCCCCTTTAGGCATGGTGGATGTGATCCAGTCTCTTTAAGCATGATGGATCTTAGTTAATTTAGATTCAATCCCTTTTGGTATGATGGAATCT
The DNA here is from genome assembly GCA_021442155.1 of Cymbidium sinense. NCBI lineage: Eukaryota > Viridiplantae > Streptophyta > Magnoliopsida > Asparagales > Orchidaceae > Cymbidium > Cymbidium sinense. The sequence goes on from CM038231.1 coordinate 73,490,349, forward strand.
AAATTTAGGTTTTAAATCTAGTCCCTTTGGGCATGATGGATTTGATCTAGACCCTTTGGGCATGATAGATCTGATCTAGGCCCTTTAAGCATGATGGATGGATCTTAGTTTAATTTAGATCTAACCTCTTTAGGTATGATGGAATATAAATTGATGCTTTTAAATCCGACCACTTTGGGAATGATGCATCTAGTTAATCTATATCTGACCCCTTTGGATATGATGGAATCTAAATTAAGATTTTAAATCTAGCCTCTTTAGGCATGATGGATCTTAATTTAATTTAGATCTGACCCTTTTAGGTATGATGGAATCCAAATTTAGGTTTTAAATTGGGCCCCTTTGGCATAGTGGATCTGATTCAACCCTTTTAGGCATGATGGATCTTAGTTTAATTTCATTTAATTGGATAGAATTTCATTTTGATAGGAGATCTTACTTTGTAGGATATATAAAATTCCCCTATTGACAGGAGAATTTCTACTTGAACTGAGAATATTTTTCATATATAGTTATGCATAATATCTTTTGAGATATTTCCCATTTATAGGGGGCATGAGCTTGATGCCTTTTTTATCATTAAGCTAATAAGCTCCACCTTCGTATACTTTTTCAATGATATATGGACCCTCCCAATTTGGATCAAAATATTCACCAACTCATTAATGTGGAATGATGGGCCTTCTTTGTATGAGTACTAGTTCACCTATTTTGAAGCTTCTTGGGTGAACCATAAGGTCATGAGCTATGGTCATTCTTTCTTTACATGTTTCTAGATTTTTTTGGGCTTGTATTCGCATGTCATTTAAGGCTACAAACTCTTAGTATCATATTTGAATATTTTCTTTTGTTGAAATTTTGCTTTGAACTACTATGCGGAGTGAAGATAATTCTACTTTGATGGGAAGTATTGCTTCAATATGGAGACTAAAGAGTATGGTGTTGCTTGAGTAGCAGTTTTATAAATGGTATGATATGCCCATACTACTTCTATTAATTTATCATGCGATTCTCATTTATTTTTGGAAAGAATTTTCTTCAGTAGCTTAGTTAGCATTTTGTTAAATGCATCTACCAAACCATTAGATCTTGAATTATATATTGAGGAATATTGCCAATCTTATACTTTCAATGAAATGATAAACTTTGAAATTCTTAAGGCAGTGCCATTATCCGATATAATTCTTTGAGATACTCTAAATCTATAGATAATATGGTCCTAGAAGAACTTTACTACATTGTTTACTTTAACTTTTCTTAATCGATTACCTCTACCCATTTTGAGAAGTAATCAGTAACAGCTAGAATGAAGTGATGTCCTCTAGATGATGGAGAATCTATTGGACCTATTATATTAGTTGCCCAACTTTCAAATTGCCATGATGCTATTATTGGGTGTAGGATATTGGGTGATCGATGTAGTGTGTCTGCATGTATTTGACACTGATGACATTATTTAGCATATTCAATATAGTCTTGAGCCATGCTAGGCTAGTAATATCCTTTTTTTTATTTTTTTTTCTATTTTAGGTCCAGATTGGTGTGCACCACACAATATTTCATGAACTTCAACCATTACTGTCATGGCTTTGTCTTATCCCAAACATTGTAGGAACATTTGGTCAAATGCACACTGATATAATATGTCATTTATAAGAGTGTATCATAATGCTCTTTCTAAAATTTGATGAGCCTTTGGTTTATCTTCTGACCACCCACCACATTTGAGATAGGTGATGAATAAGTCTTGCCAGTTGTCTTCTTCTATCATGATCACTGCTCCTTGACTTTCTTTAGATTTAAAGGTCTGCAGGGGTTGGCTCTAGTGCTAGCTTATTTTAGACTATTATTATAATGGGATTTCCCTAAGAGTTTATCATTTTTTAGCTAATTTAGCTAATGCTTTAGCCTTGCCATTATCTTGACGTGATACCTTTGTGATGGTTACTTTAGGGATTTATTTTAAAAGCTCCAAGACATGTTTATGATAAAGCACTAATTCAAGATTATTTATTTTAAAAGTTCTTATAATTTGTCAGATTATAAGTTGGAAATCTCCATAAATATGAAGCTTCTTAATTTTCATACTAATAGCAAACTTTAGACCCATAATTAATGCTTTGTATGCAACCTCATTGTTAGTTTGAGGCTCAGTAAGACTATAGGAATATTGCAATATACCCCCTTATAGGGTTACGAATATTAGGCTGATTCTAACTTGTATTATAGGTAAGCTAGGCAATTTAGCTAATTTTAAAGATGAAGCTCCATCAAAATAAAGCTCTCATCTTGATATTTGTTGAGCATTTTCAACTTCAAAAATTTTTTCATCATGTAACTCATCATTAAGTGGGGAGTTTACTGGTAAGAGATGAGTGACTAAGAAATTACCCAAGGCTTGCCCTTTTAAAGCCTTTTGCAGAACATATGTTATAGCAAATTATAGTAGTATGACACTCCATTTAGCTAAGTGGCCTATTAAGGTGGGCCTCATCATCAGAAATTTGATTGGATCAACTTTGAATATTAATGCGATCTTATGGGATAACATATAATGGCATAGTTTCTAAGTAGCAAATATTAATGCTAAACACTACTTTTCAATAGGAGAATATTTAATTTTAGCTTCTATTATACATCAACTTATATAATATAGAGTTTTTTCCTTTTCTTCTTCATTATTTTGTGCTATTAGAGCTCCTGGTGATTCTTCTAAGGTTGTTGTATATAATATCAAGGGTTTCCTTATGGTTGGTGCTGCCAAGATTAAGGGATGCAATAAATATTCCTTGACAAGCATCATCCCATATAAAATTGTATCATTTTTCATTAACTGAGTAAGGCTAGCATCAACCTGAAAGATTAGAAACAAATCTTCTAATGTAAGTCAGTGTGCCTTGAAGAGAGTGCAATTACTTCAAAATTTTAGGTGGTGGCATTTCCATTATTTCTTTTATTTTAGAGGCATTAATTTCAATCCATCTATGGCATACAATAAATCCTAGAAAATTTTTAGAGGTCACACCAAAATCACATTTTAGAGGATTCATTTTTAGATTGAACTCTAAATCCTATCAAATATGATCCTTAGAGCGCTTATATGCTCACTTTGTGTTTTATTTTTAATGAACAAATCATTGACATAACACTGTACATACTTATGTATGAGATCATAGAATATGCGAGTCATCACTCTCTGGTAAGTGGCACCCACATTTTTCAAGCCAAATGGTATTACTTTATAACAATATATGCCGATTGGCGTGCAAAAAATTGCATGCTTACCATCTTTTGGAGCCATTTTAATTTGATTATTGCCTGATAATCCATCCATGAAGGAGAACATATCATAGTTGGACATATTATCCACCATGAGTTCTACATTAGGTAATGGAAAATCATCTTTAGGCATGCTTTATTTAAGTCTCAAAAATCGATGTAGACTCGGATTTGCCCATTTTTCTTTCTTACTCGGACAATTTTAGCAATCTAGTCAACATATTTTTCTTCTCAAATGAATCCTATTTTGATGAGCTTTTTTATTTCAATGATTAATTATTCTTTAAATTTTAATCGCATTCACCTTGATGCTTGCTTTACTTACTATACATCAAATTTAATAGCCAGTTTATGGATAGTTAGATCTAGCGATAAACCTATCATTTCACTATAATTTCATGTGAAGCAGTCTTTATATTTATAAAGTGCTTTTAATTCTTTCAATCTTTTTGATGTGAGGTTAGCACTAACAAAAGTTGGCCTAGGCTCTTCTTTGGTGCCTAGGTTAATTTCTTGAAGTTTATCAATCATGGCTAAATTGCCTTCTTCAAATTCTTTTGGGGCATCTTTGAGGTCAATTATTAATTCATCTTCAAGTTTTTTGTTTCCCTATGAGGTACCCTTTTGTAGATTCATGGTTTCAAAAAGGATTGCTTTTTTATTGGATATGGTATAACATAACTTGTTGAGGAATTTGATAAGAGAATATATCCTAATCCCCATGTAGTGAATTTTGCATGGAACTCTAAACATTATCCCCTTGCCAAAGCCTTTTGAACAATTGAGCTTATGCATTTGATTATGATAGCTGGACATTATTTCTGATTAGCCTCTTTAGAACTAATAAAAAATATTAAGGAATAATGATTGACATGTCTTCTTCCTCAAAATCAACTTCTTCAAATGGTTCTTTCATGGAATTTGATATTCACTCTTCAACTTTATAGAAGAGGATTCCACGATCTTTGTAACCCCTTCTAGGAGGAGCATAACATATGTTTAATTATTCTATTTCTTCTCTCCTCAGAGTTGATAAATTTTTATATGTGCTATTGGTATTTACATTCTTTTCATAGCCTTATCAAAAACCTGGGAGTCAGACAATCTTATTAGAGATATGCATGTTTTTTTCTAATTATTTGATCATGTCGTTGGTACTAGCCTTTTCTTTCTTTTATCTATTTGAGGCCATTTTAGGTACCAATTCTTCTTTATTCTCTTCAGTATCACTATCAAGGTGGGGAATTGCCTTGGGTTATTTTGATTCATTAGTAATTTTACTTTTTGAATTACCGCTCTTTAGCATTAGTTTGATAGGTGGAGTTTCTTTCTTTTGGGCATTAACCTCTTCTACCTTCTTAGGGATAAAGTATTTGGCATCATCATAGATTTTAATTTTGTGTATCAAGAATGGATTCATATCCCCATCAATTTGATGCTCTTCACCAATTTGGATATATTTCATGCATTGATGAAGAGTTGATGATACTATACCATACTCATAAATCTATGGTCTATCAAGGAGTGCCTTATATGCAACTTTTGCCTCAATAATATGAAATTTAGCTTATGTATATAATTCCTAAAACGTATGTGTAGGAGAATATATCCTAAAGTTTGGTGTCCTTATTCATTGAAACCTTTTAAAAATACTGTGCTCTTGTCGAGGTATCGAGCATCCAAAGCTAGTGCCCTAAGTGTCTTGTCTTATATGCCTAAGCTCTTATCATTTAACTTGTTTCTCTAACAACTTCTTCTTTAGGCTCTTCTGTCGAGCTACAAATGGTGCATATATTCCTACAACCTAACTGGTCTTCGAAGAGGTTGTTCATACTCATATAAAGATTCTATGATTTTTTATGTCCTTGATTTTTGTTTCATATATTTCTTATTTTTTTTGGATGTACTTATGGAGTTTTTTATTTGTATTTATTTGTGCCCTGAGTCTTGCTCGACTCAGCTTTCTCATTCGACTATGTCGTAACAACGTCAACACAACTCTAGCAGTTGTAATCCCATCTTTAGGACATGTTTGAAAATCTTAGCAGTACATTCTCTCTTAAATACTATTTAGTCATCTTCTCTTAGAGGGTTGGTACTCTTTATTTTCGTTTGTCGGCTTTGTGGCCGATCGTAAAGTTGATGCTTCTTCATTTTCTTTTTTTATCTACTGTAAATATGAATATTATATTCACATCATTTTTTTGGACTCTTGTAGCTTAGGCTGCCTTCCTCTTCTAATAGAGTTATTATTATAGCCAAATTAAGCTCTTTTTGTTTGGGCAACCTTTCAAACTTGGCTACATGATCATTCATTTTCTTCTTGGAGGAAATGAAAGCCTGCAATGTAAATAATGGGAGGAAAATATTATCAAGTTTCTTATCACCGATATAATAGCAACTTCTAAGGCTTAGCACTATTTCATTTCTGCTAGTCTTATGCCCTCTGGTAACATCAATGAGGTTACCAAGAATAGGGACATTTTAAAATTTGTATTCATAAGGGTTCTCGATCGATATCGGGAAGGTCATTTTTAATTCTATTTGTAATATGCTGAAGGGGAGCACTACTATTAGGTGCGGCCACCCTTGTCTTATATATGGTTTGTCTATCATAACGGGTGTAGTAGGGGGCATGATGAGAAGGTACTTCTTCAGAAGGCCCCTCCAATAAAAAGGGTGATTGGGGGATTCAAGAATAGATTTGAAGTGGGAGAGAGTTCACATCTACCCCATCTTCCCTGATTTAGACTCCAAACTCTAAAGTCCATGGCTGAGTAAGTTCAAGAGATTGGCAGCCATATCACGGACTTGTGAAAGAGGGTGGGCGAGTAGTTGTAGGCAAGAGTAGTCATAGACAAAAGATGTAATGCAAATTTGACCATCATATAGGTCAACATTAGATGCAATTTTCTTACATGGCTCTGTTCAACACTACACTAGTCATCATATTTCAGAATTATGATCTTTTAGATCTTAGCTAGGTCTCCTTCCCTATGGTGCCTCAATATTAGTCCTGTGTGATTACCCCGCTGGTATCAGGCATGGAGTAGGAGGAAGAAGAGGAAGAGGAGGGTGGTGATGAATAAGACTACTATTATAATATGCTGAAGGGGAGCACTACTATTGGGTGCGGCCACCCTTCTCTTATATATGGTTTGTCTATCATAATGGGTGTAGTAAAAAGCCTGATGAGAAGGTACTTCTTCAGAAGGCCCCTCCAATAAAGAGGGTGATATAGGAATTCAAGAATAGATTTGAAGTGGGAGAGAGTTCATGTATACCCCCTCTTCCTCGATTTAGACCTCGAACTCTGAAGTCCTTGGACAAGTAAGTGCAAGAATTGGCAGCCATATCATAGACTTGTGAAAGAGGGTGGAAAGGAGTAGTTGTAGGCAGGAGTAGTCATAGGCAGGAGATGTTGTAATAAAAATTTGACCATCATATAGGTCAACAGTAGATGCAATTTTCTTACATGGCTCTATTCAACATTGCACTGGTCAAAATATTTCAGAATTGCGATCTTTCAAATCCTAGCTAGGTCTCATTCTCTATGGTGCCTCAATATCAGCCCTATGTCATTACCCCTCCAGTATTAGGCATGGAGTACGAGGAAGAAGAGGAAGAGGAGGGTGGATGAATAAAATACTACCCCTAGCCTTTTCTATTTTGTCCCTTCTTCTTCTTTTTTTGTGGTTATAATATTCAAGTTTAGTAATAAAATTTTCTTTCTTTTTTTAATTATTTGTTGCACTTATGTATTATAATCACTATTGATGCCCAAGATAAAAGGATAAAAAAAAATTTAACACTTAAGAGGTGATATGCACCACGGAGCTGATATGCAAACACCTCAGTGCTGGAGATAGAATAAAGAACCCAAGAGGTGGGCACCACATCATTATTTTGTGGCGTCGAGGCATTGTGGGTTATTATTTTCTCCCCAGTAGAAAAATTTATAAGTCTTTTTTCACATACAAAAAGGTGATGTAGCAATATGGTGTCATCCCTACAGCGCCACGACACTATGGGATTTTATTTCTTTTTTTTTTATCAAAAATGCTCTAAGTCATTTTCCAAGTGACACATAGGTATGTCATCATGAGGTTGATGATATGCCACCATGGTGCTTTGATGTCATTTTACTTATATTAGGGAAACATGATGATACAACACTAATGCTATGGCACCGTAGTGCTATGAGATTTTGTTAAAGCACAATGGCGCTAATTCTTGCATGCTGCGGCACTGCTCTTGTAATATGAATACCTGAGAGTGCAGTGTTGTGTGCTGATATTCAGCTCCATGGCATTGTAGGCCAAATTTTAAATTTAAAGTGTGAATATTTCAATACATTTAATAAAATTTTAATAGTATTTTGCCTTATTAGTGCTAGATTTCAAAATTCCATAGTGTAGAACACTCTTCTACCTTAATCTAGATCTAAGATCAATGGAGGAGAGGGGGTTTTCTTCTCACGCCAAAATGAAATTCAGTGGTCGAGGTCTTCAAATTTCCAAGTTTTTCACACCGGATCAAAGACCAATAGTGGAATTTTTATTAAACATATTTTTCAAAAGTAAAAAAAAAATCTTTACTTGAACTAAGAGATCTTAGAGTGAAGAACGATCACCAATTCAAAGAGAGTGGAGTAAAGTCGAAAAAGGTCCTTGGAGTGAATTGCTCACTCCTATTTGAAGTAGTAGGCTGATAACTATTCCCGTTCAATAGCCAGTGCAGTGCCTCGGTACCAAGATCATGGTGCTATAGAAATGTTCCATAATTTAGTAGCTAGATAGGGCAGTTGTTTCTTCTAAAATGTTAGGACGGCGCCTCGACACTCGGTGCTATAGCCAAAATAATAAAATTTATTTTTGTTTTATTTTATTTCTTTTGATGTAAACACATATAATGGATTCAGTTACATAATAAGGAATCCTAATGCTGATGTGTCTTCGATGTGCTAAAGATTTTTATCATAAAGTGCATGAAAAACTAAAATAAAGTTTATTTTTTTGTAAGATTCACAGTTTTCTATAAGGGCAAGCCCTTATAGTAAATTACACCTTAAGAATAAAAAAATCTCTTCCTAGGAATACTCTCAGTTAAAGAAATTGATTTTTTTTATTTCTATAGATTTCTAAGCTTGTCTTAAAAGGATGATAATTTAGAAATTCAAAAGGGAATGCTTCGTAAGGGGAACGAGTTTTTTTTGGAGATCAATTAAGATTAATAAATGCCTATAGATACTGGGATGCCCACTAGGCATTTCAACTAACTTAGCATTGGGCTATACAATTTTGAGATTGAATTTAGTAAAGTTTGAATTGTTATTTTAATAGAAATCTAAGACTTAGATTTAATAATGTAAGACTACAAAAATGCCTAGAGTTGGAGACTTATATCTAGAAGGATACCTCAGAACCTAGGTTTATAAGTGCTTCAACTTTTGGTAATTATTAACTCTTTCCCTCACATGAGGAAAGAAACCTATTCCTGAGTCTTCTTAACTTATCACCTACTTCGAAGGCTACCAGCTAACACAGCCTAAATGATTTTTAAATCTATGAGTTAAATCTTTATGTTATGCAAGATGGTTGGGCTATTATATTTTAGGAATGAATCTAAAAATTTTACTCACTCCCTAAACCTAAGATAATGTTTGGTATGTTATATGTGTTGACCTCATTTTTAGAATGAGCTCTCAGCCCCTCCATCTTAGACATACTCTTAGACACTGAGAGTTTCCATAGTCTTAAGACACTTATAGTGATTAGGTGAACACTTAAACTAACCCTAAAGACTTAGAAGAGTTAGCCATATGAATTAGTCATGCCTTAGGGGTGTTAAGAAAATTTTCCTACCCTATAGCTTGAACCAAATCCTCACTTCCTTCTTTCAAGTCAAACTCTGAGCTCAAATCAACTTTTAACTCCAAGACAAATCTCAAATCAATTCCAATGGATTTTCTCAAATCATGAATCAATTCCAAATGATTGAAACACATGATTAAATTCCATGATCAAACCCAAAATACTCCCTAAGTCACTTTGATCCCTCTTATGGACTTGGCTCAAATCAAATCTAAATTAACTCAAATTCAAGAAATTTTCTCATAACCCATTTATATTCTCATTTATATTTTCAAATTTAAATGAAAATAAATCCAAATAACCAAATCTAAATCCAAAACTCAAATTCAAATTCCCAAAAATCTTACTTAAGCCCTTTGATTCCTTTTTATGGACTAGCTCAAATCAAATCCAAATCAATTCAAATTCAGGAAATTTTCTCATAACCTATTTATATTCTCATTTATATTCACAAATATAAATAAAATATAAATTCAAATAACTAAAACTAAATTCAAAACCCAAACATAAATTCAACCAAAATTCAACCTAAGCCTTTTAAGTCAAATTCTTGAACTTAGCCAAATCAAACTCGAATCAAGCCAAACTCTTGATTTTTCTTCATGATTCAATCAATCCTTCAATCATGAATCCAAATATAAACATAAACTTCAATCATTGAACCAAAACTAAATCCAAAAATGAAACCCAAGTCAAACTCATGTTCACCCTTTGAACTTGAAATCGTCAAATGAATCAAAACCCATTTGACTTCAAAACACTTGCAAATGGATTTATATTTCAATCATAAATCCATATGTGAGTTTAATCAAACTCAAATCAAGCTTTGACCAAAGCATTTGACCCACGTAGGCCAACTTGACCCAAAGTGACCTAAAGTACCTCGAATGAGCCAAATTTTGATCCTAACTAAGCCCACCTAAGCCTCGCATTATGAGCAACAATCATCATAAGATGATCAATCACTCAAATTGGGTCAAACCAAGGATTGACCAAGTTGACCAAAATGAAACCTAGCCAAAATCCACCATAGGCCAAATTGATTGAAACTATTGGTCAAAACCAATTCATGGTCAATGTTTGAACTTGACCAAGTCATCATTTGAGCATAACTTGCATTGCCACTTGACCCAAGTTGACTTGACCTAAAAAAGTCAAAATATGTCAAAACTTGATCTAAGCCAAATTGATTGAAACCAATAAGTCAAGTTCATTTCAAATCACTTGTTGAACTTGATCAAAGCCTCAATTGGCCAACTAGACCCAACCTAGCCCAATTGACCATAAACCCAACCTGACCTAAAAGGTCAAATTGAGCCAAAAATCAAATTAAACCAAAATTGAATGGGAATAAAGATACCAATACATTTCAAATGACCAATGAAACCTAAACCAACCCATAACCTAACCCAAATAGGTCAAATGGGTCAAATTGGTCAACTTGACCCATTTGACCTAAATGAAATAAAATGAACCAAATCTAAATATAGATCAAATTGAACCAAAACAATGATGCCAACACATTTCAATTGTTCATATCAACTTGACCAACCCTTGGTTTGACCCAATTTGACCAATTGGTCAACTTGACCCAAGTTGACCCATTTTGACCTAAATGGGTCAACATGAGCCAAATCATAGCAAATCAATTCTAAATTTATTAAAACTTGGCCCAACCCATTTTTCAATCAAACAAAACATATTCAAATTAAAATTAAAGCCAAATGACCATTTTACCCATAGGCCATAAGGTAAGCCAAAATCAAAACCACTTGGAAGTTGATTAATTCTTTTTCATGGACACTTGACATCCTCTTAGTGGACCAAATGGTCACTAATGAGGATGATGCACATGACCCAATGGGTTTGGGTCAGCCTAACCCAACCCAATGGTCAAACAGACCAGTTCACTTGACATAAGCACTTAGGAATCATTCCTCCACCCATTTCAAGCACATGACACTCCTCCACTACCTCTCTCTGGCCAAAATAAACCATGTGCAAGCTCTAACATCCAAAACACCCACTCAATGAGGTCAATTTGATCAAAATGGTAAAGCCTTGTTCGACCGTCCGATCCATCTAGGGGGAGATATACTCCCCCTAATTTCATGTCATAGACACAGAGCCACAATCGATTGAAGCTTAGGAAGCTAGAGAAAGCAATTGCAAGCTCCTACAATCCTCCTAGAGCTACTTCCATTTCTCCTATTCTTGATTTCTTCAAGCTGAAAATAGGGGAGCTCCACTATTTTTTCATCTCACTCAATACCTAATATTAAGCCAATTCCTTTTGCAAGCACCTTCAGAGGACTTAATCGAGCTTGCCTAAAACTTAGTCCAAGTTCTCAAGGCACGGGAGAGGGGAGCTAGACCAAGGCCGAATCCAATTGAAGCCCACCTTGGTCAATAGAAGGATCTACCCAATACCAAAGCCTCAAATCTTTAACAGGGTTTCATCTCTACTAAATGAAGCTACCTCAATAGATTGGAGCTCTAGTGATAGCCTCCAGTGAGGTATGGATCAAAACTGAGCCTAAAATAGGGAGTGTATGGTCCTTTGTGAAAGAAATTTTTAGCTCAAGTAAAATTGGTCATTGGATGTCTTCTCCCTTACATGATGATGGTGTGGGTTGAATTTGAGTTCAATCTGAGCTTAACTGAGCTTGGATCTTGCCCTAAAGAGTGGATTGTCCCCTCTCCCATAGGAAAGATCATCGATGGATCATGGACCATCCATCTGCGCATTTTGGATGGACAGTCATGATCAAGCTACGTAGGATCCTCTGATTTATCCTATTAAAATCACAGGCTTAATTTTGATCGTCTGATCTTTGATCGGACGGGTGAGGAGAAAGCACATAGCGTCATTGCTGATGCATCATTGGGATGTGATAGCTTAAGTAACAAATCCTGTCGCGCCACATGGAAAGCTCATGCCACATAAGTAGTCCACCTGGCACCAACTAGATTAGTCATATAATTAGGGATTTAATTACTTAATAAACATGGAAACTTCAAAATAACATAACTAAATGTAGAAAAATTAGAAAAAATACAAATTAAAATGCATTGTGAAGATAATTCAGTATGGAATTTACTAAAATTATTTATAATGGATTTTGAATAGTGCATTTTCCTTAATTAGTGTTTTAGTGGAAACTTAATAACCCTAATTACTCTATAATTATCCCACTGATTAATTCCAAACTTCTCATGTGCATTTAGTGGGATGACCTCTGCCTCCCCTAATTTTCTTGGGATTTATTGATGAGTTAATCAGGGAAATCAATTAATGAATCTTTAGTAACTCTCTATATGTAATTAAGCTTAATTAAGCATGTAAATAGTGGCCTAAAACCTTTATTAAGTTAATTAATCCTTGCCTAAGTGAAGAAGAGGTTTATGGAATGGATTTGGGGAGTTTTCCCTAAGCCATTCCCTAAACCCCTTTCCTTCCTTAATCCAAACTTGATTAAGGTTTAATCCACTAATCAGCTACTTAATTAACTTGATAAAAATTTCAAAGCATTCTAGAACTTAATCGATTCATCTTGGGTAGATGCTTAGGTGTTCAATAACCTAAGTAGCTTAAGGAAATCATACTTAACCTACATGTGTGGGAAAAGTTATGAAAGTATTCAAATTGAACTCTTTAGCTTAATTAATCACTAATTGTGAGTCAATTGGACTAGGCCCTTTCTTTCCTAGGTGCATTGCTATCTTAAATTCTTTGTGTGATTTTATGTCATACATTGGCTCATAATTATTTGATTAAATATGTTAAAGTGGTGTAGGAAATGGGTAATTAATAAATTTAATCTACACCTTAACCTAACAAAAGCATAAAATTGATCTAATCACCTAAAAACTAAACTAAAAAATCATACACATGTGGAAAGGGGTTAGGACCAGCAAACTCATCTCACATTTTTCAAATCAAAATTAAACTCAAAATAAAATCAAACTTTCCTTAAAAAGTAAATTTAATTTACTTTAAATAATCTTATTCCATAGGATTGACTTTAGGAATTAATTAAGGTGAATGAATTAATTTACATACTTTTATCATGTTATTTCTTTCCTAACATGTTAAATGTTTATGTCATATGAAAATCATGCATTCATGTCTTTTAAAAATCAAATTAAAAATGAAATGTTTTCTTTATATCAAATTGCATGCTTTGACTAATGTAAGAATATGAATTGCTATTATCATTATTAAATCCAAAATTATTTTCAAAACTTATGAATCAAACATCAAAACTTCTTATAATTATTTATAGGTATGTGAGTAAAATATAAAGATGTGCATTGTGTGTCTTTTCCTCTTTAACATAGTTTTGAATAGGATTTGCAAAGTGTATAGTTCTTTTGAAAAGAGCATAACACTTGTTTAAATCCATTCGTATTCATTCCTATGCTATCCATTAAGAAGGACAACCATACTTGCACATGTAAATTGCATAAATGAATCAAACAAACAAAATTAATTTTTTGTATTTTTCTTTTTCCATTCATTTCTTTTGTACATGCATATGTATTTAAGGAAAGTGGTATATTAGTCTCAATAACCCTGGGATTGTTAGGCTTTAAGTAGCCCTAAGTAGGTCTTGTACCATCTTACTCACTTATGCCTTTCATACATATAAATGTGCATATGAAAAATGGTTAAAAGAATTCTTCTTTTTCTACTTAACAAAATCATGCATCATAAAACATCCAAATTTCTTAAACAAACTCTCTTAGCATTCATCATTAAGGTGTGCTAGATATTTCCATTTTGCATGCATAGATATGCTTAGGATTCATCCATATGCATGTTACATATGTAGAAAAGAAATAAACTATTGTATGTTTTGTAAGAGTAACTCACTTTACTTAATCTTAAAAATACCTTTCCTTCTGAATAAGTTTGTTTAGAGTTATTCAAAACTTAGGATTAATTAAAACACATAATAAAACATTCACTAAAAAATTAAATATGAATCTACCTTAGAAATTACTTAAGGTAGGGAAGGAAAGAGAAGTTTTCTTCTTTTTTCCCTCTCTTTACAACACTTAGCAATTAATGAGGTTCATTTAAAACAAACAAAAATCATCAAATAAGATTAACCCAAACCAACTAAATAGCTTAAATGAAACCATCCTCTAAGTTGAACATTTTCATATTTAGAAAACTCTAACCTTAAAACCTAGCTAAGCATACCACATAAACCTTAAATGGCACACACACATTAGGCTAAGTCACCACTTCTAACTTTAGGCTAGGGTTGTGCATAGTTTGATGTTTGCTTTTATTTTTTGATGAAATGTTTTAATCTAGATTTTAGGGTGCGTAGAATGAATGGTAGGATGATTTAGTCTAATCATTATCTTCTACAGGGCATTGTGCCTAAAGGGCGCCATATTAAAAATATAAATTGCTTTTGTTGTGCAGGTGCTTATACCCCTAAGCATAATCCAATAGGCCAGGTGGACTTGGTTACCCATGTGTGGGGTGCTAAGTCCAATTTATATATATACATGCTTGGGATTATGTGGTTTGTTTAGCTAATCTCTATTTTGCAGGTTTTGGTTAGATTTACTTTTCCCTTTTCATGTAATTTTATAATTAAGATTTTGGAATAATTGTTATGAGGGATTAGGATGAGCATTGGTCATTAGATTACATCTTATGTACCATGTGAAGCCTTTGGAGCATCCACATTCCAACCATCCAAAAGAAGGAAGAAGAAAGAAGAAAGAAGAAAGAATAAAAGAAGAACAAAGACCCCCATAACATGAATTTCCTTACTTGATTGTAATTAATTCATTTTTAATCTAGGTTGTATAAGGGTAGAGCTTCTATCAAATTTGTTTTTGTGATTGTGCGGTGGTGCCCGATCACGAATGACCTCTTATTCTTTTATGCTATTTTTATAAATTGATTGATATTTGTTTAACTTGTGCATTAAGGTGGCATCTTTTTCTAGTTTCTTCTTTACTTTGATGTATGGTCTGGATGACGATTAAGTTCTCAGGAAAGTAAATTTTCTATCCAACTAATCAATTTAAACTAAAAATAAAAGAACTCATAACCTCATCTAAAGCATAGGTTATAAATCTAGATAAAAGAATTAGCAACCCCTTAGTTGAATGTTGTATTACTTTTCTCACATCATGCATAAAAGTATATTATTTCACACTTGATTTGGAGGGCTTCCACCCATGCCAGAGAACTTGGGTTGACCTTTGAGAGCCATGGTGGAAACTCACCTCTCTTATTGCTAATTTTAGCCCATAATCTAATTTCTCATGCCTTAGGCATATGAATCCTAAAGCCTGTGTCCAATTGATCATCCAAAATGAAAATAAAATAAAATGTAAAAAATATTTACATTAGATTTAAGTCATTAATCATGTCTTACATGATCTAGTCTCTTAGGGAGTGTATTTAAGGACTTAGTCTCATTCTAATTAAATAATAAATTTACTATCTTGCATAAGCATATGACTTGCCTACATGAATTTAAAATCGTAGGAGGAGTTAGTTGGCATCCACCCCTAAGCAATTGTAAGTCCAATAGTCGGGTGATTTATCCTTTCTTGTGGAGGTAAACCAAAAACTCATGTTTGCTTTAGATTTAGGTTGTGCTTTTGGCCCTCACCAAAGCTTTTTAAATTTAGGTTCTGAGGATGCTTCTCTCCTTTACGGGCTATAAGCATAAATCCTCACCTCTTAGGCATTTTAATGATCTTGTGTCGTGAAATTATAAGCCCTAGATTTCTAATAAAAATTCTACTCAAATAAATATATCAATCTTAAAAATATAAAGCCCAACCATAGGTTATTTTTGGGATGCTTACTAGGCTTCCTAGTATCTTAAGCATCCTTTACTCATCTTCATTTGGCTTCGATAAGAACTCCCTCGTCTTGATCGACCCCACCTGATTTTCTAAAAATAAACCAATTGATTGATAGTCCTACCTTTCAAAATCTTTAGAGATAATGATCATTTACCTTAATCAAGAGTATTCCTACATAATCCTATTCCTTATGATGTAATTAACTATGGGGGCTTGCCTCCATAGAAAACTTAACGGACCTAGTTTAAAAAAAAATCTTGCTTTACTTTTTCATGTAAAGTAGGGGAAGAATTTCCAGTACATGCAAAGACCCTTAGTCCTTAGGAGTCCTTATTGAGTTGATTAGGTCCATTGTAGGGTGGTGATTTCTATCTTTCAAGATGCTACACCTCTTCTTAATGTCGTACCCGATCACCCTAATAAGAACATCTGCAGATCTGCGTGGTGTCCCAAGAAGGCATATATTTTTGTTTTCATTTATCCTCTTTTCCAAAGGGGATAGATGAAGGCAGGAATATTTTCACCACAATATATTTTACAAAAGCTAATTATTTCTAGCTGCTTTTAAGTTGTGCTTATGGCTTTAATTAATGTGAGGCTTTGAGTTTGTTTATTTTTATGTTTAAGTTATTTAGATTTAGGTTGGGTAGAAAATTTAATTTTCTTAAGAGCCTATTGGCATCACTTTTGGAGTGAGGTTGACTACCTTTACTCTAGATTTAGGAATCTTCTAGAGGCTAAGATTTTCTTAGTGCTAGGACACTTCTAGAGATTAAGGGAATACCAAACTCAGACCTAATGACTCATAAGGTACAACCCTAGGACTATAGCATACCTTAGGAGAAGTGAAGCCTCACCTACCCTAAGACTCAACTAAAGTCCATGATCAATCAATTAATCAATTCCAAATTAAATGAATACAATCCAAGCTCCAAGACAAATGCCCAATTTATTTAGGCTCAATTTGATCCATCATAAGCACAACTTAGCTAGACAAGCTAAGTTGACTCAACCCAATCTAACCTAATTATATTCTTCAAAATCAAACCAACTTGATTGAAACTCAACCTATCCAAACTCATTTGGACTCCAATTCAACATGATTAAGCTTTGATTGTAATTCAATTGAATCAAGGCAAGTCAATTTGGGCCTTAACCTAAGTCGGTTCATTTTAATTCCTTAAGATCAAAATCCAATTCAATTTAAATCAAGCCAATCCAATCCAACCCAATTCAAATTCTTTGATCCTACCATACATCATAACAAATCCCAATCCACTTAGTCAAGCCAATTAACTATATTGAACCAAGTCTACCCATTTGACCTAAAAGGGTTAAAATGGGCTGAAATTCAATCTAACGGAAATCAATTATAATCAAAGCCTCAAATCACCTATAAATCCATCATTGAATATTTTCTAATCTTCATATAGGACCCAATCAACCCAATTGACCCATCCAATCCAAGTTGATCTAAATGACCCCATTGAGTCAAACTTCATTAAAATCTCAATTCGACCAAACCAACTCACCCAATATCTTCTAAAATGATTGTTGATCACCATCCATCATTCAATTGCATCCAATTGGGCTTTTCCAAGCTAATTTGATCATTTGACCCAAGTTGACCTAATTTGACCTAAAGGGTCAAATTGATCCAACTCTGATTCCAACTCAAATTGACTGCAACTAATGACTTCAATCAATCATGAATTGAATATTGAACACAATCCAACTATCAATTGAAGACAATTTGATCAAAAAGAACTCAATTCATCCATTTGACCCAATTTGACCTAAAGGGTCAAATTGAACCAAATCTCATATTAATTCAAATCAACATCTACAATCAATCTCAAATGAACATTCAAACATGAACCAACCCTCCACTCAAACCAATTTGGCCAATTTGACCAAATGGTTCGTACCATTTAGTGAACTTCGGTGAGCTCAAATCAAGCGGCGAAAGGTGGATAATGTCCATTTTCTAGCGCTTGCGAAAAGATGGATCATTAGTAGTCCATTTTGCATTATTAGAATATACAGTTGTGATTAATTGTATTAGCTTATTGATTATATTTTCTTTAGGATCATGGAATTAATCCAACCATTTGATCTATGATAAAATGGTCAGGATAAAACTACATCCGTTGTCACTAAGTCAGCTGCCTTGTTAGACATTTTAAGTAGCCAATCTTGCAACGCCATGTGGAAAGGATTGTCGTGTTAGTGTCCATGTGGCAGTGGCTATGTAAATCAGTTAATTAGGATTAAAATTATAATTAATTTGTAAAAACTTTAAAAATTCATAACTAAGTATAGAAAAATCAAAAAATATAAATAAATCCATTTTAGAAAGTCTAGATAGTGGAGAACCTAGAAAATAAAATAAAATATTTATGTTTTGTCTAATGAACACTGATCAATTAGAGTTTGAAATTTTTATTAATTAATTTAATTAAGTCTTAACTACTTGGCCAATTAATCTAAAAATTGGCATGTTAAATAAATAGGATGACCTCTACCTCCTATAATTTTCTTGGATTAATTTGCTAAGTAGACTTAAAAAATCATAATTTTATGTCCTTATTACCACTTCTAAGTAATTTAATAACTATTAAAATTAAGAAAATTATAAAATTAATTAGGGAAGGTAATTTAATTATCATAATAGTAAAGATGATCAAGAAAAATTATTAGTACCTCCCCTCCTAATTGTCTCCCAAAAATCATTCTTAAGACCTTTAATTACATGAATAAATAATTAAATAAAATAAAAAGAGAAAATTAAAATAAAGATTATATTATAATAATTAGTATAACTAGAAAGATTTATTTAATTTATCCTCCTTATGTGCTTAGTTAACATAAGGGTTTTAATGAAACTATGATTTTTCATAGGCATGGGAAATCATGAAAGTAATTAACTTAATCCTCTCAATTTACTTAATTACTTAAACAAATGCCTAATTACATTCAAATCCTTAGGGCATTGCTAAGTTTATTTTATTTAATTATTTATTCATGTAATTAAAGGTCTGAATGATTTTTGGGAGACAATTAGGAGGGGAGGTCCTAATAATTTTTCTTGATCATCTTTACTATTAGTATAACCAGAAAGATTTATTTAATTAGTCATCCTTATGTGCTTAGTTAACATAAGGGTTTTAATGAAATTATGATTTTTCATAGGCTTGGCAAATCATGAAAGTAATTAGCTTAATCCTCTTAATTTAATTAATTACTTAAACACATGCTTAATTACATTAGAATCCTTAGGGCATTGTTAAGTTATTTTTTAACTACATCATCATGTTTCATATGCCCTTGCTTAATGGTTAATTAAATTAAGAGACTCTTTGGGAGGGAGATTAATTGACTTGTTAATGAGCCAAATCAAATTAAGTCATAAAATTTACTTAATTTTCTCTTAAGTTCATTAACTAACCAACATGGGTATGCGTTAAATAAATTGATCTTGCTTGTCTTCTTTAGGATTAAATAATTTAAAATATAAAATTAAAATCTTAAAGAAATTTTGATAAGGTTTAAGGTGTGTTTATTTAACATGATTGTCCTTGGGTTTTAATGAAGCCAAGTATTTCATTTAATGATGTTTAATTATTTTGTTTCAATTATCATAAATTTGTATGCCATGTGTTTCTTACATTCATATTTTAAATTTAAAAGAAATTTTTACATCTAATTGCATGATATGGAACATAAACTATATGGTGTGGCTATTATCACTATGTAAATCTGAAATTATTTTTTTCTTTTAAGTAAGAATTAAGTGCTAATTATCAATTAAATGATTAGAAAGCAAATCTTTATATTTGCAAGTCTTATTGTAAGTAATGAAACTCAAACAAAAATTCATTTATTAAAAGATAATCATCTAGAACTTTTCTTGAATTTATTTTGTATTCATATATGTATGCATGTGTATTTGAACTTGCAAGTATATAATTTGTTGTGGTGTTTATTTTTGATTGCATGTGCATGTGTGTGTATATTAGGGAGGGAGGAGGGGACACCATGTAGATCTGAGGATGTACTTATTGAGGTGATCGGGTATGACATCATGAAATAGTGCACTATCTCAAAAGATAGAAGTTACTATCCTATGATGGACCTAATCACCTAATAAGGACTCCTAAGGCATGATGGGTCTTCGAATATACCAGAGATTTTTCTCCTACTTTACATGGATGAATAAAGCAGGGTTTATTTAAACCAGGTTCTAAAGTTCCCTATAGGGGCAAGCATAGTTAATTACATCCTAAGGAAGGTGAATTCTATAGGAATACTCTTGATTAAAGTAAGCAATTATTGTCTCCAAAGAATTCAAAGATAAGACTATCAATAATTGGCTATATTTGGAAGATCAAATGGGAGAGATCGAAAGGAAAGACTTACTATCAAAACCAAATAGAGATGAGTAGGGCATGCTCATGATACTAAGTAGCCTAGTGAGTATCCCATACTATCCTATAGTTTAGCTTTATATATTTAAAATTGAGGAGAATTATCTGTTTGATTTGAAATTTTATTAAAAATCTAGGACTTATGATTTCACAATATAAGATTGTGAAAATATCTAAGAGGTTATGCTAAAGGGTTAAGCAACCTGCACAACAAAATATTTATATTTATTTTAAGCACCACTTAAGCATAATTTCTTATAGAAAATATGATTAGTCTAATCACGGCCTAACATCTAGTTTATGCACATACACCCTAACATCCAGTCTACAACATTTCATAAAATAAAACATACATCAAACCATATATTGCCCTAATATAAAGCTAGAAATGGTGACTTAATCTAATGTGTGTGTGTTAAGGCTTATGTGCTATGTCCTAGCTAGGCTTTAGAGTTAAGATTCCCTAAGTATGAAAGACATTTAAACATAAAGGGTGGTTTCACTTTAAGTGGTTTAATTGATTTGTAAATTTTACTTAATGTTTTCTTTTATTTTATTTGATCTACACAAAACAACTAAGTGTTATGAAGAGAAAGAAAGAGAGGATCACTCTCTTTTTTCCCTACATTAAGTCACATCTAAAGCAAATTAATTAATCAATTCCCTTTAGTGAATGGCTTATTGTATGTTTAATTAATCCTAAGTTTAGGTCCACTTTAAATAAAATCATTCAATAAGAAAGACATCTTAAGGTTAGTTGGAGCGAATTACTATCACATAATACATGTTTATTCATTTCCTTTCATCATATATATCATGCATATGACTAGAACCTAAGCATAGTTGTGCATACAACTTGTATCTTAGCACACTTAAATGATGAATATGAGTTAATATATTTGGAATTGATATTTTATTTGGTTGAATGATTTTGTCATATTAATTTAAAGCTCGATCTAGATTCTTATGTAAAAGCATAAGGAAAGAACCTTAAATCACATGACTACTCAACTCACCAAATAAATAAAGTGTGAATGCATGTTTTTTTAATAAAAAAGAAGGTTTTCATTTGTTAGCTAAGTACACATCCACACGTATAAAAGTTTTAAATGAGTGCATCGCCATTGTTCTACACCAAGGGAACGAGGTAGGAACCTCCTTGGGGCTACTTAAAGCCGTGCATCCATGGAATGTCCAAACTAATATACCACTATTCTTAGATACATATGGATGTATAGACAACTACAAGAATAGAAAACTATGCAAAAATTATATTTTTATTTGATTGATTTATTTTTTTGTAAATGAATTAAATCTCTATCTAAATTCTAATGTCCAAATGCATAAGAATGAAATCAAGCAGGTACATCGCCATTGTTCTACACTAAGGGAACAAGGTAGGAACCTCCTTAGGGCTATTTAAAGCTATACATCCCTGGGATCTCCAGACAAATATATCGCTTATATTATTACTTATGCAAATCAACAAATGAATGTAAGGAAGAGACTTGATTTCATACACTAGATTTATATTCACTTGTATTTCCTATGTATATATATAATTAAATTATAACATATATGTATATTCATTCATTTATAAACTTTTGAAAATTTATTTGGGATTTAATAATGATACTAGACACACATATTTTTAATTTAAATCAACACATGCAATTTGAAATAAAGGAAATCATTTTATTTAATTAATTTTTAAAAGTGAGGGATGCATGAACCATATGTCATATATAATTTAACATGATTGGGAGGAAATAAAATAGCACAAGCATGTGATTTCATTCAAATCAACTAAGTCCTAAGGACAATCAAACTAAATAAGATTAATTAAAATAAACCAAAGTTCTTTAATGTTATTTCATTTTCATGTTTGATTTGATTTAAGAAACATGAAGGGGGTTTTCTAATCCTAATCACATTCCCCATGTGTGATTTAATTTGGTTTAATGAAGAATAATTAAGTTGATTTTATGTTTTAATTAGGTTAGGGTATGAATTAAGTCAATTAATTAACCCTTACCTACATCACCTTAAGTTAATTAACTAATTAATAATGAGCCAATATGATATGCAATCACATGAAAAGTAAATTTATAGTGCTCCTAAGAAATGAAAGGGGCCTAATGCAATTGGCTCATGATTAATAGTCAATTAAGCTTAAGGGATCTCACTTAACTACTCTTATGATTTCCTCACACATGTGAGTTAACTATAATTTCATTAGCTCTCTCTTTAGATTATTAAACATCTAAAGAGCTACCCAAGATGTATTAAAGGTGATTAGATGTGAAGTGGATTTTAGATTGAGTTAATTAAGCTCATTAACCCATTTGGTTAAACATTGGACATTTTTAATTAATGAAATTAACTTAAGGAAAGAGATCAAGAAATAGGCATTAATCTTAATCCCTTAGTCCCATTGATTATTTTGGCTCTAATTTTATCTTGGAGATTAATTAATTAATTAAGCACTTAATTATCTCATTAATCATTAATTAATCAAATTCCAAAAAGTTAAGAACTTAGGAAATAGTTAGGAAAAATATCTTAATCACATTCCCTAAGCTCCCTTACTGTTCAACAGAGGTAATTAGGCTTAAATGATTAATTAAGCCATTGTTCACTCACTAATTATTACAAATTAAATTAAGAAAGTAATTAAGGCTTAATCAATGGATTTTTCTAATTAAGCAACCAATAAAATCCCAAAAAATAGAAAAGGCAGAGGTCATCCCCCTGAACATTCACAAAAAATTTTAGATTAATTGGGTGATTAATTAAGAAGTTATTAAGCTAATTAAATTTCTAATTAAACCTTATTTAAGCCAAAATCACTATTCAAAATTAATTAATAATAATTTTCTCAAATTCTACCTTAAAATATCTTTAAAATGAGCCTAAGTTTGTATTTTTTTTTTCTGGGATTAGTTATGAATTTACAAAGTTTCATGCTTAAAAATTAATTAATTAGGCCTAATTAAAGCCTTAATCCCATCAGGCCACGTGGCGACTAACGCGGCGTGCTTTTCATGTGGCGCGACAGGATTGGATATTTAAGTTGTCACATTTGAATGGTGACTCAGATGATGGCGGATGTGCTAACTCTGTGGACCATCTGATCTAAGATCGGACGACCACGATCAGATCTACAGTTTAGGAAAAGAATCGAGAGATCTAATACGGGATCTAATCAGAGCCGTTCATCCCAATCACGTGAAATGGATGGCTTATGATCTATTCTATGCACGAATGGTGAAAGATGGATGCCATCCATCTTTCCCTATTCGATCTGATCTCACCCGAGCTTGGATTGCCTCCAAATTCATCCTACACTTTCGGGGAGGGGAGGTGCATAGATCCAATGGCTAAAAACACATGACGTACAAATTTACTTCACAAAAGACAAAGTAATTTTTCCATACAAGGCTCTGTTTGTAAAATTACCTCACCGGAGCTAATGTCTGGCAGTGGATCGATGGAGGTAGCTTCGCCTAGTTGAGGCGAGGCCCTATTGAGAAGCTTTGAGCTTGATTTGATGTTGGTTGCTCCTAAGGCCAAACTCCTCCTATTTGGTGATTGTTCTTGGTTGAACTCCTATCTCTAGTGCTTAGGAAGGCTTGGGAGTGCTTTGGTTGGCTTCAACAGAGTACAAGAATGGTGTCGGTGCAAAGAATTGAAGTTTAATTTAGCAGAGGGGAAGTATTGATCGGAAGAGTGATGTCTATTTGGCTTTGCTCGGGGAAGAGGAATGCCAATTGAGGAAGGCTTGGGATGCTCTAGGAATCTTTGAAGGATTTCAAAATGGCCTCAGGGACTCATAAAAAGTGATTCATCTCGAATCCTACTCGAATTGAGGGGGTATACCCCTCAAATGCCCATGATGAACGGATGGGATTGATCCCACAAAATTTTTTGATTGGAAACCGTCGAGTCATCGGAGTGGTCATTGTCAGCTCCACATAGCATGCCATGAGTGGACGAAGTGGTGGCAGGAGTCTCAATGCTTGATATGTGGAAATTGTGTGGGATTGATCTTCCTTGCATCCATTGGGTTCAGCCATGAGAGGGAATGGATTGGCTTGTTTCCCTTGGTTCATGGCAGATGCTAGGATGGCTTAGGTTGGGCTAGAAAGCTTAGGCTTGCCTCATTTGGCAAGTGGAGGGGTCTCATGGGGGAGGCAAAGTGGACTTTTCCACTTATGGCAAGAATCCAATGCAAAGAGAGGGTATCCATTGGTTAATCCCCTTGGGATGGGTCCCACATGGATTTGGGCTGGCTTAGAGCTGACCTAGGGTTCATTTGGGTTGGGTTAGGTCAGCCACTAAGGTTCCAAAATGTGGTTTTGGGTGATTTGGCTTCATATGATCAAAATAGGCTCATTTGGGTTAGGTTAGATAGGGTTGACCAATTGGTCAAATTAGGTTAAACCAAGACTTGGGTAAGGTTCGTATGATGATTTGGGATTTTTTTTTAGTTCAATTGGTTTTGATTAATTTGGCTTAGGTTTGAATTTGACTCATTTGGATTCAAATGGGTCAAATGGGTCTACATGACCAATTTGACCAATTTGACCAAATTGAATTGGGTTAGGTGTTGAGTTAAGTTCAATTGGTTGATTAAAAGTAATTGTAGGCTTTGGTTTGGTTTAATTTAGATTTAATTTAGATTTTGGACAATTTGACCCTTTTGGTCAATTTGGGCTAGGTTGGGTCAAGTTGACCAATTGATCAAATTGGGTTCAATCATGACTTTGGTCAAGTTCAATATGTGATTTGGAATGAACTTGAGCCATTAATTGCAATCAATTTGGATCAAATCATGATTTGACTCATTTTAGCTTTTTAGGCCAATTTGGGTCAACTTAAATCAAATGGCCAATCGGACTTGGTTTGGCTCAATTGATGGCTTGGTCATATTCAATCATTGATTATGAGTGGGTTTGAGTTAATGGTTTCAATCAATTTGGTATATGGTAGATCTTGGCAAGTTTGGGTTTTATTTGGGTTAAGTGTTGACTTGGTCGAAGGGATAGGTTGACTTGGTTTGACCCAATTCAAGATAATAGATTAACCTAGGATGATTGTTGATCATGATATGGGGTTTGGATGGGCTTAGTTCAATCCAATTTGGGTTGAATTAGAACTTGGCTCAAAAAGGTATTTTAGGTCACTTTGGGTCAAGTGGACCTAAATGGGTTAATTGGCTTCACCATGGTTTGATTCAAGTTTAATTGAAATCACATATGGACTTAGGATGGAAATATAAATCCAATTGTAAGTTGTTTGGAGTCAAATGTATTTTGGTTCATATGACAATTTCAAGTCAAAAGGGGTCAACATAGGCTTCACTTGGGTTGACTTGGGTTTGGTTTGGTAATTGTAGTTTGTGTTTATATTTGGAACAATGATTGAGGGAGTGATTGAATCATGAAAAACTTCACGGGCTTTGAGTTGATTTAGGTTAGATTTTAGCCATTTGAACTTATATTCCATTTATATTTGTAAATATAAATGATTTATGAGAAAATAACTTGAGTTTGGAGTGATTTGGAAGCAAATTTGATCAAATTGAGGGATGTAGGTCAAAAGGGCTTAAGTTGTGAAATGATTTGGTTTGATTTAGTTTGATTTGATTTGAACAGTTTGAATTTAGATTTCATTTATATTTGTGAATATAAATGAAGGAATGATTGATTTATAGAGAAAATCAACCAAATTTTATTTAGTTTGAAGGAGGTTTTGGCTAAGCATATGAAGGTGGTTCATATAGCTTAGCAAGGGATTTTGGAGTTTGAATTCAATCATGTGGCTTCAATCATTTGATTTGGGGTTGGATTTGATTTATGGTTGGATTTGAATTTCAAGTTTTGTTTGGAAGAAGGAAGCAAGGAATGGGTTTAAGGCTATACGGTAGGCAAGTCTTCCCAAGTTCTTAAGGCATAACCTATTCCTATGGCTAACTCTTCTAAGTCTCTAGGCCTAGGTTAAGTGTTCACCTAATCACTAGAAGTGTCTTAAGACTAAAAAAAATCTTAGTATCTACAAGAGTCTTAGATCTATGATGAGGAAGTTGAGAGCTCACTTCCAAAAGTGAGGTCAACAACGGGTGCCCAATAGGTGTGGTGTATGACTAGGTGCACCACACATATTGGTTTTGACCAAGACGAACAACAACGTCCAAAGAATTGCTACCACTAAAAGAAATGATCTACCCCTAAACCCATGATGTAGATAGAATCAAGATATTAGTGCAATGCAACTAAACTCATGCCAAGGGAATAAGAGAGGAAGGAAGGATCCACTAAGGGATCAAGCATGTGAACCTTCCACTAGGAAAGGAGGTTTAGGTTATCCATAGAGGATAAAAGTTAAGTTCGATAATGATTCAAGAAGAAAAGATTCACTAGGGATGAGTGCATGAACTTTCCACTAGGGAAGTAAGTTTGGATCATCCACTAGGGATAGGGATTTGACTAGGTTTGATTTTATGAGAGCTCCACTGGGGAGAGGCTATGATTTGGTTTTGAGGGCACATCTATAAGAGATTTAAGCTCAGATCTGCTAGAGATAAGGTAGATTCAATATAAGGATTGCATTGAACACCACTAGAGGGAGAATGGTGAATCGAATGAAGTGGACCCCGTTATTGTGTGATGGATCCTCTAAGAAGGGGTAATATTAGCCTAGTCCTGTCTTAGATTTACAAATCCAAAGGGATAGTCTACCGGCCATCAGATAGAGCTATCCAACCTAAGGGATGCCTTTCGTTGTGCAGTGGTCAAGTCAGGAAGAAAAGTTGTAGACTTACAACTTCATGAACAAGGAACCACTGGGTGAACAGTTGAAAGCACAACAAATCAAACCTAACTTAAGGAGACTATTTGAGAGAATGCTACTGTGGACTCACATCGACTCAAGAATAGTCAAAATTAATTTAATTTAAATTTTAAGATGGACCCAGTCGATGTGCGATGGATCCACTAAGAAGGGGCAAATATAAGCCTAGTCCTATCTTAGATTTACCAATCCAAATGGATAGTCTACCAACCGTAAGGTAACCAACCAACTTAAGCGGTGCTTTTTGATGTGCAATGGTTAGGTTTGGAAGAAAGCTTATAGACTTACAACTTTCTGAACAAGGAACCATAGGGCTGATCGGTTGATAGCACAATAAATCGAACCTGACCTATGGTTGCCCGTCGGTGTGTGACGGTCATGCTAGAAAGAATGCATAATAGTCCTATATCTTTCAAAGCAAGGATGACTTCCGGGTGACTTGTTGGTGGCACAACAAGTTGAACCTAACCTAAGGGAGACTACTGATAGAGTGCCAATATGGGGACTTATCTAAACTCAAAAGTAGTCAGACGATTCTTATAGGGAGTTTTGCTGACACCACCTAAAGATAAGATGCCTTGTTAGGAAAAGGTACTGTTGGGGGTTTTCCTCCTAATGCATAAGCAAAGATATATACATATTTTGTTATATATGTTTACATGGACCCTATTGGTGCGTGAGAGATCACACTGAGAAGGAGCTCATATCAGCCTAATCATGTATCATCCTTACTAGACCAAGGAAAAATTTGCATATCTGTGAGATAAATTCTCCAACCATAGGGGTGGCTACTAAGAAAGGGGGGTTGCCCAATCCAAGATTAACTAGGGTAGTGTTTAAATGAGGTCACTAAGGAAGTGATCCAAATAGAGTGCCCACAAAGGAGGTGTCGCTAGGGGTATTATCTAGAACCCTACAAAAGAAAGCTTGTAGGTATTCGGTGGCCAACTCAAGGAGAAAGCCTAGGAGTCTTACATCTACCAAGAGTGGTGTATCCACTGGGTGGGTCACAGTCAACATGGTGATAACCAACCAACCTAAGGTGCCCATCGGTATGTAACAATCAGTCTATAAAGAAGGTGAGTAGACTTACATCTCTCTAAAGTGGAACTAATTGCAGGGATAGTCTATCTTCGGCTCGACAAGTGCCATCAAATCTAGGGTGACTACCAAGTGGGGAGTCCCTTGTAAGGACTAAACCCAGACTTGAAGTAGTCAGGAGGAAAGGAGTCACTGGGGGACTTACCCTAATCCTTAAATATACTTGACCAGGTTAGTTCATAATGGCTAGTTTAAGAACAAGGCATATCGGACTTACATCCTCTAAAATGAAGTCATCATGAGGTAACTTACCCGCTGAGTAGTAAGGCTACCATGCTAACAAGGCGCTCATCAGTGTGTAGTGGTCAATTCAGAAAGAAAGTGTAGCAGACTTGCATCTTCCTGAACAAGGGACCGCTAGGGTGACATGCTAGAAAGGTAGCACGTCAGCCTGACCTAGAGCAGCTAATGAGTGAGTGCAGGGGCTTACTCCCATATCAAGATAGCCTGAGACAAAAGATATGTATTTGTGTGTTTTTCATATATACTCAACCAAGCTAGTTCATAGTGGCTAGTTTAAGAAGAAGGTGTAGCAGACTTACATCCTCTTAAATGGAGCCAACATGAGGGTAACAGCCTTCTGATGAACTAAACTAATAAGGCCGTGTATGGATCATATCGAAGAAGGCTATAGACTTACATCTTCTAATAAGACCACTAGGGTGACACACTAGTAATGTAGCATGTCAGCCCAACCTAGAGCAGTTAATGAGTGAGTGCCACAGGGGGCTTGCTCCCACATTAAGATTACCCGAGATAGAAAACATGCATGTGTGTTTGTGTGTGAAAGAAGGGATATGATACCACTTGGGTTCTCTTACACCTACCCTAAATACATTGTGGCGGATTCATAAGGAAAGATGTCTTTAAACAATAATGAAGAGATGGAATTTGAGATGGAAGAAATTTTATTGATAATTATTTTCAAACAAGATTTATGGATAATATTTTTTATGTAGAGCTCATTGATTAGAAGCATAGGGCACTCTCCCTTAAAATTTATAAGCTGATGGGATCCTCCTTGGTAGGCCTTTTCTATGGCGAAAGGGCCTTCCCA
Source organism: Cymbidium sinense (assembly GCA_021442155.1). Classification (NCBI taxonomy): domain Eukaryota; kingdom Viridiplantae; phylum Streptophyta; class Magnoliopsida; order Asparagales; family Orchidaceae; genus Cymbidium; species Cymbidium sinense. Next base: position 73,519,787 of record CM038231.1, read on the forward strand.
AGTGGGTTCAAACATGCCTCTCATCTTTTGACGGGCAACAATTGGTCTCCTTAGAACTAAAAGCTCTCCTACTAGAAAAGCTCTAGGGAGGACCAACTTGTTATGAGCTTGAATCATTTTGGCTTTATACAACTAGAGATTCTGGCATGCCCGAAGCCGTCTCTCCTCCAAACCTTCAAGCACTTCTAACAGTAACTTGGTGTTATACTCTATTGTGATTTTATCACCCACAACTATCCTTAATGATGGGAGTTGGACTTCTAAAGGTAGAATTGCTTCAGACCCATCACTAAGGAGAAAGGGCTGGATTGAGTTGAAGTTCTCCATGTGGTGCGGTAAGCACCTTCAACTTCACATCTGCTGTCTTGTTGTGTGAGTGTCTTATTTAATATCTAGATGAGAGTTTTTTGAAGTCTTTTCTAAGACATTTGCCCTCGGGTAATAGATGATAGAATATCGCCAATCTATGCCATGTTTCCAAGCAAAATAGTTAATTTTAGTGCTCTTGAGCTCAGTACCATTATCGAATATAATTCATCAAGGCACCCTGAACCTATATATGATATGATTCCTAAAAAATTAGAGCACATGCTGAGTTGTGACCTCTCTGAGTAGGATCGCCTCTGCCCACTTAGAAAAGTAGTCGTGGCAGCTAGAATGAACCGACGATCCTTAAAAGAAGGAGGATCTATTGGGCCCATTATGTCAGTACCCCAACACTTAAATTTCCATGAGGCCAATATAGGATGTAGAATGTTGGGTGGTTGGTGTAGGACCACACCCTGCACTTGACATTGGTGAAATCTCCAAGCTATATCCATGCAGTCTGTGAGCATCGAAGGCCAGTAGCATCCTAGTATCTTGATCTTGGCTTTCATCTTCGGACTGGACTGATAAGCTCTGCATTACCTCGATCATGATCATATGAGCTTTGTGTTTGTCTTAACAACATAACCACATATGATTGAAGGAATGTCGATAAAAGGTGCCATCCACAAGAGCATATGAGAGAGCTCTCTACTTCACTTGATGTACTAGTGACTTCTCTTGAGGTAGTTTGCCTATATATAGGTAATCCATAAATGGTTGCCTCCAATCTGACTCATAGTCCTTTTGGCAATAGCAACCTCCGATTCAAGAGAAAGTCTCTCGATGAGTTCAGCATCAACAAGGGATAAGACTAGCCTATTTTGGACCCTTATTGCTATGGATTCATCTTCTAGACATGCCAACTCATTGGCAAGCTTGGCCAATGCATCTGCTACTGCATTTTCTCCTTGAGGAATCTTGTAGATGGTAATCTCTAGGATTTGAGCCAATAACTCCATGGTATACTTATGATAATGGTGGAGTTTAGGCTTTAGAACTTTGTAAGATCCAGTAATTTGGCTGATAACTAACTGAGAATCCCCAAATATGTTGATGCTCTAGATGTATAGTGTAATGGCTAACTCCAGACTAGTAATCAGAGCTTCATATTCGACTTCATTTTTGGTGTATGGATTGGATAGAAGATATGAGAATCTCATCACAACGCAGTCCAGAGTTAGAAAGACTATTCTTACCTCTACCTGTCCCGAAAGAGTAGATCATGGTTCTTCTCCTTTTTGAAAGGAAGCCGCACCATCAAAATACATCTCCCAATGGTGAATTCTAGTGTCCCCTATGTTTATGATTTGTTCATTAGGGATGTCATCACTAAGTGGAGAAACAACATGAAGTGGGTGTGCTACCATGAAATTCTCTAGTGCTTATCCTTTCACCACACAGAAGGGGGTACGAATGTGATGTCAAACTGTGATAAAATCATGGACCAACATGCCAACCCTCTAGAGAAAGTTGGTCGTGTCATGAGATATTATAGCGGATTGATTCTAGATCAGATTCACCTTATAAGAAAGCATGTAATGTCTATCCTTTGAGATACAAAGATAAAGCTAGGCAATGCTTTTTAATTGGTGGGTAGTTTACCTCAACAGGGATTAAACAATGGTTGAGATAGTAGAGTACATTCTCTTTCCCTTCATCATTGGTTTGAGCCAACAAAGCACCAAGGGAGTCATCTAATGTAGTGGTATACAATATCAATGTCTTGCCTGGGAAAGGAGATGCTAGAACTAGTGACGCCATCAGGTAGTGCTTGATGTCTTCAAAAGCATGATGACACTTATTATCCCACTTAAACTTGGTGTCCTTTTTGATAAGTTCTGAGAATGCCTTGCATCTTCCTGATTAGTTGGAAATAAAGCATCTTAGATAGGCTAACTGCCTTTGGAATGATCTAAGTTGAGTTAGACTTTTAGGGGGTGGCATTTCTAGGATGGACTTAATCCTCTCCAAGTCAATTTCTATTCCACGATGTTGGACAACATACCCATGGAATTTTCCTGAAGCTACTCCAAATGCACACTTTAGGGGATCCATTTTGAGGTTATATTGTCTTAACTATTCAAGTCAAAGAGATGGTTGTCCCTTTCTTTACTCATTACTAAAAGATCATCAACATAATATTCAACTTGATGATAAATGAGTTCATTGAAGATCTAAGTCATGGCCCACTGGTATGTAGCACTAGCATTTTTAAGGCCGAAAAGCATGACCCTATAATAATATATTTTAATTGGGGTTTGAAAAGCAGTATTTTTCTCATCCTCAAGGGTCATCTTAATTTGGTTGTAGCCAGATGACCTATCCATGAAAGCGAGACTGAATGAGATGAGGCAATGTCCACCATCAATTCTAGTATAGGAAGTGAAAACTCATCGTTAGGACATGCCTTATTTTGATCCCTAAAATTGATGCATATACAAATTTATCCATTCTTTTTCTTAACTAACACGACACTGGCCAACCAGGTGGGATATTTTTCTTCCCTGATGAAGCCAGCATCGATCAGCTTCTTGATTTTAGAAATGACCTGCTGCACAATTTCTAATTGCATGCTTCTAAGAGCCTGCTTGATAGGATTAGCATTCAGATCTATTGCTAGTTTGTGGACTACTATGTCAGGAGATAAACCAGACATTTCTTCAAAACTCCATGCAAACAGTCCTTAAACTTAGCTAATATCCTAACTAAGTTATTGGTTTCTTCTTTATTCAACATGAAATTGATGTATGTCGGGCATGGATCTTCTTTTGTTCTTAAGTTGATTTCTTTGAGTTCATCGATGGTCGATCTGATTTATTCTTCAAACTCTGGTGGTGCATCTTTGACTTCAAGATCATTTGGGTAGTTTGAAGTTTCTAAACACACCTCCTCATAAGAGTTAGGATGATTTGAGAAGAACCTGTCAAACTCCAAATGATTGGTGATGACTAGGCAATGGTTATCATCATCAACTTGTCCCAATGTGTCAAATCCTAGTCCTGGTCTTGATTGAGAATGTCTGCTTTGGTTGTCTCATAATCTTTCAAAGTAATTCGACCTGTGTTTAGACCAAGTATGTGGGATTAATCCCTTCTTTCCTAAGTTAATAACACAAGGTGAATACCAATCAATAGGTAGTTGTATTAAATCTTTATATGAATCATCCTCAAGTTCTACATTAGCTTCCTGACTTGAGGATGATGCTCCCAACAAAAACCTATTTGTCTTGACATCTATGGATGATTTAGGGGCCTCCTTAACTACCAAATCTTCAACTCTATGGGAAGAGAGTGAGGTTAGAGCTAAAGTTCCCAACTGCTGCTTGGCAGTTCTACATAATGATGATTCAAATACATTCATACTTTAGTTGGAGGCTAGGTCTTCACTACTATCTTGCTTGAATGTCACCTCCCTACTAAGAGGGGTTGGTTGGCGTGCTAACCATATGACACTCATCCGCCAAACTAAACTCTAAGTCTATGTGGATAGTGGGGGTACTCATGTAAGCTAGAACATAGCTCTTACTGGTTGGCCACCAGCAAGGAGGTCTTCCACCTCTGGAATTGCCTCTAGATCTGCCTCTGCCTCTACCTAGTGGGGTCAAGTCATCCTACCCATGTGTTTATATGGAGGAACAAACTGTGGGTGGAATCTAACTTCAAGCTCTTCTTCTTCCTAAATGATTGATTCTCGCTCACTTGTATTTTCATTTTCCTTTTCTTTTACCTTTCCCTTTTCTTTATCTAATTATTCTTTTTCTTTTCTTTCTTTTTCTTTTATTTTTGAACTTTCACCAAGTTCGCGAGAATATACTTTTTTTATTTTGAGGAAGGTAGTAGGTTGCATCCTCATATATTTTGACCTCCCTAACTGAAAATGGCTTCAAGTCTCCTTTGACACAACACTCGATTCCACCTCTTCAGAATTTGATGCACTAATGTAAAGAGAATGGAACCATGTTATTTTCATGTATCCAAGGCCTACCGAGCAAAGGAATGAAAGATGTATCTGAATCAATGATGTTGATGTAGGAGCAGCCGCACATCATCTATCTAAAAAGAAAACATTAAGAACTAAGTCACCTTGCTCATTGAATCCTCTTAACATCATCTGATCCCCTTAGAGTTTAGAGATGTCAATCCTCAAGTAGGAAAATGTCTTTAGACTCATAATGTTCACTATTGCACTTGGATCAACTAACACCCTGGAGAGTCTGAATCTACCCATGTCCACTATGATATAGAGGGGATGATTGTGCTCAATTGTCTCCAAAAGATGATCTTTATCGGTGAATGTAACTCCATGGGCTTCTCTTGATTAACATGCCTCCTCTCCAATAGTAGTCAGCTGAGCTAAACAAATTTCTAGATCATGAAGGGCTTTGATCAATGACTCCCTCATCTCTTTGGATAAGACAAGGGCATCATATATGCTTAGCTTAGTTGGCAGCTTTCTCAGGTGAGTGAGGACATTGTAGCCAACTCTGGGCTAATCCTCCATAAGCATATTTGTAGGCGGAGCATATTATGAAGGGGCTTCTTGATCACTAGAACCCATGACTTGTTTACCCTTATCCTGAGGTGCTACCCTAGGAGGTAGAACTTTGCCACTGCTGAGGTTGACTTTAGTGACCTCATGAGATGGTTTAATAGAAAGTTCTAACTACTCGTCAGGTTCACCTACAGCTTCTCTTATAGGATCATTGAAGTCAGATGACTCCAAATCAATCTCAATGGGCAAACCCAAATGATTCAGAAATGGAAAATTCATTTCTGAATTGGAAAGGAATTGATCAAAATTGTTATAGTTATTAATACTTGGAGAGCTTTCTATAGCGATAAAATCATAAAGACCATCACAAGTAGAGAAGAAGTAAGTGGAATCAACTTTCTTCATTAATTTCTTAGATTTGGATGGAGGTATAGAATAGAAATCAAGTAAAGTAAGCAAAATGAGGGATTTGGCACCTCCCACTCCTGATATAATATGCTAGAAGAAGAGCTAATGAGAAAGCTGTAGCTATGGAAGAAGTGTTAGAATCAGTCGGTGTTTGCACTATTATGCTATCCCAGAAAGTGGAGGTTGTCACTACTGCTGTTGGGCACCTACCTCCCTCAAGTTATCCTTCACAACTTGTAAATCTTCCTTAGAGTTGGAGGTTTGAGCAGGCATTTACTTTTCTTGGAGGTTCGGGATAGGGTGATATCCCAACCTTCCTTTGTCTTAAGAGGATCGCATGTATCCCTAAGGATTACCCTAAAAAACTAGAAGGTTGTTCTAATAGGAATTCCTTGGGGATGACAATGGCACCCCACTTGAAACTACACTCAAGTCAGTCCTTAAATGTAATGCAATCTTTTAAGACATGGCCTAGCATGCGGTGGTAGGGGAAATAGTTTGGATCATGACTCTTCCCCACTTCCTCCGTCCTCCTAGGCTCCGGTAACTAGAAATCATACTTCTTTAAGAGATTCTTAAAGATCTTACTGACTATCTCCCTCTTGAATGAATAAGGTTTATTCAATCTATTGGCAAGAGTAGGTAAGTAATAGCTACAGCGTGTAGGAATCTTGCTCGATGATCGATCTGAGGCAATGGTGGTGGCCAGTGGCGGTGGTATGATGGTTGAGGTGGTGACATAGGAGATGGTAGAGGAGAGTGTTGAGCTCTAGGCCTATCTAACTAAACCCTAGCTGACTGATTCCCCTTGTTAACTACTGTGACTACCCCTAGTTTCTTCTCAAATACCTTCTAAGGTCTAGGCTTGGCTGACTGGTCCTGGAAATGTAACTGTTTGGCCTCTTCTTGCAGACTAGCCACCTTGTTGATTATTTTCTTGAAGGTTTTGATTGTAAAACCCTTGAGCATGAAAGAAACCAGGCCATGGATGTTCTTCAAGAGAATCTCTATGGCATGCTATTCAGACAGATGTAGTTCACATTTCATACTCAGGTTTTTCCACATAAGAATGTAAACAACAAGGTACTCATTGGGGACTTGCATCACTACAACAAGATCGCCTATAGTAACCCTTTGATAAGCTCCAGCAAACCTCTTGATGAAGAGGTGCTCCAACTTAGCAAACATCTTTACCGAACCATTGGGCAATTCAACATACCAGTCAAATGCAACACCCGCTACATTACTGATAAATAATTTGAAAAGAAGGGTGTCACTATCTCCAGCATTGCAGCAGGCGACCCTGAAATGTGCAATGTGTTGGCGAGGGTTCCCGCTATCATCAAAAATCTTGAAGGAAGGAGCTACAAAGCCCATAGGATACTGGATAACATCGAATTCATCTGGGTATGATCTACCCTTTGGAATAGATGAGCCACCTCAGGCTTGTGCCAATGCATCCCTCACCTATTGCTCTACCAACTACTTGATATCCTTCTTATGCATGAAGGTGTTATCCACCACCTTCCTATGCAAGCTACCATTATCTTCCCTTGCATGCATGCATCTAGGATGATCTAAGTATGTGAAAACTCTACCCTGTTGGCTATTATGGGAGAAAGCTGTGAAACTAGGGCTAAATTCTATAATGCTGACACCATTGCCATCAACTCCTCAATCTTCTTCTCCAATTTATCAATATGATCATCTTTCTTCCTTATCTGGTGAAGGAGGTGTTGAGTTGAATGGACGGTGTCATCCTCTTCAATTACAATACCTTCTTGGATCTACTGATCTCTATGGAGGGAGCCTCTAGTATCGAACATGTGCACCTTAATTGAATCCTCAAGAAAATCATCTTCACCAAGATCAAGTGCTACCGTCTCATCTCAGAATCTTTGCTATCACTTCCTAAGAGTTCTCTCTTCTTGACAAAGTAAGCAGCTACAATCTCATCCAAGGAATTATCTAACCATGCTACTACTCATTAGAAATAGGACTATTCGAAATACGCTAACACACCACTAGAGTGTTATCTCTGGGAGGTCTATGCTTGCTAGAAGATATATGATCATGACTATAAACTATTAGTGGAGTACTATCTTTGGGGGGATCTACTGCCATAGGAACAACATAACTATCTCCCTCTCCCTTTGCTACTATCACTACCACTAACTCTGATGGTGGTGGTGCAACCACAATGTTGCGGGATCGCCACTCCTTCTTCACTAAGACTAAAGTGGGAGGTCAAGTAGGGGAACTCACCCTCACTTCAGTCAACGGAGTAGATGAAGTGGGATCCTTTGGCCATAGCTGAATATCCAAAGGGGCTTTCTTCTCCCTAGATGCTGTCTTCTGTGACTTTGTGGGAATGGTGGAAGGTGGGACCTTAATTGGTGATAGCGAGCAAGGATTGGATCAGTGTGGTGGAGACGACATCAGCTCCACCATCTTAGGCAGCATGCTCGTGGTACCACTTGATCTTGCAACTCTTGTTTCATTGTTGTGTGTGGAAAAGCGGTGTGAAACTAGAACCATGCTTGAGGTGGGAGGCCCATCTCGAAGCTAAATAGCCTTCCCCTTGGGGGGACCAATGAATGTATGTGCACTGAGTGACTATAGGAGCTTAGCGGCGGTGAAACCTCAACCGCCTTCCTCTTTAAGGAAGATACTCAATATGGCAGTCAATGGAGGGGTGGCTTCGCCTAGCCACCTCATCCAGTGATAGTGATTTCCCCTCGCATGTAATATGGGCTCCCAAATCCTCACTAAAGAAAACCAGTGGGGTGGGAGTCAATCTAAGGAGGGCCCATCAAGGCCAAATCCATCCCACGAATGGAAGGTGAAGACTTTTGGGGTCATGTACTTGAAAATCTTGTATACTGAGTGCTGTTGAATGATGTGAAAATGTAAGGAGGGTTTCCTTTAATTCTTGTCCCAGATGGAGAGATTTGAGTCAGAACCCACATCAACAATTGAATATGTTGAACTTGGGGTTGATGGAGATTTTGGTAGGATGAGGAGCGTCATTGCCATTTGATTTTGATTTAGAACCCATACTCAACAAATTTAGGTGGGTTGGGTGGGGTTCAAATATTTGAAGATGTTTATGTTACTATCTTGTTTAAAAATATTTGATGTTGAAAAACCTTACTTAGCAAATTTAGGTATGCTAAGGAAAGGCTGTGATTGTATGTTTGGAAATTTTGTGAAAAATCTTTGCTTTTGGTGATTGATCATGTGTTTATTTGATTTGAAAATGAGGTTCTCCACTTAACAAATGTGGTATGTTAAGTGAGAACCAAATGTGGCATGATACGTATTTGAAAAATGGGACTCTCACTTAACAAATGTGGTATGTTAAGTGAAAGCCAAATGCATGTTTCAAAAATGAGACTCTCACTTAACAAATGGATTATGTTAAGTGAAAGCCAAATTTGTAGTTGAAAATGAGACTCTCACTTAACAAATGGTGTATGTTAAGTGAAAACCAAATGTGTATGTCAAAAATGAGACTCTCACTTAACAAGTGGGGTATGTTAAGTGAAAGCCAAATGTGTATGTCAAAAATGAGACTCTCACTTAACAAATGGAGTATGTTAAGTGAAAGCAAAATTTGTATGTTGAAAATGAGATTCTCACTTAACAAATAGAGTATGTTAAGTGAAAGCCAAATTTGTATGTTGAAAATGAGACTCACACTTAACAAATGGAGCATGTTAAGTGAAAGCCAAATTTGTATGTTTTGAAAATGAAACTCTCACATAACAAATGGAGAATGTTAAGTAAAAGCCAAATGTATGTTGAAGATGAGACTCTCACTTAACAAATGGAGTATGTTAAGTGAAAGCCAGAGTTGTATGTTGAAAATGAAACTCTCACTTAACAAATGGAGTATGTTAAGTGAAAGCCAAATGTATGTTTTGAAATTGAGACTCTTACTTAAAAAATGAAGTATGTTAAGTGAAAGCCAAATTTGTATGTTGAAGATGAGACTCTCACTTAACAAATGGAGTATGTTAAGTGAAAGCCAAATTTGTATGTTGAAGATGAGACTCTCACTTAACAAATGGAGTACATTAAGTGAAAGCCAAATTTGTATGTTGAAAATGAGACTCTCACTTAACAAATGAAGTATGTTAAGTGAAACCAAATTTGTATGTTAAAATGTGACTCTCACTTAACAAATGGAGTATGTTTAATGAAAGCCAAATGTATTTTTTGAAAATGAGACTCTCACTTAACAAATGGAGTATGTTAATTGAAAGACAAATTTGTATATTGAATATGAGACACTTACTTAACAAATGGAGTATGTTAAGTGAAAGCCAAATTTTTGTTTTGAAAATGAGACTCTCAGTTAACAAATGGAGTATGTTAAGTGAAAGCCAAATTTGTATGTTGAAGATGAGACTCTCACTTAACAAATGGAGTATGTTAAATGAAATCCAAATTTGTATGTTTTCAAAATAAGGCTCTCACTTAACAAAAGGAGTATGTTAAGTGGGAATCAAATATGACATGACTTGTTATTGAAAAGAGGGAAGCTTTAATTCTAAAATATGTTAAGTGAAGTTTCAATTTTATACTATGATTTTATTTGAAAGATGGATTCCTCATTCAGAAATTTTGAGTACGTTGAATGAGTATGGTTATTTTCAAAAATGTGCTTTGAAAAGATGGAAACCCCAACTTTAGCATATATGAAATATGTTAAGTGAAGTTTTAATTTTATGCTATGGTATTATTAGAAGATAGACCCCTCAATCAACAATTTTGATTATGTTGAATGAATATGGTCATTTTTAAAAAATGTCCTTTTGAAAAGATGATTTTAATCTTGATTTTAATAAGAATCTCCATGTAAAAATTATAGGGATTATTAAATGGGGTTTAGTTATATTAATTTTTGAAAGTTGCTTTTGGAAAGTAACATTTTGCAAAAGAATTTATTTTCTTAATCATTAAGATGAACTTTTCCTCACCAAGCTAGTGGTAAGGAGGTTTTAAATTATTTATTTATTTATTTTTTTTCATTTCCTTTCATGAGTTAATTTTATTTTTCACCTATTAGGGAAACCAAATAGGGGTTCTAGGACCTACAAGGAGTGAGGTCCTAAAACCTAGAGGTTGTTGGCTAGCTTTGCTTCAGAATGAAATAAGCAAAGTGCCAATGGAAGGAAAGATAGTCTTGGACTCATATGAAATACAAGTCTACTATCGATGCTTGGAGACAACAATTGTCTACTAGAGATGGAGAGAGGAACCATCGCCGGCAGAGTCTCCAAAAAAATTTATGGTGTTTATTTTTGGTTGCATGCACATGTGTGTGTAGATGGGGGCCGGGGGGGACACCACGCAGGTCTGAGAATGTACTTATTGAGTTGATCAGGTACAACATCAAGGAATAGTGCACTATATCGAAAGATAGAAGTCACCACCCTATGATGGACCTAACCACCTGATATGGACTCCCAAGGCATGATGGGTCTTCAAATGTACCACAGATTTTTCCCCTACTTTACATGGATAAATAAAGTAGGATTTATTTAAACTAGGTTCTAAAGTTTCCTACATAGGCAAACCCCCATAGTTAATTACATCCTAAGGAAGGTGAATTCTTTAGGAATACTCTCGATTAAAGAAGGCAATTATTATCTCCAAAGAATTCAAAGATAAAACTATCAATAAATTAACTATATTTGGAAGATCAAATGGGATAGATCGAAAGGAAATACTTACTATCGAAACTAAATGGAGATGAGTAGGAGATGCTCATAATACTAGGAAGCCTAGTGAGCATCCCAAACTATCCTATAGTTGGGCTTTATATATTTGAAATTAAGGAGAATTATATGTTTGAGTTGAAATTTTGTTAAGAATTTATAACTTATGATTCCACAATACAAGATTGTGGAAATGCCTAAGAGGAGAGGATTTATGCTTGTAGCCCCATAGTGAAATAGGGACCTTAGATCATAAATCTAGGGAGCTTCGGTGAGGGCCAAAGAATAATCTAAATCTAAGGTAAAAATGGGTATATTATTTACCTCCACAAGAGAGAGTAAACCACCCGACTGCTGGACTTATAACCACCTGGAGTGGTAGTCAGCTAACTCCTCCTACATTTTAAAACCATGTAGGTAAGTCTTATCATTTTGTGAGATGGTTAGGTTTTTTATTATTTAGAAAAGAAGCTAAAGTCCTAAACCCACTCCTTGGGAAACTAAAGCATGAGTGGTATGAATAATTACTTAGTCTAATGCAAATCTTTTCAAGTTTTATTTAATTTTTGACTCTTCATTTTGGCATATGCTATAGGATCTTTATATGCCTAAATGCATGATGAAGTTAACTATGGGCCAAATCAAAAGAGAAAGAGGTGCTTTTTAATCATAAGCTCTCAAAGGTTAAGCCCATTCTATCTGGTAAAGATGGAAGCCCTCTCTTAATAAGAGTGAAATAAGATGATATGCATGATGTTAAACATATAACATCCAGCTAAGGGGTTACTGAATATTTTATTACCTTGATTTAATTCCTAAGCTTTATGTGAGGTTATGAGTTATTTTAAAATTTTAGTTATGAATTATTAATTTAGGTAGAAAATTAATTTCATCCTAAGAGCCTAATCACATCTAGGCCATACAACAATCACCAATCATAAATAAATTATGAAGAGACATGCTTTTTCTAATGCACAAGTTAAATAGATCATCAAATAATTTATATATCTATCATAAAAGAATAAGAGGCCATTACGTTGGATGCCTTACATAACCCAAAAAAGAACTGGGTAGCTAAGCTCTACCCTTATACATCCTAGTATAATGAAAGAATAATTACAATTTAATTACAACAAATGAATAGGAGCTATGGGGGATCTTCAAAGCTCCTTCTTTCCTTCACTTTCTTCTTCCATTTGGTTGGGCAAGCTCCATAGGATCACATGGTACATAAGACTTGGCCTTGTAACCAATGTTTATCCTAAGCCTCCATAGCAATAATCCTAATTTCTCATGCAAAATTACACTAAAAATAAGAAAAATAAATCTAACTACACCTACAAAATAAGTATTAGCTAAACACACCATACAACCTAAGTAGTTATATGAAGAATTTGGACTTAGCACCTTGCACATGGGTAACCAAGTCCATCTATCATAATGTAGATTATGCTTAGGGGTTAAGCAACCTGCACAGCAAAACATTTATATTTTTTTAAGCACCCCTTAAGCATAATCTCTTGTAGAAAATATGTTTGGCTAATCACGGCCTAGCATCTAGTCTATCGCACATACACTCTAACATCCAGTCTACAATATTACATCATAAAATAAAGCATACATCAAACCATACATTGCCCTAACATAAAGCTAGAAATGGTGACTTAATCTAATGTGTGTGTGTTAAGGCTTGTGTGGTATGTCCTAACTAGGCTTTAGAGTTAGATTCCTTAAGTATGAAAGATATTTAATCATAATGGGTGGTTTCACTTTAAGTGGTTTAATTGATTTGTAAATTTTAGTTAATATTTTTCTTTTATTTCATTTGACCTACACAAAATAACTACGTGTTATGAAGAGAAAGAAAGAGAGGATCACTCTCTTTTATCCTAACCTTAAGTCACATCTAAAGCAAATTAATTAATCAATTCCCTTTAGTGAATGGTTTATTACATGTTTTAATTAATCCTAAGTTTAGGTTCACTTTAAATAAACTCATTCAATAAGAAATACATCTTAAGGTTAGTTGGAATGAATTACTATCACATAACACATGTTTATTCATTTCCTTCCATCATGAATAACATGCATATGATTAGAGCCTAAGCATAGCTATACATACAACTTGTATCTTAGCACACTTAAAATGATGAATGTGAGTGAATATATTTGGAATTGATATTTCATTTGGTTGAATGATTTTGTCATATTAATTTAAAGCTCTATCTAGATTCTTATGCAAAAGCATAAGGAAAGAACCTTAAATCACATGACTACTCAAATCAACCAAATAAATAAAGTGTGAATGCATACTTTTTTTAATAGAAAAAGAAGATTTTCATTCATTAGCTAAGTACACATCCACACGTATAAAAGTTTTAAGCAAGTATGTTGCCATTGTTCTGCACCAAGAGAACGAGGTAGGAACCTCCTTAGGGTTACTTAAAGTCATGCGTCCCTAGAATATTCAGACTAATATACCACTATTCTTAGATACATATGGATGTATAGACAACTACAAGAATAGAAAACTATGCAAAAATTACATTTTTATTTGATTGATTTATTTTGCGTAAATGAATTAAATCTCTATCTAAATGCTAATGTATAAATGCATAAGAATGAAATCAAGCAGGTACATCTCCATTGTTCTACACTAAGGGAACAAGTTAGGAACCTCCTTAGGGCTATTTAAAGCTGCGCATCGCTGGGATGTCTAGAATAATATACCTCCAACATTCTTGCTTATGCAAATCAAGAAATGAATGTAAGGAAGAGATTTCATTTCATACACTAGATTTATATTCACTTGTATTTCCTATGTATATATATAACTAAATTTATAACATATATGTATATTCCTTCATTTATAAACTTTTGAAAATATATTTGGGATTTAATAGTGATACTAGCCACACATATTTTTAATTTAAATCAACACATGCAATTTGACATAAAGGAAATCATTTTATTTAATTAATTTTTAAAAGAGATTGATGGATGAATCATATGTCTGATGTAGAACATCAAGAGGATCCAAAAATTATAGCTCAAGGCCCATTTACAAGATCTCAAGCTAAAGCCCAAGAAAATTCAAGAAAGAAGAAGGCTTAGGCTATTAGCCTGTTATGGCCCATTTTATGATTTCATCTTTTTTTTATTTATGTAATTTTTAATTTTCTTCTAGAAACTCCAAGTTTGAAATTTTTCAATTAAAAATTCAAAGCATGACATGTGAGGTGATTAAATACACATAAAAAAATAGCATCAGAAATGGGTGGATGGCATAAAGTAATAAGGCAATTTAATACTTTACATTTATGTGGCCACCCACCTTTCCCTCCATGTTTTGAATTCTTTTCTTTTGAAAGATGCTTGTAATGGCTATAAATAGCCCCTCTTACTAGAATGAAGTAGATATTTTGGTAATTACAAATTATTGAGTTATTCTTATGGTTTGAGTTTGGCCAAACCTTGGCAATCCTTGGTGGGAGCACTAGTTATCCAACATATCCTCTTCCTTCACCTCCAACACCCAAGTTTTCTCAATTTCATCAAAAGAAAGAACTCCCACCTCCATCAAATTTGGTATCATGACGAAGCCTGGAAGAAGCAAATTTGGTCAAAAGTTTGCTTCAACAAAAGGAACATCTCAAGTGTTGGACTTGTCTTAAACTTGTGAGTTTTTCTTGGACTTATGAGGTTAATTAATTTTTATTTATATGATAGTTTAAATACATATTAGCAGCTTGGAAAGATATATATTTCTTGCAAGTTTATGGTGATAACATAAAATTTCAATTAGTAAGCTTCATTTTATATTTTAGTCATTTTCCAATTGTATGAACTTGCACACCCCATCAACCCCAAAAAAAAAAAAAAAAAAGAAAAAGAAAATTAAGAGAGAACCTTAGTGAGGTAGTGCTTCACCCTAAGAAAATAACCTAGCCATTAGTGCAAATCAAAATCTAATTTCTTACTTTATTATTTTTGTTATTATTTATGGTTAATTTTAGAAGTTTCTTTGATTAACTTATGATAACTTGCTTTCTTAAGAAAAAAAGGAGGCTTGATAAATTTGAGCATTTTTTCATTGCATTAAAAATAAATAAATAAAATATTCATGCATAATAATATAAGTGTGTTAAACCTAGTGATTTTGGAAACTAAATAGAACTTTGTCAAAAAGACCTAAACTGTCTAAGGAGAGCTTGGGATTTAAGTGGTCTTGTACCCCCCTCCTCACCTGGAAGTTCTCTTAGCCTAAAATTTCACTTTGATTACACAATTATATTATACTTGTTTATTTTTTTCATTTGTTTTCATTTTTTTCATTGATCCCTTTTCATATATCTTTTTTTTTTGCTTTAAAAAAAAATCTCATGGCACCAAAATCTATCTCTCAAGATCAAGTTGAAATTTTGACTAGATTAGTTGATGCCTTAGATCTTAGGATCCAAGATAATGAATTAAAAACTCAAAAAATATTAGAAGAAAGCAAGAATCAAATGCAAGAACTTAAATAACAAATGCAAACTCTTATAGTGCATCTGCAAAATAATAGAGTACCAACTCCTCCTCCAATACCTGGTCAGACTATGCTAATAGGGATAGATGAAGAAGATTCGTACCCAAACCATAGAGAAAATCAACTACTTAGAAGACATTCAATTGCTAGAAATGGTGGAAGGGGAGAAAATTATTTTAAGACTATAAAAGACTCTAATGATCCATCTCAAAGAGTTAAAGTAGAAGCCCCAACTTATGATGGTATACATGACCCAAATATTAATAAAGGGATGGCTTCTTTGATTAGTATAAAATGGATGATTACCAAAGGGTTCCTTTTGCTAAAATGAAATTGATAGGGCATGCTAAAATTTATTGGACAAATACTTTAGCTAAAGAACAAAGATTAGGAAGGACAAACCTCACTTGGATAGAAATAAAAGAAATGTTAAGAGCAAAGTACTGTCCTAGGCATCATGATAAGAAGTTGCATAGTCAATTATTAACTTTGAGACAAGGTAATTATCTTGTAACTGAATACTTGAATACTTTTGAAGATCTAATTTTTAGAACTGATTGTGCTGATAATGATTAGCAATTAGCTAATAAATTTGTTATTGTACTTAGGACTGAAATTAGAAATAAAGTTGAATTATTTGACCCACAATCTTTAGAGGAAGCATTTCATTATGCATTATTGGTTGAACAACAAAAGAAATCTGCCTCCCTCTCTAAAACTAAAAGTCAAGTACCTTCCATTTCATCCCATAGATCTATTGTTAGACCCGCATATCCAAATGGCCCATCCCCTTTTTCTAAAACTTTAATTGAAGGGAATTCTAAGAACATTAGGGAAGTAATATGTTTTAAATGTCATAAAATTGGTCATATGCAAAATCAATGTAAAGCTCAAGTCTTATTTTTAGAAGAAGTTGAAAATTCAATAGATGATGATCTAAAAGAAGTTTATGATGACACCCCATTATCTGATGAAGAGTTGGAATTAACTGATGACCCTCATGTTAATGTGATGAGATGTCTTACTATAATAAAAAAATGAGGCAGAAGATTGGAGGAGAAAGAACATTTTTAGCATGTATATTTTGTGTAATGAAAAGAGATGTAGGTTAGTTTTAGATGGAGGGAGTGCTATGAATGTCATTTCAACACACCCGTTAACTCGAGCCAACCTAAAATATGAACCTCACCCTAAATCATTTCATGTTAATTATGTAAATCATACATATCTTTCCATCATCAATCGGTGTTTAGTTCCTATTAAAATAGGAAGCCATGAGAATCAAATTTTGTGTGATGTTCTCCCTATGGACATTGCTCATATTCTCTTAGGATGACCTTGGCTATATGATATGAATGTTATTCACTATGGTGGGGAAAATACTTATATTTTTAAACATAATAATAAGACTATTAAACTCCTACCAATAAAGTTAGTAGAAAAAAAAAACCCTCCATAACACCACACAAAACAACTTTTGACTTGCAACCTAAGCCTCTATTGAAGAAAAATGCCAAACTTAATTAATTATCATAAAAAATCCTACTATTATGACTAATACTATCATTTCTGATTCTTACATTAAAACATCTACTCTTCCTCCTTTGACCCCAAAGATAGAAATAATAGGTTTTGGAGCTTTACGAAAAGAATTTTCTGATCCATTTCTTCTTCACATATTACATGTAAAAGAAGTCATACCAGACTCTAATGAAAATCACATACATGTTGTGGTCTCTTCTCTTCTTTCTAATTTTAATGATATTGCACCCGATGAGCTTCCTGATGAGCTACCTCCTCTAGAGACATTCAACATGCTATTGAGTTCTTACCTGGTTCTCAACTTCCTAATCTTCCACATTATAGGATGAACCTTACTGAGCATGTTGAGATTAAAAGACAAGATGAGGAATTATTAAGAAAGGGTTTTATTCAAGAGAGTCTTATCCATCAGGCATTATTAACTCCAAAGAAAGATGGAACATGATGAATGTGTGTTGATAGTCGAGCAATAAATAAAATTACTGTCAAATATAGGTTTCCTATTCCCCGATTAGATGATATGTTAGATTTAATCTTAGGAGCAAATTTTATTCAAAGATTGATCTAAAAAGTGGATATCATCAAATTCAGATTAGAGCAGGAGATGAGTGGAAGATAGCTTTTAAGACCCCTGATGGACTTTATGAATGGCTTGTCATGCCCTTTGGACTTTCAAATGCTCCTAGCACATTTATGAGATTAATGAATACTGTTCTTAACCATATATAGGTAAATTTTTGGTGGTGTATTTTGATGATATTCTAATTTTTAGTCCAAGTGAAAATGAACATCTTCAACACCTACAAAAAGTCTTTGAAATACTTTGACAAGAAAAATTATACATTAATTTAAAAAAGTGTTTCTTTTTGTAAGCTGAGGTAATCTTTTTAGGCTTTATTATATCCACTGGACTTAAACCTGATCCTTCTAAAGTGAAAGCAATCTTAGATTAGCCATCACCTAAAAGCTTTACTAAAGTTAGAAGCTTTCATAGTTTAGCCACTTTTTATTAGAGATTTATTAAGAATTTTAGTACCATTGTTGCTTCGATAACTGATATACTAAAATTAGATAAATTTTGTTGGACTTCTAATGTACAAAAGGCCTTAGAGCAAATTAAAGTTCTTATCACTGCACTCAATCCCAAGCTTCCCCATTTTTTCTAAAGCCTTGAAGTGACATGTGATGCTTCGTGAATTAGATAGGTGGAATTTTAAGTCAAGAGAATCATCCTATAGTATTCTTTAGTGAAAAGTTAAATGAAGCCAAACAACGATATTCCACTTATGATAGAGGGTTTTATGTTGTAATTCAATTCTTAAGGCATTGGCAACATTATCTCTTACATAGAGAATTTATACTTAATTTTGATCATCATGCCTTAAAACTCATTAATACTCAATAAATATTAAGTCATAGGCATGCAAAATGGGTTGAATTTTTACAAGACTATTCTTTTATTCTAAAGTATAAGCCTGAAATTGAGAATAAACCTGCTGATGCTTTATCTAGGGTAAACCTAATGATTTCCTCTTTAGAATTGAGAATCCAGGATTTGATTGAATTAAAGATGATTATATTGTGTGTCCTGACTTTCACCTAATTTATCTTGAACACCTAGATAAACCAATAACTTTACAAGGGACATTATTGATAACAAATGGATATTTATATAAAGGAAAACAATTATGCATTCCTCAACCTTCTCTTAGAGAATTCCTTATCATTGAGCTACATGCTAGGGTGTAGTTGGTCATTTTGGAAAGGATAAGACCATATGTTTATTAGAAAATAGATTTTATTGGCCTTCATTAAAATGAGATGTTCAAAAATTAGTGGCTCAATGTTTAATTTGTAAACAGGCTAAAACTATCAAACAAAGGTCTAGACAATACACTGCCTTACCTGTTCCTTATAGGCTTTGGGAAGACTCAATGGATTTTATTCTGATTACCAGACACATGAGGACATGATAGTATTTTTTGTGTAGTGGATAGGTTCTCAAAATGGCTCATTTCTTACCTTGTTCAAAAACAAATGATGCTTCTTATATAGCCAAATTATTTTTTAAGAAAATAGTGTGACTCCATGGTCTCCCTTTAACCATTATTTCTGATAGAGATGTTAAGTTTGTTTCATACTTTTGGAAAATATTATGGAAATTATCAGGTACCAAATTAAAATTTTCTTCTACCTTTCACCCACAAATTGATGGACAAACTGAAGTAGTTAATCGTACCTTAGAAAATTTGCTTAGATGCTTGGTAGGTAAAAGTTTAGGAAATTGGGATTTATATTTACCAACCTCAAAATTTGCCTATAATAGTATTATATCTAGAACTACAAAAAATTCACCATTTGAGATAGTCTATGGTCCAAACCCACGATGACTAATAGATTTAGCAAACCTACCATATCATGTATTTTCTGATGCAACATTCTCATTTGCTAAAGATTTTCAAAGCCTCCATGAAGATATAAGAAAGCAAATTACTATAAGTAATGAAAACTATGCTTCTATGGCAAATCATAATCATTCAATGAAAGAATATAAAGAAGGTGATTGTGTATTGATTCGCATTCGACCTGAGCGTTATCAAACCACTATATATAAGAAATTACATGAACGGGCTTGTGGTCAGTTTAAAATTCTCAAGAAAATTAGAACTAATGCTTATCACCTTGATTTTCCTGCTGATATGCTCATTCATCCAGTTATTAATATTGAAGATATTCTATCATATGAAGGAATTAGCAAACCTCCACTTGTTCAGTCTAACTCTTTAATAGGAGATATAGCACCATACTTGCAGAAGCCCTCTTCCTTTGAAGTTGACTATATTATCACCGAGGAAGCACCCATTAATCCAGCTTCTAAACATCATTTTCTAGTTTGTTGGAAGAATAAGCCACCAGCTAAAGACACATGGTTGACCCGTACTAATTTGGAGACTTTAGCCCCACAATTAGTAGAAGACTTCTTAGATTTTAACTCTATGGAGCAAAGTTCTATTGAGCCCAAGGGAGTTGACGTAGAACATCAAGAGGATCCAAAAATTAGAGCTTAAGGCCCATTTACAAAATCTCAAGCTAAAGCCCGAGAAAATTCAAGAAAGAAGAAGGTTTAGTCCATTAGCCTGTTAAGGCGCATTTTATGATTTCATCTTTTTTTATTTATATAATTTTTAATTTTCTTCTAGAAACTCCATGTTTAAAATTTTGCATTTGAAAATTCAAAGCATGACATGTGAGGTGGTTGAATCCACATAAAAAATAGCAAGTGAAATTTGTGGATGGCATAAAGTAATGAGGCAATTTAATACTTCACATTAATGTGGCCACCCACCTTTCCCTCCATGTTTTGAATTCTTTTCTTTTGAAAGATGCTTGTAATGGCTATAAATATCCATTGTTACTAGAATGAAGTAGATATTTTGGCAATTACAAATTATTGAGTTATTCTTGTGGTTTGAGAGCATGGTGGCCAAACCTTGGCAATCCTTGGTGGGACTGCTAGTTATCCAACATATCTTCTTCCTTCACCTCCAATACCCATGTTTTCTCAATCTCATCAAAAGAAAGAACATCCACCTCCATCAATGTCATATAACACTTAACATGATTGGTATGAAATAAAATAACACAAGCATGTGATTTCATTCAAATCAACTACATCCTAAGGACAATCAAACTAAATAAGATTATTTAAAACAAACCAAAGTTCTTTAATGTCATTTCATTTTCGTGTTTGATTTGATTTAGAAAAAGTGAAGGAGGTTTGCTAATCCTAATCCCATTCCCCATTTGTGAGTTAATTTAGTTTAACGAAGAATAATTAGGTTGATTTTATGTCTTAATTAGATTAGGGTATGAATTAAGTCAATTAATTAACCCTTACCTACATCACCTTAAGTTAATTAACTAATTAATAATGAGCCAATATAATATGCAACCACAATAAAAGTAAATTTGCAATGCTCCTAAGAAATGAAAGGGGCCTAATGTAATTATCTCATGATTAATAGTTAATTAAGCTTAAGGGATCTCACTTAACTACTCTTATGATTTCTTCACACATGTGAGCTAACCATAATTTCATTAGCTCTCTCTTTAGGTTATTGAACACCCAAAGAGCTACCCAAGATGGATTAAACATGATTAGATGTGAGTGGATTTTAGATTAAGATAATTAAGCTCATTAACCCATTTGGTTAAACATTAGATATTTTTAATTAATGAAATTAACTTAAGGAAAGAGATCAAGAAAGAGGCCTTAATCTTAATCCATAAGTCCCATATTTGATAATTTAGGCTTTGATTTTATCTTGGAGATTGATTAATTAATTAAGCACATAATTACCACATTAATCATTACTTAATCAAATTCCAAAAGTGAAGGAGAACTTAGGAAATGAATTAGGAAAAATATCTCAATCACATTCCCTCAGCTCCCTTACTATTCAACAGAGGTAATTAGGTATAAATGATTAATTAAGCCACTATTCACTCACTAATTTTCACTAATTAAATTAATAAAGTGATTAAGTCTTAATCAATGTATTACTCTAATTAAGCAACCATTAAAATCCCAAAAAAAATAAGGGAGGTAAAGGTCATCCCCCTAAACATCCACAAATAATTTGAGATTAATTGTGTGATTAATTAAGGAGTGATTAAGCTAATTAGATTTCAAATTAAACCTTAAATAAACCAAAATCATTATTCAAAATCAATTAATAATAATTTTCCTAGATTCTACTCAGAAATATCTTTAAAATGAGCCTAAGTTTTTGTTTTTTGGATTTTTTTAGGATTAGTTATGAACTTAAAAAGTTTCAGGCATAAAAATAGATTAATTAGGCATGATTAAAGCCTTAATCCCATCGAGCCATGTGGTGGCTGATGCGGCGTGCTTCCACGTGGCACGACGGGATTGGCTATTTAATTTGTCACATCTGAAGGTTGACTCGGATGGTGGCGGATGCGCTAACTCTATGGACTATCCGATATAAGATCGGACAGCCACGATCAGATCTACGGTTTAGGAAAAGAATCAAGGGATCTAACGCGGGATATAATCATAGCCATTCATTTCAATCACATAGAACGGATAGCTCATGATCTATCCTATTCGTGAGCGGTGAAAGACGGATGTTGTCCATCTTTCCCCATTCGATCCGAGCTTACCAGAGCTTGAATTTCCTCCAAATTCATCCCACATTTTTGGGGAGGGGAGGCACACATATCCAATGGCTAAAAACACATGACGTGCAAATTTACAAGTCACTTTTTCCATATAAGGCTCGATTTATAGAATTACCTCATCGGAGCTAATGTCCAGCGGTGAGTCGACGGAGGTAGCTTCGCCTTGTTGTGGTGAGGTTCTGTTGAGACGCTTTGAGCTTGATTTGATGTAGGTTGCTCCCAAGGCCAAACTCCTTCTATTTGGTGATCAGTCTTGGTTGAACTCCTATCTTTGGCTCTCGGGAAGTCTTGAGAGTGCTTCGGTTGGCTTCAACAGAATAGGAGAATGGTGTGGGTGCAAGGAATTGAAGTTTGATTTAGGATAGGGGAAGTATTGATTAGAAGAGTGATGTCCTATTTTCTTTGCTTGAGGAGGAGGAATGTCAATCAAGAAAGGCTTAGGGTGCTCTAGGATGCTCTGAAGGATTTCAAAATGGCCTCAGGGACTCACACAAAGTGATTCATCTTGAATCCTGCTCAAATTGAGGGGGTATACCCCTCAATTTCCCATGATGGATGGACGAGATTGATCCCACAAAATCCACCGATTGGCCATCGTCAAGTCATCGGGGGATCGCCGTCAGCTCCATGTGGCATGCCATGAGTAGATGAAGTGGTGACAAGAGTCTCAAGGCTTGATATGGGGAGATTGTGTCGGATTGATCATCTTTGCATGCATTGGGTTTGGCCATGAGGGGGAATGGATTGGCATGTTTCGTTTGGTTCATGGAAGATGCTAGGATGGCTTAGGTTGGGCTAGGAAGCTTAGGCTTGCCTCATTTGGCAAGTTAAGGGCTACCATGGGGCAGGAAAAGTAGACTTTGCCACTTATGGAAAGAATCCAATGCAAAGAGAGGGTGTCCATTGGAAAATCCCCTTGGGATGGGTCACACATGGATTTGGGCTAGTTTGGGGTTCACCTAGGGCTCATTTGGGTCGTGTTAGGTCCCAAGGTTCTAAAAGGTGGTTTTGGGTGATTTAACTTCATATGGTCAAAATAGCCTTATTTGGGTTAAGTTGGGTTGGGTTGACTAATTGGTCAAATTGGGTTAAACTAAGACTTGGATTAGGTTCATATGATGATTTAGGATTTTTTTAGTTCAATTAGTTTTGATTAATTTGGCTTAGGTTTGAATTTGACTCATTTGGATTCAAAAGGGTCAAGTTGACCAATTTGAATAATTTGACCAATTTGACCAAATTGGGTTGGGTTAGGTGTTGAGTCAAGTTCAATTGGTTGATTGAAAGTAATTGTAAGCTTTGGTTTGGTTTAATTTGGATTTAATTTAGATTTTGGCCAATTTGACCCTTTAGGTCAATTTGGGCTAGGTTGGGTCAAGTTGACCAATTGGTCAAATTGGGTTCAATCATGGCTTTCGTCAAGTTCAATAAGTGATTTGGAATGAACTTGAGCCAGTGGTTGCAATCAATTTGGATCAAATCATGGTTTAATTCATTTTGGCTTTTTAACTTAGGTCAAATGGCCAATTGGACTTGGTTTGGCTCAGTTGATGGCTTGGTCATGTTCAATCGTTGATTATGAGTGGGTTTGAGTCAATAGTATCAATCAATTTGGTTATGGTGTATTTTGGCTAGTTTGGATTTCATTTAGGTTAAGTGTTGACTTGGTCAAAAGGCTAGGTTGACTTTGTTTGACCCAATTCAAAATAATTGATTAACCCAGGATGATTGTTGATCATGATATGGGATTTAGATGGGCTTAGTTCAATCCAATTTGGGTTGAATTAGAACTTGGCTCAAAAAGGTTTTTTAGGTCACTTTGGGTCAAGTGGATCTAAATGGGTCAATTGGCTTGATCATGGCTTGATTCAAGTTTAATTGAACTCACATATGGAGTTAGGATGGAAATATAAATCTAATTACAAGTGGTTTGGAGTCAAATAGATTTTGGTTCATATGATAATTTCAAGTCAAAAGGGGTCAACATAGGCTTGACTAGGGTTGACTTGAGTTTTGTTTGATAATTATAGTTTGTATTTTTATTTGGAATAATGATTGAAGGAGTGATTGAATCATGAAGAAATTCATGGGATTTGAGTTGATTTGGATTTGGTTTTGGCCATTTGGACTTATATTCCATTTATATTTATGAATATAAATGAAGATATAAATAGTTTACAAAAAATTCACTTGCGTTTGGAGTGATTTAGAAGCAAATTTCACCAAATTGAGGGATGTAAGTCAAAAGGGCTTAAGTTGATAAATGATTTGGTTTGATTTAGTTTAATTTTGATTTGAATGGTTTGAATTTAAATTTTATTTATATTTGTGAATATAAATGAAGGAATGATTAATTTATAGAGAAATCAATCAAATTTGGTTTGGTTTGATGGAGGTTTTGACTAAGCATATGAAGGTGGTTCATATGGCTTAGGAAGGGATTTTGGAGTTTGAATTCAATCATGGGGTTTCAATCATTTGATTTGGGGTTGGATTTGATTTATGGTTGGATGTGAACTTGAGGTTTTTTTTGGAAGAAGGAAGTAAGGAATGGGTTTAGGGCTATAGGGTAGGCAAGTCTTCCTAAATCCCTAAGGCATAATCTATTCCTATGGCTAACTCTTCTAAGTATCTAGGCCTAGGTTAAATGTTCGCCTAATCACTAGAAGTGTCTTAAGACTAAGAAACTCTTAGTGTCTACAAGAATCTTAGATCTATGATGAGAAAGTTGAGATCTCACTCTAAAAGTGAGGTCAAGATTTGTACATCATGGGAACACGAGGCTTTAAGTAGCCCCACAGAGGTCTTACTTCTCTAGTTTCACAAAGGATGTACTTGCAAAGCTTTCTTATACACTTGTATGCATATGATTGGATATGAAGTGAGATTTTCTTTGTTACAAAATTCATGCATATTCATGTTCAAGTGTGACAAAATGAATATATAAAATTCATGTGTATGTATATATATATATATATATATATATAATTAAAGTAAAAGTAAATAAAAAAATAAAATGAGACTGGAATGTTATTGATAATGAAACTAAAATGACAAAGGATTATGCTTTTGATGGTGACTTGGCTTCATTAACCTTAAGATACCTTTCATGTTTAAATAAAATTCATTGAGTCAAATTAAAACATTGGATTGATTCAAATTCATGATTCATTAAGAAAGTTTAAAACTCATAAAATTTATCTCTTAGAATCAACTTAAGGTAGGGATTTAAGGGATTCAACTCTCTTTCTTTTCCTTACAATGATAAATTATAAGTAAAAGATACAATAAAATATATGATTTAAAATTCAATTAAACTCTTAAACTAATTAAAGTGTAACTACTCTTAATAAAGGATTTAAACATTAAAATACTAGAAAATCTCAATCTTAAATACTAAGCAAGACATATCACACTTTGGCTATAGCACACATATTAGAATACTAAATCATCGATCTTAGTATTAGGTTAGGATAGTGATTGTTGTGGTGACATATTTTTTTTTATGGTGCAATATTTTTAGACTAGATGTTAGGATTTCTTGTGTGTAGACTAGACGTTAGTCCTTTATTAGTCTAATGAAATTTTTTGCAGGGGATTGTGCTTAAGGGACCGCTGTAATAATAAAATATAAAAATTCCTTTTGCTTGCAGGTGATGCTTAAGTCCCTAAACATAAACCAATTAAGACAAGTGGTCTTGGTTACTCAAGTGTAGGGTGTTAAGTCCAAATATGTAAAATTTAATCAATTGGCTTGTATGTTTGTTTAGCGAACATCTATTTTGTAGGTGTGGTAAAAGTTACTCTCCTTATAAAAATGTAATTTTGAAATAGTATTAGGATTAGTAATATGAGGTTTAGGATGAGTAGTGGCTAGAAGATAAAGACTTGGGAGGCCCTGTGAAGCCTGGAGCAAGCTAATCCAAAGAAGAAAGGAATAATAAGAATTGAAGACCCCTATAGCATTTCTTTCATTTGCAAACTTTAATTATTATATGGACTGTATAAGGGTAGAACTTGGCAACCCAATTTCTTTTCTTTTTCGGGGTGTGTGGCAGCACCTGGTCGCACTAGAATTTTATTATTTCACATAATTTGAAATGTTTTATTATTGTGTTTAAATCATATGATGAAAATCACATGATTTTCATAGGTTTTTTTTAAATGTGATGATTTGATGTGTGGCTTGGATGCGGTAGGCTCTTTATGATAAAATTAATTTTTCTACCCCCATTAATAACTCATAGCTAAAATCTTAATCTACTCATAACCTCACTTTAAAGCTTAGATTTATAATCAAGATAAATAAAAGATTTAGCAACCCCTTAGCTGGATGTTGTATGTTATTACATCATGCATATCATATTGTTTCACTCTTAAAAATAGAGAATCTCTACTCTTGAACGATAGGGGATTGGCTTAACAAGTGAGGGTAGTCCCTTGTAGTGGAGGACACCTCTTACCACTTCTCACTAATTTAGCTCACAACTCAATTTTATAATGCATTTAAGCATAATTATCCTAAACCCTGGTCTAAATTAAGGTGTCAAAATAATTTTTAAATTTTTAAATTTTGCATTAGTCTAAGGCATGTTTTCATACCAATCATGATCTAGTCTCTTAAGGAGTGAGTTTAGAGCTCTAAATTCTTTTCTAATTAATAACAACCTAGCCATCTTGCATTTACATGTGACTGGCCTACATGGTTTTAAAATGTACGAGGTGTTAACTAACGGCTATTTCAGGCGGTTGTAAGTCCAGAAGAGTTGGGATTAATTCATTTTCTCTTGTGGAAGTGAACCATCATATCCCACTTTCCTCGAATAGATTTAGATAAAGCACTTAGCTTGTGCAAGAGCACCCTAGATCTAGGTTCTGAAGCAACTTATTTCTCTCTTGTTATGAGTACAATCCTCACCTCTTAGGAATGTCCATAATCTTCTGTTATTAGAATGTGAGTCTTAGCTTTCTAATAAAATTTTAACTCAAATGGAAATAAATTTTCTCTTTCAAAAATGTAAAGCCTCGCCATAGGGTAGACTGAATCATCCACTATGCTTCTTAGTATCTTGAATGCTTTCTACTTATTCTCATTTAGAATTCATGAAGAAGTCTACTTATTCGAATAATCCAACTTGATTTCTAATAACAACCAATTCATTGATAGTCTACCTTCATAATCTTTGGAGATATTAGTTGACTACTTTAATCGAGAGTATTCTTAAATAATTCTCATTCCCTAAGATATGATTAACTATGGAAGCTTGCTTTCATAGGGAACTAAAGAACTCGGCTTAAAATAAACCCTACTTTACTTCATCCATGTAAAGTTGGGGAAAAATCTCTGGTGTACATGTAGACCCATTTGCCTTAGGAGTCTTTATTAGGTGATTAGGTCTATTGTAGGGTGATGTTTCTATTTTTTAAGATAGTAAATGATACCTTAATTTTGCACTCGATCACTTCAATTAGTACCCCCTAAGATCTATGTGGTGTCCCTATGACTCTAAATTAAAACACCGCATATTTTTCTAGTGACTCTATAGTGGAAAGAACTTCTGTCCATCTTTTGTAATCAACTCTTATCTCCAAGTATTGATAGTGGATTTATACTTTGTGTAAGTCCAAGACTATCTTTCTTTCTATTGGATTTTTTGCCCATTTCATCCTTGGACAAGTATTGCCAACATTCCTTAGGTTCTAAAACCTCACTCCAGTAGGTTCTAGAACCCCATATTGGTCTCCCAATAGGTGGAAATAAATAAAGAAAAGAAAAAGAAACATGTCAAATAAACTCAAATAAAATTCAAAACCTATTATCACAAATGCAACAAAGCAAATTATTTTTACCATCTCCAAAATCCATTTGAGCTCACTTTTGGTGAAGTTCAAATCAAACAAAGTCTCTCTCAAAATCAAACCTCTCTAAATGTAAACCGCATCTAACATTATCAAATTTGTTAGATGAGGGTTTAAACTCAAATTCAAGTAAATCAATAATGAATGATGAAGTCTTCTAATCACATGCAATCCCTTTTCAAAATAGAGAGAAGAACTCTAGTTCTTCATTTCTTCAAGCAACAACAACAACACTACCATGTCTTCCGAAAAGCTCAACTTCTCATTCACTTCTGGTGTAGATTTGGCCTTAGATTAGTCCATACTCACTGTCAATCCTATCATCAAATTAGGCATGGTCTTTGAGCACTTCAAAGTCACCTGCGACGGGCCCTACCCTTACCATAGTTACTAGAGAGGTGGCTGACAAAAATCCACTCCCACAGTTTGATTTATAGTTAGACATTGAGTTTCCCTCTTTGAAGAGGAAGGCCTTAGATGTTCCCCTGCCACGAGTCCTTGCTATGTCTACCACTAGAGTAGTTAGGATTAGTACTGCCTCTTTGGCAACCATGACCTCCAAGGGAAAACAAGTCATTACATCGAAGATGGTCCCATCCACATTTGAGGTCGGTGTTAGCACCCACCATGTCCCGTTGATGAAAACTCAGCATCCTAATAAGAACCAATAGATCAAGAGGTACCTTAAGTGTATGCCTAGGGAAGTTGAGTCAACTTCTCATGTAACTGAGGAGGGTTTCTTTTATGAGACCTCTCCCCACCTATGTAGTAGAAGGGAGAGGAGGATGTCAAAATGATAGTAGCATCACCCCTACGACCCTTTGAGTATGAGACACTGAATAAGAAGAGGAGGAGACCCTATACTAGTTTAAGGTTTATGCTTAAGAGAGTAGGGAGAGTCCATAGATGATCTAAGTTTTCCTTTATCATGATTTGAGACAAGCCATCTCTAGAAGTATTAGGGATCTTATTCATAGAGAGAGGTCCACGGAGGCCAAGATAGTAGCCCAAGGGGCAAGATAGATAGGAGGAGGTTTTCTAGACTCAGATGCCTCAAATTTGGTAGATCACTAGCTCAACCGATGAGCTGACAGAGTTAGCCATTCAGATAGTATAGTCCTTACTGGTTTTGATAGGTGGAGGAGGTCCTTGGTAGAAGTGCAGCCAATGTCACCAGCATCACACTACTCCACTCGCTACCCACCATCACATACCCATGTCATGCCATCTAAAATCCCCACCAAGTATTAGAAGTCCACATCAGGGAAGAAGCCTTCACCCCTAGTGATATGATTGTCTCCCAAGGGCCACAATTCATCCACTCACACTAATGGTGTGAGGCTGAGCTCTCTTATTCAGCCACTTACATCATCAATGGAGCAGAAAGAGTGGTAGCCTAAGAGTGTTGCCATCTCCATTCCAATTCACTAGGGAGAGGAATAGATTAGAGAGGAGAATAGGGAAGAAGAGAAGGTCCCCATGATGGTTGAACCAATTATGGTTACCATTTCTTCAGCCCAAAATATCCAGCATGATCCTCCTTCAAAAGATCACAGGATAGAAGAACATCATTCAGGATACGTCCATGTAGATCTTAAGAACATAAATGGACATTCTTTTGAGGAAATCTTCATTGAGTATAAGGCGACCATCAAAGACAATGGAGGGAGAGGATAGTGATGAAGAGAAGGTTGACTTCGACGTAGAAGAAGATGAACTTTTAGAAGAGTTAGTAGAATAACACATGGTAAAGACTAGGACTTCCCCCAATAGGGAGGGAGTAACATCAAAGCACTAAGGCACATGGAGTTGTAGTTGAGGAAGGCGATGCTGAACTCAACTTAGTGATTATTGCAATAGTTAAAGTAGAAGGATGATTAAATAAATCATTTGGAGAGGAGAATGGAGAATCTTATGTCAGTTTTCTTAGCACTCTAGAGTCACATACAAGCATCACAACCTATCCCTATAAACACCGATAGTCCTAAGTTACACATATTATAGACCAGTAGAAGAATATTACTCCATTAGAAGAAGACACTAGAAACCTTCATAGAAAGGGTACATATAGTGTAACCATTCAAGAAAGAAATATTAAATTAATGGTAGGACATCAATTGAAGGAGGCATTGGCACAATCCCAAGGGGTCTCATCAGTTCTGTTGATGTAGTCCAAAACCCTAAAGGTTTTGTGCCACCATCTTTCAAGATATTTGATGGCAGTGGGAACCCTAGGGAACATATCATACACTTTAGAGAAAGTTGCTACAATGTGGGTAGTAGTGATGCCTTACTTTTCCAGCAATTTATTAGTAGCTTTTTCGGGGTTGCCTTTGATTGGTATGCCCAACAACCCAACAGTTCAATGAAATCCTTTGTAGAGTTAGAGTAGCTTTTCATCAAAAGATTTATAAGAGCTCAGTAAAGGGTAACTGTAGGGGACCTCATTGTAGAGAAATAAAAATTCACTGAGTCCCTTATTGATTATATTTTTAGGTGGAGAAGCCTAAGTATGAAATATGAACTACAACTCCAAGAGTAACATACCATTAAAATTCTTCTCAAGAATATTCATGGCCCAATTGCTTTCATGCTTAAAGACTTTACAATTAAAATATTTGAGAAGTTAATCAGCAATGCGGCCAACCTATAAGAGGAAGCCAAATAGTTACCTTTCTTAGACAAATTATGCATGCCAAAGCCATAGAAGGTATTTGAAAAGAAGTCAGGAGTAATAATAGTACTAGATAAGGGAAAGCAACCCATGAGAGCATACCCAAAGAGGCCTAAAGTTCAGAAGCCTCCACTTCCACCTCCTCTCCCATCTATCTGGCTACCACAACAATCTCCATAGTAGCACTACCAGTACCCACTAGTAGGCAGCTACCTTCCACCTACTATTGTTGATAAGTTAAACAAAATGTACTAATTTAAGAGGGAGGTAGTCAGAAAAAATTTCAAGAATCTTCTTAAAAAGCCTAACTTTTAGTTACTCAAACTTAGAAAGCCAGAGAAAATGGGCAAAGTGATGATCCTAACTTATACCCCTACCACCGTATGCTAGGTCATGTCTTAGAGGATTTTTTTACTTTTAAGGACTAGGTTGAACATAGTTATGAGTAAGGAACCATTGTGATACCTAAAGAGGAATTAGTGGAACAACCATCAAGCTCTATCAAAGTAATCTTTGGAGAATCTTTAGATCCTCTCAAGATTAATGAAGGTTGGGATATCTATCTGTCACATACCTCTAAAAGAATCATCTCTAAAATCAAGAAACATTCTTTACAAGTGTCTGACTTAACTTAGAACTAGAACACCTTGGAAGGTCTACCAGTTGTGAAGGACAACTAGAAGAGGATGGGAGCTCAATAGTAGCTACCACGTGCCCAAGATAGTTCCTTAGCAGAACCACCATTCCAGTTCAGCATTTCTACCTCCATTACCATAATTACCACTTCCACCAGTTCCTTTATGACCTATAGGAGTGTTGTATCCGTGAATGAGGTCACTAAATCATTTATTTTGTTTACTTTATTTAATTTCTATTATATACCTCCAAATTTAAAGAAATCAATGAAGAAGACAGATTCCACTTATATCTTGTCTCTCTTGATGATCCTGGTGATTATATTTCCATAGAAAGCTCTCCAAGTCATAACAATAATTTTAATTCTGATCACTTACTTTCCAATTTAGAAATAAACTTTTCTTTTATGAATCTCTAGGGTTCTCCAATTGAGATAGATTCGGAGTTGTCTAACTCTGAAGATCCTTTAGGAGAAGTTGTAGGTATGCCTAATGTGCAGGTCCACAAACCCTCCAATCAAAGAAATAATTGAACTCAACCTCCATAATGGCAAATTTTTACCTCCAAGGGTAGCACCTCTAGACAAGGATAAACATGTCATTGGTTCCAATGAGTAGATAGCCTTTCCACAAGATGCTTCACCCCTGGATATGCTTGTGGAGAACTAGCCTAGGGTTGACTATAATGTCCTAGCACATCTTAGCAAGTTGCTAGCTAAGTTATGCATATATGACACCCTTATTTTATCTAAGGAAATAAGAGAATCATTAATCAAAGCCTACTTGATCTTGAGATATGTTTAGCTCATGTGACCACTATTGATTTAGCCAAAGAAGAGGCATGCTTTTCAAAGGATGCCTTAAGTGTCACCTTCTCAGGTGAAGACCTATTGCTTGGGACTATAGAACACAACCATCCTCTATACATTATAGTGGATGTTGTCAAGTTTAGACTATCTAAGGTACTTGTCGACCCAGGTGCATCCGTTAACATCATGAGCCTAAAAACCTTTGACTTTCTGAGGATTGACATCACTAAGCTTTAAGTTGAAAAGATGATGTTGAAAGGATTAAATGACCAAGGTGAGAGGGCCTTAGGTTCCATCATACTACCATTGGAGATAGACGATTGAAACATTGAGGCCAAGTTCCATATAATAGATTCAGATACATACTTCAATGCTTTTCTAGTGCAACCTTGGATTCATGAGAACAACATGGTAACATCTTCGCTCTACCAGTGTATCAAGTTCATAAAAGATAGCATATAATACTATGTCAAGGGAGACCTAAAATCATTAACAGTACATGAGATTAGGAATTATGAAGATGCAACATTTTATCTCCCAAAGAAACAAAACATCTATCCTTGCAAACTGCATCAAAATCAAAAAGAAAAAGAAGAAATGGAAAGAAAATAAAAAAAAAGAAAAAGAAAAAGAAAAGAAAAGAAAAGGGAGAGATCAGAAGATTTTGGGGAGGCAGTAGAGCTTGATATTACTTTTCACCCACAGTCCATCACTCCTTTTGAACAAGTGGGTAGAATGTCCCAACCTCCTCTAGGATGAGGATGAGGCAAGTTTAGAGAAGGCGCCATAGGGAGAAGGCCACCAAACCTACCATATATTAGGAGTTTCGTTCCAACATCCAGGAGTACACTAGTTATCTACATAGACTTAGAGTTTAGTTCAGAGGATGAGTCTTATGCAGTAAGCACACCGATTGCTTGTCTACCTTTGAAGACCTTGTTGGAGGTGACAATCAAGCCAAACAATGATGAAGATAAGGTCCTTAAGCAAAGCATAAATGTATCTAAATCCCCATTTTATGAAACTATGAGATAGCACATGAGCACCTTAGCTCTAACCCCACTTTCATCTCAGGATGTTGAGGGTTTGATAGTTAAGGCTGTTCAAAAATTACATACAAATGCTAAGCCTAAAAAATTTTATCTTGGAGTAGTACCCTCAAGCTCATAAGCTAATGTAAAGCTTAAGGATAATTCATTCAATGAAATAATAGAATTACCTTTTGATTGGTACTCACCATGTGTCTTGAGTCAAGCTAAAGAAAGTTTAATTCCACATGCATAGTCTAAACACAAGTAGTAATACTTCAAAAAGCTATGGGACAACAAATGTAAAAGCTCTAAATCAAGACTCGGAGTGGGTTTTAGTACAATACATCCAGTAGATGATGATGAGTACTGCCTTGTCATCACCAATTATTTGAAGTTTGATAGGTTCTTTTCTAATAACACTAACTCATATTAGGAGGTGTGTTTAGAAACTTTAGATGATCTATATGATTTCCAAGTTAGAGATGCACCCCCAGAGTTAGAGGAGGAAATCAAGTCAACCATTAATAAGCTAAAAGATATCAACTTGGGTACTGAAGATAATCGATGCCTAATATATGTTAGTTCCTTATTGATTGAATCTAAAACTAATGACTTAGTTAGGCTATGCTTAGAGTTTAAGGATTACTTTGCATGGAGCTATGATGAAATGTTCAGATTAGCTCCTTAAATTATAGTCCATAAAATAGCAATCCAGCCTGATGCTATTCCTATAAAGCAAGCTCCTAGATGCATGCAGTTAGATATCGAGAAATAGGTCATTTTAGAAGTTAAGAAATTGATTGATGCTAGTTTTATCAGGGCAGAAAAATACCCCACTTGGTTAGCCAATGTTATTCTAATCAAGAAGAAGAATGACTAAATTTGCATATGTGTTGACTTTAGAGATCTTAGCAAGGCATGTCCAAAAGATGAATTCTCATTACTCATACGAGAGCTGATGGTGGACATCGACTCATCTCATGCAGTCTTCTCATTTATTGATGGCTCATTTGGTTACAACCAAATTAAGATGGCCCCGAGGATAAAAAGAATACTACTTTGAAAACTCAATCAAAATTTATTGCTATAAGGTCATGTCTTTCAATCTTAAAAATGTTGGAGCCACCTACCAGCAGGCCATGACTCAGATCATTGACGAACTCATCCACTACTAGGTGGAATGCTATATCGATGATCTCATGGTCAAAAATAGAGAAAAGGTTGATCGCTTATCTGACTTAAGAGTGGTTTTTGAGCATTTGAAATAATATAACATCAAGATGAACCCCCTAAAGTGTGAATTTGGGGTAGCTTCAAGGAAGTTTCTTAGATTTTTTGTACAACACCGTGGGATTTATCGAGCCCGATAAGATCAAAATGATATTAAAATGCCATCCCCTAAATGCCTAACTAAACTCAGATCATTCCAAGGGAGGTTAGTATATCTAAGACCCTTCATATCGAACTTATCTGATAGGTGTCAACCATTCTCAACACTGATCAAGAAAGATGCCAAGTTTTAGTGGGATGACAAGTTTTAGCAAGCATTCAAGAGAATCAAGCAATACCTTATGATGCCTCTAGTCTTAGCTATCCCTATCTGAGGTAAGCCCCTCATACTATACACTACTACATTAGATGACTCTCTTGGCACATTATTGGCTTAAGCTAATAATGAATGGAAAGAAGATGCACTCTACTATTTAAGTCATCTTTTAATCCCTACATAAGTGAATTATCCACCCATTGAGAAGAATTATCTAGATTTAATCTTCCCCACCCAAAAGCTGCGGCATTATTTGCTCTATGATAAAGTGAACTTGATTTCCAAAGTTAATCCATTGCATTATCTCAAGCCATGACTGACGCTATCTAGACAATTGGCAGGGTGGTCCATGACACTATCACAGTTTAATATTATGTTCCTTCCCCTGCATGCCATGAAGGGGAAAGCGCTCGTAGACTTCCTAGCGACACACCCACTCCTGTTGAATCCCCTCTAATGATGATCTTCCAGATGAGAAAATCATGAGTTTAGGGGGTACAAGTAAGGGTAGATGGGAGATGTACTTCAATGGTGTAGTGTCCTCTCAAAAAGGAGAAAAACCATAATCTACACTACTAGAAAAAACGAGGGTAGGTAGTTCTCTTAACACTAGACTGTGACTTGATGAGGCTCTCATATCACCTATCTGAACCTTGCACCAACAATGAAGTTGAATATGACGCCCTGATCATTGGTTTGGAGGTAACTATCACCTTGGGCATTCAAAGCATCAACATATTTGGGGATTCACAAATAGTGGTTAACCAAATCAATGGGTCATATAAAGTTCTCAAACCCAAACTCCATCACTACTGTAAATACACCATAGAATTATTGACCCAGTTCCCAGAGGTGACTATCTATAGGATCCCTTAAGGAGAGAATTCCATAGCCGATACCCTAGCTAAGCTCGCTAAAGAATTAGCATATATTAAACATGAGTTCATATCAATAAAGGTTCATAATCATTGAGTCCTTTCACCTATCGATACAAAACTCATTGATAAACATACCCTTGAAGGCGAGATTGCCATTGCTAAAAAGAATGAAGAATTAGATTGGAGGAAATCTTTTATTAACTATCTAAGCAAAGGAAAACTACCTCAAGAGAAATATCAAGCCCATCAAGTCAGACAGAGGGCACTCTTCTATGCCCTTATTGATAACACTTTGTATCGATGTCCTTCGATCATATGTTATTTTTCTATTTAGACAAGCACGAAGCACATATAATTGCGATCGAGATACACTCAGGATTAAGTGGATCCCACCAATCCGACCCCAAGATGAAAGCCAAAATCAAAAGATTTAGGTACTATTGGCCAATGATGAGTAACGATTGCATGGACACAGCCAAGCACTACCATTAGTGTTAGGTACATGGAGTAGTCCTACATCAACCGCCCAATATCCAATACCCGACTATAGCTTTATGGCTATTCAAGTGCTGGGGCACGATATAGTGGATCCAATTGATCCTTCTTCAACCAAAGGGCATTGCTTCATATTAGTAGCTGCATACTACTTTTCCAAGTAGGTAGAAACAATCCCCTTAGGGTAGTAAAAGCTCATCACATCCTTCAATTCATCAAGAACCATATCATAATAGTACTTCATTTAAGAGAACTAAGATCAATAACTTCAACAAAAGACACAACATAGACTATAGGTACTCTATCATCTACTACCCTTAAGCAAACAGGTTAGCAAAAGCTTTCAACAAGACCCTCATTCAAATCTTCAAAAAAATGTTTGATGATAATAAGCGGTAGTGGCATGAGCAGCTAGCTAAAGCCTAAGGGGCATATCTTACTACATATAGAATGTTGACAATGATCCACCCCCTTTTCCTTAATGTATGGTTTCAAAGCTGCTCTCCCATTTGAAGTTCAACTCTCATCATTAAGGATAGCTATTAATAGTAACAGCACAACTGAAGAGAATGATAAGCTCCGATTGGAGGAACTAGGAGGTCTTCAGGAAAGATGCCTATGGCCATGCCAAAACTATGAGTTATAGAAAAATAGGATGGTTCAAGCTCACAACAAGTTGGTCCACCCAAGAGCTTTTCGAGTTGGAGTGCTTATTTTAACTCTAAGGATACCTAATTGTAGCTCATCACAAGATGGGAGGTAAGTTTGAACCAATGTGGGAAGGCCCTTTCATTATAGAAAGGGTCTACCAAGGTGAATCATACCAACTAATCAACCATAAAGGAGAACGTCTGATGCTTCCAATCAATGGATTATACCTAAAGAAATATTATGCATAATTATGTTCGAGATAAAACATCATACATAAAATTTTCCTTTCAAAAAAAAATCACCTCTTTAAATTAATATTATTTTGTCTAATTTTCAACCCTTAGGAATGTTTGCTTTAGGATTGGTGTAAGAGAACCCCAAGTGGCATCTTAACTCTGACTTGCATAACATAAACCACAAAACCAAACACAAACATGAAATAAATAAACAAATCTTATTACTGCAGCCTACTTTAAGTTGAGATAAGACCCTCAAGCAGCCCTCACTTGGTAGTCGCTCTAGGTTGATTTTGATTCACTACTTGGAAGGTGAGTCTCCTTAGTGGTCAGTTTCTCTTAAGAAGTTGTGAGACCCCATGCTTTTTCTAATTGTGACAACTATAAATTGATGGGCACCTTGTCAGTTTGGTAACTTCTATTACATGACCAATAGACTACCCTGAAGGTTGACTTTGCTTAGGAAGATGTTAGTCCTTGAGCTTTCTCCTTGAGCTAGCCATCATGCGTTGACTAGGTCTGAGTATATATTCAAGGATTAGGGTAAGAACCCTAGCGGCTCCACTTCCTCTTAGCTACTTCAAGCAAGTGTAGCCATTTTTTATGACTTTTCACTTGGTAGTCACCCTAGGTCGGATAGTAGTTATCTAGCCAATGACAGACTATCCCGATGGTTAGTTTTGCATAGGAAGATGTGAGTCCCTGATGGTTTCTTCTTAGATTGATCATTACAAACTGATGGGCACCTAAAATTGGCCGGTGTTTACTTTGCTGATAGCAACCCACCTAGTGGATAACACCATTTAGGTAGATGTGAATCACCACATTTTATTCCTGATCTGGCCACCTTATACCTATAGGCTTCATATAATTTAGGGAATAGGATAAGAGCCCCAAAGGCACCTTTTCCTCTGAGCATTCTATTTGGATTACATCTTCATGACCTCATCTAGACATGACCCAAGCTACTATCAGATTGGATAGTCCCCCTTTCCTAGTAGCCACCCCTTTGGTTGGATAGCACCATTTTGTAGATGCATAGACTATCCCTTTGGGATAAAAAATCTAAGATAGGTCAAAACCCTATGGCTCCTCAATAGTATGGCCCATTGTAAACCAACAGGGTCCACACTAAATAAAAAATAAACAAATGAAATCAAAATATCTTGAGCATTAGGATAAGCCCTTAGTGGCACAACATCCCAAGTATGTGTCTTATTTTCTTGGGCAGTGTCAGTAAAACTCCCTATAGGACTGACCTTAGCTACTTCAAGTTGAGGTAAGACCCCAAAGTGGCTCTCACTTAGTAGTCACCCTAGGTTGGTTTCAGCTTGCTTCATAATCACCGAGTCACCCTGATGTTGGTTTCACTCTAAAAGATATGAGGCCTTGAGATTTCTTCCTAGTTTAACCATCACAAACTAATGGCAACCGTTAGGTTGGATAGTCTCTAATGTACAGCTAGAAGACTATTCCTTTGAGTTAGTGAATTTATGGTAAGTCTCAACTCTTGTAGCCCATCCTTATTGTGATTCATCACAAACCAACTAGGTCCAGTTTCATATGTTTAGGGTCAGGATCATGCCCTCGAGGCCTCTTTCCCAAGTGGCTACTTTAAGTATGGATCAAGCCATTACAGCCCCTCTCTTAGTAGTTTCCACTTTAAGTTGGGTAGTGTCATTTTACGGATAAGTAGACTACTCCTTTGGGTTGGTAAATCTAAGGCAGGTCTAGGTTCTTATAGCCCCTCCTTAGTGTGGCCCATCGCAAACTAATAGGGTCCACACTCATTCAATGAATCAATTTAAAATTAAAGATCAACACAAATGACCAAAATTAAACAAAATTAATCAACATAACCAAATCAGATCAACATCAAATTCAATCAATTCTCATCAATCTCTAACAAATTCTTATTCATGCCCTTAGCATGAATTGATCTATAATCTAACCAAATTTATGTGTAATCCACAATGGATCCCTCTTAGTGTCCTTGGCATGAAGCCAACCTCCAAATAAACTAAACCAAATTTATTTAACCCCCTTCAAGCCCTTGGAAGCAAAATAAATCAACTAAAACTAAGAACCAAATTCCTTGTACCCCTCTATGTAGGTATGAACATTTCTTCACATCTTTATTGCCTTTTTGGGTGTAGTTGATTGTTTCAATCATTGCCAATATGTATAGTATGATGTGTCAATTACTCCACGCCTATTGGAGGTCATTTTGTTGACCTCACTTTTGGAGTGAGGATGACTACTTTACCTAAGATTTAGGACTCTTCTTAACACTAAGATTTCTTTAGTCCTAGCTCTATGACACTTCTAGTGATTAATGGAATACCAAACCCAAGCCTAAAGACTCATAAGGTACAAACCTAGGACTAGAGCATAGCTTAAAAGAAGTGAAACCTCACCTACCCTAAGATTCAACCAAAGTCCATAATCAACCAATTAATCAAATCCAAATCAAATGAATATAATCCAAGCTCCAAGCTAAATGCCAAATTAATTTAGGCTCAATTTGATCCATCATAGGCTCAAATTGGCTAGATAGGCTAAGTTGACTCAACCCAACCTAACCTATTTAGATTCTTCAAAATCAAACCAACTTGATTGAAACTCAACCTATCCAAGCTCATTTGGTCTCCTATTCAACATGATTAAACCTTTATTGTAATCCAATTGAATCAAGCCAAGTCAATTTAGGCATTAACCCATGTTGGCCCATTTGAATTTCTTAAATCAAAACTAAATTCAATTTGAATCAAGCCAATCCAACCCAATCCAAATTTCTTGATTGTTCCAAGCATTCTACCCAACATCATAACATATCCCAATTCACTCAATCAAGTCAATTTACTCCATTGAACCAAGTTGACCCATTTGACTTAAAAAGGGTTCAGATGGGAAACAAATTCAATCTAACTTAAATCAGTTGCAATTAAATCCTCCAATAAACTCTAAATCCATCATTGAATATGCTCCAATATTTATATAGCCTCAATTGCACCCAATCAATCCAATTGACCCATCTAATCCAAGTTGATCTAAATGACCCAATTGAGTCAAACTTTAATCAAATCTCAATTAGCCCAAACCAACTCACCCAATATTTTTTAAAATTATTGTCAATCACCATCCATCATTCAATTGCATCCAATTAGGCTTGCAAAGCCAATTTGATCATTTGACCAAAGTTGACCCAAATTTACCTAAAGAGTCAAATTGATCCAACTCTCATTCCAACTCAAATTGACTGTAAGCAATGACTTCAATCAATCATGAATTGAATATTGAACACAATCCAACTATCAACTGAAGCCAATTTGATCAAATGAACCCAATTGACCCATTTGACCCAATTTGACC
The DNA here is from genome assembly GCA_021442155.1 of Cymbidium sinense. Lineage (NCBI taxonomy): Eukaryota > Viridiplantae > Streptophyta > Magnoliopsida > Asparagales > Orchidaceae > Cymbidium > Cymbidium sinense. The sequence goes on from CM038231.1 coordinate 73,560,242, forward strand.
TAAAGGGTCAAATTGAATAAAATCTCATATTAATTCAAATCAATTCAAATAAACACTTACAATTAATCTCAAATAATCATTCAAACATGAACTAACCCTCCACTCAAACTAATTTGTCCAATTTGACCAAATTGGTCAACCTAATCCATTTGGCCTAAATGAACCTAAATGAACCAAACCCAAATCTACTTCAAATTAAATCAAATAAATTTCAGCAACTCATTCTTAATAATCATTTGAACATTTTTCAATAGCCATTTTAATCCAATTTGACCAATTGGTCAACTTAGCCCACTTGAACTCAAATTAACCTATATGAGTCAAATTGAGCCAAACTCAACTAAGCTTTTCATGACTCCATTGACCTGCCCAAGTCAACTTGACCAAAGGTAGACCTAGTTCAACCAAAACAAAGTGAACTAAAGGTCCCAATTAGTACAAAAACCTAAAATAGGAAGGTTCAACCCCTCCCTTTGCATGGGGTAGCCACATTAGCATGCCTCGAGCTCTCCCAAGCTGCCTAAGACCTAACCATAAGCTATTGGACTCAGGCTTTGGGCAAGAAAAGGTCTCCCTCACTTAGGTTAAATCTTGGTTCACTAGCCATGAGATGCCCACTTCATAAGAATACACCAGACTTATTGAGGTATTAGGAGACCTCAACCTTATTAGTTTGATGCCATTTTCGGCTACCACCACTGGCCCGCAGACTGCCACTGCCTGAACCAACCATGTTGGTTGGTTCATATGGGGAGGTGGGTATACACCTCCTCCCCAAGCCAAATTAAACACATACACTCCTCGGATAATTTCGAGTAGTCACCTAGCATCCCTGAGCTCTTTTGTGCCTTCGGTAGCCGAGGAGACTGGGCTCCTCCCAAACCTGAGCACCCCTTCCATCCAAAACCACCAAAACTTCACCAAACTCAAATTAATTCATCACACACCTTCTTCTATCCTTGATGAATGGAAATGTATCAATTTTTAATTGAATTAAGCACCAAAACCACTACAAGACCAACTTCGACAAGCTTCACATCGGTGTTTGGGCACCGAGCCACCAGCGGGGAGGCAACTCACGATCTTCTTAATAGGGCTTCATCTCTTCAAAATAAAGCAACCTTGATCGACATACCACTATTTTTGAGCTCCAATGAGCTAAAATCTGGCAAACCTTAGAAAATCCTAGGATCGTTGGTCTTTTTCAAAAGAAATTATGATTACACTTGAATCCCACTATAGGATCCCCTTAGTTTTCATCATAAATCATTTTGGAATCATTCCAATCATCAAACAAACTCCAGCAAACTCATAATGAGTGGTGAAAGGTGAATGGTGTATGTCTTCTAGTGCTCATGAACTGATGAATTATTGGTCATCTGTTCTGCGTGATTACAATTGGTGGTCGTGACTAATCGAGTTAGATTTTTTATTTTATTTCCTTTAGAATCACAGGATTAATCTCAACTGTTCGATTCAAGGTCAAATGGCAGGATGAAATTGTGTATGTTGCAGCTGAGCAGTTGCCACGTCAGACATTTTAAATAACCAATCCTACACCGCCATATGAAAAGCTTTGTCACGTCAACGTCCTTGTGGCCTCGATTGTGTAAATCAATTAATTAAGCTTAAAATTATTATTAATTAGCCAGAACTTCAAAAATTTAGAACTAATTGTAGAAAAATAAAAAAATACACGTAACCCCATTTTGGAAAGCTTAGACACAGGAGAATCTAAAAAAATATGTTTTATCGAGTAAATTATTATTAATTAGAGTTTAAAATTTTAATTAATTATCCAATTTTAGCTTTAATTACTTGACTAATTAATATAAAAATTAGCATGTTGAATACATGGGATGACCTCTGCCACCCTTAGTTTTCTTGGATTAATTTGATAAGTGGATTGGGAAAATCATAATTTTAAGCCCTAATTACATCTTTTAAGTAATTTAATAACTATTAACATTAAAAAAATTATATAATTATTTTGGGAAGGTTATTTAATTATCATAATAGTAACGATTATTAAGAAAAATAATTATGACCTCCCCTCCTAATTATCTTCTCAAAATCATCCTTATGGCCTTTAATTAAATGGTTAAATAATTAAATGAAATAAAAAAGAGAAAATAAAAATAAAAATTATATTATCATAATTAGTACAACCAAAAAGATTGATTTAATTAATTCTCCTTATGTGCTTAGTTAACATAAGGGTTTTAATGAAATTATGATTTTTCATAAGCTTAGGAAATTATGAAAGTAATTAGCTTAGTCCTCTTAATTAAATTAATTATGTAAGCATGGGCCTAATTGCATTAGAATCCTTAGGGCACTACTAAGTTTATTTTTTAATTACATCATCACGTTTTATATTCCCTTTCTTAATGGTTAATTAAATTAAGGGACTCTTTGGGAGGGTGACTAATTGACTTGTTAATGAGCCAAATCAAATTAAGTCAAAAATTTACTTAATTTCCTTTTGAATTCATTAACTAACCAACATGGGTATGTGTTAAATAAATTGATCTTGCTTCTCCTCTTTATAATTAAATAATTCAAATCACAAAATTTAAATCTTAAAGAAATTTTGATTAGGCTTAAGGTGCGTTTATTTAACATGATTGTCTTTTGGTTTTAATGAAGCCAAGTATGTCATTTGATGATGTTTAATTATTTTATTATAATTATCATAAATTTGTATGCCATATGTTTTATACATTCATATTTTAAATTTAAAAGAAAATGTAGTATCTAATTGCATGATATGGAAGATAAACTGTATGGTGCTACTATTATCACTATGTAAATCTAAAATTATTTTTCTCCTTTAGGTAAGAATTAGGTTCTAATTATCATTTAAATGATTAGAAAGCAAATCTTTACATTTGGAAGTCTTATTGCAAGTAATAAAACTCAAAAAAAACTATATTTATTAAATGATAATATCCTACAACTTTTCATGATTTCATTTTGTATTCATATATGTATGCATGTGTATTTAAACTTGCAAGTATATTGTCTGGACATCCTATGAACATAAGGCTTTAAGTAGCCCTAAGGAGGTCTTAGATAATAACACTTCCCTGGTTCAACAAAGGTATGTACTTGCAAAGTTTTCTTATACACATGTATGCATATGATTGAATATGAAGTGAGACTTTTTTTATTACAAAATTCATGCATATTCATGTTCAAGTGTGCCAAAATGAATAAATAAAATGCATGTGTATTCATATATATTAAATCAAAGTATTGTAAATAAAAAAATGAAAGAGATTATAATGTTATTGATAATGAAATTAAAATGCTAAAGCATCATTAACTTTAAGATGCCTTTCATGTTTAAATAAAATTCATTAAGTCAAATCCAAACATAGGATTGATTCAAATTATGATTTATTAAGAAAGTTTTAAAATCATAAAATTAATCTCTTAGAATCATCATAAGGTAGGGATTAAAGGGATTCAACTCAAATTCTTTTCTTATCAATGATAAATTATAAGTAAAAGATAAAAGAAAATATATAATTTAAAATCTAATTAAAGTATTAAACTAACTAAAGTGCAACTACCCTTAATATGGGACTTAAACATTCAAACACTAGAAAATCTCAATCTTAATGCCTAAGCAAGACATACCACACTTTGGTTATTGCACACACATTAGAATACTAAGTCACCAATCTTAGTATTAGGTTAGGATAGTGATTATTGTGGTGATATATTTTATTTTGTGAAGTAAAATTTTTATACTCAATGTTAGGATTACTTGTGCATATATTGGATATTAGGTTGTTATTAGTCTAATGATATTTTTTGAAGGAGATTGTGCTTAAGAGATCACTGTAATAATAAAATAAAAAAATATCTTTTACTTACATGTGCTGCTTAAGTCCTTGAGCATAATCCAATTAGGATATGTGGGCTTGGTTACTCAAGTGCAGGGTGTTAAGTCCAAATATGTGAAATATAATTGATTGGCTTATATGTTTATTTAGCTAACATCTATTTTACAGGTGTAGTTAGAATTACTTTCTTTATAAAAATATAATTTTGCAATAGGATTAGAAAGAGTGCTATGGGGTTTAGGATGAGTAGTGACTAGAAGGCAAGGACCTAAGAGGACTTGTGAAGCCTGAAGCAAGCTAATCCAAAGAAGGAAAGAAGATAAAAAATTGAAGACCCCCATAGCATTTATTTCATTTGTAAAATTTCATTGTAATCTTGGTTGTAAAAGAGTAGAGCTTGACTGCCAAAATTCTTTTTTTTTTTTTTGAGGTGTATGATGGTACCCAGTCGCATTGGTCTTTTATTACTTCATGTAGTTTGAAATGTTTGATTATTGTGCTTATATTGCACAATAAAAATCGCATAATTTTTATAGGTTTCTTAAAGTGTGATGATTTTATTTATGGTGTACATGTGATAGGCTCTTTAAGATAAATTTAATTTTTTTACCCTTATTAATAACTCGTTGCAAAAATCTTAATCAACTCATAACCTCACTTTAAAGCCTAGGTTTATAATCATGATAAATATACAATTTAGCAGCCACTTAGTTGGATGTTGTATGTTATCACATCATGCATATCATATTATTTTACTCTTGAAAATAGGGGATCTCCACTCTTGCGTGATAAGGGACAGGCTCAATTTATGAGTATGGTCCCTTGTAGTGGAGAACACATTTTCCTGCTGACTTAGCCACAACTCAATTTCATCATGCATTTAAGCATAATTATCTTAAGTCCTTGTCCAAATTAATGTGTCAAAATGATTTTAAAATTTATAAATTTTGCATTAGTCTAAGTCATGTTTGCATATCACTCATGATCTAGTATCTTAGGGAGTGAGTTTAGAGCTCTAAATTCTTTTCCAATTAATAATAATCTAGCCATCTTGCATTTACATATAACTGGCCTACTTGGTTTTAATACATAGGTGGTGTTAGCAGGTGGCCATTCTAGGTGGTTGTAAGTCCACAAAAGTCAGGATCAGTTCATTTTCTCTTGTGAAAGTGAACCATCATATCCCAGTTTCCTCGAATATATATTTAGGCTAGGATCCTAGCTTGTGCTAGAGCACTCTAGATCTATGTTATGAGGTAATTTGTTTCTCTCTTTCTATGAGTATAAGTCCTCACATCTTAGGCATTTTTACAATTTGTATAATTGGAATATGAGTCATAGCTTTCTAATAAAATTTCAACTCAAATAGAAATAAATTCCCTCTTTCAAAAATGTAAACTGTTACCATAGGGTCGACTGAAGCATCCATTAGGCTTCCTAGTATCTTGAATGCTTCCTACTTATTCTACTTTAGAATTCATGATAAATGTCTTTCTATTCGAACAATCCTACTTGATTTCTAATAACAACTAATCCTTTCATAATCTAGTATCATAATCTTTGGAGATATTAGTTAACTACTTTAATCAAGAGTATTCTTAGAGAATTCCTATTCTCTAGGGCGTGATTAACAATGGAAGCTTTCTTTCATAGGGAACTAAAGAACCAAGCTTAAAAAAAACTCTACTTTACTTCATCCATGTAAAGTAGGAGAAAGATCTATGGTATACATGTAGACCCATTTGCCTTAGGAGTCCTTATTAGGTGATTGAGTCCATTGTAGGATAATGCTTCTATCTTTTGAGATAGTACATCATACCATACTCGAACACTTCAATAAGTACCCCTTAAGATCTGTGTGGTGTCCCTAAGACTTAAAACACCATAGAGCCTAACTTTCTAGGCATTTCATCATAGAGAGAAACCTAAAAAAGTATATTATTTCTAATGCACACCCAAAATAAACCAAGCCAATTGAATTAAAATAAAATAGGTCAATGCGGCTAGCTACCACTGCGTAGCCTAAAAGAAAGAGAAAAATGATAGCTGAGCTATGCCCTTATACAACCAGGCCTAGAACTAAGATTTTGATCTATGAGGGTCTTCTTCCAAGATTATCACCTTCTTCAAGGACCTCCCCGAACATCACAGGGGATCATTGAGACCATGCACTGGTAGGGTCAACTCCTATTATTTCTAGACTAATAGATTCTAACCTAATTTTAGGCTCAAATTACATTTAAAATTCTAAAGATAAACTAATAAACTCTATAAAATAGATATTAGGAAATACAAACAATACTATAGTACTTATATTTACAAACATACGGGCATAGCATTAGTTGCTTATCAAGCCCACCTGTCCTATTTGGATATTCTTAGGGAATTAAGCATACCTGCAAGCAAACAAAATTTATATATTTTTATTGCGGCGATCTCCCCTTTAGAAAATATTGTAGGCTAAAAAGAATGTCCTACCATCCAGACTAGCGGGCAAATAATTCTAGCCATCTTGTCTAAAATATTATACCTAAAATGCTAAAAAAATATCACATCACAAAATCATTACAAATTGACATAATCTAAGTCTAGGGGTCAGTGACCTAATAATCTAGTGTGTGAAGAAGAGTTTGTGTGATATGATTGCATTAGGCTATATTTTAATTTGAATTTAATTTAAGTTCAAATTTTATTTAATTTAACATTGAGTGGATTTAATTCAAATGATTTAATTGGCTTATGATTTTATTTCTATTTTTAGATTTATTTTATTTTTGTTTAACTTTTAAAGAATGAAGGATAAAATAAATTCCACTTTAGGTGAAATCCATTCTATTCAACATCTTAAATCTTAATAGAATGAGATGTTCATCCGAAGATAAGAATTCATTTTAAGGGCCAAACTAAGATTCTAATTATCTTAATTAACTTATTTTGGATTCATTTGAGTGATACATTTTAAGTTGAGTTTGATTTATTTTTTACTTTTAATCTTAAGGTTAGAGTTTTATGATAATGAGATTTCTGGATTTCATTTCCATTTCACTTCTTTGGCTTTAATTATTCTTTCTTTGTTTCAATTTTTGATCTTTAGTTAAGATTCAAAATCCTTCTTTAAATCTTAATTTAAAGTCCACGTTACCATGATTTAGATTGATTTTATTTTTCATTTTAAATTTTATTTGATTCATCTATATTTGATGTTATGTAGTTTATATCATTTTTTTATAACTTAGCTTCATATTTAATCTTGTGTTTCTTTTGATTTGATTAAATGTTCATTTGATCTTATCTATTTTGATTATTTATTTATCTAATTTTGATTAATCGTATGTGTTTATTTCATTAATGTTTATGTTTATGCTTATTAATGTTTATTAACTTGAATGAACTCACTTAATCCATTTAAGCTGATATTAAAATTCAAGCTTAGGTTAAAAGGTTATATTTTAATTAATTAATTGATTTATTTAGAATTTATCAAATTAATAATTTAATATTTGACTAAAAGTTTATCTTGTTTCATTTTATTATACCCTAAGTATGTATTTAATCAAAATTTCTAACTTCAAAGGGTTATAAAAATTTCTTCAAGTGTTTTGAAGTTAATGAAAATGTTTTAACTTGATTTTATAGAATTTTATGATTATTATGATTTTTTCATTTATCATTTCACTTAAATTGACCTAAGGATTGAAAATTCAACAACCTCTAATTGAGAGGCCATTTGACCTTAATATTTTTATCGCAATTGGGGTTTCTTGTCAGTTTAAGTTCCTTAAAGTTTCATCCTGATCAGATGTATAATTTAGGGTTATTTAGTATTTTAATTATTTTAATAAAATCTAAATTAAGCCTAAACTAAAAATAATTAATTATGAGTTTTAATTTTTTTGAATTCCTCTCTAAAAGATGAATCTATAAAGGGTTCATTTAGAATTTTTGATAATTTAGTTGATTTATTATGATTTTTTTTGAAGTTCACATTAATAAATTAAATTATTAATTTAATTAATTTACAAACTAAGTCATTTTGGGGATTATGGGGTTTCAGTAAGTTTTAATGATGTGTTTAGATTCATTAAAGTTTGTTATAATGATTCAAGTTGATTTTATAATCTTCCATGATTTTTCTAATTTAATTTTAATTTATTTCATTAAATCAAGGCCAATGGCTTAAAAATTTTGTATTTTAAGATTTACTTGCCAATAAATCATGAAAAATTTATCTAAGGTGTGTTTAACCTTAATTATAATTCCCCAGTTTACATTGATTGGATTAAATATTTGTGTTTAATTAAAGTTTGATTATTTTCATTTAAACCCAAATTAACCTAAAAATACTAAATAAAAATTAAAGATTTTGGGATTGATAAATTCTACTCACTAAGATGAATCCTTAACCTTAATTTATATATTTCTTTTGAGTATTTTATTTTCTATGATTTTTTGAAGTTTTTCTGATTTTTCTATAATTTTTAATTCAAGAAAATCTAAATTTGTTGTTAAAAATGGTCAGCGCCATATAGCTCAAACATGGCATCACTTTATACACAGTGGCACGTGGTTCATCCTTGCAGGATCCACATGAATCCCGTGTTATTAAGTGGGACACGTGGGATCTATCTGGATGGTCTTAATTAAATCCTGCTTTCCTTAAGGAGTTTAAATCAGACAGTCATGTTAAGTCTTATCTATCCATTCCTAATAGAAGGAATGGATGGCAGTGATTTTGTCCTCTTCCTCCCACAGGAGAGCCAACATTCGACTACTGTCAAGGGCTAATTTATGTCGATCTAGGCTAGAATTTCTTGTAATTTCAATTTCAAATTGATCTAGAATCGATTCGCGGTCAAGTTGAATCATTATAACAAACTTGAATGAATCTAAATGACAAAGGGGTTAGTTTTGAATAATACCTTATCGATGATGATCCTCGATGGTGGAGATAATTCCAAAACTTTATGGAGATGTGAAGAGCCTATGAGAGAAATTTCATGTCTTGCCTCCTAGTAGATCACCATGGAGACCAAGCTTTGCCTATTTTCTATTGAGCCTGGTCATTCTTCGGCTCATCAGCAGCATGGGAGCTTGGGAAAGGCTCATTTGTGTTTGATTTCTTTTCTTGAATCTATAAGAAGGGCCAATTTAAGGGAAGGATTGATCCCTCGCCATTTCTATGTTTGGTCCTCACCTTTGCCATTAGATGTATTGGAGCTCCAACTTATCAGTGATGAGGAATCTGGGGAAAGAGTCAACTCATCTTCTCTATCTCTCAGGGATTTTTGTGTGGCATTAGGATAGAGAGAGAGAGAGAGAGAGAGAGAGAGAGACGCTTTGTCTTTCTCTCCTCCATTGGAGGTGTCTAAGGTGGCTCTAAGCTCACTAACAGTGAGACAACCAGGTAAGTGGTCATCTCATCCCCTCTTCCCCTCAAGAGTGTGTGGGTATGATTTGAGAGTGGACATGGACTCTCCCTCTTCCATTTTATTACTAGGTTGTGAGGCACTTCTATGGAGAAAACCAATTTGGATTTTCCATGGTGTTTTCCACCCTTGGAGCCAAGCTCCAAGAGATGGTCAACTGATTTTGATTAGATCAAATTAGTTAGGATAAAGGGGTTGATGAGGTATAGGGAGAGAAATGGGATTTTACATTTTTTGCATGAATTTTTCACCTTCTTGCCTTGGTTACACCTCATATGTTATGATTTCACCAGACATGGACTCTCTTGGCTTCTAGCACCACCACAACAATCTTTTGGAGTAATGATTGGTTGGCCAGATCAAATCAAGATGAATCATAAGTCAAACTCAAGTCCATTTGAGTTGGGTTTGGTGATTGGAATCAGTTTAATTTCATTTGGAATTAAATGTATTTCTTTTGAATAATTGATTTCAGATTTAAGATTCAATTACTGTTAATTATCCAATGGATAATTTAGAAGTCAATTAATTCATGCAATGTGAGATTTAATTTGCATTAATTTGATCCATTTTGAGTTAAATACGTTAAATTAAGTTTAATTGAGTCAAATGACCAATTTGACCCAATTAAAGTATGTTTGGGCTCCAATCATGTTTAATCACATGTGTGGAATGATTTGGAGTGATTAATTTTATTTAGTTTGAAGTTGATTTTAATTTTAACCCATTTAACCCAAATTGGGTTTAATGGGTTGGGTTGAACTCATTTGGGTCAAATGATCAAATTGGTCAAATTAAAACTAATGATTGTTTTGATATGTTTAATTATGACTTTTAAATGATTTTGTGTATTGATGTGTATTGATTTCAATTTAATTTAGATTTTTATTTTAATAAAGTTCATTTGGGTTTATTTGAATTAAGTGATCTGATTAGCCCAAATAAAATCTTATTCGATTTAAATTCATTTGATTCATATTTAAATATGTATATTTTATAATTTTGAATTTTTTGAATGACTTCATTTGGTCAAATTTTGGTGGGACCCACATAAAGTTAACTCTATGTCAAATAGTTGACCAACTTTGACCTTCATTTGGCTTTAGTTTTAAATCCATTTATGTTTATGGAATGACTTTATGCATCTCATTTGATTTAATTTTAATTTGTTTTAAATTTATTTGAATTTCTTTGAGTTTAAGTGATTTGAGCTTAAGTAGGATAATTGGGTTAACCATCCCAATTATCTTATTTTAAAATCAAATTGATTTAGATTTCAATTGGAATGTGCTTGATTCAATTATTTTTTAGATTTGGGTTGGGATTGGATCCACCTATGAGAATTTATTAGGTCATAAAGTATATTTTCTTAAGTGTTCAATTGGGATGATGTTAACCTCATCTAAAATGTGGTTTACAAATGGACCCCCAATATGTGTAATGGTCTAACTAAAGTACACTACACATATTGGCATTGGTCGAGTTAGTCAACAACACTACAAACACAAGCTTGATGGAATTTGAGTTTAATTTTGAGATGTAAGATTTAGATTTTGTTTTATTCAAATTTTTCTTTGAATTTGATTATAAGAGATAGGCAAAAATATACCTAAATTTATTTTAATTTAGAATGACTCATTCTTAGAAACTTAGATTCACTAATTTCTTAGTAGAATGGAAATTTCATTAGGAGAAAACACATTGAGGAATCTATACCTAACACAGACTCAGTAGAGAGAATTTCCTAGAAAAGATGCCACTATGAATACTTACTCCTATCTAGAGATAATATTTGTAGAGGATGCCAACATGGATTCTTACTCCTAACCAAACTATTTGAATTTTAACAAGAGAAGGATACCACTAGAGGATTTAATCTTATCTGATTAGCTATTAAGAAGAGGTCTTTAAAGACTTGCTTCAAACCTAAATAGTTGAGCTGAGGAAGAGGAGCTTTCAACAGCTTAATTTATATTCCTCAATATTTTGACTAATAGGTAGAGGTCACAAGGACTTAATTCCTAACCTGAGTAGTCTATAGGAATGGGGTCTTTAACAACTTCTTTCCACTCCTTAATTTCTTTTATTTTTGAGCTAGAAAAGAGGTCACAAGGACTTAAATCCTAATATAGTGAAATTCAACTAATAGGAAGGGGCCTTCAATGGCTTAATCCTTACCTAGTTAGCTTGAAAAAGAAAGGGGTCATAATGACTTAACATATCCTTACAAGGATTCCTGCTAAGGGACTTACTCTTATCTGATAGGATGCCTGCTAAGGGACTTACTCCTATTTGGATAGCTATTAATATGGGGCATTTAATGGCTTAATCTAGCTTGAATAGCTTAGGTTGAGAAAAGGCATATTGATGAGTTAATCCTAAAACTTAAATTTTTGACTAATAGGAAAGGGGCCTTAGTGACTTATTCCTAACCTGAATAGTCTATTTGGCAGGAAAGGTGTCTTAGTGACTTAATCGTATTCATGTCATTTGAAAGGATGCCTACCATGGTACTTACTTCTATTTGGTTAGCTATTAAGATGGGATCTTTAATGGCTTAATCCTAACCTCAATTTTAACTAATAGGAGAGAGGTCTTAGTGACTTAATCGTAACCTAAATAGTCTAATTCACAAGAAAGGGATCTTAGTAACTTAATTACAACCTAAATAGTTTAATTCAAAGGAAAGGGGTCTTAGTGACTTAATCCTATCCTATGAATAGTAAGAATGGTGTCATGAATGGATTTCTCCAAATCTATGAGAATTATGAATAAAGGCTTACTCCAAACCCAAGAAAGTCATAAGAAGGGTGCCACGGAATGACTTGGTCCCAACTAAAGATATGTATAGGAAAGGTGTCATGAAGGGCTTGCTCCTAACATATAGATGACATGAGTGAGAAAACAAGGTCTTATTGACTAATTCCTAATCCTCAAGTCTATTGACTAATAAGTAAAAGTATTATGTACTTAACTCTAACCTGATTAGTCTAACTAGCGAGAGTTGGAATGACTTGGTTTCATTACTTGTTTTTTCTAGTGCTTCTTACACATGAAAAACTTTTATGAAGAAGATTTCAAAGATATAAAGTATTTTTTGAAGAAAGATTTGGACCCAGTGCATAATATGCCAATACCATAGGCATAAAATTTTATCATTTTCAATCATCTCAAAGTTATATACAACTATATCAAATGTCTAATCCACTTTAAGCGAGACATCGTATGGTATCAACCTAAGAGATTTACTTTTTGAGATTGCACATGACTTTCTAGTTCATAGGCAGAAAAAACAAAAGTCAAACAGTGCTTCTCAAATGATATATATTTTGTTGAATATGTAGCTTATATGGCATTTTCTTAGTTTTCTTTATTGAATTAAGTCACTCAAACTATAATTGATATATACTTCATTCATTTTTTTTATATGAATCTATAACTTATAAGGCATTCTCTTTGTTTCTTTATTGATTTAGATTCAATAAAGGTTAAGAGATTCTTTTAAATCTATAATAGACATAATTTTTAGGCCTAAATAAGATTTAAGATAAATAAGATTTAAGATAAATAAGATCTTAGATTCTTGTTGACCTCACTTTTGGAGTAAGGATTCAATCTTCTCATCTTAGATCTAGGAGTTTTCTAGACACTAAGAATTCCTTAATCATAGAACACTTATAGTGGTTAGGTGAATACTTAACCTAAACCTATGGATTTAGGAGGATTTGCCATAGGATTATGCTATGACTTAATACTAAGGAAACCTACCTACCCTATGGCCTAACTCATGTCTTATGCTTAATCTTAAGTCCAAAACCAACTTCACATCAATGAAAAACCAAACCTCAAATCAAACCAATACTAATTGAATCTAATCTCATATCCAAACTCTAAGCCAAAATCAAACCCATCTTAACCCTATGATTCAATCCTATAGATTTGACCCCAAACCTCCTTCAATCAAACCAAACTCAATTGATTTTGTCAAACCATTCAAAACCCTCATTCCAAACTCTACTATTAAGTCAATCAAACCCATTGACCAAAATCAATTCAACTAACCTAAGTTAGCCCATTTGAACCTAAAATGTCTGAATGAGCCAAAATCTAATTAAACCCAAATCAATTACAATCAAAGCCACCAATCAATCCCAAATCAATTATCAAACTCAACTCAACCTAATTCAACCCAAAACCAACCCAATCTACCCATTAGGCTCACCTGACCCAAAGTGACCTAAAGGACCCACGTGAACCAAACTCTAATACAAACCAAATTAGATTGAACCAAACCATCCAAAACCACCCATATTGATCATTAATAACCCTTGATTGATCAATTGCAATTAATTGAGTCAAACCAAGCCAATTTGGTCATTTGATCAAGTTGACCCAATTAGTCTACATGAGCCAAATTGAACCAAATCCTATCCTTCATCAAATTAATTGCAACCAATGATTATAACCAACTTCAAATTGATCCTTCAACATGACTTGATCATAAATTGAGCCAAACTAACCCCAAATGGCCTCTTTTCCTAAGTTGACCCATTTAGACTTAAAGAGAAACATTGGGCCAAATCAAATCCTACTTCAAATTGATTATAACCAATGACCCAAATCCATCATAATTTGATTATTTAACATGATCAAACCCTTGGTTGAACCCAATTTGACCAAGTCAACTCAATTGACCCATTTAGCCCAAATTGACCTAAAGGGCCAAATTGGTCTAAATCATTCCAAAATCCAAATTGATTGAAATAAAAGCCTACAATCATCTTCAAAAGATCAATTGAATCTAAACCAACACTTAATCCAAGCCAATTTGGCCAATTTGACCAAATTGGTCAACTTAGCCCATTTGACCCATATGAACCCATATGAGTCAAATTCAAATCTAACCCAAACCAAATCAAACCAATTGAACTAAAACATCTCAAACCATCATTTGAACTTAACCCAAGCCTTGGTTTGACCTAATTTGACCAATTGGACAACCTAGCCCATTTTGACCTACATGGGTCAAATTGAGCCAAACTCATTCAAACCAACCCCAAACCCATTCAAACTTGGCATGACCCATCCTTGGGTTAACCCAAATCCAACCCAACCTAAGTCCAACCTGATTTGACCCATTACCCATTGGGTAAATCCTTCCAAAAAAGACAAAAACCATTTTTAGATGGTTAAACCCACTCTCCTACCATTGGCAGCCACCCTAAGCTCCATTTGAACATGAGGACCACTAGCTCACCTGACCCAAAGCTGGTTGGGTCAACCATGAGCCAAGTGGAAGTGAGCTAACCCACTTCCTCCCATTAGCACACATAGGAAACCAAGGACAGCCACCTCAGCCTTTAGCAGCCCACTCCCCTATAATTAGCCACTCAAACTGAGCCACCTCACCAATTATTTGCCACCCACGTTCGCCTATGTCGATCGAACACCTGCAAAATGCAAAATTCATCTAATCCATCGATTTGGATAGGCAAGAGAGTATACACTTTCCAATTTGATTCAAACCATAATCAGAGTTTCCCTAGAACATGAAAGAGCCGAGACGAACTCCCAGAGCATTTTTCCTGACTTCCCTGAGCTTCTCCATCATCAGAGACACCAAACCCGAATTCAGATAGAGCCCATCTCTGTACAACCTCTTCCAACTCTACCATTTTAAAATTAACTTCACCCACACGTTCTTCAAGCTCTAGTGATAAGAAACAAATCGATTCTCGATCGATTCGAGCAGTGGAGACCACTCCTAGGCTAACTCTGATGAGAATTCCAGTGATGCTTCATCCACAGAGGCACTAGCAAGGAGCCAAAGAATGAGCTTCTCAGTAAGGCTTTGTCTCTTCAAAATGAAGCTACCTCGATCAGTTAGCCCCAAGTCCCAAGCTCCGGTGAGGTAAATTCTGGTAAACTGTCAAAATTTTAATTTTTTCTAAGCCTTTGTGAAAGAAAGTTTGATTTCATGTGATTCCAACCATAGGATCCCTTTAGATTGTCTCACCAAAGGTTTTGAAGTCAATCCTGAGCCTCCATGAGCTCAGGCGAACTTGAATCTAGTGAGGGAGGGAGGATGGTGTCCGTCTTCCATAGCTCGAGGGATGAAGGATCATCCATCATCTGTTTCACATGATTGGAATGGACGGTCGTGATTAATCTACTAGATTTAATTAATTTAATTCTTATAGGAACCGCAGTATTAATCCCCATCATTCAATCATAGATTGGACGACAGGGATGAAAATGCGTCTGCTTCATGTCAGCATCGCATCGGAGGATTTAAGTGGCCAATCTCACGGAGCCACTTGGGAAGCACTGCCATGTTAGGCGTCTGCGTGGCACCGATGGGATTAGAGATTAATTAGGCTTAAAATTTTGTTTTAAATGGATGAAACTTCAGAAAATCATAACTAATTATATAAAAACCAAAAAATGCAAATAAATACATTTTAGAAAGGCTAAACATAGGAGAATTTAATAAAAATTAATTCATTTGAATTTGAATAGTTATTAAGGCTTAATTAGGGTTTAAATGTTTTCTTAATTAGATTAATTAAGCCCTAATTACTTGGGCAATCAATCTTAAACTTGGCATGTTTATTTAATGGGATGACTTGTGCCCCATATGATTTAGTGGGATTTATTGGCTATGTAATTAAGAAAATTTGAAATTCAAATCTTAATTACTCTCTTAAATAATTAATGATTAATTAAAGTTCTAAATAGAAAAATTAATTAATTAAAGTTCATTAATCATAAATTAGCATTAAATAATGAGAGAGAGTGATTAAGGCCTATTTCCTAATTACTTTTCCAAATTCATTTCATTAAAGAGAGTTAATTTAAAACATAACTTGATTAAGAATTTAATTAATTAATTAATGGCCACATCAAATCAAAATTAAATTATTAATCCCTTCATATAATCAATAATTAAATTAAGGGTTCCTCTTTATGTGTTTGATAATATAAAGATACATAAGGAAATTATGGTTAACCCATAAGTGTAGAAAAATCATAAGAGTACTTAATTAGATTCTTTAGCTTAATTAATCTCTAATCATGAGCCAATTGCATTAGGTCCTTTAGGAGCATTGAAATTTTATTTTCCCTCATGTTCATATCATTTATGGCTCATGATTAAATGATTAATTAAAATAAAGAAGCATAAAAAGGGTAATTAAATAGATAGCTTAATGAATCAACCTAATTAAATCATAAAAATCACTTAATTATCTTTCCTTAAACAAATCAAGATCACTAACATGGGAATGAGATAAAAATAGTAAATCATCTCTTCTCTTTAAGTTCAATCAAAATCCAAAAATCAAATTAATAAGAATCTTTAGTTTTCTTTAAATGATTTTTTAATGAGATTGTCCTTAGGAGTTAGTGTACTTGAATGAATTATGTGGAGATGTTTAGCTATTCCTCTTCAATCATTTTAAATGTTGTATGTCATGTGATCTCATGCATTCATACTTTCAAAATCAAATAATCAAATGAATTTACTTATGTAAAATTGCATGTGGTGGCTTAAGTTTTATTAAATGTGTGGCCATTATCACTAATAAATTCAAAATTATTTCCCAAAAGTTACAAATTGATTATGAAATATGGAGTGATATTAGCTATGAATATATACATAAGACTTGCATGTGTTTATAGCTTAAGTATTTGAAGTTTAGCTTCTTTCCTACAATCATGTATGAATTTACATGTGTTTGAATGATAATAAGTATATAGTCTAGACATCCCAAGAATACGAGGCTTTAAGTAGCCCTAAGAGGTCATTTGATTAGCTCACTTCCCTGGTTTAACAATGACACGTACTTGTTTGATTTCATTTAAATGTATATTTATATTAGAATTTGGATAGAGCTTTAATTCATATGCATAAATAATTCAGTCAAATAAAATACAATCTTTTGCATGATTTTCATTCTTCTAATCATGTATACATTCATATGTATTTAAGATAATGAATATATGGCCTAGACATCTCGGGAATACAAAGTTTCAAATAGCCCCAAGGAGGTCATTTGATTACCTTACTTCCCTGGTTTAACAACAACACATACTTTCTTACATCTTTTATACATGTGCATGTGTGTTTGATTAAAGAATGAGAATCTTATTTTCTACTAAAAATACAAGCTTCCATAATCACTTAAGGATATAAATTGTATACATGTAAAGGTATTGCTTTCTTTCCTATGTTTACATATGGATTTACATATGTTTGAATGATAATAAGTATATAGTCTGGAAATTCTGAGAATACAAAGCTTTAAGTAGCCCCAAGGAGGTCATTTGATTATCTCACTTCCCTGATTTAACAATGACATGCACTTATTTGACTTCATTCCTATGTATATTTATATTTGAATTTGGATAGAGTTTTAATTTACATGTATAAACAATTCATTCAAGTAAAAATAAAATTTCTAAATGTATGCATCCATGATCATTTAAGTGTGCCAAAATATGTTGTATGTATAGGTATATTAAGTGTTAAATCATATGCATGTTATGGGTGATGGAAAGGAATGGTTCAACATATTCTATGTGATGGTAATTCAATCAAATTAATCTTAATATGTCTTTCATGTTGAATAAGATTCTTTAAGGTCAACCTAAACTTAAGATTAATAAAACATTTAATAAATCATTCACTAAAAGAAACTAAATCATGAAAAATTGACCATTAGAAAACAACTTAAGGTAGAGATAAAGGAGGTTAAGCCTTCTTCTTCTCTTTATAACACTTAGATGCTAAGTGTAAATCAAATGAAACAAAACAAATAGAAATTAAAATTTACAAATCTTCTAAACAACTTGAAATGAAACCAACCAACATTTTAACTTAAACATTTCAAATTTAGAAAATCATAACTTTAATGCTTAGCTAAGACATACCACATAAAGCTTAAGCACACACATTAGGATGCTAAGTCACACCTTCTAGCTTTAGGTTAGGATGGTGTATGTAATGATGATATTTTTTTATTTTATGATGTGATGTTTTAGACTAGATGTTCTAATATGGATCATAGGCTGGATGTTAGGCTTTTCATAACCTAATATTATTTTCTACAGAAGATTGTGCTTAAGGGGCCGCTCAAAAATAAATATAATAATTTTTCTTGCAGGTTGTTTATACCCCCTAAGTGTAATTCACATTAAGACAAGTGTGCTTGGTTACCCATGTGCAGGGTGCTAAGTCTAAATTATGAAATATAACTACTTGGATTGTAAGTATGTTTAGATAACCTCTATTTTATAGGAGTAGTTAGATTTACTTTCCATAAAATATAATTTTGCAATAGAAATTAGGATTAGTGCTATGGGGATTAGGATGAGCAATGGCTAGAAGGCTTAGTCTTGGGGTGCCATATGATGCCTTGGAGTAAATCAAATCAAAAGCAGGAAAAAAGAAGAAATGAAGAAAAGAACCCATAGTATGTATTCAATTCTAAATTTTAATATTATTTTGTAATTTCGGGTTATATAATGGTAGAGCTCGGCTACCCATATTTTCTCTCTTCTGGGGTGCATGGTGATACCTGACCACATCGGCCTCTTATTCTTTCAAAAATAGTTTATAAAATGATTGATGTTTTGTTTAGCGTGCGCACTAGAATGTGTGCTCTAGATGCGGTGGGATCTTAGGGAAAACTATTTTTTCTATCTGACTAACAGCTTATAACTAAATTTTAAACAACTTTCAACTTCTTCATGAAGTTCAGGCTATAATCAAGATAGTTAAAAGATTTAGCAACCACTTTAAAAAAAATTGGGGGGGGGGTATTGCTACAATAAAAGGGGTACAAGGTTCTTAAAGGAGATAATTCTATAAACTACCACTCAAAGAGCTACAATAAGCCTAAATAGATCAATCCCCTAACTATTACATCAAAAGCAAATGAAAAAAACCAAAGGAAAGGAAAATACAGAGAAAAAGACCAACTCAGCAATAGCATGTGTGTCCTCTGAGAACAGCAAAAACCTTCAAGATCCCATACCTCCTAAGCAAAGGACAATGCACTTGCAAGATTCCAAAACCTATAAAATAGTCCTGCATGAAGCTTAAAAAATATATAAGCACAGACAAATGAAATAAATTTAATTAGAAAATTGGAACAAAGTGAAAATAAACTCTCAGATAAGGCTCAGGCTTAGTCACAATCATCTCGAGGGGAAACAAAATATGTGAGCCTCCAAAGTTCAATAAAATGGTGACAATCCTATATGATTCTACCAACCCAAGAGATAATAGGGAAAACATCCCAGCCATCATAGCCCACTTACCTTGATTGAGGCATTCAGCCAAAGACCAGTAGCCATCAAAGGTCCAGTACCTTCCACCAAAATAATAGAGAAGGTTGGACAACAAAGTTCTCCAGTTAGCCAAAGCCCAAAAAACTAGAATAGTAGTATCAATAAAAAAAGCCACCCCCTAAATCTAAAAACACCAAGGGACATACCTCAACAATAACACATGGAAAACAAAACACCCAAGGGGGTCCTGAATCAGGACCCCCCAAAGATAGCCCCAAATTAAAAGGCAAGCCAAAGATAGCTAGCCAAGACACTTGCAATCCAACCACCAATAGAAAGAAACAACCATCCAATAGGCCAACAAGCAAACTAACTCCACACATTAGAGACAGCAGCAACTACATCAGAGAAAATATCAAAAATACCACCAGAATAAGAACAAGACCAAAGAGCAAGCAACAACACCAGAGACTGCAAAGCAGCCCAAGAAGGTGCCAAACCAAAAGGATGGCTAGCAACAACCCCCAAAGTGTAAGAAATCAAACACCAGCTAACCACCTAACCAACAAAACCCCACCACAGCAGAAAGCCCAAACCAAACAACCACAGGCTAGTGCACAAAAAGAGCTAAAGCAATACAAAAAAGAATTACAACAAGTAAAGCCACAATAGTAACACCAACTGCATAAGCCAACAAAAGCAGAAACTAAAATTGGTTTTGAGAGAAAGGGACATAGCAGAAAAGAGCCATAAAACCCAGTAGACAACCAAGGCTTAGTAGCACCATCCTGAAGCAAGCCCGACCTCCACCAAAAGAAGAAACCATAGACTTCAAAAGCCAAGGACCACAAAAAGCCAAAGAAAAGTGTAACATCTCCAGCTTATTTAGACAAAAAGGAGGATTTATAAAGAGATGATAGAGAGGTTAGGTTTAGGTTAAGTTTAGGAAATACAAGCCCAAAACTATCAAAGAAGCCATATGGGATAAAAAAGAAAAGTAGATAACTAATATCCTCTAGTGTAAGGTAAACCAATTTTATCTAAATTAATAAGTCCCCTTAATAGGAAGGTGAGATCATTGTTAGTAAATAATGTGAAGTTAGGAAGCTAAGCCCCCAAGTTAGCAAGGAAATCAGCACATGAGTTACCTTCTTTATAAATGTGATAAATATAAAAATCTAATTTAGCAAGTAAATTTTTTGTATGATTAAGCAAATAAAATAATTCAGCATTGCCATGAGAATCAGAATTAACCAAATTCAAAAGAAGGAAAGCATCAACTTCAATCCAAATGTTGTACAAACCTTTTTCTAAACAAATAGAGGTAGCATATTGAACAGCTTTAAGTTTAGCATATAAAATAGAGCAAGGTTCTAAAGGAGCAGCAAATGCACAAATCACCTTGCCATCATGATCTCTTAAACAATACCCACAACACCCATTGGAGATAAAACCATCAGTATTAATCTTAATACAATCATTTTTTTAGGTTTAAGTCAATAAACAATCTTTTGATAAAGCACATTATAAGTAGGAAGATTAATCCCAAGTTTATAGGCCGTAAATTTATACCCTTTAAAATTAGAAATATTAAGAAGATTGTCTTTAAATAAAGCAATGACTTTATAGTTGGTTCTAGAAATGATACGATTATGATTCATAGGAATATTGTTATGCTTAGCATCATTCCTATCCATCCAAATATACCAAATAAAAATGGTGCTAAAATAATTATAATATACCCCTTTGAGGTATGAAGAAAACAAGCTTCAAGTAATTGCATTAAGGAGAATGAAACATTAAAATGAGAGGTGTTAAAAATATCATCATACCAAATCCATGATTTAGCAGCAATAGGGCCATTGATAAAGACATGATCAACATTCTCCACATGAAAACAACAGTGGCACTTAGAAAGAGATAAAAACCTTACCTTAAAAGCAAGGAATCCACAGCTATATATTTTCTAGGAATTCTCCAAGTCAAAATATAAAATGAAATAGGAATAACATGGTTCCAAATTTTGGAGAAAACCAAGAATTCTAATATTTCAATCTAATGAAATGCCATACATCTTTAAAACAAAAATCTCAAAAGGAGGAGATTTTAAGAAAAAATTGACCCAATTTATTAGAGGTAAGATGAATATTAAAAATTTTATCAAGAAGTTCTTTAGGAACAAGATTGTTCAATTTATACACATGCCAATTATTAGAATTAAGTAATTGTTGAACTTTAAGGATAATAGTAGAGTGAGTATTGAGGAGAGAGTCAATAGAACCCTCACAAAGCCAATTATCTTACCAAAAAAAAGAGGTACCAAAGTTAACACCCCAAAAGATCAAAGCTTCAGCCTCCCATTTAATATTACAAAGCCTCCTGCAAATAGGAGAAGCATTATACTTTAAAACACAGTTAAAAGGATGTTTACCCTAATAGTATTTCACATGCATGAATTTAGATCATAAACTATGTTTTTTTCTGAAGTTCCATGACATTTTATAAGAGAAATAAATGACAGATTCCTTCAAAGTTTTGCAACCCAAACCACCTTCATTAAAAACACCACAATAATTACTCCAATTGGTCCAATGTATCTTTTTTGAGGATGAATTGGAGCCCCAAGAGAACTTATTAATAAGCTTATTTATCCTATTATTAAATAAAGTTGGAACAATAATAGTTAAAAGATAAATAAGAAAAGAATAAAGGGTGCTTTTAATGAGAGTCAGTCTAGCACCAAAAGAGAGTAGATGGAATTCCCATGAGGAGATTTTTTTTTGTTTAACTTTTGAATAACATCATCAAACAAAAAGGATCTTTTCCTACCTCTATATAAAGGAGTGCCCAAGTACTTGATTGGTAGATTTTGATGAGAGAAACTAGTGATATTGCTGATATTACTAATCTTAGGAAAAAAAATGCTTGAACTAGTAATAAAACAACTTTTCCACTATTAATATTCAAACCACTTTCTCTCCCAAACTTCATTAAAAACTTACTTAATTTTTTAATATGATGAATCGAGGCATTGCAAAAAATAATGAAATCATTAGCAAAAATAAGGTGACAAATAGGAATCCCACCCATAGTCCTGTAACACATGTGAGGCATTTTGCTAAATAAGTAATCAAGACATCTAGATAAATAATCAACACTAACAATAAAAAGAGTAGGAGATAAAGGATCACCTTGTCTTAACCCATGGGAAAAAGAAAAGAAGCCATGTAATTCACCAATTAAGCATAATGGAAAACCAACAATTCTTAATACCATTTTTAATTAAAGAAATAAAGTGATTAGAAAAGCCAAATATGTATAGAATTTTATAGAGGAAGTTTTAGCCAATATTTTATAAGCTTTGGAGATATCCAACTTAAAGAGAAAATTACCTCCCCTAACCTTATCCTCTAAATCAAGAATCATCTCTTGTGCCTAAAACACATTATCAAAAATGGATCACACTTTAACAAAACAAGTTTGATTAGGGAAATAATTTTAAGGAGTAAAACACTAAGCTCTTTAGCCAAAATTTTAGAAATAAGCTTGTTAAAGAAGGTACATAAACTTATGGGCCAGAAACCACTCCAAAATTTAGGGTTATATTTCTTTGGAATCAAAACTATGGAAGTACTAACAAAAAATTTAGGAAACCCATTGCCATTAAAAAAAATCAAGAAATGCGTTAATAAAATCATCTTTAATAATCATCCAATAGTTTTGAAAAGAAAATAGTAGCGAAGCCATCCAGTTCAGCCACAAAATCTTTATTCATGTTATGAAGCATATCAAAAATTTTAGATTCAGTAAGCAAGGAAGTAAGCATATGATTGTCCTAAATCGAAATAAGAGAAGGAATAACAAAAGGCAATGAAACATCATCATAAACAACATTCTTATTAAGAAGATCACTGTAAAAAGCAACAACATAATCTATAAGATCCTTCTTCTCCATACACCAAGAGCCATCATCTAATTTAATTTTGTAAACATGGTTAATAACTTTTTTTCTTATTAACCATGGCATGAAAATATTTTGTGTTCCTATCACCCTCAAAAATATGTTTAATAGAAGCTTTTTGCCTCCAATAGGTTTCTTCCATATCTTGAAGTCGGGTCAACTTATCCTTAGCATTAGCTAACAAAAGAGATTTAGAAGGATCATGGATAACATCTTCTTCCAGATCGACTACCTTGTTTTCCATTTTAGTAATATTAGAAAAGATATTCTAAGAATAATTTTTATTCCACCACGCAAGGCATTATTTTAATCTCTTCAATTTATACCAAAAACATTTCATCCCAAAAATAGCATCATCCGAATGTAACGGTTCCTTCTAATTACTAGAACCAACATTAAGGAATCTATTATCCATAAGACACATATTTTGAAAATGAAACGAAATAGGAGAAGGAGACGTAATAGCCTTAAAATAAACATTGATAAGCAAAGGAGAGTGATCAGATAACGCCCTACTTAAATGCTGCACAGAAGTAATAGGAAAAAGATAAATCCAAGGATGATTAAAAGCACCATATCAAGTCTTTGCCAAAGCCTATTATTATTCCAAGTAAACTTAGAACCCATGAAACCAATGCCCGTAAGATGGAAATCCAAAATCATATTATTGAAATTCTCCATAGAGAATAAATTGGCAGCACAGCCACCATGTCTATCTAAAGAGGAGGAAATAGTATTAAAATCACCACCAACAAACCAAGGAGCATCAATGGAAGAATAAAACTAGTAAGCTTCTCCCTGAGAATGTGTATACCACTCTTGTTGCAAGAAGCATAAATAAAAGAACCAAAGCAACTAAAAGTTCCATAAGAAAGCTTAACATCCACAACTTGGGATAATTCATTCAAATTATCCAAAACAAACGAGTTATTCCAAAAGACCCAAATCTTATTCTAGAGTTAGCAAAGAAGTTGTTAAAACCAATCATTCTTGCAACATAAGTATTTTAGTAGGAAGAATAAATGGTTCTAGAATAGCTAAACAAAGAAATATTATTGAGATGCACAAGATTCCTAATCTTATTTCTAACATAGAGGGAACTAACACCTCTCACATTCCAAATAAGAAAATTAACCATTTATTTTTGGTTAGAGGAGCTAGATCTAGTGAATCTAGGCAAATTAAAGGGGTTTATTTTAGAAATCTTGTTTTTCTTTTTAAAAATAGTTTGAAACTTTTTATTCCTCTCCAATAGTTCTCCATTCGATAAAGATTGATCATGAACACTCTTAGATGGGATTTGAGCCACTAAAGCATCTTTACAAGCTACTTACCTTTCTTCAAGTTCAATATTAAGTTAGAAAATTGGATTAGAAGGTGGCTCAAAATCTGGATTTTTTCAGCATTCACAATAACATTTAAATCCTCATTTAAAGCCTCATTTTCATCAATCAAAGCCAACAAAGATGCAAGAATAGACTTAAAAGAGATTGAGTCATCATCCAAGAGCTTATAAAACCTATTATTATCCATATTAGAAAGGTTCAATTGCCTAGGAGAAGTAAGAGGTAAATCATCCTTCACTATAGGATTATCATCAGTATCCTATCCATTAGGATGGGCTAAACCCACCTCAACACATTTAACTGAAATATCCAAAAAATCAATCATTTTAATAGCATTCGAGGTTTCCTTATGATCCAAGGTAGATTTTTAACATTTACAGGAATCAGCATAGGGTTAGAATTAAAAGCTTCTTTAACAAGATTTTTTTTCTTCAAATGGGGATGAACAATAAAACAATCCAAAATATTGTGACCATGAATCTTGCAGTGAGCACAAAAAATAGGAAAGTGCTTAAATTTAATATTTTATGAATAACCATAATTTTATGAACCTATCCAAATATCTTTAGGATGCTTTTTCGTAATATCCAATTCAACGAGAACCCGAGCCACAGAGGGATGGGTTTTCACAGTGGCACCTAATCAATTTGCAATGGATGGTCGAATAGAGAACCAACAGCAAATAGAACATGGTGACTAATGAAATGAATTCACATGTTAGGAAGAGAAATCCAAATAGGAACAATTGGGGATTCTTCCTTAATATCAAAAAGTGGAGACCATTTCAGCAAATGCATCTGGAAGTTAAAAAAAGAAATAAGATTAGTAATAGAAAACACGTGAGTAATCCAAATCATTCGTGAGTTGAATCAAAACATGTTGAGGATCAATTAGGCCAATCGAGAAAGCACCCGAGAGCGTTAGACTATCAAAGAAAGACTGGATTTTATTAAGCTTAGGGTAGTGTAAAGAAAATTTACCAACTAAAGAAAATTCAAAGGGTTTAGCCAATTTTTCAACATGCAGATCCGAGCACATTATCACTAGAAAACCCCTAAAAGATGTCAAAATGGGAGTAGGGTTATCATCAGAGCAAGAACTCTTACCAGCCAACACCTCTTTGAATGATTTAGAAGCCACTGAAGCATTTTGGCTCGAAATCCCCAAAATACTAGAAGCCCTAATAGGAACCTCCATATTTTGGATTTTAGCCTAGGGATTAGAAGTTATCACAGCCATAATAAAAAATGAACCATAGCGCGAGTGACCAGAGGCCAAGTGAGCCTTCAAAATCAGGAAAAATCAGCTTAAAAGCCATAGAAAAAACCCTAGATGGGGACTCACTACTAAAAGGAAAACAAAAATTGCTAGAGCTCAAAATGAGAGATTTATCCACCACTTAGCTATATGTTGTATGTATTACATCATGCATATCATATTAAACCACTCTTGTAAGATGAGGGCCTTCATTCTTGCACTTTAGGGACCGCTTTACCTATGAGAGCAACCCCATATAATGGAGCTTCACCCTCTTTCTCTCTTGGTTTGGCTAACAACCAAATTTAATCATGCACTTAGGCATATGAAATCCCAAAGCCTTTGTCGAAATGAATGTGTCAAAATAATATAAATTTTGAAAAGATTTTACATTTTTTTAGACTAAGTCATATGCTCATACCAAACATGATCTAGTCTCTTAGGAAGTGAGTTTAAGGTTCTAGTCTTTTTCAAAATTAAATAATAGCTTAAACCATCTTGCAATTTCATAAGATTGGTCTACATGGTTTTGAATCATAGGAGGTGTTAGCTAGCTCCCACTCCAAGAGATTGTAAGTCTAGAAGTCAGATATTTTTATTCTCTCTTATGGAGGTAAATCATTATGTCTCATTTTCATTTAGATTTAGGTCGTGCTTCTAGCTTGTGCTAAAGCTCCCTAGATTTAGGATCCGAGGTAGGTTGTTTTCCTTAGGCTATGAGCATAAATCCTCACCTCTTTAACATTTTCACAATCTTGTGTTGATGGATTATAAGCCCTAGCGATTTAATAAAATTTCAACTCAAATAAAATAAATCATCTCATTTTCAAATATATAAAGCCTCACCATAGGGTACATTGGAGTGCTCACTAGGCTTCCTAGTATCATGAGCATTTCCTACTTATCTTCCTTTGGATTCCAAAATAAGCCTTTCTAATTGAACAATCCCACTTGATTTTCCAAAATAACCTAATCCTTTAATAATCTTAACTTTTAAATCTTTGGAGATAGTAATTGACTACTTTAATCGAGAGTTTTCTTATGAAACTTATTTTCTAGGATGTAATTAACTATGGAGGCTTGCCTCCATAGGAAACTTAAGAACCTTATATAAAATAAACCATGCTTTACTTTTTCATGTAAAGTAGGAGAAGAATCTTTGGTACATACGAAGACCTGTCATGCTTTAGGAGTCCTTATTAAGTGATTAAGTCCATTGTAGGGTGATGTTTCTATCTCTCGAGATAGTACATCATACCTCAATGTCGTACCCGATCACTTTAACAAATACCTCCTAAGATCTGCGTGGTGTTCACCCGATGCATCCGAAAATAAACACCATAATTCTCTTAAAGATATTTTGATATATTTTTTTATTCTTTTTACCCTTAATCAATAAAAAAATTAAAATGGTTTAATTGTTTGAGAGATTAAGATTCTCCTGACAATTTTGAAATAAATTTTTTAAGTTTCATTATCATTCTTTAATGATTTCTTCGAATGATATTTCATAAATAGCTTTAATTATTTATTTTTCTTTTTATTTACTTTTAATTAAGTCTTTACCTTGTAGTGATATGATCATTTTCAAGTAGTAATAACTTTTTTTTTTCACTTTTTAGCGGGATTTTTAATATAACACTTCACCAGATTAAAAGCGAGTCTATCAAATACCTTGATCATGACACTTTAAAAAATTGTCCCCACATTTTGAGACTGAATTATATGATCATGTAGCAAAATTTCCTAGTAGGGATTATAAATGCCTTGTGCTTTTTATTTTTAAGTGTTGTCTTAAATTGATTATATTTAGATAAGTCATCCTTAGATGAGGATAATCTTATGTATAGAAGGTTTATCAACTCTGAAGTCAAGTACGGGTAATAAGAACCCATCTTCAAGATAAAACCTTATTCGAGACTCAAGATTTGACCATGCAGATTTTACCCTTTTTTTTTCCTTTTTCTTATATTTTATTTTCTATGATGATGTTAGCTAACCATGAAGAATATTTTCTTCCCATGTAAAGCCATCATTGACCATCTTTGTAATTTAACAACATCTAGCTTTTTCTTTGGAGTTTGACTGCATACATTAAGGGACTTAGTTTGTTGAAATACCATCTAGCTTAATCTTAAGCTTATAAACTGTTAAATCTAGAGATAAAGTAAATATTTTATTTTAGTTCTATATAAAGTAGTTTTACATTATATGAATAGCTTGATTAAGTCATCAATATTTGACTTGCTAAAGCATGAGGTTATTGATGTCAGTTGTAGATTAATTTATATTGTAAACTTATTTCTCTAAATTTGTCGATTATGGATTGAAGTTCCTCTTCAAGTTCTGAGGGTGCATCTTGTACTTAAAGGTTATTTAAACCTTCAACACATCTAAGTAATACTTGTTTAATACTTTAGAGTGCCTTTGAAGAGAAAGTTAGAATCCTGACTATTAAGCAATTATTTTCTTACAATGGCTCTACAATATTAAACCTTAAGTTGACCTCTTAGTTTCAATATTTTTAAGGATTTATAGCTTTTCTCATTTATGGCTCATATTTGTAGGCCACTTGCAATGAATTAAATCTTACTTGATTGAATTTTTTATAGACAAAGAGATACTTAAAAAGGAAAATTTATTATCTTTTTGATATTTTTTATCTTCGAGGTTTACACATTTTATCAAATTTAAAGATAAAGGTGTAAAATTATTTTATTTAAAAAATTTTTTAAGTTAGGGCCTACTTTTGACTTCTAACCTTAACATCTTATTTGATATTGAGGAGTTAGAATTAAAGTGCCTATCCTTCCATCCCTTTTTTATGTTCTTTCTTTCTTTCTTTCTTTCTTTTGTCAACATTTCAATAACATTTCAGCTTTTTATAAGACATTACATTTGATTTATTTCTAGATACAACATTTGTTAAGACAATGGACGCATTCGATTCTTTATCTGAATTCAACATTTGGTACCACACTTTACATACTCAATTCTTTTCTTGTTCAGAGTGATCACATTACTTAGTAAGTCATTTCTATTTCTTTGACAAAATACAAGATTTGGTAAAGCACTAAGCAAATTTAAAACTTTTGTTCTCTTTTTCTCTTCTATTTTTTTTATTTTTAGTGCTTTAATTTTACAAGACTAACAAGATAAAATGACATCTCCGAGGACTCTAATCTCATGAATACTAAATGGATGTGAATATTCTTTCAAAATGATGATTATTTTCTTCTCTTTTTTTTTGAGTTAGATAAGACCATCCAAGAGCATTAAATATGTTCCTGAATTCATAATATTTCACTTCAATTATCAATCTCAATCAACATTGTAATTGAGATTATATTTTTCAAGATGTGTTTGCAAGATTAAACTTTTCTTGAGTTTATAACTTCTTTTCTTTTCTTGATTGAATCTACATGGCACCATCTTATCAGAATAAGATTAGAATTGGGCATGTGTATATTCATTGTCTTGTATGTTTATAATTGATGTTGATTGATGCACCTAGATCAACATGCATGCTAAAAATTTCTTGGGATTTTCCATATTGACTGTTATATGAGATGTTGATTATATTCAATAATTCCTAGTAGTAGACCTTCATCACAGAAGATAACCCTAGAACTTCTTATGGTGGAATGCCACATCATAATGTTGTTGCTAATTAAGGAAGGAAAATTACAAAATTACATAATGATTTGATTAATGATTCATTTCATTTTCATTAAATTTTTTTTATTAAGCATTATGATGCTCCATTTTGTAAGCAACTTCTCTAGGATCAAAATTTTGAATTGAATAGATTTTTGTTATTTTCATTTGAGATGACTTATTTGCTATTTCATTTCAGTGTTGTTTGAGGCAGTAAGACTCTACAATTTTGAATTTAATTTTAGTAATTCCCGTTAACACAAAAGGTGGGAGGGTAGGGTCAACTCTATCCTCAATGGATCTTTGTGTTATTCTATTGACCTATCAAACTTGAAATCTTTAATTTAATATTCTATATTTTTCACTTTGGAGGATAGAAGCGTCACTATTAAGACCTAATCTATGTAATTATCTCAAGGTCATGAAATTTGAGATTATATTTTTCAAGATGAGTTTCCAAGATTAAATTTTCTTGAGTTTATAACTCCTTTTATTTTCTTGATTGAATCCACATGGCACCATCTTATCAGAATTATATTAGAATTGGGCTTGTGTATATTCATTTTCATGTATGTTTATAATTGATGTTAACCGATGCACCTAGATCAACATACATTCTAAAAATTTCTTGGGATTTTCTATATTGACCATTATATGATATGTTGATTATATTAAACAATTCCTAGTAGTAGACCTTCGTAAAAGAAGATAACCCTAGAACTTCTTATGGTGGAATGCCACATCAAAATGTTGTTGATAATTATGGAAGGCAAATTACAAAATTACGTAATGATTTGATTAATGATTCATTTCATTTTCATTACATATTTTTTTTTGTTGAGCATTATGATGCTCCATTTTGTAAGCAACTTCTTTAGGATCAAAATTTTGAATTGAATAGATTTTTGTTATTTTCTTTTGAGATGACTTATTTGCTATTTCATTTCAGTGTTGTTTGAGATAGTAAGACTCTACAATTTTGAATTTAATTTTAGTAATTTCCTTTAATACAAAGGGTGGGAGGGTAGGATCAACTCTATCCTCAATGGATCTTTATGTTTTTCTATTGACCTATCAAACCTGAAATCTTTAATTTAATATTCCATATTTTTCACTTTGAAGGATAGAAGTGTCACTATAAGGACCCAATCTATGTAATTATCTCAAGGTCATGAAATTTGAGAATTATTTTAAAAAGATTAAAATCTTCATTTATTTTGTCTTTAGAAATTATAATCAACAACAACTAATTTCCAAGTTTCTAGTGGACGTTGAGAGATAATTCTATTAGGACTAAAGCTGAATTGCATGTGTATGTTAATTGCCTCTTATAGCGGTAGAAGGCTCATATTTTATTTCCATGGTCGACCTTTGCCCAGGGTCAACAAGGCATTCTTTTGGGATTATACTTATCCCTCTTTTTATAATTTTTTTAAGTTAAGGGAGTGGTTCTAGGACCTAGTCATTCAACTGTGATAAACGAAGAGTTCTAAAACCTAAGTTAAGGATGTTCGATGAGCTCTACCAAGGATGAAATGGAAAGGAATTTAACAAAAAGAAAGGCATTATTAACTTGTAAGTGGCACAAGTATACTGCCAATATATAGAAATAAAAGTCTATTTATAAAGATGGAGAGAGAACTACTCCCAAGTGGAGTTGTTAGAAAAATCTATGAAAATTTTTATTTTTAGAACACCACGCAAATCTTGGAGGTACTTATTTGAGTAATCAAATACATCTATAAAGAATAAATATATTATCTCGAAAGATAAATATATTACCATATAATGGATTCAATTACTTAATAAGGACTCATAAGACTGATGGGTCTTTTATGTACCTCAGATTTTCCCCCTGAACTACATGGAGAAGTAAAATTGGGTTTATTTTGTTACACAGTTTGCAATTCCTTATAAGGGTAAGCTCCTACAGTTAATTACATCTTAGGAATGAAGAATCTCTTTCTAAGAATACTCTTGATTAACAAAATAGACTTTTTTGTATTTCTATGGATTTCAAAGCTTGTCTTAAATGGATGATAATTTAGAAATTCAATAGGGAATGCTTTCAAAAAGAAGAGTTCTTTTTAGAGATCAATTGAGATTAAGTAGTAAATTCCTATAGATATTGGGATGCATAGTAGGCATTTCAACTAACCTACCATTAAACTTTATAGGTTTGAGATGGAATTTAGTAGTGTTTGAATTGACATTTTATTTGAAATCTAGGACTTAGATTCTAATAGCACAAGACTACAAAAATGATAAAGGTTAAATACTTATTCTTAGAAGGATGCTTCAAAACCTAAATCTACAAGTGCCTTTGACATAAGAAAATGAACCTACCCTTAACTCTTTTAGACTTATCACCCACCTAGAAGGGCTGTTAGCTATCACATCCTAAATGATTTTTAAATCCATGAGTTTAGTCTTCATGTTATGCAAGATGGTTGGGATGTTATATTTTAAGAATGAAACTAAAAATTTAACTCTCTCCCTAAACTTAAGATAATGTTTAGCATGTTATACATGTGGGGAAAATTTATGACACTACATAGAGTTTTGGAATTTCTTATTTGGATGATCAAATATGTCATTAAGGAGTAAATATATTATCTAAGAAGATAAACATATTATTTTATAATGGATTTGATTATTTAATAAAAGACTCCTAAGGCTAATGGGTCTTTCATGTACCAAAGAGTTTTCTCCTGAACTACATGAGAAGTAGAGCAGGTTTATTTTAAATTGGGTTCATGGTTCTCTATAAGGGCAATCCCTTATAGTTAATTACATATCAAGAATTGAGGACCTCTCTATAAGAATACTCTTGATTAAAAAAATAAGCTATTATTTCTCTGGAGTTTTAAGTTGGTATCCAAAGGAATGATATCAGAAATTTCAATTGAAAATGATCCAAAGTGGAAAGACTTATTTTGAGAAGCCAAATGGGATGAAGTAGGAAATTCCTGTTGATACTAGAATACCTAGTAGGCATTTCAACTATCCTATCATTGGGCTTTAAATTTTAGAATTTAATTTAGATTTTGAGTTAACATTTTCTTTGAACTCTGGAACTTAGATTCTAGCAAGATAAGACAATAGAAATGCCTAGGGTTGAAGACTTACTCCAAGGAGGATGCTTCAGAACCTAAGTCTACAAGTGCTTCTGACCCAAGTCAAATGCTCGACCTAGTTTCATCTTGGAAATTATCGGCCATTCCTCTTACTTGAAGGAACAAACCTATTCTCGACTCTGTTGGACTTACAACCCGCCTGGAGGGGCTGCCAACTAACACCACCTAAGCGCATTTTAAATCCATGAAGCCAAGTCACATGTGTGCAAGATGGCTAGGATATTGTATTTTTAGGAAAGAATCTAAGATCTTAGACTCACTCCATAATCCCTAGGCTCATGTAGGGTATAAAATATATCTAACTAATGATTCATTTAAGGTCTTGGGTATGCTTTTTTATGCCTAAATGATATGCAATTAAAATCAGTTATGGGACAAATTAATAAAAGAAGGTAGACTTTCCCAAGAAGGCGGTTATCCTCAAAGGTTAGATGCCCATGCAATGGGTACAATGCCAAATTCAAGATTTTAGAATAATCTGATATCATGATTTTCAAATGCTAATTATTTCTAGTTTATTTTAAGTTTTGCCTAAGGTTTTAATTTATGTGAGATTTCAAGTTTCTTTATTTTCATTTTTTTAGTTATTTAGATGTAGATCGAGTATAACAATTTAGTTTTTCCTAAGATCCTAATCATCTAGACATTCATCATAGAAAATATAGTAAAGAAAGAAATCTAGAAAAGCAGGTTGATTCTATTACACACCCAAAATAAATCAATTCAATTTTAAATTAAAGAAAGGCCAATGCAGAAAAGTGTTATTGTACACCTCGAAAGAAAGAGAATACAAGTAATCGAACTCTTCCATTATATAGCCCGACCTAGAACTACAAGTCTAAATCTATGGGTCTTTTTTCCAAGATCACCTCCTTCTTTAGGGAGCTCCATTAGGTTTCATAGTAGACCCTTATAACCATCTGATGGTGTGGTCAACTCTTGCTAATCCTAGACCCCATAGATCCTAACCTAATTCTAAACTCAAATTTGCATTTTGATTTCAAAAAAATAATAATAATAATCCTAAGCCCTATGAAATAGATGTCAAAAAATACAAATAGCACATAACCGTTATATTTTACAAACATACGGGCTTAGCATTAGCTGATTATTAAGCCCACCTATCATATTGCTATAATTTAAGGGGCTATTCAACACCTACAAGCAAACAACAATTTATAATTTATTTATGACAATAGTCCTTTTTAGCAAAGCCCCCTACATAAGATAATGTTAGTTTTAAAAGAATGTCCTACCATCCAATCTAATGGGCAAATAATTTCAGATATGCAATCTAAAATAGTACTCCACAAAGACATGAAAAGTATATCACATCACAACATAGAATATCATAGATTGACCTAACCTAAGTCTAGGGTTGGTGACCTAATGATATAGTGTGTGAAGGAAATAAACTTGTGTGGCAAGACTTTGTTAGGCCTTTTTTTTAGTTCAAATTTCAATTTGGGTTCTGAAGTTTGTTTATATTTACTTATGGATGGTTTCAATTCGAGTGACTTATTGATTTATGATTTTTTTTCATTTTCAAATTCACTTTTTTATATTAAAGTGAAGTTTAAGTTTTTAAAAATGGAGAATAAAATAGATTCCACTTTTTGGTGGAACCCATTCTATTCAACATCCTAAATCCCAATAAAATGAAGCCTTCATCCTAAGATGAAAATTCATCCCAAAGGGCTAACTAAGATCTTTAAGTATCTTAATTAATCCTTTTAGATTCATTTAGATGATTTGGGTTTGAGTTCAATTTAGATTAATGTTTCATCGTTGTCTTTAGAATTTAATTCTTCATTTTATTCCTCTGATTTGATTAAATCTTCTTGATTTAATTGATTTTCAATTTAATTTTTTTTATTTGGTTTGAATTGATTTAACATTTATTTTCATTAATATTTTGTGTTCTTTGAATATGTTTATGTTTATTGAATTCATTTGGTTAAATTATTTTAACCTAAGGCACTTAGGTTAGTGCTTTAATCCATTCTTATATTACATTGATTGTAGATTTAAGACTGTATTGATTTGTTTGATTAAGAATTCATTAACCTTAACATTTAGTTAAACTTAATATTCATTATTGATTTAATTAAACCTTAAGTATGTAAGTGATAAAATTCTTTGATCTAGAAGGTTGGATAATTATTTGAAGTTATTTTTATGAATTTTGTTGATTTATGATTTCTTTTAATTTATTATTTGATCTATATTGACCTATAGATTTGTAAATTTAAAAATTCCCAATCCTAAGGTCAATTAGGTTTAAACTTTTTATGGCAAGTGGGGTTCCTTGCCGAATTTATATATCTAAAGTTTCATTTTAATGAGATACATAATTAAGGTGTAATTAAAGTTTAAAATAGTTCATTAAAACCTAAATTAAGCCTAATTTAATGAAGACTATTTAGGACTATATTTTTCCTAGATTCTTCTTTGAAAAATGCATCCATAGAGCATTCATTTAGAATTTTTGAAGTTTTGGTTGATTTATTCTGATTTATTTAAGTTCAGGTTAATTAATTAATTTAATTAGTCACCAAATTACATTATATTATGATTTATTAAGTTTCAATAGGTTTCATTGGTGTGTTTAAATTCATTAAGGTTTATTATGTTAATTTAAAGTGATTTGATCAATTTTCATGATTTTTTATTTAATATTAATTTATCTCAATAAAATTAAAGTTTGGAGTTTAAAATTTAATATCATTTGAATTACATAGAAATAATTTATGAAATGTTTTCCTATGGTGCATTTTAACATCAATTTTAGTTCCCCAAAGTTTCATTTCAATTTGATTAATGATTTGAGATTAATTTGAGTTTGATTAATTTCATTTAAAGTCAAATTAATCCAAAATTACCCAAAATTAATTGGAGATTTTGGGTTTAATGGATTCTACTTGTTGAGATGAATCCATAGAGCCCTCATTTATATTTTTTTATAAATTCTTTTTTATGATTTTTTTGAAGTTTCAGGCATTTTTTAATTATTTAAAATGGGAAATACCCTTTTAAGTGGTAGCATTGATGTGACATCCTTGCCACGTGGGATCCACACAGTAGGCATGCTGAAAATGGGCCATGCGAAGATTGGACAATCATAATTTCACCCACTGGTTTATTATAAGGATTGAATCAAATCATGCGACTAGATCTCAGCCGTCTATTCCAAATAGAAGGAAAGGATGGAGGAAAGTATTCTTCTTTCGTCACCAGCGAAAGATGGATGTCGTTCGTCAAATTCGATAGATGTTTGATGATTCGAGGCCAAATTTGACATGATTTCAATTGCAAAATGATCAAAGATTGATTTACAATTGATATATATGGTTTAATCTTCATGGAGATCAAATTCAAAAATGACAAAGATTGCAAGTTTAAAGGGTAGCATTCATGACATACCTTAACTTCGGCAGCCTCCGATGATGGGATCGACTCAAACACCTTCAAATTACTTGATGAACCTCCTCATTGATTGGACCCTAAACCAACTCATGAATGGTTTTCTACAGATTTGACTGTTCTCCAGCTCGTCGATAGCAATGAGCCTCAGTGAAGGTTCGTTTAAGGTCGCCTTGAACTCTATAATGTGTTGTGATGTTCAATTTGAGATGAAACTCTCCCCCTCTCATTTTTCCATTGAAGGTCGAGAGATTGGCTACCAGTTTTGGCCAAATTCTGGCTTGTCGATGGCAAGAGGTTGGGGGAATTCTCTTTTTCTTCTTCTCTTTACTTTGTGAATGATTTGGGATGAAAAGTGGGAGAAGAAAGGACCAATCTCCACTCTTTCTATGCATGGTTGAGAGCCATGTATGAAAACTTCTAGGTGGCCGGATTGGGTCACTAATGGTGGGAGGCTCAACCAAGGGCTAGGTTTAGTCCCCCTTACCCTTATGAGTGTATTGGGATAAGAAGTTTGAGGGGAGGAAGTCATCTCCTCCCCTTTCTTCCCTTGGCCGAGAGATAGATCCCCATGGAATTCTCTCTTACTCTCTCTTGCTTGTTATCCCTTTGAAGAAGCCAAATTCTCCTTTGCTTATGAGCATACCGTTCATTCCAAACCTTGGAATCATCCTCCAAGAGGAGGTCAAAGATGACTTGGATAAAATCCAAGGAATTTTGGATGATGAGAGGAGGAAGAATCACAAAGCATCTTTTCTTAGTGAAACTTCAACTCTTCTCCCTTTGATTTTACTTATAGCATTTGACATCACCACCACAACCCTTAGGCTATTGTTTGGCTTCCCAAATCAAACCTAATGTGAGTTTGAGGTTGAATCCAAATCCATTTAAGTTGGATTGGAGATTTGAACCCAATTCATGCCATTTGGATTCAAAGTGTTTTGATTTTTATTTAATTTAGTTATTTTTGGATTCAATTATTTTTATTTGAAGATTTATCAAGTTTTGATTTAATTAATTCCTTTAGGATTTGGGTTGTTTATAATTTCATTTCATTTTAACCCATTTAGGCTTAAATGGGTTAGGCTTGATTTCAATTGGGTTCAAATGACCCATTTTGCTAAATTGAATTTTGTTTGGACTCCAATCCTACTTAATCACATGTGTGAGATGATTTGGAGTGATTAATTTCATTTGATTTCAATTTTATTTCAATTTGATTCGATTTGATCCAAAGTGGGCTTAATGGGTTAAGCTTGGGTTCATTTGGGTCAAATGGCCAATTTGATCAAATTCTACCCAATGATGGGTTTGATTATGTTCAATTATCATTTCCAAATGATTTTTAGCAATCAAATTGAGTTAGGTTTGAACCCAAAAGGACTCATTTAGGTTCATTTAGACTAAGTGGTATAATTAACCTAAGTAAGGCCTAAATAAATTTAAATTTCTTTAGATTCATGATTAAACATATTTATTTTATCATTTTGATTATTTTGAATGATTTTATTTGGTCAAATTTTAGTGGGTTGACCTTTGACTTGGTGGGACCCACATAAGTCAAATCCATGTTAAAAGGGTTGACTAGATTTGACTTTGATTTAAATTTAGATTAATTCATTTGATTTAATTTAAAATATTTTTTATTTATTTGGATTTGTTTTTATTTAATTCAAGTTTGAAATTTAGCCTGAATCCTCTTAAACTTATTAAGTTAGATCAAACTCAAGGAAGCTATACTAGGTCACTAGATGTAGTATCCTAAGCACTTATTTGGATTATGTGTCCTAATTACTAATTTTAGAAATAATATTAACCTCATCCAAAATTGAGGTCAACAAATGGATTCCAAATATGTGTAGTGGATCGGCTAAAGTACATTGCACATATTAGTGTTGACCGAATTAGTCAACACTATAAGCATAAGCTTGAAAGAGTTCAGATTTAATTTAGAAATTTAGATTTTAGATTATAGATTTTTATTTCAAACTGTGTTTTGGATTTGATTGTGAAAGATAGTCATAAACTTTCCTAAACTTGGAATGATTCATTCTTAGAAACACAAATTCACTAAGTTCTAAGAAGAATAGAAATATCATTCACTAAGTTTAGATTTATGTTTTACTTTTTCTCTAAAAGTTAGAGTTTTATGTTAATGAGATTTGGGAATTTCATTTCTAATTCACTTCTTTTTCTTTAATTAATGTTTCTTGGTTTTGATTTATGATCTTTAGTTAAGATTCAAAATTTAAAGTTGTATCATGATTTAGTTTGATTTTGGATTTTACTTTAAGTTTGATTTGATTCATTTATATTAGATGTTATTTAGTTTATATTAGTTTTTATAACTTTGCTTCATATTTGATCTTATATTTCTTTTGATTTGATTAAATGTTCATTTGATCCCATTTATTTTAATTATTTATTTATTCAATTTGGATTTATCTTTTTTTTTATTTCATTAATATTTATGTTTATGTTTATTAATGTTTATTAGCTTGAATGAACTAACTTAATCCATTTAAGTTTACTTCGTAATTCAAGCTTAGTTTAAAAAGTTTTAATTTAAATTGATTAATTTTTTTATTAGGAATTTATCAAATTAATAATTTAAGATTTCATTAATTTTTTATCTTCTTTCATTTCATTAAATCCTAAGTATGTAATTAATCAAACATTTTAACTTTAGAGGTTATAAATTTTTCTTCAAGTGTTCTGATGTTAATGAAAATGTTTTAATTTGATTTTATGAATTTTATAATTTTTATAATTTTTTGAGTTATTATTTCACTTAAATTGACGTGAGGATTGAAAATTCAACAACTTCTAATCGAGAGGTCATTTGACCTTAATATTTCTATGGAAGTGAGGTTTCTTGCTAATTTAAGTTCCCTAAAATTTCATCCCAATCAGATATACAATTTAAGGTTAATTAGTATTTTAATTATTTTAATAAAACTTAAACTAAGCCTAAATTAAAAAAAAATTAATTAGGAGTTTTAATTTTTTTTGAATTCCTCTCTAGAAGATGAATCCATAAAGGGTTTGTTTAGAATTTCTAGAAATTTTGTTAATTTATTGTGACTTTTTGAAGTTCAGATTTATTAATTAATTATTAATTCAATTAATTATTTTGGAGATTTTGGCATTTCAGTAAGTTTTAATGATGTGTTTAGATTCATTAAGGTTTATTATGATGATTCAAGTTGATTTTATAATCTTCCATTATTTTTCTAGGTTAATATTAATTTATTTTATTAAATTAGAACATATGGCTTAAAAATTTTATATTTTAAAATTTACTTGCCAATAAATCATAAAAAAATTATTTATGGTGTGTTGTAACCTTAATTTTAATTTCCCAAAATTTTATATTTATTGGATTAATGATTTATGTATAATTTGAGTTTATTTATTTTTATTTAATCCTAAATTAACCCAAAAATACTTAATAAAAATTTGGGATTTTGGGTTTAATGGATTCAACTCACTGAGATGAATCCATAGATCCCTTATATATATATATATATATATATATATTTTTTTTTTTTTTTGTTAAGTATTTTATTTTCTATGATTTTTTGAAGTTCTAGTAAATTTTTTATAATTTTTAAATATAGAAAATCTGAATTTTTTATTTTAAACGGTCAGCACCATGTGGCACTAACATGGCGTCACTTTACCTGTGAAGGCGCGAGGTTTGTCCACATGGGATCCACATGGATTTGCCATATTAAGTGGGACACACGAG
Organism: Cymbidium sinense; assembly: GCA_021442155.1. Taxonomy (NCBI): domain Eukaryota; kingdom Viridiplantae; phylum Streptophyta; class Magnoliopsida; order Asparagales; family Orchidaceae; genus Cymbidium; species Cymbidium sinense. The sequence continues at coordinate 73,600,347 of CM038231.1, forward strand.
AGCTCTTTAGACAATCCGATCACTGATCAGATGGTCTTGATTAAATCTTGATGTTCTTAAAGTGTTTAAATGAAATGGTCCGACTAGATCTTGGCTGTCTTTCCCTAACGAAAGGAATGGACGGTAATGAATTTGTCCTCGTCGTCTTGCCGAAGAACTGAGAGGTCTGTCATTAAAGGTTGATTTCTAGCAATCTAGGTTGGAATTTGTCACGATTTTGATTGTAAATCGACCAAGAATCGATTTGCAGCCCATATGGTTTGATCTCATTAGAGGTCAAGTTGACTTCACAATGGACCAAACCAAAATGACAAAGGGGTCGGTTTTGAAGCATACCTCGCTGGAAGCGATCCTCGGTGGAGGGGAAGATTTGAAAACCTTCGTGGAGATGTGCAGAGCCTCTAGGAGAAATTTTTCATCTTGCCTCCCCATATATTGCTATAGAGACCAAGCTTTGACCATTTTCCATTGGTGTTGATCGTTCTCTAGCTCACCGGTGGCATGAGAGCCTAAGAAAGGCTAGATTATGTTTGATTTCTTCCCTTGAATGTATAGGAAGGGTTTGAGGGGAAGTATAGATCCCCCCTCATTTCAAAGTTTGGCCGTCACCTTTGCCGTCGAATGTGGTCGAGCTCTAGCTTGCTGGCAGCGAGGAATCTTGGGAAGGAGTCAACTCATCTTTATCTCTCAGGAATGTTTGGGTGGTGTTGGGACAAAGAGAGAGGCTCTTTCTTTCTCTCCTCTGACTTAGCTAAGACTCTCCTCCATTGGAGGAGTCTAAGGTGGCTCTGAGCTCATCGATAGTGAGATAACCAGGTAAGGGGTAGCCTCATCTCCACTTCCCTTCAGGAGTGTGTGGGTATGGTTTGAGAGTGGACATGGACTATCCCTCGTCCATTTTGTTGCTTGGTTGTGATCCTCTTCCATGGCAAAAACCAATTTGGATTTGTCAGTGATTTCCACCCTTGGAGGCTAGCTCCAAGGGGTGGTCAACTGATTGGGATTAGGCCAAATCAGTTACGATAAAGTTATGGATGTGTATGGGGGAGAAAAATGAGATTTTACATTTTTGCATAGATTTCCCACCTTCTTGCCATGGTTGCACCTCATCCTTTATGATTTCACCTCACATGGCTTCTCTTGGCTTTTGGCACCACCACAACACTCCTTTAGGTTAGTGATTGGTTGGCCACATCAAACCAAGATGAATCATGGGTCAAACTCAAGTCCATTTGAGTTGGATTTGGTGATTGGACTTAGTTTAATTCCATTTGGATTTAAATTTATTTAAAGTGATTTAATTATATTTCTTTTGATTAATTGATTTTGGATTTAAGTTTTAATTAGTGTTAATAGGAGTGTGGAATTAGTCAATTTGGACGGATCAGTTTTAAAATTTGTTAAACCATTTGGTTTTAAATCCAGAATCTAAAAAAAATTGATCCGTTTAATCAAAAATATAAACTGAACCAATCCAAATCGAAATTTTTTTCGGATTTTTGGTTCAGTTTAGAAAAATATGAAAATTGTAAATATAAATTATTATAATTATTATTTATCAAAGAATTATATTAATTACATCACTTTATCAAATAATTTCATACAAAATAAAATAACTCTTTAACAAATTAAACCAATAATATACAAATTTATCATTAAAATTACTTTTTTGATAGGAATTTTCTAAATGACAGGGAAAAAAATCATTTTTTAGTTATTTTCAGTTTAATCGGTTTAATTGGATTAAGATGATACAAACTGAACCGAAAACTAAAAACCAAATATTACCAAATCCAAAAAAAATTTATAAAATCGATCCAAATCAAAATTCGGTTTGGATCGGTTCGAATTTTCGGTTTTAACCAAAAAAATGCACAACCCTAAGTGTTGATTATCCAATGGATAATTTGGAGGTCAATTGATTCATGTCATGTCAGGTTTAATTTGGGTAATTTGACCCATTTTGAGTTAAATGGGTTAAATTAAGTTCAATTGAGTCAAATGATCAATTTGACTCAATTAAGGTATGTTTAGGCTCCAATCATGTTGAATCACATATGTGAAATGATTTGGAGTGATTAATTTCATTTGGTTTGAAGTTGATTTTAATTTTGACCCATTTGACCCAAATTGAGTTTAATGGGTTGGGTTGAACTCATTTGGATCAAATGACCAAATTGGTCAAATTAAACCCAATGATTATTTGGATTATGTTAAGTATTATTTTTAAATGATTTAGGATATTTGATTTGGATTGATTTTAATTTAATTTGGATTTTGGTTTTAATAAAGTTTGTTTGGGTTTATTTGGATTAAGTGATCTAATTAGCCCAAATAAAATCTTATTGGATTTAAATTCATTTGATTCATATTTAAATATGTACATTTTATAATTTTGTATTTTTGGAATAGCTTCATTTGGTCAAATTTTGGTGGGTTGACCTTTGTCTTGGTGGGACCCACAAAAGTAAACTCTATGTCAAATGATTGACCAACTTTGACCTTCATTTGGCTTTAATTTTAAATATATTTATATTTATGCAATGAATTTATGCTTCTGATTTGATTTAATTTTAATTTGTTTTGAATTTATTTGAATTTCCTTGAGTTTAAGTCATTTTGAGCTTAAGTAGGATAATTGAGTTAAGCATCTCAATTATCGTGTTTTAAACTCAAATAGATTTAGACTTTAATTGGAATATGTTTGATTCAATTCTTTGTTTAGATTTGGGTTGGGTTTGGATCCACCTAATCCCATTAGATTAGATCAAACCCTAGGAGAATTCATTAGATCACTAGTGTCCTAAGTGTTCAATTGGGATCATGTTAACCTCATCTAAAAATGAGGTTAATAATTTTCTTTTTATAGAACTCCTCTAAAGGCATTACCATCCAACCGTCTACTCAATATCATAAGTTAATATTTGATTCCAGCTATTTATTATAAATTACAGCCCCTTTACGCAACTAAAAGATCATTTTCTAAAGTGATCATTTATCATGTTAAACTAGTTCAAGTTGAATTTTTTAAGCATTCCTTCAAACTTCTATAAACTTTTCAACTTTTCATCATAATCTCTAGATTACTTATTAAGATATTAAACTAAGATTTCATATCTATTTTTCAACTATTAAGCATACAAAAAGGTCTTTCACAACCATCAATAAGCCACTAGCCTCTATCATCCTTCATCTTATTTTTCTTTAAGTCTTCCTTTTGTATCAAGAGCATGATTAAGTTAGGTGCCCTTCATCTCTTTAATTTTGGCATCCACTATCAACTTTTATTAAACTCATCATCTAATGACAACTCTAACAACTCAAAACTATATTTGAGATTTTTATATGACACCAACACATAAAATTATCTATACCACTATAACGTTCTAAAAGTTCAATAATATATAGCCATAGTTTTTAGACATAAAGTTGTACTTATGAAATGGATGAGTGTCCAAGTAATATTCCATTGACCTCACTCCGTTGTTTTGTGGTTACTCTATCTCCCAAGTTCACACCTCTTCGATCCATGTTTTGTCTTCTATGAATATTATAAACAATTACCGCCGCGTCCTCAAACCGACTTATATAGTTATGCTAAGCCTCTTTCTTTATCTGCTCTTCACTCTCGTTTAATTAATGTCACAAATACAAGTAATATTCATTTGAACTTTGATTGGTTTAGCGCAAATCTCGCTCGCTCTCTCTCTCTCTCTTGCCCCCTCCCATACTCATGATTTTGTATTGCTCACTCTCTCTCTCTCTTCCCCCCTCGCCTACTCATGATTTTGTATTGCTCACTTAATCCTCATGCTCTGCTTCAAAACACCAATGGAGTCTCATGGCAAGCCATTTTCACCTGGCAAGCGCCTCTTCGAGCTACTGGAAGAGCAGCAGGAACCATTTATTCTTGATGTCTACCTCATGCAGAATGGATATCCCAGCAACATCTTGAAATCTCAGGCTAAAGTCAAATGCTGGCCTGCTGAAACTAGGAAGTTTTTTGGATTCAGCTCCCATGGCATCAAGCGTTGGAGAAAAGGAAAGGTGTTTACTTGTGCTCTTCCCAAGCTTGCGAACTGGAAGCTCATAAGTAACGCTCTTAATATGGAAAGCAGAGTTCCAGGCAATGGAAACAGATGTGTATTGAGCTGCTTCACTGCTATGGGAATTGTGGACAGAGTTGGCAGGTTCAACCGATTACTGCATTCCTGTGAGGAAGTATTGGATGGTAAAAGGCACTGGAAAACCATGGACGATAGCAAGCAGTATAGCCCTGTTTCCGTCTTTGAATTGCATTCAGATGAAGCCTGCTCTGCATACAATCACTGTGAGTTGTTTTCATCTTCAGTGTATGCTGACAGGAGATGACACTGTCATTGAAAAAAAAAAATACTGTTATCTATCTAATTTAATATATTTTGTTTAGTACAATCTTGCATAAAGAGTGTATTAGTTTTTTAGAGTGATACGAATGTCTTTTTTTTCTGCTTTGGCTATTTATTTTGCATCACAATATCATTTTTAAATTATCATTTTGATTCCAGATTGCTTATGACATAATAACAATCCAGATGCGTGTGCACCAAACAGACAATTCCTAAGTTGCTTTTAATTGCACTTTTTTCCATTTTCTCGCATGTTTGCAGCTACAGAGGGAGAAAATCCATCAACCTCAACTCTGAAATCAGACATCTCTGAAGAACCACATCATTTTACTCGGTTCAGCAACCTCAGTCATAGTGAAAATGGCAGAAAGAATTTACTTCCATCTAAGCAGGCCCACCTGCAATGCTGGAAGGAACTGAAAGAGAGGATTTGGGATAGTTTGGGCCATGGCAAGGCTGAAATATCCAGGAAAAAGCAGGCTTTTTCCTTGGAAAACCAGGAGACGGAAATTGCCAGAATAGCAAAATTGATAGATGTGGACCTCTCTGGGACCAGGAGGGAATGGAGCCATTTCAAGGATGTGGCAAGAAAGATGGGCTTAGAGATTGAAAGAATCATCTTTGACGAGATCAGAGAGGAGGCAGTTGTTGAAATGCTTGGTTCTAATTGCTTATTGCAGAGAGATTCTTTCTAATTCTTACTGTGCTGAATAGCTGTAAGGGTTTTTTTGATTGGGTTGCTGCTTATCATAAATGAAGTTTAGAACTTGTCAGGTGAAAAAACATTTTATGAAAGGTTTGAGAATTATATTCTAACCGTAAATTTCTTGAAATTGCTTTTGTTTTTAAAACAAAAGAAGAATCTCTTCTTGGTCATGTTTTTTCCTCTCTATTGTTTTCTCTGTGAGGTTTGATTTTTTTTATTTTTTTTTATTTTATTTATTTATTTTTTTTTTAAATTTGAGAGCCATAGCTCAATTTGTACCAGTATGACTCTGATGGTGGGGCAATATGTTAGGAGATTTAAGCCTAAGCAGATTTCGGAGTGTAAATGAGTTGAATTAAATTCCTGTTATACCGAGATCCAGCTAGACTTGAGCACCAAATTTTTGGCTTGAGCTCATAGGCTGAGCTGGAGCTCAACTGGTTTTAAAAATATTAAACTAGAGTTCAATCCGAACACATTGTCAAAGGATCGATAGGATTTTGGCAATTAAAATTACATCTTTTTCCACTTTCCGTTCCGCTCCAACATGCAACCAAAGAGAGGATTCGTGAAGGTAACTCTCTTTTTTCCTCCCGCCCTTATTCGCCTACGTAGAAATGAGATTTAAGGCAAAACAGTGGAGAAATGGGATGCATAATGATGTAGGATTTATAATTGCCAATTTTGTTCGTTCGGCAAAAATCATGCTCAAATCCTGCTTAACATTGTAAATCCTGAAACAAGATTTAAGATAGAACATAAAGAAACTATATTTAAAATCCTATTAGATTTAAAGTTGCCATTTTTTTTTCTGTTTGATAGTATTTATGTCAAGTCTTGCAATAAAACAGCAGAGAGAGACAGAGAGAGAGAGAGAGAGAGAGAGAGAGAGAGAGAGAGAACTTACCTCTATTACTGCTGCTACTGGCTGAGCTGAGAAATGGGGATGTAAGTAGGGCTGAAAAATTTGCTCAAAGATCGTTAATCGTTCAAAAATCGGCTCTTATTTTGGCTCGAATCGAGTTAAACGAGCCAAGCTACGAGTTGAATTGTTGGCTCAATTTTTTATTCAAACTGATTTCGCTTCGTACATAAATCGACTTGTTTGATTTCGATTTGTGGACCATGAGATCAAGGACTTCATCTAATGAATGATGGATATCTATCATAGAATCGAGATTATAATTTATAAGTTATAACGAGGGTTTCACCGTTGAAGCCTTCAACGCTTCGTGGCTTCTTTCTCTGTTTCTTATCTTTGCGGCTAGGGCTGACAACGATCCTCTATTCTTCGGTCCTCAGGCTTCGATGCTTCGTGATTTATTTCTTAGCCCCAACGGCAAGCTGGCAGCCGATCCTCTCTGAGTCACAGGGTTTGTCTTTTTTTGTCTATCATAGACTCATTATTACCTTTGCAACTTCGTTCAACCGCTTAGTTTGTTTCTTTGCACTAGACTCATTTTTCCGATACAAATAGTAGCAATATTGGTAAAAATTTTTGGTTAATTTATGGCATAGATGTATATTGGTTATTTTTTTATATATTATAGTTTCAAATCTTGATTACTCTTGATGGCACTATTATTGGCTTTCGATTTTTTGTTCGTATCAGTTTCACGGCTTGGTAGTTGTTAGTCATAAAGAAATATTTTAAGAGGATTGTTCTGTTGCTTTGATGAAAGTTATCTTACTATTAGAGCTCTTGGTTTCTTGGTGGTATCAATATTTAGTACTCTTGATTTGCTTGTCTACTTTATGTGTTCTGTAAAAATAATTTTGGAGGAGAACTTATGCTCTTTTCTTGGATGCACTCTCGATTTGTTCTTGTTCTTTAAGTATGCAATAAAGTAAAATGGAGCCTGTGAATTGTGATTTCTTTCCTATGAAGCTCTTCTCCTTTCTTGGATGCTCTCGATTTGCTCTTGTCCTTTAAGTATGCAGTAAACTTAGTAAAGTGGAGCCTGTGGCTATGGGCTGTGAATTGTGATTCCTTTCTTGTGAAGCTTGTCTTTTTTCTTGGATGCTCTCGGTTTGCTCAATTGCTCTTGTCCTTTAAGTATGCATTTATAAGATGTGATTCTTGGATAAGTTGGATACTCTTGTTATGGTATTAATGATGGAGGTGGGTGTTCTTTCTTTTGATGAGATTGAGAGAATGTGGGTATTGGAGGTGAAGGAAGAAGATATGTTGGATAACTAGCAGCCATTCGCATCAAACCACAAGAATAACTCAAAATTTGTATTTCTAAAGATCTCCTTCATTCTAATAAGAGGCTATTTATAGCCATTACAAGATCTTTCAAAAGAAAAGAATTCAAAACATAGAGGGTGGGTACATTAATGTGAAGTAATAAATTGCCTCATTATTTTATGCCATCCACCCATTTCACACGCTATTATTTTATGTGGATTCAATCACTCACATGTCATGCTTTGAATTTTAAATGCAAAATTTCAAACATGGAGTTTAAGAAAATTACATAAATAAAAAGATGAAATCATAAAATGGGCTAATAGCTTCTTCTTTTCTTGAATTTTCTTGGCTTTAGCTTGAGATCTTGTAAATGGGCTGGCTCTAATTTGTTGATCCTCATGATGTTACATCAACTCCCGCTCAATTGAACTCCGTAGAGTTGAAATCTAAGAAGTCTTCTAATTAATTGAAATCTCCAAATCAGTTGACCATGTGTCTTTGGTGGCTTATTCTTTACTAGAAAATGATGTTCGTTTGGATTAATGGGTGCTTCCTCTGATAATATAGTCAACTTCAAAGGAAGAGGGCTTCGCAAATGCTATATCTCGCTAAGAGTTGACAAGTGGAGGTTTTCTAATTCCTTCATATGATAAAATATCTTCAATATTAATCACGGATGAATGAACATATCGGACAAATCAAGGTGATAAGCATTAGTTCCAATTTTCTTGAGAATTTTAAATGGACTACAAGCTCGTGCATGTAATTTATTATATTTAGTAGTTTGATAACGCCGAATGAATCAATCATACATAATCACCTTCTTTATATTCTTTTGTTGACGATTATGATTTGCCTTGAAGCATAATTATCATTACTTATAGTAATTTGCTTTCTTATATCTTCATGGAGGCTTTGAAAATCTTTAGCAAATGAGAATGTTGCGTAAAATACATGAGATGGTAGGTTTGCTATCTATTGGTTGTCGTGGGTTTTGACCATGACTATCTCAAATGGTGATTTTTATAGTTCTAGTACAATTATAGGAAAATTAGAGGTTGGTAAATGTAAATCCCAATTTCCTAAACTTTTACCAAACATCTAAGCAAATTTCCTAAGTGCGATTAACTACTTTATCCATCAGTTTGTGGGTGAAAAGGAAGAGAATTTTAATTTGTTAATAATTTCTATAATATTTTCTAAAAAATATGAGACAAACTTAACATCTCATAAACAATGGTTAAAGGAGACCATGGAGTCGTATTTCCTTAAAAAATAATTTGGCTATAAGAAGCATCATTTATTTTTGAACAAGGTAAGAAATAAGCCATTTTGAGAACCTATCCACTAAAAAATACTATCATGTCCTCGTCACAATAATCCTAGAATAAAATCCATTGATAGGTCTTCCCAAGGCCTGTAAGAATGTAGTAAGGCGTTGTATCCCTTTATTTGATAGTTTTAGCGCTTTACAAATTAAGCATTGAGCCTAATTTTTGAACATCTCGCTTTAATGAAGGCCAATAAAATCTATTTTCTAATAAACATATGGTCTTATCCTTTCTAAAATGACCACTACAGCTGTAGTGATAAGGAATTCTCAGAGAAGATCGAGGAATGCATAATTGTTTTCCTTTATATAAATATCCATTTGTTATCAAGAATATCCCTTGTAAAGTTATTGGTTTATCTAGGTGTTCAAGATAAATTAGGTGAAAGTCAGGGCATACAATATAATCATCTTTGATTCTATCAAATTCTAGGATTCTCAATTCTAAAGAGGAAATCATTAGGTTTATCTTGGATAAAGCATCAGCAGGTTTATTCTCAATTCCAGGCTTATGCTTTAGAACAAAAGAGTAGTCTTGTAAAAATTCAACCCATTTTGCATGCCTATGACTTAATTTTTATTTAGTATTAATGAATTTTAAGGCATGGTGATCTTAAGTATAAATTCTCTATGTAAGAGATAGTGTCATGCCTTAAGGATTGAATTACGATAAAACTCTCTCATAAGTGGAATATCGTTGTTTAGCTTTAATTTTTACTAAAGAATGCTATAGGATGATTCTCTTGACTTAAAATTCTACCTATCCCAATTCCGGCATCACATGTCACTTCAAAGGCTTTAGAAAAATCGGAAGCCTAAGGATTGGTGCAAGTGATAAGAACTTTAATTTGCTCTAAGGCCTTTTTGCATTAAGTCCAACAAAATTTATCTAATTTTAGTATATCTTATTAACAATGGTACTAAAATTCTTAATAAATCTCGATAAAAGTGGCTAAACCATGGAAGCTTCTAACTTGAAAACTTTTAGGTGGTGGCCATTCTAAGATTGCTTTTACTTTAGAAGGATCAGGTTTAAGCCCAATAGTGGATATAATAAAGCCTAAAAAGATTACCTCAGCTTGCAAAAGAAACACTTTTTTAAATTGATGTATAATTTCTCTTGTTTAAGTAGTTCAAAGACTTTTTGTAGGTGTTGTAGATGTTCATTTTCACTTGGACTAAAAATCAGAATATCATCAAAATACACCACCAAAAATTTACCTATATATTATTTAAGACGATTCATTAATCTCATAAATGTGCTAGGAGCATTTGAAAGTCCAAAGGGCATGAGCCATTCATAAAGTCCATCTGGGTCTTAAAAAAAGTCTTCCACTCATCTCCTGTCTAAATTTGATGATATCCACTTTTGAGATCAATATTTGAAAAAATTTGCTCTAAGATTAAATCTAACATATCATCTAGTCGGGAATAGAAACCTATATTTGATAGTAATTTTATTTATTGCTCGACTATCAACACACATTCGCCATGTTCCATCTTTCTTTGGAGTTAATAATCTTTGGGACTACACCTAAGACTCTCTTGAATAAAACCCTTTCTTAATAATTTCTCAACTTGTCTTTTAATCTCAACATGCTCGGTAGGTTCATCCTATATGTGGAAAGATTAGAAAGTTGAGAGGTAAGAACTCAATAGCATGTTGAATGTCTCTTAGAGGAGGTAGCTCATCAGGAAGCTCATCGGGTGCAATATCGTTAAAATCAGAAAAGAAGAAGAGAGGTATGTGAGTCTCATTAGAGTCTGGTATGACTTCTTTTACATGTAATATGTGAAGAAGAAATGGATCAAAAATTCTTTTAAGTAAGCAAAACTATTATTTCTATCTTTGGGGTCAAAGGAGAAAGAGTAGGTGTTTTAAAATAAGGATCAGAAATGATAGTGTTAGGCATAACAGTAGGATTTTCTATGATAATTAATTGAAGTTTGACATTTTTCTTCAATAGAGGCTTAGGTTGCAAGTCAGAAGTTGTTTTGTGTGGTGTTATGGAGGGTGTTTTTCTATTGTCTTTATTGGTAGGAGTTTAATAGTCTTATTATTATGTTTAAAAACATAAGTATTTTTTTACCATAGTGAATAACATTCATATCATATAGCCAAGGTCGTCTAAGAGAATATGAGCAATGTCCATGGGAGAACATCACACCAAATTTGATCCTCATAGCTTCTATTTTAATAGGAACTAAACATCGATTGGTGATGGGAAGAGATGTATGATTTACCCAACTAACATGAAATGGTTCTAGGGTTGATTTTAGGTTGGCTCGAGTTAAGGTATGTGTTGAAATGACATTCATAGCACTCCTCCATCTATAACTACATCTCTTTTCATTACACAAAATATACATGCTAAAATATTCTTTCTCCTCCAATCTTCCTCATTTTTTATTACGGTAAGACATCTCATCACATTAACATGAGGGTCATCAGTTAATTCCAATTCTTCATAATGGGGTGTCATCATAAACTTCTTCTAGATTATCATCTATTGGATTTTCAACTTCTTCTAAAAATAAGATTTGAGCTTTACATTGATTTTGCATATGACCTTTTTATGACATTTAAAACATATTACTTCTAATGTTCTTAGAGCTCCCTTCAATTGAAGTTTTTTAGGCAGGGATGGGCCATTTGGATGGGGTAAACATAGATCTATTGGATGAAATGGAAGGTACTTGACTTTTAATTTTAGAGGAGGCATTTCTTTTGTTGTTCTAATAATGCATAATGAAATGCTTCCTCTAAAGATTGTGGGTCAAATAATTCAACTTCATTTCTAATTTCAGTAAGTCCAATAACAAATTTATTAGCTAATTGCTCATTATCATAATCGTTCTAGAAACCTAGATCTTAAAAGTGTTCAAGTATTCAGTTACAAGATAATTACCTTGTCTCAAAGTTAATAATTGGCTATGTAGCTTCTTATCATGATGCCTAGGATTACTTTGCTGTTTCTTTCATTTCTATCCAAGTGAGGTTTGTCCTTCTAATCTTTGTTCTTTAGCTAAAGTATTTGTCCAATAAATTTTAGCATGCCTATCAATTTCATTTTAGCAAAAGTAACCCTTTGGTAATCATCCATTTTATACCAATCAAAGAAGTCATCCATTTGAACTAACCAATCGAGAAATTTATTTGGATCATGTATACCATCATAAGGTTGGGGCTTTAACTTTAACTCTTGAGATGGATCATTAGAGTCTTCTATAGTCTTAAAATAATTTTCTCCCCTTCCACCATTTCTAACAATTGATTGTCTTCTAAGTGGTTGATTTTCTCTATGGTTTGGATATGAATCTTCTTCATCTATCCCTATTGGCACAGTTTGAGTAGGTATTGGAGGAGGAGTTGGTACTCTATGATTTTGTAGATGCACTAAAGAGTTTGCATTTGTTGTTTAAGTTCTTGCATTTGATTCTTACTTTCTTCTAATATTTGTTGAGTTTTTTGGTTCATTGTCTTGGATCCTAAGATCTAAGGCATCAACTAATCTAGTCAAATTTTCAACTTGATCTTGAGAGATAGATTTTGGTGCCATGAGATTTTTTTTTAAGGAAGAAAAAAAAGATATATGAAAAGGGACCAATGAAAAAAAAAATGAAAAAATAATAAATAAGTATAATATAATTATGCAATCAAAAGAAATTTTAAGCTAAGAGAACTTCCAGTGGGAGGTACAAGACCACTTAAATCCCAAGCTCTCCTTAGCAGTTTAGGTCTTTTGACAAAGTTCTATTTAGCTTCCAAAATCACCAAGTTTAACACCCTTATATTATTATGCATGCATATTTTTTATATATATTTTTTAATGCAATGAAATAAAAATGCTCAAATTTATCAAACCTCTTTTTTCTTTTTTAAAGCAAGTTATCATAAGTTAATCAAAGAAACTTCTAAAATTAACCATAAACAATAATAAAGATAATAAAAGTAATTAGATTTTGATTTGCACTAATGGCTAGGTTGCTTTAGGTGATGAACTACCTCACCAAGGTACTCTCTTAATTTTTTTCTTTTTTTTTTTTGGAGGGGAGGGGCGCACAATTGGAAAATGGCTAAAATATATAATGAGCTTACTAATTGAAATTTTATGCTATCACCATAAACTTGCAAATATATATCTTTCCAACCTACTAATATGCTTTTAAACTATCACATAAAAGAAAATTAATTAACCTCACAAGTCAAGAAAAACTCACAAGTTTGAAGACAAGTCCAACACTTGAGTTGCTCCCTTTGTTTGACCAAATTTGCTCCTTTCCTTCGATACCAAATTTGATGGAGGTGGGTGTTCTTTTGATGAGATTGAGAGAACGTGGGTATTGGAGGTGAAGATATGTTGGATAACTAGCGCTCCCACCAATGATTACCACGGTTTGGCCACCAAGCTCTCAAACCACAAGAATAACTCAAAATTTTGTATTTTCCAAAAGATCTTCTTCATTCTAATAAGAGGGGCTATTTATAGCCATTACAAGCATCTTTCAAAGAAAGAATTCAAAACATGTGGAGGGTGGGTGGCCACATTAATGTGAAGCAATAAATTGTCTCTATTTTTTATGTCATCTTATTATTTATGTTTGAATTCAACCACCCTCACATGTGCTTTGAATTTTAAATGCAAAATTTCAAACATGGAGTTTCTAGAAGAAAATTAAAAATTACATAAATAAAAAAGATGAAATCATAAAATGGGCCTTAGAATTCTTTTTTAATCTTCTTCTTCTTGGGCTTTGAGATCTTGTAAATGGGCCTCGGGCTCTAATTTGTTGATCCTCATGATGTTCTACATCAATTAAACTATTTTAATGTGTTATCTATTTAAATGTGTTAATTATTTCTTGGATGCTCTGCTCTTGCTGTAGTATTAAACTATTTTGAACATTCAGGTTTACCTAAACCTTTTTAGCCCTAGCCTAGGGTGTTACTTTCTAAAACTTTGATGATTCACTTTTTTTTTATATTGGATCCATGGAGATTTAGTATCTCGTTTAGATCATTTTGTTCGATTAACATGAAGTCATCTCTTATGCATGTGTCATTTAATTTTTTTTCACTTAAGCAATGTTTCACTATTGTCATTATTGAGAATGGTTACAGTAAAGAAAATATATGAAATCATTTTTGTATACATATGTCATTTAATTTATTTCACTTGAGCAATGTTTACTATGTTCATCATGGAGAACAGTTTCTGTAGTAGATATCTGATAAAATTGGAATGAATTAGATCTAAAAAATTCATAGTTAATGTTTCATTAAACATTTTCACAATCATTTTGGTTTTAGCTTAATGATTGGTTCATGATCAAATCAGAAGATTGAATTCCAAATTTATTTATAGTACATCAAGTTTTTTCATTATTACTATCTTCATATCTTATTCTGTTGACTTTCACATATGCTACACAAGTCGAATCGAGCTTATAAGGTGAATTTGATCGACTTCAGATACTTTAGAGCACAAATAAAGATGCACTAAACATCACCAAAATCATCCCAAATGATCTCTGATCAATGAACGGACTCCGCCATCATATTCAGAACATCAAAATTGATCAAAATATAAATATTGTACAATCTAAAGATCAACCGATTAAGCAATCGAGCTATCAATGCGCCGATACGTATATCGAGAAAGGAAAGCTATGATGATGTCCAAATGACCTTTGTTCATGAAATTTATCATGTCGTTAGCTTTAAATGTCTAAAACTACCAAATGAGCTTTGGGTGAGTCACAAATATCAAATGATGGAAGTGAATCGAGGTTGAAATACACTAAACGGTGACAAAATCAACCCAATGACCTCCAATCGTCAAAGAGACTTCGTCATCACATTCAGACATTGAAACTGGTCAGAATATAAATATTGCACAACTTGATGATCAACTCATAAAGCGATCGAGTCGTAAACTCATCTGCACGTATATTGAGGTCAAGAGGCGCCGACACAAACCAAATGACCTCCATTTATGAAATTGATTGCGCCATTAGTTTAAAATTATTGAAATCTATCAAGTAAGACTATTTGTACTCAATTTAGACAAGTTTGTGTGAAAGGCGAGCAGTCGGAAATGATAACACGCATTTTGGTGTTGTTTGATCCCAACAACCGGCGACTCTTGTGAGTCGTTACTTTCAAAACATTGAAATAACATATATATATATATATATATATATATATATATATATATATATATATATATATATCACATTAAAGTTAATTATTAAAAAATCAATTTAAAAGCCTATTTTACTAATTAACCCTAACTAAATCCCAAATCACCTAATCCATGCTCGACCCTAATCCATGAGCGACTGTAATTCTCATTCCTCACTCTCCCTGATGGTAGCTCACCTCCTCTTCAGATGACTTCTCTTCTTCACATGCGCTCAACGATTGCTCGATCTCTTTCTGGCGTCTGATACTCCCACGGGCCCTCTTTCACCAGCCTCCTCTCTTCCATTCAGACACACAAAATGCATGCGCTTTGCAGGTTCCTCTTCTTCTCCTCAAGCTCCTCATTTTCTTCTTCCTTCAGTGAAAAAACTCTTGTTTTCATTTCTCTCATCCAAATAACGAGCAAAACCCCTCTTCCCCTCCTCTCCAACCATAAGCAAGGGTAAGGTTTCCATTCTTCTTCCTCTTCTTCCACCAAAACTTCCCAAAATTGAAAATCCCCTCTTCGATTTTCCATTATTCTCCCCAAATTGAAATTTCACTCTCCTTCCTCTTCTTCCTTCTCCATTTCTTCCCTCATCTTCTTCTAAATCAAAAAATTTCTTCTTCCATTTCTCTTATTTTCTCCAATCTAAAATTTTCAATTCTTTTTTTTGCATGAGAAACACCGTCATTAGACGGGTTCTTCTCTCGGTTTCCGGCATCTCCCTCTCCGTCTCCTTCCGACCTTTCTTTGTGTCGCCACCAAGAGGCAACTCCAACATTAGGCTGGTTCCTCTCGGTCGTTGGAAATTCCCCATCTATTTTCTTTTCTTCTTCACCTCATTCTAGGCTAAAAGAAAGAAATGATTCAAATGTGGAAATGCAATTGTATCATTGCAGCTGAAAGTGAATGTGTAAGCAAATGTGTGAACTTGTATATGTGAATGCTTATCTTCTTGCAAGTTTGAAGGTCTCAACACGCTCATTATGGCATGATGAGATAAAATCAGTTCTGTTATAAGACACCACTCATTTATTCGCGTCGAGTAAATAACATCTGTTAGATGTCGCTTTCCTAGCAGAAATACTATCGAAATTTTGTCAATCTTTGGACATAGAAAGAAAATGGGAGAATAAAAAGAACTAGCTTAAGAGCGCTAAAAAAAGAAACCTAAAGCTAAATTCAAATTAAAAGAACCAAATAAGAAGAAAAGGATGGGAGGGAAAAGAATATACAACACAAAAGTAAAATATTAAATCAAAGAGAAAAAAGGTAAAAAGCACTTACAAGATTTATCTAAGAGGACTTGAAAGCCCATTAAAAAGAAATTAACCTTTATCATTCAAGCACTCGAACTCCTCAAACAAGTGGAATGAAATAGAAGGCCCCCCTCTTAGCCTTATTTAAAGTAATTAGAGGAAACAATGTGGAACCTATCATTATCTAAATTTAATAATCAGGTGTGATGACAGGTTTGAGGGAGGACACCAAACTCATAAGATTTAATTATAATTCTCTACAGCTTAAATTGAAGCGATAAAGTGAGTTCTCTTTTATTCAAATTTCTCAAAATTAAACAAGCCTTAATTGAAACTTGGGGAGACAAATGCCAAACTCATAAGAGACTTACAATAAACTTCAAGTCTAGTTTTTAGATAAATATGAAACTTGATCTGGAGTTGAGGATAAATTTATATTGAATTTGAAATCCTTTTTATGTGAACAAATCATATTTAATCTCAAATGAAGTAAAAATCTCAATTGAATATTAAAAGACAAATGATTGGTGGTAAATTTGAATGTTCAATTTCAAATTCAGAACAACAATGTTCAAGTAATTGGGTGACTTTCTTACAAGCAGAAATTCGATTAGGCAACTCATGATCACTCATTAATGTAGCCTTTAAAAGGATCACTTGAATCCTATATTTAAAGTTATATTTAAAGCACATGAGAATTATGATATATCTAAGTGCTTAGCTCTAAGATTAATGGTATTCAAATGAAATTTATAAAAGGATTTACAATGTAATTAACTAGCTTGCCAATGGGTACATATAAACTCTTTCAATAATCACTCAAGTTACACTACGTGATACATTGAGTGAATCAACAAAAATCCATATAATTTGAATTAGAGTTGTGATAAACTCAATACTTATTTATAGATGTAAAATCAGTTCTTTTTGGTTTAGAATAAAAGCTAAAAGTGACTAACAAATAAAAACTTAAAAGTTTTTTAACAACTATAAGCCAAATGATATTTGAGAATTGAAAAATTCAACAAGAAATTCAAGTGTGCTTCTACGCCACCGGATTCACAATACTTTGTACAAGCAAATAGAAGGCATTAATTATGGCATTCTCAAATACACCTGCATGAGCCCCAACACTAAGTTAAATGTTTAGATTCAAGTTGAGGATCTTATGCGTTTCTTCCAGTTTAGTCTTGGGGTAGGTCAAGTTAACAAAACCTAAAAATATATTATATGAATTTCAATTAAGTAAAAATATCTGAGAAGCTAATTTTATCATGTGACAGTAGATTTGATCCTCTATTAGGAGCTAAATAGAGTTGACAAGATATAAAGTTCTCAAATATATTTGATTCAATCAATTAACTACCTCACTGATGGCTACATTGAATGGTGATTTCAATCGGAGGGGATACTTCCATCAAAATGTGATTCTAATTTTAAATCAAATTAACTCAAATTAAGTAGTAATCTAGAAATATTTAAATGAAATTCAATCATTAAAAGCTTAAAGCAAAACTTAATCTATCCACCTTTTATAACAGAAGGAGATAAATTAAAAAAACTCTAGCTCACAAAGAGTCAATGTCAAATCAAGTGTTCTACTATGTTCACTCTGAATCAATCCCATGCTAATAAGGATGTGGCGTGTCCTCTGACTGCATGGCTTGGCTAGTAGGCTCCATAGATAATGCATTTATGACCAGAGTCCTCTGATCGGGTTGTTTGGCTAGTAAGGCTCTATTATATTTTGATCCTGACTGTATCCCGTATGCTCCCCAATGTATCTCCTTTGAGTTGTGAATCATAGGGTATACTTGTAGGGCAAAAAAAGCCCTCTGTCAGTTAAGGTAGACTTAAACTTGTCTTCTTAGACAAACACCACCCCAGGTCTATAAGGATTTTTTGAACGACTTAACCCATGTGTTGTTAATAAGGATCCTTCAGTCAAGTTGGGTCAACTACCTCCTTTAAGTAGACTAGGGACCACGACAACCTGGGTTGATGGAACCATGGGATCTAGATCAGGCACGTCATCATTCCCTCAACCATCCGCTTTAAGTTTAAATGGTGAATTTTATAAATCTAAATCTTAAACTCCATATGCTGCTACTATACGCTACGCATTTAGCGATCTAATGACTAGCCTTAAATGAAATTTCTCTCTGAGCATTGAGAGGGCTAATTTACTATAGGTGCTTGTGCCTATAAGAAACCTGGAACCAAATCTAAAGTCCTCACAAAATGAAAGAAAAATCTCTCTGTCTCTTATCTATTATATTTCATCCTTTTAAAAACTACAACACATTCATACTCTCTTCAATATGTAGAGGTCGGCATTTTCAAATACATATTTTATTTTTGTTCAAAATCACTTTTTCACATATAAATTTCAAATATTTGTTGAATTTCATGCGAGTCTATTACTGGATCATATTATTTTTGCATAGATATAATGGAAAGTCACTCTCAAAGCAAATCAAATAGTTCTTTAACTCAACCTCATGCTGAAAATGCAAGAAATGCTATTGAAAGTGGGAAGAAATTACTTCTATAAATGATAGAAAAGGTAAAAGATAACGTTCTGAAGTTTGACAATATTTTATTGAAATATCTATCTCAAAAAATTAAAAAGTTATATAGAAGTACAAATACAACTATTATGTTAAGTCTTATGTTAAACAAAAAATTAGTACCACATCTCAATTGAGTAGGTATTACAAAATGAATCACTATAGAATAAATAGTGCTAGAGAAAAGAGAAAAAAGTTTTTTGGTCCTATAACTGAGGACCTTGAAGAAACTGAATCAATTTCTAGTTTGTGTATTTCAACTATTTATGATCATAACAGAATTAAAAATATTATTGCTAAGATGATCATTGTTCATGAATATCCCTTTATGACAGTTGAACATTTATGATTTAATATTTTGATGAAATCTATGAATCCAAATTACTATAAAATTTCTAGATTTGGCATCAAAGAAGAGTGCATGAAAGTATATGAAGTGAAAAAAAAAACTTAAAGAAGTTCTAAAATTAACTGAGGGAGTTTCATTTACTAGTGATTATTGGATATCAAGCTAAAAATTGGTTATATGTGTCTCATAGTGCATTATATTAGTTCTGATTGAAAATTGTAATCTAGGATAATCAATTTTTGTGATTTAGATCCTTCTCACATTGGAGCTATGATATCTGAAGTCATTTCTAAAGTTTGTTGCAATGGGGTATTCAAAATAAAATCATCACTATTACTTTGGATAATGCATCACCAAATGATATCACAACTAGAAACATGAAAACATTATTTATTAGAAGGTTTGGATTTATGGTAATAGGGGATTTCTTTCATGTTCGTTGTGCTACTCATATTTTAAATCTAATAGTGCAGGATGACTTGAAAGAAATTGGCAAAATAATTGAGAAGGTAAGAGAATCAATATTATTTATAAAACGATCTCTTAGCTGCTTATACAAATTTGGTGAGATTGTTAGATAGATTGGTTTTTCTATAACAAAATCATTATGCATTAATATTCCTACACATTGGAACTTAACATACAAAATGTTAGAGTCTGCATTTTACTGCAAGACTATTTTTCCAGAATATGCTTTACAAGATCTTAATTATATATGATTTCCTTCCAAGAAAGATTGAAATCAGTTTGATAAGATTAGAGAGTTGCTTCATATTTTCCATCGAATAACTGAAATTTTTTTGGATCCAATTATCTTACTGCAAATAGGCTTCTTTTGAATCTAATACTAATTAAGAAAATCCTGGATAGAGAATATTTATCTGATACTCTATTCATTTATAATATGACAAGCACCATGAAGGCAAAATTTGAGAAGTATTGGATAGATTGTTCATTGTTATTCTCAATTGCATGCATTCTAGATCCTAGGATAAAATTATTTGTCATTAACTACTACTATCCACAGATTTATGATAATGATATTGTTGATGAGAAAATGGATGAAGTTAAACAAAATTATTTGAGCTCTGCTCATTCTATGCTATTGATAAACAACATACAACTAAAAAAAATATTGGAGCAGCCACTATACAAGTTGAAACAACATCTATAATAGATGGAAGTCATAGTTTGTCTATGATTTGGTTGGGTTGTATGATTTTATAGACTCTATTAGCCTTTTAGTTTTATAGAAGTCTGACTTAGAATTATACTTAGAAGAAGCTTGTGTTGAATGTCCTGATTTAGAATTTGATATTCTAGATTGATGAAAAATGTTTTCCATAAAGTACAAGACACTATCTAAGATGACAAAAGATATATTTACAATCCCAATAATTACAGTTGCTTTAGAGCCAGCCTTTAGTGCAGGTGGTTGTGTGCTTAGTGATTATAGAAGTTCTATTTCACCAAAAACATTGGATTTTTTAATATGCAGTGAAAATTGGATTCGAGCAGTGCACAAAAATTCAAAAGAGTCTATGTTAGTGTTTTCATTCTTCTAATTTAATAGTGGAATTACTTTCTATTTAAATTTCAAAAATGACAACATCTGCTTTGTATTTTTAGTTTGACATTTTAGCAAAAGAAAACTTCACTGTATCTGTGCCTGAAAGCTTGAGTGTGGATTTACAAATTTAAAATTCAAAACAGTAACAATTTATTTATATAAATCTGCAGGTTTAGCGCAACATTTCCTTTTTTTGCTGCTTATTGAAGACTTTAACTATTTTGTGGATATTTATAATATGTTGTATTGTTGTGTTGGTGGTATTATCGAACTTACCGATATTTTTCTGCTATTTTATGCATTGTAAAATATATTTTTAATTTTGGATGGCCAATGATAAAATTATACTAAGATGACTATTGAGGTAATTTCTGATTTTTAGGTTTACAATATGGTGGATTTTGGTTTTTAAATATATTGGTTTGATCAATAAAAAAATTTGAGATCATTTAAGGTGGCAAAATGCTTCTCAATTTTGTGCTTTGAAATTGTTGCTTACTTTCTCAAAGCATTTAAAGTGTGGCTAAATTTTTTTAGAATGTTGTTAGTTACTCTAATGTTTGAATGTGATGGAAATGGAAGGCTAGAAGACTTGTTTCAACTATGTTAGAGTCCTATTTGTACATTTTAGTTGCTATTCTAATGTCATCACAATAGTTTTTTAAACTTCTGAAATAATTTTGCATTTTGATATAATTGAAGTTGATGCTTTTAATGTCTTATATCATCCTAAAAAAATAGCGATCATCTCAGTATTTGAGGGCACAAAAATAAAATAAAAAAACACATTCAACACAGTAAATTTTTTCTCTTCTATCATCATATGAATTAGATTTCAATTTCATTCCACCTCATTGTTGTGTATTTCAGTATTTCAGTTCTATTTAACTTTTATTCCATACTATGATGTCTTCGGGTTCTGAAATACTCCAATTTCTATAATTAAGTTACTTATGAAGAGCTTTTGTAATTTGGGTTCTTCTTTTATTCTATGTTCTAGGATTCCTATAATCCCATGGGCGGTAGCTCTGTTCTGTTACACGAATATGTAACATGTGGGCTGTAGCTTGTCTTTTCCAATTCTTAACTCCCAAATATTTGTTATCTCATATATGTTGGCTATTTTTCTAAGATTAAGCTTATGTTCATGCATGCTTTGTCTTCTGATGGCAATTGGAGCTTGAGCCATTTGTTTTAATTCGTAATTTATGCTCTCAATTACTTCAATAACTTTAGTTGGAGCTTGAGGTATTTATTTTATTTCACAATTTCTATTGTTCTGTAAATTCAATTGGAGTTTGTGCTATTTAATTTATTTTTCTAATTTGTTATGTGGCTTGTGGTAAGCATATAGTGGGGGCCGAAGGCTATCATAAAGTTGGAGATTTATTTGATTTGCTTATTCGAGAATCGAGACTATGATGAGAAGAGCATAACTTTGCAATTTCAATTTTCAATTTTTTTCAACAAAAATTTCTAATCCATTATTGATGGCTCACATTGGGGACAAGAAATCTGCCAATCTATTTTGTTTCTTTATTTTAACGGTCTTATCGGATGGGCCAAGAACAATTGGGATTATAAAAACTTGTATATATTTATAGATACTTGAAGATAATTATAACTCTCTCTCAGTCCCAATAGTCAATTTAAATATGTAATATTGATGTTCTCTTTTATTTTTGTAATTTGATTTTTTGTATTGGCTAAACACAGGTAAATATGTACAATGAAAATTAAATTATAAAAATTTCAGTTTATCTATGTATTAATATATATAGTAATATTATCTTTAATTGATTTAAAAGTTTAACTGTTCTATTGATTTAAATTTCAGTTTTACACTGTTAATTCAAGAAAATTTAGTTTATATGTTTTTTTTTTTTCTTTGTGCATTAAATTTGAGTTAGTTAAACTAAAACGAGCCAGATTGTTTATATTTTTTGAGCTTGAACGACCCGGATTTGAGCTAAACAGTATTAGACTTATAAAAACGAGCTAGCTCAAATTGCTTTCGAGCCGGATTGAGCTCAATTCAGATTCGATCCCAGGCCTCGAAAAGCGAATGATGGTCAGCCAACAAAATTGATTTGAGCCGATTTCGAGCTGGTCCTCGATCGACTCGAAATTGGATCGTTCTGAGCCCTATATGGAAGCAAGGGATCGGGAGTAGGAGCGCGCAGACTTGCCGGTGGGTCAGAGTTGGGTTGTTGTTAAAATATATTTGAG
Organism: Cymbidium sinense; assembly: GCA_021442155.1. Classification (NCBI taxonomy): domain Eukaryota; kingdom Viridiplantae; phylum Streptophyta; class Magnoliopsida; order Asparagales; family Orchidaceae; genus Cymbidium; species Cymbidium sinense. The sequence continues at coordinate 73,623,130 of CM038231.1, forward strand.
CACAACGAGTACTCAAGGCGAGTTAAGCAAAACTTGAGCTTGAGTTCAATTGTCTAGCTATAATCAAAGCTTAAGCTCAAGTTCATAGCTTGACAAGCCAAACTTATGAGCCCATAAATGAGCCTACTTTGAACCTGTTTGGCTAAGTAAACCCTTAAGCAGATCTAAGATATTTGTATCTCCGTGATTACACCGGAAAAATTCAATCAAGAGATCTAAAAAAGCCTTATACTGACAATGTGTCATCCGAAGCTTGGCATAAACGTGCATGTTTAATTCAACACATAACTTTCTTAGAAATAATAAGCAAGTCAAAAATAATTGCATTAGATATTTGTTTACTCCTGAAGATGCTTTTGGGAGGGAGAGATATATAAGCATTGAGTTATCGTTATCATCATTATTTTTCTCAAAAGACTTTTTTGTTATAATTTTGAATCCTTATTTTTTTATTCATTTATGTTGAGTGAAAGTTTAAATATTAATTTATTCTTCATATAATATTCTTAATTTTTAAATAATTTTAGGCTAACCATTATTAAAAAATCAATTTAGTATCAATAACTTTGTATTCCCTTTGCTCCCGTTGTACTTGTTTTCAAGTTTCTAGCACAGAGATGGTTATTAAGAATTAGATATTCTCAATAGTACCTATTCATCCAGTTTTCATAACTGTAGCTGAAACTCATGGCAAAGAAAATAAGTTGAAAACTGATACTACGAAAGCAACCAGCCATGAAACCAGACCTAGACAATAAATAGGGATAGGGCTACTGGTAACCTCAAACAGTAGATTGGTTTGTGGCTTTTATTGAATATTTAATTCTTTTTCCTGTTATTATAAAGTACCCTTGATGAATACGTTAACATTTGCCTTGCAATATATTGGATATTAAAAAAGGGGAGAAAATGGATATCAATATATTTTGCGAAGTTAAAACAATAATATATAAAATATAAATACTTCATATTTGATGATTTATAAATTTTTTTCTAGAAGAGAAAAATATATATATTTTAATTTAAGTATTTCCTTTCTATATTTTATTATTCTATCCTTTTATCTTGATTACAAAAAGTATCCGACATTCTTATATAATTTTTTAAGTGAAAATGTGATCAAATGAAAAATCTCCACGTTACTAATGCTAGCGCTTCAACCATTCTTCATCTTCTACCTCAAAATTTTTTTTAAACCGCAAGCAAAAATCCAAGAAAAGAAGACGGAATGTGAAATGCTATAAACAAAAGTCTTAATTTTTAGTTAACCATGTGCGCATTGATTTGCCAAGGTGAAATGGACTGGATGTAGAGCTGATGGTGATATATTAAGAGCACAAGAATGGGGGAAGGAAAGTTTATCTTTTTAAGTAAATCCTATATTATAGAAGTATAAATTTAAATTAATGGATCGATGTCAATGAATATCTGGAAAATTGTATTTTAAGATTTTATAAAAGATTACTATAAAAAAATTAAATAAAGCAAGGTTGTATGAGGTAGCTAGATGTAGAATCCTACATTTGGTACTATAGTTAGGGTATTTTCATTGCCATTTTGTTTAATGCAAATTCAAGAACAAATAGTTCAATACAAGTTTGAATATCTTCTCCCTCTATTCTTCACACAAATTTTCTATTAAAATGATATTACAACAAGGTTTTAAGATGATAGCAAATACCATGAATCTACAAATTTTTGATATCATGAAGAAAAACATGAGAATTTGAGTATATAAGTGAAAGCATTGTTTTACCCACTAAGATATTTGGTAGGTGATAGAATAATATTATATTGACTCTCTCGATAAAGCAGTATTATCAACATCCTTATAAAATCCATGAATGTAAGCCAAACAAAGGAAAAAATAAAAACAACGTTCTTCATCTACTGAGCCTTAGATGAATCTAATTTTAAGAATATAGCTAGCACGTTTACTCCTAGTTAAACATAGAAGATACTCTAAATGACTAATAAAGGTGTAGACAAGAAAATAAGCATCAATTTTAAATACTTCTGGTTGAATTTGAAGCAATCCAAATGCATAAGTAAATAGCATGGAGGATTATTTCTCGAAAGTCTTAAATATATAAAAATTAAGCTAAATCATGTTCAAACATTATATTAAATGTAAAAGTTGATTTGAGAGAAAAAAAGAATAATTTGGAAAGAGAAAATGATAATTGCAATAATTAATTAAATAATCTATCACATACTTAAATTATATGAATAAATTAATAAATAAATCATGGAGAGTATTTCTGTATACACAAACTAAATTAATCCATAATATAGTTTAATATAATACATCATCTAAAAGATTCATTAAATTTAGAGTACTTATTTTAAAATTAAAAAAGTACCGACATATTTTCTATAAAAATATATAATTATAAAAACTTATCATTATATTATCTTGTAATATAATATATATAATTTTAATTAAGCACTTGACTTTTGTTGGATAAAAACTAGGTTTTAAAAGATTAGTACTTAACTTAATGGAAACTAATATATACTTTTGCTCCAATCCTCATGGGAACAATACTCTAATCATTTTATATTACTTAATTCGACACATGCACTTGTGTATAAAGTTAAAAAGTATTAGTCATATACTCGTTGGATGGTGTGTCATGACCTGAACTAGTGAGTCAAAGACTTAGAGAATAATGACCTAGAGAACAATGACCTAGAGAACGAGGCATGAATCAACTCACCGATAGTAGGTGAATACTCAAATAAATAGAAAAACAACAATTCTCAGCCCAATTTTTAATTATGTACTCGTACGATGAAGGGCTACTATCCCCTACTGTGTGACAGATCTATACTCACTTAGATGTATACTTTTCATCAGCATAACAAGAATCCACTTATACTCAATTTTCCTTATTTATGCTTTTTATGTACAGTCACCACTTAGTATTATAAAATGGGAACACCTTTATTATAGGGGGACATTTTCTCTCTCCCTCTTGTCTCCTAGTCTTTGTACTTCAATCTTGAGGAAGAAAGATTATTATTTATCTTACATTTCATTACTTTTTTGTTTTCTTATTTATATTATTTTTATCCAGCCCTATTTCCCAGATATCTCAGAAGGTTCCTCCTCCATCCACAAATAAATTTGAATCATCCTTCCGTGTGGTAAAGGAAGCATGGTTAAGACCTAAAAAATAGATATAAAAGACTAGAAGACGTGTAATAATTCATAAAACAACATGATTTGCAAGGCTTGGAAAAGAGAATCACCTACCTTGTACTAGCATCCATAGGAAAAACATACCATAAAGAACTTTGTGCAAAAAAGACAATGAAGGATCCATGGGATTGACAATTCATAAAGTTCAACAAGAAAGAAGAAATCCATCTAAGGTCCCTAGCTTTTATCCATCTAAGATTCTTAACTTCGATGAAGAATCCTATGAAATAAATGAAAAAAATGTGTCAAGGAAGCAACAACAACCAACCAATGCTTTCTCCATGAAGATTACTAAAGCTTACCCTCTATAGGTTTAAAATCTTGCATCTTGAATCATACAAAGGTCGAATAGATCCAACTGATCATATACCATATTTTGAGTGAATTATATACTAGCATTAAGTCAAATGAGTCCAACAAGGTACCGAGTTCTCATTTGCACCTGGCTTACCATATATGACCTTACAATATGTATAGACCCTCCTTTGAGATATACTCTATTCCTAGGAGAACTTTTCTCCTATTGGGCTTTCTCACTGCACTTAAACTTTGGATCATCAAGAACTAAAAAATCATTTTACTTTTTTTGCTTATTTGACCTCTCAATTTTACTTCACCTAACCCAATTTTTCAGGTATCTAAGAAGGCTCTTTTTCAGTCCATAGATAGATTTGTATTCAATAAACAAAACTATATACTTGTTAGCCAAATATATGTATGTATAAAATTTATAATATGAATTATTAGAAATTTTTTATAATAATGAAATAAAACAATATAAACATCATAGGTATTTTATACATAACTTTTCAAGTATGTGCCATTATTAAACTAGACAGATGAGGTATTTAAGACCTTCTACAAATTAGTAGTCCATTGCCCTCAGGTGTCCAAACTGTATACATTTAAGGGGTGTATATTATACACATGGATTTTATTTATCTTTGTTAACTTATGTTCATATATGTATACATATATTCTAACTTATATGAGAATTTTTTTAAGATTTACTAGTGATAATAACCACACCATTCAAATAACATATATTTAACAATTTTTATTTTAAACATGAATATGAATGAACTATGGATTAATCACACATTTATAAGTTAATGAGGAGTGTTAAATGGATAGCATAAAGCAACCCACTTAAACCATTAAACTCTAAGGCTAATAATGTGAAATAACATCACTTAAAATTAAGAAAAATTCTTTAGTTAATACATTCAAATTAAAATTGATTAGACTTATTAAGGAGAGACAAAATAATAAAATTATCCCATACATGCCCTCTAGTATTTAATTAAAATTAAAAGTAGAACTTATGAATTTTATGAATTAATTAAATTTTTTAACTATGCAATTCAACTAATGCCCTAAAGGTCTTAAAAATTTAGAAATCACAATGTACAAGCCCAAAAATTATGAAAAAAATTGTAATCATGCAAAATAATATGAAAAATTAATAATAAAAATTTCAAAGCATTTAGACTAATATTTTATGATTAATTAATTCATTAAGTAAAATCAACTACTCTTAAAATGCCCAAAACTATTTAGGAATTGTAATTTCATTAATTAACTCCATATTAGCTTAAGCATAAAGAGGGTTCTTTTAAAATTTCTAGAGATTCATACAATTAGTTATAAATTTTCTAAATCCTATGTTAATTAATGAATTATTTAATTAATAAAGACTCCCTTAATGGTGATTTTGAGAAATAAATAAAATTAGAGGTCCAATATTTTTCTTTAGTCACCATTAAGCATATTAAACAAATTTAAGCATCCAAAATAATGTTTATAATTCTTGCAGTTAATTAAATATATTAAATGGTCAGAATGGTCATTTAAGATTTGAAAATATGGATCTCCTAATACACCTAGTGAATTGATCCTTAATAATTATGGGAGGCAATGGTCATCTCAAAATTTCAGGTCATTTAAGTTAGTAATTCAAGCTTAATTACAATATTAAAGAAAATTTTCAAACTTAAATTTATCTTTGTCTGCATAGTAAAAATTGAGTTTTTTTTTTACTTTTCCTAAATTCTTCTCTATCCAAGCTTTACAAGAAGTACTTATTTAAATTTTTTGGATTTTTTATACAAGTAGGTATGATTTTCTAAAGTTTTAGCTATTTAATCCTAACTAAAAACAATTTAAAACTGATTTACACAGTCAATGGCTAGGTCAGCCATGCTTTATAGGCGACGTCATGTGATAAGCTATTAAAGTAATCCTACGTAACAGTTGATGAGGTGACAATAGATATGATTTTGCTTTGAGCTGTTTAATCGAATGACCAAAATTAAACCTAAAGTTTTAATGATTAAATCAAATAATTTTTAAATCAAATTATCATAGTCATCCATTCTAATCATGTGAGATAGACGATGCATTATTTGTCTTCTTACTCTAACGTGAGACAAAGACCATCCATCCTTCACCGTTCAATTTAAGCCAACTATGCTAAGATTTGAGAGACAAATGAATGCAAATAGATCAAGAGGAAGACTCTATGGATCCCTAGGGTTAGATTGAACCAATAAACAACTTCATTTTACAAATGACCAAAAATCCCTATGCTTTTTATAGTTTAAAAGAGATATCTTATTAAAGCTAAAGATCAATGGTTCAGGATAATGTAGCTTTATTTAGCAGAGGTGAAGCCTTTCCATTGAAGTACCAATTTGCCTCATCAACATTTTCTCCAGAGATCACACACCATGGAAAGCTTATAGGAGTTGGTCTACCACAACCTTCCCATGCTCAAATTGAGTGGCTCGATTCATTTGAGTTTGCTAGAGTGTAGTGAAGGTATTGGAAGAGTTAATTAGGTTGCAGGGTGGGACAGGGATGCTCAAGGGCTCTTTCTAGGGTTGGAATAAAGGTGTGTGCGAAGTTTGAAAGGGTGAGGAGGTGTATACCCTCCTCCACATATAAATAATCATTTCTAGTGGGTTCAATCTATGGCAGCCATCTAAGCAGTGGACATGGCTAGAATTGGCTTTGGATGTGCTTAACTTCCTTGAGTGGCTGAGAGAGTTTGGTGACTAGAGGAGAAGTGGATAATCCATGGTGGGTAACCAAGGGTCAGTTATGGCGAGGATAACCTCTCTTTAGTCAATGGCTATACTAACCAACTTTGGGTCATCTTGGTTCGATTGGCATGTGCTCAAGGCATGATAAAGGTGCTTTTTTGGCCAAAGGGGGGGGGTTGGAATTTGATATTTTTAGATATTTGTCTTATTTGAAACTCTCGGTTTACTTGGTTTGGGCTAAAACAGGTTCACCATAAGTTAGGTTTACTTGGGCAAGTCAAATGAGTGGTCCAAGGATGAGTCATGCTAAATTTGATTGGGTTTGAGTCATTTGGACTCATATAGGTCAATTTGGGGTTAATTATGTCAAGTTGATCAATCAACCAAATTAGGCCCATGGGGCTATTAGGTCATGTTCAATTGATAATTTGGAATATGTTGGTAAACATTAGTATGATTTAAATTAGAGTTGATTTGAATTTGGCTCATAAGGGGTCATATAGGTCAAATGAGTTGAGTTGACCAATTTTCTCAATTTGGCCAAATTGCGTGTAGTTAAGGGTTGGATCATGTTTGATAATCATTTTGAAGATGATTGTAGGCTTTATCTTGATCCAATTTAGATTGAGTCAAAGTTTTCATTTAATTTAGCTCTGATAAATAAGGCTAAATTAGCTCAATTGATCTCAATTGGTTGTTTAGTCAATTAGAATGATTGGCTTGGCTCACCTTAAATTGGACCAAAGTTTGATCCAATTTAGCCTTTCAGGTCAATTCGATCAAATAAGGATAAGTGGGTTAATTCACTCAATTGGCCTACTTAGCTTTAATTGGATGTTGATTTATGATCAAATTATCTATTTTTAGGTGATTGTAAGGATTGATTTGGGTTGAATTGATTTTTAGCTCAATTTGACCTTTAGGTCAAATTGGGCCACATAGGGTTGGATGAGTTGACCAAATTGAGTTACAATTGGTCTTGAAAGATGCTTCATTATGTGATTAGGATAATTATAGAGTTTCTGGCTAGTTTCATTTGATTTAGATTAAGTTGGGCTTGATTTTTGGCTCTATAGGATTCGATTGGGTCAACTTGAGTTTCATTTTAATTCAATTGAAGTTCCAAGGAGTTTAAGTATACTCAATTATAAATAGTTTGAGTCAATTTTAGGTCCTGATTCTAATGGTTGGATGTCAATTTGAATTTATGCATTGATTTTGTAAATAGGAATTTTGGCTTAAAGTTGGGATGGGTGGGTCCCACCTAGCTTAAGTCATGGTCTAACCTTATGGCTAAACTCTATGAGTCTCTAAGCTTAGGTTGGTGTTATCATAACCACTAGAAATCTCTTATCTCTAAAAGAGGAAAACCTTAGTGATTAGATCAAACCATATGACTAGGATGGTGAATGTTAACCTCACCAAAAGTGAGGTCAACAATGAGAGTTGAGCTACATGTTGATGATCAACTTTAGGTTCCTACTATTGGTGATATGATAAGAGAGATATTACACGAGGCTTTTTTTGGATATATAACTCACCCAAGAAGTAGTAATATTTTTCATGATTTAAAACCAATATTTTGGTGACTAAGGTTAAAGTGTGAAGTGATAAAGTTTGTTTCAAGATGTGAGACCAACTACATGGTAAAAGTAGAGAATCAAAGACTTAGTAGTTTCTTAAAACCATTATTTATCTTTGAGTCAGAGTGGAAGGAGATCCCTATGGAATTTGCTATAAATTTTTTTGAGACTTATAAAAGTTCATGATGTAGTATGAGTTGTTGACTTCTTCATATGAGTTAAATAAATTCTCTTAAAAAGTTGGCACATTTATATATTCATGAGATTGTCAGATTACATAATATATTAAAAAATATTAATTTTAATCATAATGGTAGATTTATTCTATATTACAAAGATGTATCTATGATGGTCTAGGAACAAGTTAAACTTCAATATAACTTTCCACTAATATATAGTTGGACAATCTGAGAGGACCATTTAAGTGGTAAAGAATCTATGGAGGTAAGATGATTATATACCTTTGATTGAGCTGGTTATAATGATAGCTTTCAATCGAGTATTAGTATGGCTCTATATGAAGCATTATATGGTAAGAGGTTCATGACACCTTTATCTTGAATAAAGTAGGGTGAGAGAAGATTTATGAGTTTAGAGTTAGTACACAATACCATTAAGAAGATCAGATTGATCATGTTTAAGTTAAAAATAGTGCATAATTGATAGAAGAAGTATTATGATTCCAAGCATCTAACAACTGAATTTTAGGTTGGTATTATTTATTTTTGAAAGTCATCATGTGAGGGGTGTGAGTAGATTTGGTAGAGAAGGTAAGCTAAGTCGGAGATTTATTGGATTTTTTGAAATGATCAATAGAGTTGACCAATCTACTTATAGGTTATTTCTACCTAATCATATGTTAAATGTGCATGATGTCTTTCATAAAACTAAATTAAGAAAGTAGATTATTGATTTTTATTATGGAATTCCTAAGTATAATATTAGAAATAATACCAAATTTACCTATAGAAAGGAACCATGCTATATTTGGCCAAATGTTGTGAGGTAGTTGAGGTGTAAGTAGATTCATATGGTCAAAGTTTAATGGAAGCACAAATCAAAATGAGAAGCCACATGAATAAAATAAGCTGAGATAAGATAATTCTATCTAGATTTATTTGTTTGCTAACTAATTGTGAATGTTAAAGACAACATTTTTCTAAGAAGGGGTTGGAAATTTCTTTTACAGTAGTTGGATGCAGCTATAATGAATTTATTTATTTTGTACTTAATGATTTTCTGTGAATTTTGGAGTTTATCTTATGCTTAATTTATTTGATGATTTTTCATAGTTTTGATTTGGATAGAATTTTGATATGACAAAATTTACCTTACTAAATTTAATTAATTTATTTAGATGTATATTATGCTTGAGTAACTAACCATCTTTAGCACATATTAGAGCACTCTTGACTTTATTTAAGCATATTTTTATATTTTTGGTATTATAAGTAAGATAAACCAAAGTTCTCTTATTGAATTTATCTTCCTTAGGAAATTAGAACATCTTTGTAAAAATAGGTTTTTTAGAATTGCCAAGAGTCTGTTTTCCAAACTACTTTCACTAGTGTGTTCAAGACAAGATACTTTGTTTATTAATATTTCTTCCAAAAAATTTTGAATTATGTATTTCAATATATAAGAGAAATTATATAATTTTAAAATTAAAATATAACATATTCATTGATGACCATTATTTTATTATATATATTTTTTTTATAAATATCAAAACCTTCTCTATTTGTTTTTACATTTTTTACAAATAATAAGAGCAAGATAAAAAGCGAGGGTAAGAAACATATGTTTTGAGAGAGAGAAAGTGCGATTTGGTGATCTTAGAGCTGATTTCATTTATTGAATTAATCGAGCAAATTATATGGCTCAAAGTAAGCTAATATTTCCCTATTTTAAATTCCAATTTCATCACATTTGTGTGTATTTTTGGCATTTTACTTAGTTGAATTTTGGTCAAACTCAGATCTAGAAAATTTTTAGAATTTTATCACATAGCTTCTATTATGTTATAGAATAGGTCATATTAACATGTAAAATTTTTTCACTGGATATTATGTTGTGTGACATTTCTATGTTTATTAGTGAATAAATTAAACCAAATAAAATTATCAATAAACTAAAAAAGCTTCAAAATAATATTTTGAACATTACATATAAATGATTTTATAAATTATGATTATTGATGTATGCAGATAAATTTACCTACAATTTTAATTATTACTTGTATTTTCTAATATTTATACTTTTTTATTAAATATTTGATGATATTTATTTATGCTAAAACTAATAATATACTTTGTATACATACTAATAACATGTGTGAAAAAAGGGAAAAGGTGAGAAAGTGTAAGTGGTTTGATGACTTTATTTTATGTACATTTAATTGGAGTTATAAGACTCTACACACCTTTAAAATTATAAATTTATGTTTTTTTATATGCTTGAACATATGTCAACAACTTAAGATAAAAATGGAAGTAGAGATACAAGAGGCACAAGGAGAAATTTGAATAAGTGGAGCTATAAATATTTTAAATAAATAAATAAATTATTATTTTATATTTTTATATATTATTTCTAACATCATGTTACATACATAGTTGCTTGACATATGCTACTTTTGACATTTGTTCTTATACTAATATTATACTTGATAGGCATTGCACATGACTTGTTGAGATGTTATTTTAGCTTACTTAAAGTACATTTTATTATTTATAAGATTGTATTTTTTTATCAAATAAATATTCTTTCTCTTTTGTGTATTGGAAACTATAGTAGATTTTAAGTAGTTTACTAAGTTATGGTTGTTCATCCTTATTTTATTTACATATGTTATTTCAAAAGGGTAAGGCTCAGGTTGATTAGAGGCCATTAGTTACTATTGAGAGCCCAACCTTTGCTATGTTGTTAGATTATATCTATTCTTCTGGTAATCTTGGTGTATATGTTTTTGTTGGAAGAGATTGTATTATGGTTGTTTGAATGTCTCTTTTGTTGTATAATTTAGTGTTATAAATGAAAAAAATATTAGTGTTTTAAATTATTATGTATTTGATGATTTAGAATGGCTTTGTGTTTGTGAATATTGAAGCAAACGAATCCTTCCAAATAAATTTTAGGTATTTAACTGTTATGACTTTAACAAGATGTAACCCTCCTCGATATAATGATTTGCGTTAGGTAAGGTTCTTACATTAAGTTGGTGATCATGATTTGATTAAGTATTTCGAGTTATTACTTGAGTTTTAATAATTTCTATGACTTAAAATTATTTATTTGATTTAAAGTTATTCAAGAAAGATTAAAATTGATATGTTCTTATCTAGTTGGCAACATACCATAAGAAAATTACTAGTAGTAAGAAAATTCATTTACAACATCTTCTATGGAATTTACAATTGATTGGATTCATATTTTAGAAGTAATTAAATAAAATTATTTTTTAACTAGACACAAATTACTCTAAACATTTCTAATGAAAATGGGGGATTTCAGAACCATTAGATTCCCTCCTAAATATTGATCTAATGAGGGTTATTTGTACATTTTTAGTTTTTTTTATAATGAATTTTTAAATATTTGGGCATTTTAAATAATTATTTAAGTTTTTTAAGGTTAAATTTTGGATTTAATGATTTAAATAAACTAAGGTCTTCATATTTTTCATAGGTTTCTCTTTTCTAAAGGAAGTGATTTAAGTAATTTGAACACATTTTATCATTAATAAATCCCTTAAATTTCTTGAATATAGTTCAAAATTAATAACTTTTAATCGAGTGATTTCGATGCTTAAACAATTCTACTATATGTTGGGAATATCATACGAAACATCAACTGAGAATTTCAAGTTAATTGTGCTTATATTTTAAGAGTAATTTAGAAAAAATTATTTTTAATCAAACTTAAATTATACCATAAATACCTAACAAAAGTTGTATCTTTAAAAACCAATTGATTTGCTTTTGAATGATGATTATAGAGAGAGGTCATTTAAAATTTTTGGATCATTATTTTATTTTTATAATCTTTTATAGTTTAGGGTGATTTTTAGCATTTGTTAAATCCCATAAAATTTTATTTTCTCACTTATCCATGTAGGTACTAATGGAGAAATGCTTTACATGTGGCAGTGTAAGATTGGACCCTATAGATTATGTGAATGGTATCATGTAATTTTATTCCAAGCCATTCAATCAAAGTGTGAACAATTTAAATTAAAGTCATGATTATAAAAGTTGAAATTAGATCCATTAGTCCAACTTAAATTTGGCCATCCATTCTAATCAAGTATAATAGATGGTAAGGGTATCTTCTCTCTCATTTCTGATGACAAGCTTGCATTGTCCACCACTAAGAGCTCGATCCAAGCAAGTTGAGCTCAATTCTCCTAAATCTTAACATTAGGAAGGCTCAAAATTAAAATTATAATGAAATTCTATGGTTTGATCTTAAAAAAATGCACATTCACTTAAAAAAATGATCAAGACCTATGTCTTGGCTAATTAATTTGAGAGATTACTTTGTTGGATCCCACATCTAATGGTTTTCTTGATTTGAAATCATTTTTTGGCAAGAGATAAACTCCTCATAATCATCTTCGCCTTTGCCTCCCTGTGGATTACTCTAGAAACTATGTACTATCATTTTGGGTTTAGATGGAATGGGAAGGGGAGGTGGAGCCTTAGCACAACTTAGGATTGTGTGTAAAGTAATTTTAGTAGGTCAATAAAATCATGTTGGGGTGGTCTCTCCTTGGCCTTTTGTAGATGGTGAAAAACCACCATTAGTGGATGTGGTCGAAAAGCGGGATAAAAGCTTTAACTAGGTGTCATGCTTTTATTGTTAAGAGGAGGAGGGTAAAAGAGAGGAAATTTTCTCCCGATGTTGGCCATGTGGGGGGATTTAAATTTTGGATTAAAATTTATTTTTTATCTTCTTGTGTGCACCATATCTTCCTCAATTAAATTAAGATCTCCTTAGATGCAATAAGATTTGGGATATTTTATGACATGGGGAATGGATTCAATTTAGCTTATTTAAGTTTGGTCTTGATTTGAATCAATTTGAATTGACCATATTAGGCTTCAAATGGGCTTTAGTGCACTTTAAGTAATGATTTATAATGTTTAAAGTTGATTATTTGTAAGTAATGTTTGTTTTGATTTTGATTTAGCTCATTATGACTTAATTAGGTCATTTTGGGCTCATTAGGGTCAATTAACCAAATCGGGCCCATAGAGGAGTTGAAATATGTTCAATTAATCATCTAAAATGATTTATATTGTTTCATTTTATTTAATTTATAATTTATTGGATTTGTCCCAATAGAGTTCAATTAGCTCAATTTGGCTTTAATTGGATTTAATTAAGTTTGAATATCAATTTTAAATATTTAAGTAGGTTCAAATTGACTTAATTATGATTTAATTTGGTTTTTGTTAAATAAGGCTCAAATTGATTAAATTTGGGTCCATTGACTCAATTGGCCAAATTGTGCCCTAATTGGGTATGGGTTTGGTTTAATTAAATTTGAATATAAATTTTAAGCCTAACGGTAGGCTAAACTTGCTTAGTTAGATTGAATTTGAGATTGGTTCATTAGAGTTCAAGTAAGCTAACTTGGGTTGATTATCCTAACTAACCAAATTGGAAGCAATTAAGATTTAAATCAATTGAATTAAATTTAAATTTTTTTATTTAGTTTGGTTTTAAGGTGTTCATATACACTTAACCTCTTTTGGGCTAGTTGTGTTTTGTGGGGCACAATAGCTTAGTCTTTGTCCTAGTGATTTGATTTCATTTGAATTTAATTTTGGCTTGAGTTAATTTTTAACATTGTTTATTTTTATGTAGGCATGGGTTGTGGTGTCCACTTAGCCACTATGATGACGTCCTGTGGTTTTATGTCAAAAGGATCCTCTACAAGAATTGAATCATAAGTACTATGATAAAATCTAATATGTGTTAACCTCACTTAAAGTGAGGTTAATAAATGTGGTGTGAAGTATGAATAAAAGTAAGAATATGTCATATGAATTATGGATTAAGAAAGTGGCATGTGAAGTCTATACACCATATATATAATTCATATGTCTACACATGTGAGCTCTATGTGTATGAATTGGCACACCCAAGAGAAAGGGTTGGATTGGTGTGATTTTAAAAATTTCTTAAAAAATAAATCAAATATTTATTATTTAGTAAGAGAGAAATTTAATAGAATAAAAACCAACAATCTGAACAAAAAGAAAAGAGAAGTAGAAAAATAAAAGAAAGTAAAAAAGGGCCACAAAAATTTACAGTGGTTTGGCCCAACAAAACTACATCCACTCACTAGATCTCATCAGAAAATTCACTATCTCTCTTTTGGCACAACAAGCCAAGATGGAGAAGCCTCTCTCCTTAATAGGGAATGGAGAAATCCTACACCCACTCCCCTTGTCTTTCAAGGTAAGAACAATGCCACTCCCTCTCTAAGATATAAAGAAAATTTACAAAAAAATTCTGCACAAATTCTTCACTAAAACAAAATCTCAAGGTAAAGAAAGACTTAAAGAAAAAGTACAACCTTACTAACATAAGATCCTTAAGGGAAAAGAAAAAGTGATAAATCTTCTGACTTTTGTCTTAAGCTAAAAGCTTTTCCCTAAGCATCCTTTAAGATTTCTCACTTTCAAATTACTATTTAAGCTCCTAAAAGAGGTATTTATAAAGAGAGAGTTAAATAAAAAAATCAATTTTAGAAAAGTTGGTCCAATCATAATGTATGATCCGTATTGTACATCATTTCATTTAACTAAGGTTGGGAACTCTAAACAATATTATCATCCCAATAGTTGTTATGATTCGTATTGTACCACTAACAATTGTATAGTACAAACTAAAATTTAGCTTTCTATTTGTTCGTCTTGAACGAACACATCATATAGTCTGAACATATTTAAAAAAATCTCAAAAATTGAATCCCACATATTTTAGATTAAAATTAGGTAATTATTAAATAAATTTATATTATATGAATTACATAATACTCAATGATTAATCAAATTAAGCAAATTTTGTATATAATTGACTTAATCTTAGCAACTAACATATTTAACAAAAATGGATAATCTAATAGTATAATGAATATCAAATAGTATGATTAGTTTAAATTTGATAATTTTAAGATAACTGACTTAAATATGGTGGCTGAAAATTCCTTATAAATTTTATTTTTAAAGAAAAATTTAATATTATCTCAGGTGTATGTTCTTGGTTGCTTTTCATCATTTACAAGCTAAATACATGAAGAAAGTAAAATATATATATATATATATATAAATACCAAAAATAAAAATATAATATTTAGACTTGACTTGGGTCATTTAGCATCAACCATTCATCAATTTTAGTCTTCATGGGCTCTATCTTGATAAATTTTTTGAAAATTAGCCATTTTTCATACTCTTACAATCAATCTTCATTAGACTGCTTAATTGTAATTCCTACATTAAAAGCATACCATAGCTTGCACACACAACTGATTGGTGAGAAATAATTATTCAACTAGATATATTTATCATAATCAAAACTTAGAATATTATGTAAGGGCTCATTAGGGTAACAATCTCACCCATCTTGATGATGATTGTAGGGAAAATTTGTGACACCATGTAGAAATTAGGAAATCAAATTCATTATTAAGGAATAAACATATTATCTCAAAAGATAAACATGTTATCCTATAATGAATTTAATTACTTAAATAAGGACTCCTAAGGCTAATCAATCTTATTAATATTTCAAATATTCTTCCCTTAAACTACATGAAAAAGTAGAACAATGTTTATTTTATATTGAGATCATGGTTCCCTACAATGGAAAGCCTTTATAGTTAATTACATCTTAGGAATAAGGATCTCTTCCTAAGAATACTTTCAATTGAAGAAATTGGCATTTATTTCTATAGATTTCTAAACTAGTTCCAAAGAAAAATTATAATATGAAATTTTAAAAGGGAACATTATAAAGTGGAAGGAGTTCTTTTGGAAGCCAAAAGGGATAGAGTAGGAAATGTTCATAGATACTGAGATACTCAATGGACATTTCAACTGCCCTATTATTGGGCTTTAAATTTTAGAATTTAAATTAAATTTTGAGTTAAAGTTTTGTTGGAGGTCTAGGGTTTATATCTTAACAACACAAGTTTCTAGAAATGCCTAGAGTTAAAAACTTACTCCAGTAAGATGCTTCAGATCCTAAGTCTATAATTGCTTCTAACACAAGTCAAATCCTTGACCTAGTTTCACTTTTAGGAATTATTGGTTCTTTCTCTCACTTGAGAAAAGAAACCTATTCTTGACACTTCTGGACTTATAACCTGCATGTAAGGGTTGTTAGCTAATACCACCTAAATGAATTTTAAATTCATGATGTCAATTCTCATAGATGCAAGATGGTTAAGGCTATTGTATTTTTAGAAAGGAATCTAAGAACCTAGACCCACTCCATAATCCTTAAGATCATGTTGGGTATGATATGTACCTAACTAATGCAAGAAATTTTAGTTTTAATATCTTGACTCACAATTCATTTAAGGCTTTTGGGGTATGCAATTTATGCTCATAATGAGATGCAATTATAAGTGATCATGAGCCAAATGAAGAAGAGAAGACAAACTTCCCCAAGAAGGTGGTCATCTTCAATGGTCAGATGCTCCTTATGTGCAATTGGTGAAGTGCTCAATTCAAGAATTTAGAGCAATAAGTTAGCATGATTCACAAAAGCTAGTTGTTTCTAGTTGATTTTAAGTTATTCCTAGGGCTTTAATTTATGTGGTAAGTTTTGAATAACTTTATTTTTGTTTAAGTGGTTTAGATTTAGGTTGGGTAGAAAATTTAGTTTTCTTCAGAGCCTAACATTTATTCATTCATCATAGAAAACATAGAAATAAACTTAGAAAAGTAAGTTTATTCTATTACGCACCGCACCTAAAAAAAATCAAGCCAAATTTAAATTAAAAAAATAGTCTAATGCGGCTAGGTACTGCTTGTAGGAAAACTTTATGAGACCACATAGAATTTAGGAATTTCTTATTTGAATGATCAAATGAGAAATTAAGGAGTAAATATATTATCTTGAGAGATAAAAATGTTATCCTATAATAAATTTGATCATTTAATAAAAGACTCCTAAGGCTAATGGGTCTTTAATGTACTAGAGTGTTTTCCCTGAACTACATGACAAGTAGAGCAATTTTTTTTATTTTTATTTATTTTTTTAAACTGGGTTCATGGTTCCCTATAAGGGGGAGTCCTTATAGTTAATTACATCTTAAGAACAAAATATCTCTTTCTAAGAATACTCTCGATTAAAGAAATAAGCTATTATTTCTATGGATTTCTAAGTTGGTTTCCAAAAGAAATGATATTTAGAAAATTCAATTGGAAATGCTCCAAAGTGGAAACACTTTATTTTGAAAGCTAATCTAGATTAAGTAAGAAATACCTATTGATACTGGGATGCCTAATAGGCATTTCAACTATCCGACCATTGGGCTTTAAATATTAGAATTTAATTTAAATAAAATTTTTAGTTGATATTTATTAAAAATCTAAGACTTAGATTCAAACAGCATAAGATTATAGAATTTCTTAGGGTTGAACAGTTACTCTAGTGGGTTGCTTTAGATCCTAAGTCTATAAGTGTTTCTAACATAAGTCAAATGCTCAACCTAGTTCCACTTTTGGGAATCATCAGCTATTCCTCTCATTTAAGGGAATAAACCTATCCCTAACTATTTTGGACTTACAACTCGCCTAAAAGGGTTGCCAACTAATACCACCTATCTGAATTTTAAATCCATGATGCCAAGTCTCATGTATGGTAGATGGTTGGGCTGTTGAATTTTAGAAAAGAATTTAAGAACCTAGACTCACTCTCTAATACTTAAGATCATGTTTGGGTATGAAATGATCCTAACTAATGCAACATATTTCAACTTTTAGATGTTTTTACTCATGATTCATTTAAGGTCTTAGGGTATGCATTTTATGCCTAAATGGCATGTAATTAAAAGTGGTCATAGGTCAAATCAAGAAGAGAAGGCAGACTTTCCCAAGAAGGTAGTTATCATCAAAGATCTGATGCCCCTTATGTGCAATGAGTGAAGTACCTAATTCACAGAGTTAGAATAATATGTTAGCATGGTTCATAAAAAGCTAGTTATTTCAAGTTACTTATAAGTTTTTCTATGGCTTTAGTTAATGTGTAATATTTCAAGTTTCTTTTTCTTGTTTTAGTTGCTTGGATTTAGATTAGGTAGAAAATTTAGTTTTCCTAAGAGCTTATCGTCTAGGCATCCATCATAGAAAACATAGCACAAAATGAAACCTAAAAAAGCATATTGATTCTATTGCATGCTAAAGTAAATCAATGAATAGGCCAATGTGGATAGGTACTGTTGTATACTTTAGAAGAAAGAGAAAAAGTGCAGCCGAGCTTTGCCCTTATACAGCCTAGCTTGGAACTACAACTTTAAATCTTTGTGGGTCTTCTTTCCAGGATCATTTCTTTCTTCATGGACCTCCATTGGGCTTCACAAGAGACCTCTACACCTATCTGCTAGTAGGGCCAGCTCCAGCTATTCTTAGACCCCATAGGTCCTAACCTAATTCTAAGCTCAGATTACATTTTAAAATTTAAGCTACATTCTAAGCTATGCAAAACAAACATCAGGAAAATGTAAATAACACATTAGCAATTATATTTGCAAATATATGGGCTTAGTATTATTGCTTACTAAACCCACCTGTCCTATTGGGCTATACTTAGGGACTTAAGCATACCTGAAAGAAATAAGAATTTTTATATAATTTATGATGACAGTCCTTTTTAGCATATCCCCTTGTAGAAGACATCATTAGTTGTAAAAAGAATGCCTTATAATCTAGTCTAATGGGAAAATAATCCTAGACATCCAGTCTAAAGTAGTACATCACAAAAAAATAATACAGCACATCATATCATAGAATATCACCGATCAACCTAACCAAAGTTGAATAGAATGGGTTCCACCAAAAATGGAATTTATTTTATTCTCCATTACTGAAAACTTAAACTCCACTTCAACATAAAAATAAAATTAAAAATGGAATGGAATCATAAATCAACTAAATTACTTAAATTTGAACCACCCAAAGGTAAATTGAATAAATTTTAGGAATAAAAAAATTTAAAAGAATGAAAACAAAAATTTTCATAATTAGCAAACATATGATATATAATCTAGACACCCGAGGTTGTAGGGCTAGGAGTCCAAAAGAGGTTTTAATACATCAAACTTCTGGTTTAATAATGACACATACTTATGAAACAAAATTATGAAAAGTGAAAATCTCAAAATCAAATTAAACCAAATCTTGAAAACCTAAATTGAAACTTAAACTTAAAATGCCTAGAAAAGTCTTACCACACAAACCACTCCATCACACACTAGATTATTAGGTCACCAACCCTAGACTTACGTTAGGTCAATATGTGATGTTCTATGATGTGATGTTCAATATTTTTATTATTTTATTGTGTATTATTTTAGACTCGATGATTAGGATTATTTGCCTGCTAGTTTGGATGGTAAGACATTATTTCTAGTATAATGCTATTTTTTGCATGGGGCTATGTTAAAAAAGACTGCCATAATAATACAAAAATATATAAATGATTTTTTCCTTGTAGGTATGCTTAAGTCCCTAAGCATAGCATAATAGGACAGCTAGGCTTGGCAAGCAACTAATGCTAAGTCCGTATATTTATAAATATAACTGATTGTGTGGTGTGTGTATTTCCTAATGTTTATTTTCTAAGTTTAAGAATTTATTTTGGAATTTTAAATGTAAATTGAGCTTAGAATTTGGTTAGAATCTATGAGGTCTAGGAATAGCAAGAGCTAACCCTATTAGCTGGTGGACCCATGTGGAGCCTTGGAGGTCCGTGAAGAAGGAGACGATCTTGGAGAAAGACATATAGATCAAGACTTTTAGTTCTAGGCAAGACTGTATACGTGTGGAGCTTAATGGCTTAGTTTTTTCTTTCTTCCACGATGTATAACAGTACTCGACTACATTGGCTTGTTCTTATTAATTAAATTTGGTATGATTTATTTTAGATGCGCAATAAAAGTTGCTTGCTTTTCTATGTTTCTTTTTGTGCTATGTTTCTATGCTGAAATATCTGGATGTTAGACTCTTAGAAAAACTAAATTTTCTATCCAACTTAATTCTAAATAACTTTTTAAAAAAAAAATTCATAACTTCATATATAAATTAAAGCCTTGGGTGTAACTTAAAAGCAACTAGAAATAATTAGCTTTTATGACTGCTAGCATATTTCTTGAAATCCTTGAATTGGGCACTTCACCCATTGCACATAAGGAACATCTGACCTTTGAGGATGACCACCTTCTTGAGGAAGTGTGCCTTCTTATTTTGATTTGGCCCATGATTACTTCTAACTACATTTCATTATAGGAAAAAATTGCATGCCCCAAAGGCCATAAATGAATTATGAATCAAAATGTTTAAAAGAAATAAATTATTGATTACTTAGATACATTTTATACCTAACATGATTTTAGGGATTAGGGAGTGAGTTTAGGTTCCTATATTATTTTCTTGTTGACCTCACTTTTGGAGTGAGGGTACAATCCTCCATCATAGATCTAGGAGTTTTCTAGACACTAAGTACTCCTTAATCGTAAGACACTTCTAGTGACTAGGTGAACACTTAACCGAAGCCTAGAGACTTAGGAGGATTAGCCATTGGGCTTAAATTATGCCTTAGGGGTTAGGATAATCTACCTACCTTATAGCTTAAACCCAACTTATGCCTACCTCTTTAGCTTAAACTAAGCCTCAAATTCAATTAAAATAACCATTAGATTCAATTCCTCAAATCCAAATCAATCAAACCAAACCTAAGCCCATAATTCAAACCTATGGACTTAGCCTAATTTCCTTCAATTTAAATGAAACTCAAGTGATTTCTCTCATCAACTGCTTCAATTCTTCAATCATCATTCTAAACCATATTTAAATCTACAATCCAAACAAACCAATCTCCAAACCAAAATTAATTAAACCAAACCTAAGCCCATGATTCAAACCTATGGACTTAGCCAAATCCCTTCAAATCAAATTCAATTGATTTTCTCTGAAATCAATTTAATCCTTTAATCATCACTTCAAGCCATACCAAAATCTACAATCAAACTAATCAAGCCAAAATCAATTCAAATCTAACCTAACCCATTTGACTCAAAATACCTAAATGTGACAAGATCCATTAAAACTCAAAATTAATTGCAATCAAAGCTATAAAGCAATTCCAAATCAATATTCAAACTCAACTAAACTCAAATCTAACCTCAATTAAGTCAATTGACCTACTTAGGCTCACTTGACCCAAAGTGACCTAAAGGACCCATTTGAGCTAATTTTTAATCCAACCCAAATTGGATTGAATCAAACCCTCCAAAACCTCTTGTGATGATTATTGATCATTTTTGATTGATCAATTGCAAGCAATTTGGTCAAACCAAGTCAATTTAGTCATTTGACCAAGGCAACTCACTTACTACATGAGCCAAATTAGCCAAATTTCATCCTAAGGCAAGTTAATTAAAATTAATGATTCACATCAACCTAAGATTAACCCTTGAACATCACTTGACCATCAATTGAGCCAAACCTAACCTAATTGGTCCTTTGACCCAAGTTGACCCAATTTGACGCAAAAGACCAAATTGGGTCAAATCAAAATTCAACCCAAATTAATTATAACCAATGGCTCAAGTTCATTTCAAAATGATCACTAAACATGATCAAAGACTTGGTAGAACCCAAATGACTTATTTAGCCCAAATTGACCTAAAGGGTCAATTTGGCCTAAATCAAAACCAAATTAAAATTGATTCAAACTAAAGCCTACAATCATGTTCAATTGACCAATTGAACTTGAACCAATGCTTAACCCAAGCCAATTTGTCCAATTTGGCCAAATTAATCAACTTGATCCATTTGACCCATTTAAACTCAAATAGGTCAAATACAAATCCAAGCAAAATTGAACCAGTCCAATTGCACCAAAACATTCCAAATACTCATTTAAACTTGACTAAACTCTGGTTTGACTTAATTTGACTAATTGGTCAACTTGATCCCAGTCCAAATTGAACTACTTGGGTCAAATTGAGCCAAACCCACTCAAACTAAGCCCAAACCTAATGAAACTTGGCATGACCATCCTTGGCTCACCTTGGGTTAGCAAAAATCAAGCCCAACCCAAATTGACTCAAAATCAAATGCATTAGGGACACCATATAGGAGAAATTCCCTATTTGAATGATCAAACCCACTCCCTATCTACATGGCAGCCTCTTAGACCTCCACATAGGCAAGTAGGATACTAGATCACCTAACCCAAAGGGTGGTTGGGTCAGCCATGAGCCAAGGGGATGTGATTTCACCTCTCCTCCCACATTGGAGCATTTGGAAACCTAAGGACAACCACCTCCTCCCATGACAGCCACTCCCTATCTACTTAGCCAACCAAACTAAGCCACCTTAGATGATTCCCTGCCACCCACGGCCACCTGCAGTGGTCGGATGGACATTAGAAGCTAAATAGATCAAAGCCGTCTAATCCATCGGAGGATGGGGTATTTCTCCCTCATTTTGATCCAAATCGAGCAATTTGACCCTCAGTGAGCCCTAATAGTACAGACGAATTCCCTAGAGCCATTTCCAAGTTCAGAGCCTTCCCATCACTAACGATGATAAAACTGAGGCTACCCAAAGCAAGACATGGCTCTACTCCATCCAACTTCACCAAATTCTAACCAATTTCAAATTAACTTCACCAACATGTTCACCAAGCTCTCGCAAGGTGAAATGAATCTTTTTTTAAGCTCTCTGATCATCGAAAGTACCTTCTAGACCAACTTTGGCATATTCTACAGCGGGGCTTGGTCCATGAAGTAAATAGTGATGAGGCATCATGCGAGCTTCTCAATAAAGCTTTGCCTCATCAAGGCAAAGCTACTTTGGTCGGTTCGCTACTAGTTTTGAGCTCCGGTGAGGTACTATTCCTTCAAAATGTGATTTCTCAATTTTTCTTGGACCTTTTCAAAGGAAATGTGAATTTTATGTGAATCCAATCGTTAGATCTCTTAGGATACTCAACATAAATGTGTGGGATTAATCCCGAGCCAATCCGAGCTCTGACGAGCTCGAATTGGGTGGAGGAAGGTAGACAGTGTCCGTCTTACATCATGCAGGAGAGGATAAATCATTGACAATCCATTCTGTTTGATTGGAATGGACAGTCGTAATCTTGCAATTAGATTTAATTTGATTTAATCCTTTAGGAACCATGGGATTAATCTCCATCATTCGAATTTAGATCAGATGGTGGGGATGAAAGAGGGTCCGTCACCAGCCACGTCAGCCCTAACTCGGATGGTTTTAAATAACCAATCCCACGGTGTAATGTGGAATACATCAGTGCTCCACGTGGTGCTGATGGAATTAGGCTTAATTAATTCATTTTAATGGCTGAAACTTTAGAAAATCAAAACAAATTATAGAAAAATTAGAAAAAATATAAAAAAAATATTCATTTTAATGGTAATTTAAAGGATAATTAATTAAAATAATTTCTATTTGGTTTTGAATATTAATTAAGGCTTAATTAAGGTTTAATTAAAAATTTAATTAGCTTAATAAAGCTCTAATTACTTGGGAAAAATGATTTTAAACTTTGTGTTTATTCAATGGGATAATCTCTGCCTCTCATGATTTTCTTAGAATTTATTGCCTCGAAATTAGAAAAAATTAATGAGTCAAACCTTAATTACCCTCTTTAATTAATTAAGTGGCTAATTAGCATTTAGAATAGTAATGATTAATTAATTAAAGCTTGCTAATCATTTTTTAATGGTGAATGGATGAGAGAGTGAGTTTAGGACCTCTTTTCTAATCCCTTTCCTAAATTCATTTCATTTTGAGAGAGTTAATTAAGGTAGAAATTAATTAAGTGATTGATTGATTAATTAAGTGGCTAAATTAAATCAAATTGGGATGCAAAACATATCAGATAATTAACAATGAAATTAAGGGTTCCTCTTTATGTGTTTAAAAAAATAAAGACCTTAAGGAGATTATAATTAACCCATAAGTTTGGAAAAATTATAAAAGTACTTAATTAGATTCTTTGATTTAATTAATCCTTAATTATGAGCCAATTGCATTAGGTCCTTAGGAGCATTGCAATTTTATTTCCTCACATGTTCATTTCATTTATGGCTCATAATTAAATGATTAATCAAATTAAAGAAGCATGGGAAAGGGAATTAAATGATTTGTTTAATGATTAACTTAATCAATTCATAAAATCTACTTAACTTATTTTTCCTTAAGCCAAGGAAGATCACCAACTTGAGAATGGGATTAAAACAATTTTTCTTCTCTTTACAATAATTAGATGCTAAGTAAATATAAACTGAAGCAAAACAAAATACAAATTAAAATTTGCAAATCCTCTAAATTACTTGAAGTGAAACCACCCTCATATGTAACTTGAACATTCCAAACTTTAGGTGATTATAATCCTAAAGCTTAATTAAGACATACCACACCAAACCTTAGCACACACATTAGAATACTAGGCCACTACTTCTTATTTTAGGTTAGATGGTGTATGTAATGATGTTCTATTTTGTTTTGTGATGTAATGTTTTAGACTAGATGTTAGGATTATTTATGCGTAGACTAGATGTTAGGTCGCTATTAGCCTAATGATATTTTTTCAGGGGATTATGCTAAAGGGGTTGCTGAAATAAAATAAATATAAATGGTTTTGATTATAGGTTTCTTATATCTCCTTTGCATAATCTGTATTAGTACAGGTGGGCTTGGTTACCCATGTGTAGGGTGCTAAGTCTAAACTATGGAATATAACTGCTTGGGTTTGTATTGATATTTATCTAATATTTATTTTGCAGGTGTAGTTAGATTTTATTTTCCAAAAAAATATAATTTTTTAATAAGGATTATGATTAGTGCTATGGGATTTAGGATGAGCAGTGGCTAGAAGGCAAAGTCCTGGGTGGCACTATGAAGCCTTAAGCAAATCAAACCAAAGAAAAAAGGAGGAAGGAAATATGAAGAATGAAGACCCCCATAGCAGTCATTTCAATTGTAATTGCATATTCTATTATAATATAGGTTGTATAAGGGCAAAGCTTGGCTACCCAATTTCTCTCTTTTTTGGGGTGTCGACGGTACCTAGCCGCATAGACCTTTATTCTTTTATATAATCTATGAATGTTTGATTCTTGTGTTTATATTATGTAATAGAAATTGCATATTTTCATAGGTTTCTTAATCTTGATGATTGAATATGTGGCCTAGATGCGGTAGGCTCCTTAGGGTAAAAATAATTTTTTTACCCCCACTAACAACTCATAACTAAATTTTAAAGCAATTCATAACCTCTCCCTAAAGCTTAGGTTGTAAATAAAGATAATTAAAAGATTTAGCAACCCCTTAGTTGAATGATGTATATTTTAATATCATGCATGTCATCTTATTTCTTTCTTGAATAGGGAGGTTCTCCACTCTTGCGCTGTAGGGAAATGCTTGACCTGTTAGGACATCCCTTATAGTGGAGAACACCTCCTCTCATAGATTTAGCCAATAGTCCAATTTCATCATGCATTTAGGCATAATTGTCTTAAGCCTATTATCCAAATATATGTGTCAAAAGGATCTACTAATTTGTAAAATTTTGTATTAGTTTAAGTCATGTCTTCATGCGCGTTATGATTTAGTCTCTTAGGGAGTGAGTTTAAGACTCTAGTCTCTTTCCTAATTAAATGATAGCTTTTCCATTTTACACATACATAAGATGGCCTATATGGGTTTGAAGTGTAGGAGATGTTAGCTGGCAGCCACTCCAGGTGATTGTAAGTCTAGAAGAGTCATGATGAGTTTACCCTCTCTTGTGGAAGTAAATAATTATATCCCATTTTTTTCATTTAGATTTAGGTCATGCTTTTAGTTTATGCTAAAGCTTCCTAGATATAGGATTTGAGGTTGCTTGTTTCCTTTAGGCTACGAGCATAAGTTCTCACCTCTTAGGAATGTCCATAACCTTGTGTTGATTGGTTATAAACCCTAGCATTCTAATAAAATTTCAACTCAAATTAAAATAAATCTTCTACGAAGTAGCTTATTAATAGTGGGGAGGAGATATACATTGAAAAAGTATATGATGGAGCTTATCAGCTTATTAATATGAAAGGTATCAGACCTATGCCCTTATAAGTGGATAAAATCTCAAAGATATTATGTGTAACTACAAATGAAATATGCTCGTTTCAATGAGAAATTTCCCTATTAATAGGGGTCAAGCAAAATAAGATGTCTTATAAAGCATGATCTCCTATCAAAAGGAAATAATAACCAATCAAACAGAATTAAACTAAGATCCACCATGCCCAAAGTGGCTGAATCCAAAAACCTTAATTTAGATTCCATCATACCTATAGTGGTCAGATCCAAAATTAAAATAAGATATATCATGCTCAAAGGGGTTAGATCAATTCCACCATGCCCAAAAGTGGCCAGACCCAAAAACTCAATTTAGATCCATTATGCACAAAGGGGTAAGATCAGATCCACCATGTCCAAAGGAGCCAGATCTAAAACCTTAATTTAGATTCCATCATACCCAAAGGGGTCAAATTTAAATTAAAATAAGATCCAACATGCCCAAAGGGCTTGGAACATATCCACCATGCCCAAATTCCCAAAGGGGCTGGATCAGATCCACCATACCTAAAAGGGGTTAGATCCAAAATTTCAATTTAGATTCCACCATACCCAAAGGAGTTAGATATAAAATAAAATAAGATCCATCATGCCCAAAGGAGCTGGATTAGATCCACCATGCCCAAAAGGGGCCAGATCAAATCTATAATACCGAAAGGAGTTGAATCTAAATCTAAATTCAGATTCACATATAGTCAAGAGAAGTAAGTTTAAATATAAATTTACATAAAAAACTAAATTGAAAAAGCTCACATGCATAGCTCATGTAGAAATTCACATATTATTGTTGAATAATAAAAATCTTAAAAGTTGTATGCTTCTCTGATCCAGATATATTGTAAGTTAATTATAATGTTTATCTACAAAAGACTAGATGATATGCCTTCTACTGAGCCTACTAAAGAGCAAATATGGGCTATTATTGAAGCCCATGATTCACGTGGTACAAGTAGAATACATGAAAGGTTATCAAGTATCAAGAGATATTAAGAGGCAGAGATAATTTTCAAGATTCATTTATTCGATCATCATGTCTCCCACTATACAACTCACAGTATCTAGCTATGACCCAAATGACTGGATAACTAGTTTAAAATTGAGACATAGTCATGATGTTCTTTTAGAATGAGTCAGAGATAACCTTAACTTCAGTGATTACAATGTGGTCCAACTAGCCGAAGACACTACTCTGCCTATAGGCATAGTCAGGCTACTAGGTTACCGTATATTAGATCATGAAGCAGACGATTGAAACCCAAAGTCAGTTTTTAGCACTCCATTATCAGCTATTAATGGATATGTATACTGAGCTTGACATCATTTGTAAATGCACAGTGATGTTCTTAGAAAAGAAGGTACATATTGGGCAGTCTATGCATCACTCTTTGATTATAGTCACCTTCCTTACACATAGATTATAAGTATAGCGAAACATTAGGATAAACCTACTAATACTTGTTGGGTTGGTCCACAAGAATTGACAATCATCATGGCAAATACGTAGGATATAGCGGGACTATCAATTATAATAGCTTCTTATGAAGAATGTATTCCACCAGATCATGAGCTTTTTCAGCACCAACTAGATGACTAATGTAGAAGAAGCAACTATATATATTCTTCAGGACTACATCATGCCTTGGCTCATTATCAAAGACTATCCAAAGAATAGAGGACAGGTCACAGGCATCACAATATGATCAGTATGGATATGTGGTTAGAAAGCCTTATCCATTCAGAAATGCACCTGTCACATTTTGCACAGATTGAAGATCCATTCAATAATGTGGCCCATACATTTGCTAAAGCTAAATTTGAGTAAATAAGAAAAGTCAATTCCTACTGGATACTAGCTCAGAACATCGATGTGGAACTATCTTTAATGTCTTTCATTGCCACTTGCCTATGTTACTTTGTATTCTCGAGGCACAATATACTATTCCATCCTTCTACCTTACTGATGGTTAGCTTACTCGCTCATGGTGAATGGATATCATTGGCACCTACAGCACTGGCCTACTTATATCATAAATTAGGCAGAGTAAGTGTCATGACCAATTTACAATGCTATAATGTAGATGCACCTTGTCACTATCTACATGGATGGATTCATGCCCATATTTCTGAAACCTTATGTCATCCTAAGATACCATCCAATTTAGAGAGCAAAATTTCTTCATGATTATGCAACTGAACAGAGCTACAGCCTCAATAGATAAAAATCAAATAAGCACCTTCATGTTCACCCCAATGCACATGATAGATTATTTTTAGATTATCCACCGATAATCCTTCTATAGTTTATCTATTCAAGTATGGGGCAAAAGTTCACAGACTCTTTTAATGATAGAGGCACCCCCCTATTATCATCAAAGTCAATATATAAACACATGACATAATATCTCATCAGGATAAGACTCACTTGGTTATGCTATTATCACCATGAATTTGTAATCTTAGAAGGTTACAACCCCAATAAGGTGGCTAGACAGTTCAGATTTACTCAAGCTACAATTATATATGGGTTACCACTGATAATGGATATAGTAGATACTCATTCTTTAGGAGCACTTCTATTAACAGTTCGTTTAGCAACAACATCTACAAAATGGACCTTCATGCTTCACTTGGGGACCCATTCAAATTTCTATATAGCCTTAGAGGTGACTCATACAGGGTTCAGTCATTTATGGTTAATGTGGATTTGCCATACTTTCTCTTCATTTTTGGAATTAGGCTTTCACATATACAACTACAAAATGTGAAAGACCTGACTGGCCCAACCTATAACACATATGACCATTGATTCTAAAAGAGTATTAAATGACCAAAAGGATAATGGAAAATGACGGCATCAAATTTCATATACCCAAGAGAAAGATAATAAGGATCTCTACAGCCCCCCACTTGTTGATTCTAACATAAGAGTTATAGATGTAGATAACTTTATTCATATGAATGCCTCGCCTATAGCAATTGAACCACCAATAAAGCAAAAGAAGAGTAATGTCACATTGGTATTATTCACATATACTATTGCATTTTCTCTAGTGTACGTCCAACCTACTAGTACTGATCATATATATACTAGAAATAAATACACATATGAGAAATATAGCACAATGGCTACTAATTTTGAACCACTTTTATCAGATTAAACTTAAGTGATGGTGACTGCAACCCAAGATGACTCCTCAGATTGGGATTCTTGTGTAGAAAGTCACCCAATATCTAGTTCATGTTTTATTTTCAGAATACACCCCAAGGCTTCAACTCCCTTGCATGATAATCCTTCAAAAAGCTTATATCATATAATAGCCCTACATCAATTACTTCTAAGTGTTGATTTGGAAGTTATGCCTGATCTATCCAAGTTTTTAAGTGGAGGAAAATTCTTTACTAGATTGGGCTACTGTTCTAGGTCCCGAAATAGAAGAATTATAGTTATGGGAATCCTTCTATAGAGATGTAGAATTCAAAATATTCTCTTTGTGCACTACCTATGAAGAGGTGTTGTGATATACACTTATTGCTATTGGAACACTAGCCAATGATGTTTTGCATCAAGTCTCCTTAATTTTCCAAAATCTAGAGCATAGTCTCAAAGCTTTGAGATCCTTCCAAAGGGAGCTTTCTAGAGCACAAATGGAACTCCTTGATATCTCTATTGAAATGAGAGAACTACAATATAGGAAACAATATTTGCTAGAAATGAGGGCAATGATCAGACAAGCTATCACATCCACAGAAAAAGATTATTCACAAGTAGATGCTCTGGTGTCCAATCTTGAGCAAACTCTTTCTTCATTGGAGTGTGATCAAGAAGCTGCCTTGCAATATCTTCATGAAGCACGAGAGAGGCAAGCTACTATGGCCTACAGAGCTCATATAGCTTCTATTTGTATTAGAGAAACCCAAGCCAACTATTGTAGTTAAATTTTTTCTAATGTACTTGTCTCTATTATCGTGTAATACATGAAGATTATTGGAGTAACATGTCAAAGGCTTCAACTCTTTTAGTTAATCATCTCTATATATAGATACAATAACTAATAGAAGATCAAGATATTGGAGGGGGCAAATTTTTTTTACATCGAAAAATATATGAAATAAAATAAATAATAAAAAATAAAAATAAAAATAAAATTTTGGCTATAGCGTTGTGATGTTATGTCCATAGCACCAAGGCACTGCCCTAGTCTTCTAGAAGAAATAATTGTCCGATCCAACTATTGAATTATAGTATAGTGCCACGACACTACGATCTTGGTGTCGAGGCACTGCTTAACTATCTAGTCAGATGTCAATTTATCATACAACACGCGACGCCTTGATCTTGGTGCTGAGGTGCTTCACCGACAATTGAGAGGGAATAGTTATTAGCCCACTCTAATAAATAGAAGTGAGCAGACCACTCAAAGGACTCTTCCCCCATTTTTAACTTTACTCTTTCTGAATGGTACTCACACTTCACTCAGTGCTTCTCACTTCAAGTAAACATTCTACGCTGTTTCATACTATTTTGATAAAAAAATGACCGCTGATCTTTGATCCAGTGTGAAAAACTTAGAGATTTAAAGACCTCCATCATTGATGAAAACCCCCTCCCCTCTATTGATCTTAGATCTAAAATAAGGTAGAACAGTACTTTGCACTATACAATTTGAAAACCTAGCACTGCTAAAGTGAAATGCTGCAAAAAATTTTAAAAAAATTTAACAAATTCACTTTTAAATTCAAAATTTGGCCTATAGCACCGAGGGGCTGGATATCGGCTCTGCATCACCATGCCCTTAGATATCCATATTAAGAAGATGGCATAGCAATGCCCAAGAATTAGTGCTTCAATGTTCTAACAAAATCCCATAGTGTCATGGCGCTAGAGCATGAGGGCCATGGTGCCATACCCACGAGTCACTTGAAATATGACTTCGAATATTTGGATTAAAAAATGAGATAAAATCCCAGAGTGTCGTGGCGCTAAGGGGACAACATTGTGTCATCTTTTTGCATGTGAAAAAGAACTTAGAAAAAATTTTTTTCTAAGAAAAAAATATCCCACAGCACCACTGCATCGTAGGATAGTGCCGTGGCACCCACCTCTCGAGTCTTTTGGTATATCTTTAATGTTGAGGCACTGTGTAATATCCCATTTAATTAATTCCTAATTAAGTTTTGTTTAAGCTAATTAACTATTTACTATAGCATTTTTGTAGCAATCCACTTTACTTCGCATGCAACGGCGGGATTAAGCCTCGACGCTGTTGTCGGATCGATCAAGGTAATTCTATTTCCTTCCTTAAGCAGCTATTTCATTTCCTTGAGACGCAGATCGATCCGCTCTTCGATCAACGAATTTTCTCCTTTTTTCCTTCCTTCGGACCGCCTCCCGCGTGACACGATCCAAAACCGCCGCATCCCGAAGCTTAGACAGAAGTGCAGCCCCGTAGGCCGAAGTTCAGTCGTTCGAGTCAGAACGACTTCGTCTCGCCGCACTCGGTGGAAGCCGAATTTCCTTCGTAGCCGCTTAGAAACGCCGCACCGCACAAGTAAGTCCCGTAAACTGCTCGGGTCGGGTTGGAAATTTCCGTAAGCCGCTCGGTTTGGGGGAAATTCCGTGAACCGATCGGCCCGGCTAGGGAATTCCTGTTCCTGGCCGATCGGGGAAACTTAGGGAAGTTTTGTAAGTTGCTAATTTCTTTTCCTCTCCCTTTTTCTTTGAGTTCCCTTCCTGGCGTTGAAATGCATGTTTGAAGGGTTCAACCGCTAGTGAGTGGTAGAATTAGAGGGGATTTGGATTTGTTTGCTAATTTTAGTTTATTGATTGAAGCAGGTAATTAATAGTGACGTTAGGAGATTTCTTTGGAGATTACTTTGGAGTCGCATCTGTTTCCAAAGCTTATGAGGAGACATGGGTAAGATTGCAAGATTGGTTAAGTTACTTATGAATTTTCACGTATTAGAAGGATTTAGAAGAGTTATTTTATTATAGGTTGTGTCGAGGAGGGATCGAGGCACATCAATGAATCACCTGACGAGGTGAGACATTATTGCTAATGTAAATTCAGTTTATGCCTATGTATGCCAATGTTTACCGCTTAATGCTTGTATAAATTGTATGAATGACATGATTTACATATTGAATGTATCACATAATCAATGTAAATACAAATGTTTAGTATTTGACCTTGCATGATTTATGATTTACAATGATTACAAGACAGTTAGTTTGTAGCATATGATTTCATTGAGCATATAGAAATGTTTTACACATGTTAAATGCAGTAATGTGATAAACAGGGAAATGTCAGGAAAATTGTGATAGAAGGCTTGTGATCACAGATAAGTAAAAGTTCGATGAGATGAGCGTGATTAGGGATCTTAGTATCCCCGACTGCATTGAGGTTGGTGTCTGGGTCATGTATGAGTATGGTTCGAGCCCCTGCCTTTACCTACTTGTTTTATAAGGGTGTGACCATTATGAATGAAAGTCAAAACCTAAGCAATTATAAATGACATTTCTAGAAAATGAAAATGATTTGATATAATAAAATGAAAATCACGTCTTTGACATTGATTGATCGATGAACTTACAAAGATATTATTCACATTGTTACATTTCTACAAAGACTTACGCATATTGTTCAGTTACAATGTACATTACTGCAGAGTATAGTTTACCTACGCTTTACCAAATTTTGCAAAATTTACATATACATGCACGTTTGCTCTATGTCTCAGACCGAGCTTGTTTTAGCACTCTTGTCTCACTAAGCTTTTATTATGTTGAAAATTTCGTGAAAAGACGAAATGGGTAGAAGTAGTCTATTTGTTGAATTGTATAGTTTTGGGAAGCTTATTGGCACGCATAAATTAAATGTCTTTATTTTCAGATTTATTTAAAGATTTCATGCTTCCGATTTGTGATATGAATTAAGTTAAGTAGTATATGAATAGGTTGAGATTAGATACACCTTTCACTTGCTCGTCCATGACACAGGCTGGAATGTGTTGGTGGAATCTGTGTCCAATATAGTCATCCTATTCTGTTTCCACTCAGTGACCCAAGATAAGGGGTCATCTGGTGTGACACATGGCATACCATCCTCTGGCTATACCCTAATTTAATTTTTTTATATATAAGTGTTAAAAAAATTTGTATTTATCCTAGAGCATCAATATATATACATATATATAAGCACACAACATAAAGATAATAAAAAGGAGAAATTTTATTTCTTCAAAAGAAAATTGCAAATTACAAATTATAAATTATAAATAAAAGAAAAGAATAAGAAAATACAAATAGGGGGAGCTAGTAGTTGTACTTGTTGCCACCCTCCTCTTCTTCTTCTTCTTCCTCCTCCATGCCTGATACCGATGAGATAATCACACATGGCTGATATTGAGGCACTATAGGGAAGGAGACCTAGCAAAGATCTGCAAGATTGCAATTCTAAAACATGTTGACCAGTGTAGTGATTAACTAGGCCATTGTGGTGTTTATTTTTGGGATGTGGGACACCACGCAGATCTTAGGAGGAACTTATTGAAGTGATCAGGTATGGCATTAATGAATGATGTACTATCTCGAAAGATAGAAATTACCACCCTATAATGGACCTAATCACCTAATAAGAACTCCTAAGGCATGATGGGTCTTCGAATATACCAGAGATCTTTCCCCTACTTTTCATGGAAAAGTAATAGGGTTTATTTTAAGCCGGGTTCATTAAGATCTTTATGGAGGCAAGCCCTCATAGTTAATTACATCCTAAGGAAGAAATTCCTTAAGAATACTCTCAATTAAAGTAGACAATTAGGGTCTCTAAAGATTTTAAGGTTAAGACTATCAAAGGATTGGGTATTTTAGAAAAATAAATGGGATAGATCATGGAGAAGACTTATTTTTGGAATATAAAGGGAGAAAGTAGGAAATGCTCATGATACTAGGAAGCCTAGTGAGCATTCTAGTCTACCCTATAATTGAGTTGACATTTTATTAGATTTTTAGGGCTTATAATTCCACAACATAAGATTGTGAAAATGCCTAAGAGGTGAGGATTTATGCTTGTAGCCCGAAGGAAATAGCTACCTCAGATTCCTAAACTAAGGATCCTTGGTACAAAATAAAGGCACGACCTAAAGCAAAAATAGGTATATGATTTACCTTCATAAGAGAGAATAAATCATTCGACTGCTGGACTTATTACCGCCTAGAGTGGCAGCCAGCTAATTCCTCCTACACTTTAAATCCATATAGGCAAGTCTTATGCTTTGCAAGATGGCTTGGATGTTATTCATTTAGAAAGGAAACTAAATCCTTAAACCCACTCCTAAGAGACTAGAGCATGAGTGGTATGAATCCATGGTTTCATCTAATGCAAATTTTATCAAATTTATTTTATTCTCTTGGACTTTTTGTTTTGACACAGGCTATGAGATTTTGTATGCCTAAATGCATGAGAATTTGATTATGGTCCAAATCAAAAGAGAAAGGGATGTTCTTCCACCAAAGGCTCTCACAGGTTAAGCCTAAATTCTCTAGCAAAGATGAAAGTCCCCTCTTAATAAGAGTGAAATAATATGATATACATGATATTATACATTCATCCATCCAGCTAAGGGGTTACTAAAAATTTTATTATCTTGATTTAATTCCTAGGCTTTTATGTGAGGTTATGAGTTATTTTAAAATTTTAGTTATGAGTTGTTAATTGGGTAGAAAATTTAATTTTATCCTAAGAGCTTACTGCATCAAGGCCACATATTCAAGCATCAATCATAAAGAAATTATGAAAAGCATGCTGTTCTAATGTGTAATCTAAACACAACATCAAATAATTTTATAGACTACTGAAAAAGAATAAAAGGCCAGTCGGGTTCCACAGACAAAAAGAGAAAAAAAGATGGGTAGCTGAGCTCTACCCTTATACAACCCGGATTACAAAAAATAATAATACATGCTATGGGGGTCTTCTTTTCTTCATTTCTTTATTCTCTTTCTTTTGATTTGATTTGCTCCAAAGGCATCACAGGGCACCCCAGGGACTAAGTCTTCTGGCCACTGCTCATCCTAATCCCCCATAGCACTAATCCTAATTCCTAATGTAAAATTATATCAAAAATAGGAAAAGTAAATCTAGCTACACCTGCAAAACAAATTTTAGCTAAACACACCATACAACTCAAATAATTATATGAATAATTTGGACTTAGCACCTCACACATGGGTAACCAAGCCCACCTATCCTAATATGGGTTACGCTTAGGGGCTAAGCAACCTGCATAGCAAAAGAATTTATATTTTTATTATAGTGGCCCCTTAAGCACAATCCCCTACATAAAATATGATTAGGCTAATAACAGCCTAACATCCAGCCTACGAAATATATACCCTAACATCCAGTCTAAAGCATTACATCACAAAAAAAACACAACATCATACATACA
Organism: Cymbidium sinense; assembly: GCA_021442155.1. Taxonomy (NCBI): domain Eukaryota; kingdom Viridiplantae; phylum Streptophyta; class Magnoliopsida; order Asparagales; family Orchidaceae; genus Cymbidium; species Cymbidium sinense. The sequence goes on from CM038231.1 coordinate 73,658,804, forward strand.
ATACCCTAACTTAGCACTAAAAGTGGTGACTTAGCATTCTAATGTGTGTGCTTAAGGCTTGTGTAGTAAGACTTTACTAGGCTTCTTTAGTTTAAGTTTCAATTTGGAGTTTGAATTTGTTTAAATTTTACCTTTTGGTGATTTTAATTTAAATGATTTAATGATCTATTCTTTATTTTTATTTCACTTTTATTTGGTTAAGATGATGTTTAGGTTTTCAAGAATGAAGAGTAGAATAAGTTCCACTTGTAGATGGAACTCACCCTATTCTACATCCTAGTTTCTAAAGAATATAACTAAAGTCCTTAAGTATCTTAATTAGCCCATTTAAATTTGTATAATTTATTTGATTTGATTCATTTGACTTGATTAAGAATTTAGAATTTGAATTTCTTTAAGTATTTGATTGATTGATTTTGGATTAGATGTTTTAGTTTAATTGCATCTTGATAATTCAATATCCTTAATATCTAATGAAGTTTAAGTTTGTTTGTTCATGAGTTTTGTTGATTAATTTTAGATTAGATGTTTTGATTTAATCAAATCTTAATAATATCCTATTTAATGAAATTTAAGTTTGTTTAAGTTCATGTGTTTTTCTTTTGGTTGATTAATTTTAGATTAGATGTTTTGATTTAATCAAATCTTGATAATTTAATATCCATAGTATTTAATGAAATTTAAGTTTGTTTAACTTCATGTTTTTTTTTGGTTGATTAATTTTAGATTAGATGTTTTGATTTAATCAAATCTTGATAATTTAATATCTTTAGTATTTAATGAAATTTAAGTTTGTTTAAGTTCATGTGTTCTTTTTTTTTGGTTGATTAATTTTAGATTAGATATTTTGATAATTAAATTTTGATAATTCAATATCCTTAGTATTTAATGAAATTTAAGTTTGTTTCTGTTCATGTGTTTTTTTTGGTAGATTAATTTTAGATTAGATGTTTTGATTTAATTAAATCTTGATAATTCAATATCCTTTTAAATTAATATTTAACTCTTTTCTTTGATTATGGTTATGTGATTTAACTTTATGTTTATTTAATTCTATTGTGCTTCATTTATTTTTAGTTTGATCGGATTAGATTAATTGAGATTTTATTTTGATTTTAATTGGGTTTGATTCTTTGTAATTAGGATTTTATTTTTGATCACATCCATTTGTCATGATCATCAAAGTTCGGTTTGTATTTTAATTTCATACATTGGATAGTTGATTAGTTTATCATATTTAAGTAGGTTGAATTATATTTGATTTGATTACATATTAAATTGATGAGAGTCTTTCTTAATTTAATTTAATTTGATTTAATTTGATTTGATTAGCTTTATTAGTCTATGGGTTTGCTTATGTTCAATGTGATTATGTGATTAGTTCAATTAGGAAGTGTATTTATGTTAATTATAAAGCTTTATTTAATTTTTAATTTGACTTCATCTTTGTTTAAACTAATGATGTAATTAATGACTTAAAAATTTTAGTTTAATTTAGGTTTTGATTAGTATTTAATTGCATTTATGTTTGATTAAGCTTAGGTTTAACATGATTAATTTGATTAACTTAATTAGTTTATTTAAGAGGTATGATTAATTACTAAATTAAATAAAAATTTGTTGAATTTTTAATTTGATTTCATATTTATTTAGGTTATTGATGTAATTAATGAATTAATGATTTAAGTTTAAATTAGGATTTGATTAGCATTTAACTGCATTTTATGTTTGATTAAGCTTAAGTTTAATATGATTAATTTAATTGACTTAATTAGTTTATTTAATAGATGTGATTAAATTAATTAATAGATTAATTAAGTATTTGATTTGAATTAATTTTAATCTTATTTATAAAGTTAATTTGGTTTATTAAGATGATGGATTAATTTATTAAGTTTACATTAATTAGATGTTTGATTAATTAAGTTTGATTAAGGGTCAATTAAAATTATTAGATTAATTAAAGGTTTGTTTAATTAGAGGTTAATAACTTAATGATTTAGGTTTAATTTAGGTTTTAATTTGTGTTTAATTGCATCTTAATTATGTTTGATTAAGTTTAGGTTTAATATTATTAATTTGATTAACTTAATTATTTTATTTGAGGGTGTGATTATTAAATTTAATTAAGGGTTTGATTTAAGCTTAATTTCAGAGTTATCTTTATTGTAACTTATTTAAATTAATTTGATTAATTAAGATTATGGATTAATTTATTAAATTTGTATTAATTAGATATTTAACTAATTAAGTTTGATTATTCATGATTAGGGTTTTACTTGATTTGATTCATTTATTATGTTTGTTTGATTTCATCAACATGTTCGATTTAGTTACTAGGTTAAAATATTTAATGGTTAATTAATTATCTTATTCTAAATAGATGTGATTTAATCATATGTTAATTAATTTTACTTTAATTTTATTTGGTTTAATTCGATTAGTATCAAATGATTAAAGTTTCCTAAATTTGTTGGGTTTTGAGTTTGATTTAAGATTTAATTATTTAATTGAGTTTTATTAACTTAAATAAGTTTAATCATATTTAATTTAATTTTCTCTAAGAATAATATTTCTCTGATTTGAGATTTTATTAACGATTGCTTAAATGCTATTTCATTTCTCATTTTGATTTAATATTTAAATTATTTTTATATTATATTTTAATTAACTCTTTAATTGATTAAACTCTAATCTTAAGTGTTTGTTTGGGGTTCATTAAGATTCAAAAGATCACATTATTTTATTAAGAGTCCTAGATGTCAATTGAAGTGATTTAAGCAATTTTAAAGATTTTTTTGTAAATTTTTGAATTTTTATTTAATTTATTTTATTAAAATGGACAATCTGAACTTCAAAATTTAATTTCTCCCAATCCAAAAGTTCTTTCTACTTGAAACTTTTATACTAGATGTGTTTTAACTTTAGTTTCAATCCCTAAAGATTTCAACTTAATCTGACTTATATTTTGGGTTTAATTAATCAAATATGATTTTTACTAAAGCTCAAACTAAGCTCACAATACTACATGAAATTTAGAGATTTTGAGTTTGTTGGATTCCACTCAAAAAGACAAATCCAAAAAGACCTTATTTGCAATTTTTGGTTAAGTATTTTATTTTTTATGAATTATTAAAGTTTCAGGTGATTTAAATTAATTTTTTTTATAAATAGGAAATACGCGCGGTGCTGACGTCAGCCTTTAGGCGGGAAGAGAAAATGACCCGCGGCTCGCTCTAAACCATCCGATCATAGATCAGATGGTCTAAATTGGATCGCGAGATCTAGAGGCGATCGTGGACGTCGGCGATTTAAGCCGTCCGATCGCGACAAACCCGGACGGGATCGATCGCATCAAGCGATCTGAAGGCTTGGATCATGCGATTCGAAGGCTCGGATCGCATGATCTGAGCTATCTGATCCCATGAACCATGAGATCGAATGATGGCTGTGACCCGCTGGTGATGAACAGTGTTTTCATGCCTTTTTGGAAAAAAATGAGATTTCTAAGCCAAAACTTGTCCAAATGGACCCGTTTTTACACGAAAAAAATTTTATTTCCTAATTGGGATGATTTAAAGTAAAAATGATGAATTATCTAAGAGAAATTCCTAAAATCACGAGAAAATAAATACAAAATGTGTGAAATCCTAAGGCCGGCTACGGATTGGCGAAATTTTTCTCACCTAGGATGATTTTTGGCAGTGGTGAAGATTCGAGCAAACTCCTAGGTATGTGAGGGAGCTTTGGAGTGATCTTTAGCCCTTGCCTCCCTTAGAAATGTCATCTTCTCTGATGTCTTCCATTGCATCACCGGAAGAGCAATTACTTGTATTTTTGAGCCCAAAATGGCTCAAAGAAGTGGGGGATGGGTTCCTTTTTGCTTTTGGAGAGCTTTTGAGTGCTGAATGGTGGTGGGAGGAAGAGATCTAAAGCCTCATCTCTCCCTCCTTTTATAATGGCCAAAAATTTAATATTTTTAAAATTTTTTGGCTCCAAATTGATTGCCATTTTGCTTGGGATGATTGGGATAGATGATTGATTGATTGAGGACTTTGAATTTTTGCTCCAAAGTCTTCTCTTATTGTCATATGATTAGATTTATTCAATGCAAATGTTGGGGAGGATTTAAGTGCATGTGATGGGGGGAATTAAATGAGTTTGGGTGGAATCCTATGTGGGAGAGGATCCATGAGAGATTATAATGGGTTGGGTTGATTTTGGGCTGATCCCAAATGGGTTTGGGTCAAGTTTGATCAGCCCCCAATGGGTCTTGGCTTGGTTTTAAGAGATTTGGCCCAATTTGGGTTATATAGGTCAATTGGGTTAAATTGACCCATTTGACTAAAATTAGCCAAAATATCTTGGGTTATGGGTTGATTCATGTTCAATTGGCTAATTAAAGATGGATGTCATCTTTGGTTTGAATTAATTTGGATTTAGGCCAAATTGACCCTTTAGGCCAATTTAATTGGTCAAGTTGACCAATTGGGCTCGATTGATCAAATTGGATTTAATTATAGCTTTGATCAAGTTCAATAATCAATTTGGAATAAACTTGAGTAATTGATTCTAATCAATTTGGGTTAGATCATGATTTGACCTGATTTGGTCCTTTAGGCTAATTTGGGTCAATTTGGATCAAATGGCCAATTAGGATTGGTTTGGCCCAATTGATTGCAATTGATCATCCTAGGGTAATCGACAATCATGGTAGAAGATTTTGGTGAGCTTGGTTCAATCCAATTTGGGTTGGATTAGAAGTTGGCTCAAATGGGTCCTTTAGGTCACTTTGGGTCAAGTGGACCTAAGTGGGTCAATTAGTTTGGTTTTGATTTGATTTGAGTTTAGTTGAACTTATATATGAGCCCTAGATTAGAATATAAATTCAACATCAATCAATTTGGAGTCTAAGGAATTTTGGCTCATTTGAAATTTTCAAGTCAAAAGGGCTAGGTTGGGTTTGACTTGGGTTGGTTTTGATTTGATTTGATGATTGTAAGTTTCATTTATATTTGGGTAGATAATTGAATGAATGAATAATTCAAGAGAAAATTCATTGGTTTTGACTTGATTTAGATAGAATTTGGCTAAGTCCAAAGAATTGGCCTAAAGGGTTCAGATTGAGTTTGGATTTGATTTTTGATATAGTTTTGGTCATTTGAATTTGGATTTTATTTATATTTGTGAATATAAATGAAGGAATAATTGATTTATAAAGAGATCAATTGAGTTTTATTTGATTTAAGGGAGTTTTGGCTAAGCTTATGAATGTGGTTCATATGGCTTAGGAAGGGGTTTTAGGATTTGAATTTGATTTTGGGTTTCAATCATTTGGAGTCAAATTTTGAAATTAAATTTGGAATTTAAATTTGAATTTGAGATTTGGTTTGAGAATTGAGTCTGGGTTTGATTTGAGAATTGTATCTAGATTGGGTTTAGGCTATGGGATAGGTAATTTTCTTAAACCCTAAGGAATAGCCTAATCTTATGATTAACACTTCTAAGTCTCTAGGCTTAGGTTAGGTGTTCACCTAATCACTATAAGTGTCTTTATGACTAAGGAGTTCTTAGTGTCTAAAAGAGTCCTAAGTCTAAGAAGAGAAGGTTAAGAGCTCACTCCAAAAGTGAGGTCAATAGCCATATAGGAGAATTGCATCTATTATTGATCCATATGATGATCAAATTTATGGTCCAGCATCTCCTACATATTATCACTCTTATCTACCTCTTTCGTAAGTTTGAGACCTTACCAATCTCTTGAACTTGCTCAACAAAGGACTTGGGAGTTTGGGATCTAGAACGAAGATGACATGAACTCTCTGCCACTTTATATCTATTCCCAAACTCTCCAATCACCCTCTTCATTAGTGGACCTTTATGAAGAAAAACCTCCTCATCAGGCCCCTCTACCACACCTGTCACTACACACAAACCATAAATTAGAGAAGGGTGGTCAGACCCAATAATAATGATGCCCATCAGTATATTACAAATTGAATTAAAAATAACCTTCCTGAAATCAATCAAGAACCCCTTTTGAATAGAAAAATTCAAAGTAGCCCTGTCCTTGGTAACCTCACTAATGTTACTAGAGAACATAAGCCTGATAGAAATGAAATAGTGCTAGGCCTTAGAGGCGGTTGTCATTCCGATGGAAGGAAAGTTGATAATCCTTTTCTCCCATCATTTCCATTGCACACTTTCATTTTTCTCCACATAGAAAATGAATAATCTCATTGAAATTAGAATGATCATTCTATTAGGAGACATATTGATCATACTCAATATTAAGAAGATCATAATATGTGTTTATAGCACTATTGTCATAACTTACCAACTTTCCTCAGAAGTATGACTTATTGTTATGGTCATCATGTGCATTTACAAAGAATTTGCACACCACCAGGATGATGCACAAGTTGTTATCGAAGGCCTATTTGAGCCACCTCCACTCTATAATTATCCCCTCCATGCTGCCACCGAGATTTTAGAATTCCCTCTCTAGAATCAGGTTCTTGTGGAGGAAAGCATGTTAGTATCGCTCCTCGGTGTTAGCTCTAACAAACTGAATGGCATCATTAGATGCCATCTTCTTTCCCACAACTCTTTTAAGAGGCATGATTAATAATGTAAATTAGAAAATAAAATTAGCTTCAGAGAAAGGAAATTCTTAAAGGGAAGGGATCCCTGAATGAAAATTCTTAATAGTCTAGGCCTCTATTTATAAATCAGGACCAAGCATCACGGTGCCAAACTAGGTACCGAGGTGCTACCCTCTACAGCGCTGGTCAAGATTTCTAACAGACATGTAGGAGGTTTTAAGAGAAAATAATAGCCTCATTTTAATGAGCATCATGGTGTTAGGACAGAGCACTATGGCGCTCTGCTCTATTCATGTGCATCAATTACAAGAATTTATTATAATTTATTCTATCTTTTTGACTACATAGTAATCGATGGGATAAACTAACCAAAGCCTCGATGCTGCATGTGGGCACCGTGGTGTTGAATCTTAAGCACCGGGGCACTAGGTCTTAAATTGAGAATTTTTTTAATAAAATTTAAATGTTTATTCATTTTGCTATGATTTTGGCATTTTGAAGGGATGTAAGCCCAGCCTCATATTTTTTCATCATGTGAACATTTATTTGTTCTCCATATGAACACCCCATAATTTGTTCGCCATGTGAATCAATTCATATATGTCCACCATGTAGGATAATCTTAATTTTGGCATTCTAATGGGATGTAAGCTCTACCTCATATTCATTCACCATATGAGCATTTATTCATTCGCCATGCGAACACCCATAATTTGTTCACCATGCAAAAAATTCTTATGTGTCTACCATGTGGACAACCCTAATTTTTACATTCTAAAAGGGATGCAAGCCCAAAATTTTTTGCATTCATCATGTGAACATCTACTCATTGGCCATGCAAACACCTCATAATTCATTTGGCATCTAAAAAATTCATACTCATCTACCATATGGACAACCATGATTTTTGGCATTCTAAAGGGATGTAAGCGCAACCTCCTATTTTTTCACCATGTGAACATATGTCGATCAAAATGAGAACACCCCAAAATTTGTTTGCCACGTGAACAAATTCATATCCTTCCACCATGTGGACAACTCTAACTTTTGGCATTCCAAAGGGATGTAAGCCTAGCCTTATATTCATTTATAATGTGAACATCTACCTATTCATCATACGAATACCTTATAATCTGTTCACCACTTGAACACTCTGGCACCAATTACACTAAAATTCTAAGTCTACTCGAGATACCTAAAATGAGGCATCCCATGGCTGATAATCAAATTCTCTAGACATTACAGCTATGTTCCTCTAATATTGGTAAGCTGGAATAATGTAATCCTGGGATGATGGAACCATGAGATCTTGATTTGGATTACACTCCTATTTTCTACAAGATAGCCATCTATGCTACACACACCTCTAAGACACCAATTGCATATCAAATAGATATGTTTGTTTCCAACCTTAATCAAGAGTACTCTCTTATTAAGTAAGAGGGGTAATTAACTTTGCAGGCATGCATCCATAGAAAGTGAAACCAAAATCAAAATAAACCCTAACCTAAATGTTAGGAGAAATTTGGTTGAATATATATATATATATATATATATATATATATATATATATATATATATATATATATATATATATATCATTATTTTATAAAAACATACTCATATCCATCCTATAAAGATGGTAAAGCACATCCTTAATGGTGTCGTTTCTAAGCGATCAATGATACTTTTTTTTCATAAATAATAATAGTAAATATTTTAATTTTTTTCTCACAGATACTATTTAATTTCTTACTACTATTATGTATTAATTATTTTTTGTTGCTCTTGTCATTTGAGATATATGTAGGAATCAGGTAATGATTTCTTCACTTTATGTTTAATGTTATGTCTATTTTACTATTTCTTTTTTTATCACATCTATAAATTCTTTCTAAGTGGGAGTAGTTGTTGATAAGTTATTATTTTCTTGAGACAAGTAAGTAGAACCCCTTTGCAAGTAAATCCTAGTCTCATTTTTGTCGCAAGTGAGTATGGCTTTTGTTGAAGAAGGCTGCATCAACTTTTCATCAAGGCCAGATCAAAGAGGTCCTCGAGTTAGGCACTTCCATTACAAACTCGGTATTTTATGGCTACTGTGGCAATGACCCCGACTTCACTGTACGGGCGGCCAAAAGAGTGAGCACCTCAACTTAATTAGGATGCATGAGTTATGCATTCCAGATTCTCACTTCAGAAATGGGTTCAAGCTTCCTCTCCCTTGTGAGTGGGTGGACCTTCTAAATTCTTTTGGAATGGTGCATGCATCCTATGCTTGAAGGAAGAGGGCATTTTGTAGAGCATTGGCCTCTTATGGTGAGCATTCATGGTTAAAGTTCACCAAGATCGGATCACACAATTTTTAGTGACTTTGTTGAAAATTAATGGTTTAAAAAATAATGTACATAAGTGGTGCTCATAATTCTTTTTTGTGAAGAGCGTGTCACAATGGCAGGTGTCGACTATTCCTCTTCCTTACCTGATGAGTAAGTCTACCAAGCTTGGTAAGCCGAGTTCATAAGAGGAAGACTTCATGGTGATACTTCAGGTTCATACCCTGAATATCTCTTTTTTCTTTCCTTCGACAAGGTTACCACTGTCCTCAGCCAAGTTTCTCTTGATGTTTGCTAACCTCTTTATTTTTTTGATATACATTCTATTTTTTTTATTTTTGAGTTCACTCACAGGAGAGGCAACATCAATAGCCCTCGAGCTTAACAATTACGTGCTTAATTTCTTAAGGAAGGGGACTACAAAATAAATAAGTGAGTGACTAGTGATGAGGACCCAACATGTCTTGAGATCAGTGAGGAGGAAAAAAGAGGAAGGGAAGCCAAGACTGAGGCCGTTGATGAAATAAGGTTAAGTACTATCCAAAGAAGTTCAGGAAGAAAGGTACAAGCTTAGCTTCTCATAGTTGCCAATAGAGTAGAGAGTCTATGGAGGAGGAAGAGCAAAGAGTAGGCTCAGAGAATAACTTCACTCCAAACATATGCGAGCTTACTCGTGAAGCCTATGAGCTAAGCCCCTCCTTTTTCTCAGAAGAGTTTAATGACCATTTGGGTGGCATCCCTAATGTTCGCTTACCACATGCTATTATGACTGCCCAGGCTATAGCATGGCAATCGACTTGGGAGTCTGCCAAAAAAATTTTTAATAGAGGAAGGAGGCCTATGCTAATAAGTCTAAGCTAACCATAAAGAAAAATCATAAATCTCTTGAAGCCAAACATAATGACCTACAAGCTGTGGTTTCTCACCAAGAAGAGAAGAAAGAGAGGGTGAGTTGGAGGTTACTCACCTTGTGGAGGTGAAAAGAGAGTTAGAGTAACAACTCTCTTGCATACTAAGGAGTTTGAGAAGAAAGAAGCTGAGTTTGTTAAATTTTTTGATTTTGACAAGTACCAAGAATTTCTTCAAAAAAAATTCAAATATGGCACCCACTTTATTATCGCCAAATTGGTGAAACATGGCCATCTAGACAACAAATTTTTGGACTTCTCTAATGTACTTGTACTCTGGACTCCAATGATAATGATGATGAGGCTAGCATGGGTTGATACTTTTTTTTTCTTTCATTTATCTTTTATGTAAAAAAAATTTTGGAGATTAGAATATATTCATCATACACACTTTAATGTAAAAATTTTATTTTATGAAATGAAGATCATGGTTTATTATAACTATGTTTTTCTATTTACCTAACACTCTTTTATTGTTATATGGATGACTCTATTCATTACTTAGGATATTTTTAGTCATTAGTCAATTAAAAGAGCTTCCTTGGATAGTCACATAAGTATTGTGACTCTATGTCTACTGCTTATTAGTGATTGAATAATTATGCTTGTAACCTAGAATATTTTTCATCTTCATCAATTGAGAGGACTAGTTTGGATAATTGCATAAGTATTGTGAGTTTTGGCATACCCACTAAATTGGTATTTGTTGTTTCAATAATGTATTCTAAAGACTTAAAATATTTTAAGAGAATCTCCCCCAAATAAATGTTTTAGTGTAGCAAGTTTGTGTGTACTTGCTGGAGTGATACTCCCTCATTAATACTTGGATATCTTGGCACATGACTTAGAATATTTTTAAGCTATGACCCAATTGAGAGAACCTTCCCTTGGTAGTCACAATTAATACAGCTAGATAAGCACACCCCTTTATTGGTTATGCAAATTTATAGGATATCACATTATTCCTTTAGTCACCACCTAAAGGACTTAACCTTGATTTTTTTAATCATTCATTTGCATCGAACTGGGAGGGTTAGTCTTTTTGAGTTTAGTTGCTAACCTCACAAGGTGTTGGTCTTACACTATAGTTGTCATCTACATGAAGTATTGGTTTTATTATTTGCCAACTATGAGAGTTGGTCTTTTTGAGTTTAGTCTCTGACCTCACGGAGTGTCAATCTTACACGATAGTTGCCAACTACACAAAATATTAATACTTTTAGTTGGAAACTAATAGAGTTAGTCTTTTTGAGTTTAGTCACCAACCTCATGGGGTGTCAGTCTTACACTATAGCCATCAACCACATGGAGTGTTGGCCTTTTTAGTTGCCAACTAAGAGAGTTGTTCTTTTTGAGTTTAGTCACTGACCTCACAGGGTGTAGGGTGTTGGTCTTTTTTGTTACCAACTATGAGAGTTTATCTTTTTGAGTTTAGTTGCCAACCTCATGGGTCAGTCTTACACTATAGTCACCAACCGCACGAAGTGTTGGTCCTTTCAATTACCAACTAAGAGAGTTTATCTTTTTGAGTTTATTTGCCGACCTCATGAGTGTTGGTATTACACTATAGTCACCAATCACATAGAGTGTTGGTCTTTTTAGTCTCCAACTAAAAGAGTTGGTCTTTTTGAGTTTAGTCACTGACCTAATGGGGTGTCGGTCGTACACTATAGGTTTTATAGAGTTTGTTCAAGTTGAGGATTATTTTTCTGTATTTGTCCTTCTTGAGCCAAGAGTGGCAGACCATATATTCAAATCTCTTATTCGGGCTATCACAGCTCACCAAGTGGGAACTTTCCTTGTACCAAAAATAGCACACTAAGTATCTTGAGTTTTCACACTTTCCTTGTATATAATGTAGGAACCAATATTTCTATTAAGAAGTTATGTTCTTAGTGTAGGTACCCAATTATAATTTTCATAGACAAATCCAAATATAGTATATTTGGCTTGTTCTCTTGACCGCCAAATCTTTATATATGAAAGCAAGAGTCCATAAATACTCTCTAAATTATTATTAATTTGTTTTGGAGTGATGTTTGAATCTTTTCTGACAATATCTTGAATCTGATTAGCCATCTATGATGTTGTAACGTGTTTGTTGCCAACCCTATTGACACCAGGGCATGTATGTGTATCTAATTTTTTAACTTCAACAGTTTGTCCATATGCACACAATGCTACTCTTATTTGCCATAGATAACTTTTATATAAGCAGATAATTATCACTCGAGCTTTATTACTAGTTATGATCTTGATACCAAAATTATTTATGATTACTTCTATTTTTAGGGTCTGCTTAAAAATTGTAGAATCAGTAAAACGTGCACCAATTCATCATGTTTGATTATCGCTTCTTTGCGTACATAACAAACCATCATCAACAGCTTCTAAATCAATGTTGCAATTAGTAGTATTGCTATAAGCAGAATTATCACACTTCAACATGTGACTAGAATCTCGAGCCTCTTCACCCTTATAACCACTACTCAGCTCGAACACCTACATCTGACAGTGCAACATATGCAATATGTCATCGTCACTTTCAATTAACTAGTATTCCTTGGGTGATGTTCCAAAAACAAAATAATACAACTCATAGTTATGCCCTCTTAACCAAGGACAAATTGTTTGATTTCCTCTTTAAGCACATAAAGGCTTAACAAATCTTTCTCAAGTTTAATAAGTTTTCGTTTTCCATTGTCGTACTTCTTTCTACTTTGGTTCTTCACTTTCTTCCAATGTCCACCAAATTTGAAAGTAATAAATATGTACTCACTATTCTCGATCATTAAACAACTTGATTATATCAGTTCACGTAAAACTGGAAGAGCATGAAGAAAATTTTAGAAAAAGCTAATAAATAAATCGAATAATAAATTTTAGGAATAAGGGATTACATAAAATTGTATGAACACTATTCCTTTTTTTTTAACTCATAATGGTAGGAATTATATAAGTACATTTATACTATTGAATCAAATATGAAAATCTAATTGAAATTAAAATAAAGAAATAAAATAATGCTCACATGCTTGCAACAAGAAGATTAACCTTTCAGCAAGATTGAAGTAAATGAAGATGCGATTAGATGAGCAATGCTTTAGCACTCGCGAGATATAATAGTAAGGTGTTGATCATGAGTTTGCAAGAATGGGAGAATAACTCTTCTACAAGATCGAAGGATAGTAAGAGGACACTCTGCATTTGATGAGATTTTAAGAGAAGAAGATCAAACAGGCTTCCACGCTCGTGAGATTAGTAGAGAGGAAGAAAAGATTAGTGCAAAAGAATGAGATTATTATGTGCCAATCAATTAATGAAGAGATGAGAGCTAAGGCCGGAATTGTCGCTTACCCAAGTGAGTGCAACAGAGTCACATGGGAGAAAGACGGAGTGTGACGGAATTCTATCTTCAAAGAGATTAAAAAATTTATTATGTGAAATAAATAAATAAATAAATAAATATATATATATATATATATATATATATATATAAAAGTTACAAGGGCTCCTAGGGGAACTGCCCCGTGGTCCTCCATCCGAGCAACCTCGTATTGATGTTAAGGTCGAAATCAGCCTACAGGGAGGAAACCGGCACAAGTTCCACTCTCGGAGCATGGGCAGAATCGGCTGGAGCAAGGGAAGAAGTGGCGGCAGCTAAGGCGAAAACACGGCCTTGATCTGCTGGAGTAAAGGAATAAGTCGCCGCAACTGAGGCGAGGCGGCTGCGACTGGCTGGAGCTCAGTGGGGGAAGGCGTGGGGGAGTTCGCCGTAAATCTCAATTAAACTTGCAATCAAACAGTACCTTTGTAAAATGACTCAGATTCTCACTTCTTCGCCATTCTTCTTTCCAAATGTACAGCACTTTCAGTCATTTATATCTTCCCATTGCTTTTCCCCCAGAAATCATCACGCCAAAAGCGCTTTCACCTTCCAAAACGAACGAAAGCTATTCCCTTTTTCATCTATAGTAGAAAAAAAACGTTTTTCAAGGAACGGACGTTGTCTGACCAGTCCTGTTTGCAAGAAAATGGAGGATGGATTTTACATGAGGAGGTGCGTGGAGCTTGCCAGGAAGGCAATAGGATGTACAAGTCCTAACCCAATGGTGGGTTGTGTTATTGTGAAGAATGGTGATATTGTTGGTGAAGGATTTCATCCAAAGGCTGGGCAGCCTCACGCTGAGGTACTCATTCGATTCCATCTTCAGTGATTCTATATTCCAATTTTTTGTTTTATCCCTTTTAGATAAACGGAAATGTTGGCTTGCATTGGAGGAAAAACTATTCTTGGTCTTTCCATGATAGCCAAGTTCGGGTTTTTGTACCCATTTTATACTGGAGTTCTATTTCTATTAGGCGCCATTCCGTTGCACCAGAGTTTTTTGTTGATCAAGATTTAGTTGCTCCAGCTAATCTACTAATATTCGAGTTAATTTGTAATGTTTATTGAAGAACTGGCGAAGAAACTAAATCAATTGATTATATTGTGATCAATTACTCAATTTGTAATTATGTTACTAACCATGTATGTAGTTGAAATAACTATGAACTGGCAGGCCGAGGCTGGTGATTTGTGCTTTCACTGCCTTTATATTTGTCTCACATGATAAATCGCTTCAGCTATTCTGTGACTGCTCTAGGCAATTTATAGTGCTTAATGTTTTTTTTGGTGGATGTATAAATTGGATTACCATATTGTAACCTTCTGCTTAAAATGAAAAGGGTATTTTGATGCACCTGTTTACACTTTGTCTCTCAGATAATAATTTAATGAGTGCTGATCATCAAACTTTGTTACTCCGGTAGAGTATATCAAAGAACCCAAACTCCCAAAATGGCTCTATAAAAGTTAAAATTTAGGTTTTAGAAGAGATTACGAGTTCCTCTAGAGTGACATACTGATGTTACGAGACATTCATAGATTTATTGTCTCATATTATTCTTTTGGTTTCCAAATGGTTTAAATTTTTATTAAGTGCCAAATAAAGAAGTTAGAAGGGTGTTTTTTTGGAAGTTTTGTGACTTATTGTACTATTTTGATGGCTTTAAGGTTCCTAAGATCCCATAAATTTGGAAATTTTCTAAAATATAGATGAATTCATTGTGGAATTCGAAGTTCTATTGTTTTCTCTATTTCTCTTTTTTGGCCTCATATTTAGTTCCTCTCTGTATCTCTTTCATGAAAAATTATTAGGTGAGGATGCACACCTACATTCACCTAAGTGGGAGGTTATGCACATCTATGAATATACTGTGCACATCTTTGGACACAATTGTGTATAATCTCTTCATTGGCTATATGTAGGTTTGTTGTCACCTAATATTTCATTTCAACCGCCACTTCCATTCTCCATTGTACATCATTGATATCAAATCATCTTCTTTCCTACTATTAATGTTATTCAGTTCTATAAATTTCCCGCCCCCACAACTCAACATCCATCTATTGCATTGCTATCAGCTGGTGTCATCTCATAAAACCATCAATTGAGACCAGTGTTCTCCCAAAATCAGTTCTGAATTCATTTCATTAACAAACTTATTTCAGCTCAAATTTGCCATCCATCTTCATCTCCATTCCCACTTCAATACTGCCACAGTACAGTACCAAATTAGCTAAAATCCAGTCAAAAGGAACACCCAAATTTATACTAGTTTGGCAACTTAGCAAGCAATTGTTTCAATATGAGGTTAACTACATCGGTTAGAGTCTTACATCTGGCCCGATCTAACTTTAAGGACAGCTAACTAAATATAGACTTCACCATTAATTGGAGTTCCAACATCCATCAAGCCCTTGGTCGTAATAAGCAGAACTTAAACAAATTGTTTCAATGGTACCATGAGCCATCTCACATTTCGGTCTTTTAGTAGCTCCCATTTTTTACTACTTTTTGTAAATTTTAGTCACAAGGCTCACACATGTCATAATCATTTTATCTGCTTTTATAAGTAGCAAAAAAAAGTAAACTAATATATTTTTATCATAATATTTGCTATAAATAATAGTACATATGTCACAACTTAAATTCATTTGGTTAGTAGATGCTATTTTTTAGCAGGAAACAAAAATCTTTGGGTTTTTTGTGATCAAATATATGAACGGGTAAGATGGGAATCACCTAAATCAAATAATACTCAACAAAAACTATGATATATAGGTTGGAAACTAAAGCACCTATACACTGAAAAGTTATACCTTGAAAAGTAAAAACTGCTATGATGAAGCTATGAATCAATTGGGCAATGGGATTAGCATCAATCCTTCTGACAATGGGATTTTATCTGCACTAGCACTTTGCAACATCTTCATATGCAAAATCCTTGACAGCCATCATATGCCCTATAATAACTATTTCAATCTTCTTGACTAAAATGCTGTTTTTCTGTTGATGATGTTCACTATGAGCTAGCTAGACATTGAAACATTCATGGCCTTGTAGACATGATAATTTATTGAGGATATAACATTTGATAGGAGGTTTGTCTAGAGATGTTTGTTGATTGGTCAAATGTTATGGAGGAAGATTTTAACTCGCACGGAATGATTATTATAGCACAAATAAGATTTGCAAAATTGAAAAAAATGAATTGGCTTGCTAGATAGTATGATGATTTCGTTAACCAAAACCTACACAATGGGATCTCAATAAGACAGAAAAAAAGGTACTTCTCACTAATCATTATGATCATTAGAATTATCTTGGTACTTGGGGTCTTTTTTAAGAATCCCAATTTTCAATTTGTTTTCATTGAGTGGCAAAAGATTGATAAACATTTGTTGAACCTTAAAGATTGAGTTCTGTTGTTGCTTGTTTCAACTTGAGGAGGTTCTCTCGTGACTGACTGTTCACAAATTTACTTATGGGTTAAAACTTGATGTTACATGAGAATCTTCCTAACCTTTTTTGATGATGGAGAAAGCTTATTTGGTATTCTGGAAATTGAGAAGTTTTTCAAAGCTTACCCTTCTCATTCTTTAACAAGATGAACTTTGTATTAGTTATTGCTCCTATTAAGGGATTAGTCCTCCAATAAGCTGATGCATTCTTAACCAGACCTCCGGCATCTCTCATAATAAAACCCTAAAGGCTTCTAATGTTATTGAAGAGGCATCAAAATTAGAAGTTGAATAACTTTCCAAAAATATGACTTGGAACTAGTTATATAGCAAACTCAAGAATATTTGGTAATTTGTTCAATCTCATTAAAACAATATTTGTGTTCTCAAATTTAGTTTTGTTTTAATGAATTAGCTAAAATAATGGTTCAATTAGGCAAGAAATTAAGGAGGAATTATGCTATAAACTACAAGGCATTAGATGAGGTCTTATATAGAACTGTGGAGATTGAGGCATATTTTAATCATTCTACTACACCTATGTTTTTCCAACCCCACTTAGTGGGATTAAGGCTTGTTGTTGTTGTTGTTGTTGTACTACACCTATGTTTTATTTTCTTAAAGAAAAATTATTATAATCTTTTCCAATTTTACCAAAGACACATCAACACAAGAATAAGTCATGGTTGAATGTGATCAGATTGAAGTAATTGTAATAAATGAATATTCTTTTAATGATAAAATTAAATGTTGAAGAAGAGTCAGAATTTGAGCCTGTAGCTAAAATTTTGCACGAGATCATATTTGATTCTAAACTTCTAATAGAAATTTAATCTATTTTTGATTGTGAATCTTAATGAATCATGCTTGTAGAATTCAGTGTTTTCAAATTGCTAAGTGCAATGTGTGATGCTCGAAGATTTCTTTTTTTTTTTTTTAATGTGCAATGCACATATTGAAGCAATAGTTTAAAATCTTTCCACTTGATTGTTCAAACTTTCTAAGTATTTTTAATGAAATTCCTTTGCAAATACCAAGTGACATTGCATTGTATTCATATTCATCGCTAATTGAGATCTCATATTATTACTTACTTCTTTATGTGATTAAGTTTCTGTATACATAAATATAATAACTTGAGATGGATTTTCAGTCTGAAGTATCTTTAGCAAAATAACATATATGAAATATAAATTTTCTTATTGGATGATTTTTAATATGCTTTTTCTTGGTGTCATCTTGACATACTTTATAATGCAATCAACAACTTTCTTGTGGTCTTTAGCAGGGTTGTTTATTGGTGGCTTAAAACACTAACTTGGATCGAATATTATAATGGATGTGAGAGGTAGATGAGTTCTTCTATTAATACCTACTGTTGTTAAAGAATGTGTTATCAATGGTGATCCCAATTTCTTTTAGGGTTTATTGTAGTTTTTGTGGGCTTATGTCCAAACATTCTTGTTTATTGAAGTAGATCATGAATATACTTTCATTGAGAAATAACAATAACTTCTTTATTATATTGCCTCCACTTTCAATTCTTTTATAAGGCCAATATTTCTCATATTAGAGTTTCTGGAGATTGGAGAACTTTATAAACATTATTTGGAATCTATATTTTTAGCAAAACAAGAGATAAAAATATGTCCAAGTTAAAGTCCTCTATAAGTCATACAACCAAAGATTTGATATTTGGTGCATTAATACACTCCTTTCCTTAAGGCAATAAAACAATGAAGATTGATATAATTATCCATGAATTTATTCTCTCCAATTTGACTATACTTGGTAAATGCTTAGGTTCTTAGGTTGCTAGAGATGTTGACTATTCCTCTTGGTTTTTCTTTTCCTTATGTCTATAATGAGAGTATCTGAGAATTTATCTTTTGTCATGACCAAGATTATTTTTATGATATTTTAGAGTAAGCCTCTGTTGGGAGAATAATTTGCTATCCTTATTTTACTATCTAGATACTTGAAATAGGAAGAAGAGAGTTATTATGATTTATCTTTGTTGCTAGTTGTATTTGAAAATTTTCAATCTAAATTTTTTAACATAGAAGTGTCATAATTTGAAGAAAAGATATTTATTATAGAAATTGTGTAGGTGTAATTATAGATAAAAATTTGAATGATAATGTTATAAATATTAATAGGATTAGAGATCAAATTATATCTTTAAAAATTAGTGTTGCTACTAAGATTATCAATGTTATAAGTGTTTATGATTCTCAAAAGTAGGTTTGGATGTAGGCTTAAAAGAAAATTTTTGGAATTACTTAGAGGGATTAATACAAAAAATACCTCTTGAAGATAAAGTATTTATTGGAGGAGATTTAAATGGACATGTTGGTAGAGTGGTTAAAGATTTTAAAAGTATTCATGTGATTTGGAGTGACTAATGAAGAATGTAATTATATTAGATTTTTTTTTTATGATATTATAGCTAATACTTTATTTAAGAAAAGGATGAATATATTATTACTTATAAGAATGGATCTAGTAAGACACGATTGATTATTTTGATAAGAAAAATGATCGTTAGATCAGAAAAGATTGAAAGTCATTTCGTGAAATTTAAGTACCAAACATCAATTATTAGTGTTAGATTTTACTAATGATGAAAGATGAAAATAAATTAAATTATTATCCCAAGATTAGATGACTTAAAGAACACTAATAAAAAAATATTTTAAGATAACTACAAGAGAGCTTAGAATTTGGGATGATGTTAAGTAAAGTTTTAAAAAAGTAAGAAAGTGAAATTAAACAAGTTGTAGTACTAAGTTTCAGTTTTTCTCTATCTTCTCTGTCTCTCATTCCATTCCTTTCCATCTCTTCTCTATTCTACAACACTACATTCTTTATAAATTGCCACATCACATAACTTTGTGTAGCTTCTTTTTCCATCACCTAACTGATTCTTGTTCTCTTAATTTCTGATTAAATTACTTATAAATCATTTACTTTTAATGAATCATCAAAGCTTTTTCATGTGAAGCTTCTATGAGCAACTCTGATTATGATAAGATTTTTTCATTAAATCTGTGACATATGCTCATGTAACTTCTGTTCATTCAATTCTGATAAATAGATTCTATTTCTATTCAATGTGCTCTTATTTCTGTTGATGGTGACTCTTTTTTAGTGAATTTGTCTGACTGGTCTATTTGATCAATTTAAATTAAAACATAAATAAATGCGAGAAATTCAGAGAAGTTACTTCTTTGATTATTTTTAACAGTACCCATCAGATTGTCTATAGAATTAGTTTAAAATGATATTTTTGAAATGCTATTTTACTGTTAATTCTGATGCAAATGCTGTGTTTAGGTATTTGCTCTAAGAGATGCTGGGAGTTTGGCTGAGAATGCAACAGCTTATGTAAGCCTTGAACCATGCAACCATTATGGGAGGACTCCTCCCTGCACAGAAGCACTAATTAATGCAAAAGTGAAGCAGGTGATTATTGGCATGGTGGACCCTAACCCAATTGTTGCTTCAAAAGGAATGGAAAGGCTGCAAGCATCGGGAATTGATGTTGTTGTTGGTGTGGAAGAGAAGCTGTGCCAGAAACTCAATGAAGCATATGTACATCGAATGCGGACGGGAAAGCCATTTGTCACTATAAGGTAAAGTATCAGCTGCTTCCTTTTATGAATGATAGAGAGTAAATTTAATTATTTTTTTAGATGTGTAAATTTAGATAAAATTTCAACCGCAGGATAACATTCATCACAAAGAAAAAAAGCTTATTTCTATGTATCTACAAACATATTAGAAGTTTGTAATTTAAACATTCTAATGAATTTGAAAACGCTATGAAATTACAATGGAAAAAGTTAAATTGTCTGAATATATTAGAAGTTTGTTTTAATCAATTTTAAATTATAGTTTACACCAATTACATTTCTAAATTGGAGTTAGTTTAATGACTCTAGAAGAAAATCTTAAAACTTTGGCTTTATTGTATAATCAGCAGTCAACATGGTACAATAAACGTATCAAATTGGAGAACAAATTCAGATTCATTTTTAAGTTTATTGGATATATTATGCAAAAAAGATTGATTTAAGTCATCATTATCATTAGTCTTATCCAAGGTTCATGAATCCTCTTTTTTCATCTGTTCATCTTGAGTAGTACCAATGGTGTTAATGTTATTATTCAAAAATCATTTTGAACTTCTATTTATGTTACCTTAAGTCTTCCCTTTCTATCTTTCAATATTATTTTCTATTTGTTAAATGGGTGTTCTTCTACCTTTCATAGTATATTTTAAAAATATTTAAGTCTACTCTAATAGTTACTGTTATATAATCATTCTTTAATTTATCTTTTTTCACATTAGCCTCACATTCATTTTAATATTCTCAATATTGCATCGTTCAACATTGTTTTCAATGACTTTATTATATGACAACACTTGAATTCATACAACATTTTCATTTTTACTATTTTATAAAATGTACATTTAATTCTTTCTGATATCCTCTCTCCTATTATATATTATTCCTAAGGTACTTGATGTAGCACAAGTAGATACAATCATAAGAGCTCAAGCTAGAAGGATGGAAGCCAAATTTTCGAGGTCTAATTACAAGGAGTAGAAAAGCATTGGGGAAGAATTAAAGTTGAAAACATTGGAGACTTTAATCATTTTAATTTTGTATATATAACTTGTATGACATATTTTATGTATTTATATGTAAGAATTATGTAATTTTGTGTCGTGTAAAATGAGATGAGTGAATTATTGGAATGATAATTAATTAATTAATTGTAATTAATTTTAAATGAAGGAGGGGGTGATAACTTATGGAGGGAGAAGTTATGGAATGAGTGGGCCATCCCTTCCTACCAAAATCTCCCTCTCTTTTTCCCATCGTCTCCAACCTCTTCCTCTCTTTTCCAAGTTTGAATTATTGTGTATTAGTGTATTGTACAAAACCATTTTGTTTTGTTAAATGAAGATTTTAGTGTTTTAGTGACTTTTGAATGCAAGAGTTTGGAGAAAAATTTTAAAGAGTTATGACTTGCTGGCCAGTCAATATTGTGCAAGAATTTGGTGATCCTGAACCCTAGATTACTTGGGTGAGTGATCTAATTATTTGGCGATTTTTGTTGTGATTTCTTTTTATGGTGTTTCGCTTGTGATGTCCATCTATCTAAAAAAAATGTTTTCTACACAATTCTTCCACTTGAAAGTATCTAATTATCTCTTTGAAGTACTCGACCAAACCTAGGTCTTATTCTAATTGCTGTTTTGTCTATTTAAATTTTTCAAAAATTTATGAAAAACTCCAGCATTATAGTAGTCATCCTAGGTGTCACACCCCAGATGACCCCCTACCCTTCTTCTGAAGATAATAGACAGATGACTCGATTAGACACAGATTCCACCAACACGTTCCAACCTGTGCTACTGCGGAACGAGTAAGTGAAATGTGTATCTAATCAAGTCATCACAAATATTTGCAATTCATATACTACTTAATTCATATCACAATTACTAGAAGCATGAAATCTTTAAGTTTGTAGAAAAGAACTAAAGACATTAAGATTATGAAAATTTTGTACGTACCTAAAAGCCTTTAATCTTCCCAAAATTATACAATTCAATAAACAGACTACTACCCCATTTTTCAAATTATCAACGTAGGTATCATGTTTGCTTTTGTGAGACAAGAATCTAAAGTGCTCGAAAAGACAAGAAACAATCATGTATATTTAAATTTACAAAGCGGTAAATCGGCCGCAAGAATGCAAATAACGTGAATCAACAATATCGTCTTGCGAGAATGTAACAATATAATCAATAATACGTAGATTCATAATCGTATCAATGTCGAGCGTTATTTAATAAAAATTATTTCGCCTATATCAAATCATTTTTCTAGAAATGTCATTTATAATCAGATGGTTTTGACTTCATAACAAAAGGTCACACCGGCCTATTTTAAAAGGGCGAGTACTAATCATACTACTTACTGACACTTGGACATTAACGGCTCCAACCTCAAAATGTCAGAGTCGGGGATACTAAGATCCCCTGCTCATACTCATCTCGAACTTTGCTTATCGCATTTCTATAACATACCTTCCTATCACAATTTTCCCGACATTTCGCTTTATCACATCGCATTTACAAATGTTTTAAACTTTTCTACGCCCAAATTAAATCATATCTAATAAAAATGCACTAACCGACATATAATCATTGAAGCTAGAATGATATACAATATACGTAAATATCTAATGTATGATTCATACATTTATAAACTCGTAAACAATATTTCATGACTAAACCGAATTTAAGACAATTACGCCTCACCTCGATTAAATGCGATGTTCCTCGATTCCTCCTCGAAGACACAACCTATAATGAAATAACTCTTCTAAATACTTCTAATACATTTAAACTCATAAATAAAACTCATACTAATCTTACCAAATGATATCTCCTCATATAAGCTTTTCAAATAATCTGAGTGACGGTAATCGACCGACGCCAATATTAATTACCTGATTAAATTAACAAACTAAAATTAACAAAATTGATGTCCCCATTTTAATACACAATTATTCTGAACACCTACTAAAGGATCTCTAAACTCCCAATCACGCATTTCAACAGGAAGGCAAAGAAAAGGGATAGGGAAAGAAATTAGCAAATCACAGAATCCTATAAGCATCCCCCGATCGGCCAGGAACAGGAAATCCCTAACCGAGCCGATCGGTTCACGGGATTTCCTCACCCGATCGGTTCACGGGATTTCCTCACCCAATCGATTCACGGGATTTCCTTACACGAGCAAGTAACTTACGGATGCGACGGTTCCAGGCGCAACTGAAGGTGAAATCGACGGGTCCAGGCGACGTCGACACGGAGGCGGGTTCCAGCCGACGCTGCCCGCCACGGAAGGCAATTACCGTCGGGCCGACAAAGAAGGCGAAGCGGCGGTTCGCGTGCGTCACGGAGCGGTCCGTCGACGCGAGGGAAGGGAAATGAGGAAACGAACTCGATCAGCGTGATGGAAATCAACGTGAAGGACTGAGGCCGCGGCTATGGAAGGAAATGAAATAGGAAGCTGCGGGAGAGATCCAACCATACACGCTTCGAATGGCTTAATCCGGACGCTTACGCATTCCCTAATGCTACAGTAACTACAAAATTAATTAGACAATTAGGAAATAAGCTAATTGGATTAATTGGATATTACACTAGGCTTTCATTTCCAAGTGTTTTTTTTTTTGGGTTTACCTCCACTGTAATATCAAGTTTTAACAACCTTAAGTAAACAATCAACTAGTTGGCTAGAGAAAATTTCACTTGAGTAGTCTTGTGTAAAAATTTAAAATAAATATCTAGACTTCATAAAATTTTGTGAAATTTTTTAGATCATAACTATATTGCATTGCTTATAATTTACATTTTATTCATATAACTTAAGAGTTCTGTGAAGAGACTTTTAATCTTGGGATAGTGGTTTAGAATTTGGGTTGGTTAACCACTTTTGCTTTCATATCTTAAACCACACTTCAAATTCAAGCAAACCACAACCTTTCTTACTTTTCTAAACATTTAGAAAATCACCCATCCACCAATTATTTCACCCCAAGTGACTTAACCATAGGCCACACCATCATTTCACAGTAGAGCTATGGTTTGGTGGATAGCTTTGGAAGGTCATCACCAAGGGGAGTGGATGGCTATGGTTTGGTGGATAGCTTTGGAAGGTCATCACCAAGGGGAGTGGATGGTCTGACAAGGTGCTTACAAATGGTGGAGTTTTGACATCTTAAGAGATTCATCTCTATTCTCTTAGACTTGTTAATTTTCTTTTATGATATTTAATCTTCTATTGTAAAAATTTGTGGTAAATTATATGTCCTAGTCAATTCTATGAAATATTCTGCTAGTATTAATTAGTTAGCTCCACTTTCATTAACCTAATCATTTTCTCTAAACCTACTCTAACTCAGTTGACTTGAGAGGCTCCAAATCAATGAGAGAGTGTTCCACGAAAATATTTAAACTCTCACCTTGATTAAAATTAACATAGAAGAACTTACAATGAAGTACTTGGGTTTTGTTTTTCAATTTTAATGAACTTATTTAGTATTAGTTTGTTTCAATTGTGTTTGCATCTTAGTGAAGGCTTAAAACTTATTTTAACCAATTATTTGCATCCACTTCATTTAAATTATATAAAGCATCTCATTGCATAGATTAAAATATAAACCAAAAAAATTTTCATCATACCATTACCTCCCAAATTTGCTAGATAAATTAAATGAATAATTTAAATAAGAGGTTAAAAAGAATTAGCCTTGTGAATTGAGGAAACATTAAATATAATTTAAGACTTGCTCGTGAATTTAGCCACCCAAGTCCAGAACTTAAACATTAAGGTACGATCCCCACCTTTAGTCCAAAATCCTATTGAGACTAACACATAATGGGAAGAATTCAAAAAAAAAAAAAAAAAAACTAGGGAACACTTGCATCCTAGGAGATATTCTTTAAGGAATCCCCATAGAATTGATCATCATAGGCACTCTATGATTTTGAATGAACTAATCAAAAAAGTGAAAGTTGATTCCTTAACTTATAATGAAGTCCATGATCTAGTAAATTTATAGAATGACTTACTCAGATGAATGAGTTTTTTTTATCAAAACTAGATCGATGATTATCAAGGAACTACATTTGCTAAAATAAAATTTATAGGCTAAGCTAAGATTTGTTTATGTATATGATCAATTTACCCTAATACATATTAATTAGCTTCTTAATTCTTGTTTCT
Source organism: Cymbidium sinense (assembly GCA_021442155.1). Classification (NCBI taxonomy): domain Eukaryota; kingdom Viridiplantae; phylum Streptophyta; class Magnoliopsida; order Asparagales; family Orchidaceae; genus Cymbidium; species Cymbidium sinense. The sequence continues at coordinate 73,684,310 of CM038231.1, forward strand.
TAAATATTTCAATTTTAAAATTAATCTAATTAAGGAAAGGAGCATATGTTGGCTCATTATTTGAAACAAGCCTAATTGTATGATTAGATATACATCATATTGCACAATTAACACATGAAACTTAATTTGAATTTTTCTTGTTTAATGCAAATTAATATTATGGGATTTCAACTCTTAATACATATCATACAGTACAAAGTCATCATCATATAGTATAATCTATTTGAATTAATTTATGTTAATTAAAATTTTAAAATATTTTTTTATTAATTTCCATTCGTATGTTAAAGGACTTAAATAACATGATAAATAATATAACTATTTGATTCATGCAGCTCTTATCTAGATTTCTTATACTTTAACTCAAACTTTTGACCTAGTGTGCTTTGAACTATTCACATTCATTTTAAGTCATATTTTTTATCAAAGTTGTCTCATAGTTGTGCAAAACTCTTGTATCTAAATTTCTAGTATATACCTACTGTTGTTATTGGTATTGTAAAGTGGGACGGTGCTATATGTATGGCTAAAGTGCCATAGATTATTGTTATTATTGATGAAGTTTATGATAGTTTTTCTATGCTATTTTTTTGTTATGACTTATTTTGTGTTGGCCTCTATGAAGTTTCTTTAGTCATTCTGATGTTAAATTTGTCTTATATTTTCTTCTTATGCAACTATTAGAGTGGATTGCTCTCAACTCTTAAAAGGATAGCTTTTACTTTTATGACCAATATTATTATATATTCATAAGCGCCTCATGAGCCAGGTGACTTAAAGACCGTCTGAACTAAGATGGTTGGCACACATTGACCTACCCTAGAGGCCAGAGACTAGCCCACCTAGGCAAACACAAAGGTGAACTTCCTAGCTGAGTGGCCAGAGCTCGCCCTCTTGCCCGACAGCTCGCCCATGAGCAGATGATTATACATTATAGGCACAAGACATACAGATTGATCTGCAAGGATCTACGATTCTTGACCAAAGGAACTCGCCACCTGACAACGGTGTCACGAACGAGTCTATTTTTTTACTTGGCACTTTACGTCGACTACATGTAAAGGTCCCTGGGACTTTTTAGAGGATGGACGGGAGGATAAATAAGCATTTTATGAGAATTTTTATGTCTTTCATTTCCTCCCTTTATTCTCTTTTTATTAATTATCTTCTTCATGCGGTAGCTCTTTCTCAAGAATGGGAAGACCACCTGTATTCTGGTTTCTCGATATAATAAAACCCTATAGGTACCTCTCTATTTTCACTCTACTATTCCTCCAGCTCGAGTATATCCGACATACAGTGTTTAAAGTAGGTTCTTCCTGACCCACAGATAAAATCATATTCAACATCCTTCCAGGTGTGATAAGTATGGACATGATGAGAACTTCAAGTTAGTGCAGAGTGAAACAAATCACTCGGCATAGAAGAGTTAGTTACCCAGTCGTTTGCTACACAACATGACATGAAGAACATGGAAGATAGAATCATTCGCTTGGTAAGGAATGGAGGATCAAAGACCAAGAAAATGAAGGTTTCTCAGGATTGACGATTTACCGAACTCACCAACAAAGGAGAGAATTATCCCGAACGTTGAGCATTGATGATGAGTCTTATCAAGCAAGTGAAAATGAGGACACATAAAAGGTGCACACACTTTTTCTAAGAAGATTTGCTCTTCGCACAAGTTCAAGATTCTACACTTGGAATCATATAGGGGTCGTAGTAATTCCACTGACCATATCACCTACTTCGAGTTGACAATATCCCTACTAGATTTGGACGATGTAGCGAGCTGACGACTCTTCTTTAGCACTTTTAAAGAATCGACTCTTAGGTAGTTCTCGCGACTATCAGTCGGAGTTATAACATTTTTTGTTTAGGGGTGTGCATTTGGTTTGCTTGTATGGTTTGAATGTTGAATTTTGAAAATCAATTGGTTTTGGATTCCTAAAAAATTAGACCAAACCAACCAAATAGAATACAAAATCAAACAAACCACGGTTATTTTGGTTTGGTTTTGGATAAACCAAAGTTTACCATATTTAAAAATTATTTATGAAATTTATATTCATTATATAATTTTTTTGTATAATGAACAAGTAATTAGTATATATATATATATATATATATATATATTATTAAAAGCAATTAGTTACTTTCATACATTAAAAATTTTAAATTTTTATAATGACTGAAAAAAATTTACTAAGTAATGAATAAATTAGGTTTATTTGATTCCATGCAAAATTTTATTTAATAAATCGATCCAAAAATCAAAAATCAAAGTTTTCATTAAATAAAACTAAAATCTAAATTATTAAGTTCAAAATCAAACCAAATTACATAAAAATTTTGCTCAACTTTAGTTGGAGTTTAGTAAGGCTAAGGCAAGGGTGAGCCACACCACAGCTTCGGCTATGATGGATATTGCAGATCTAAAGGAGGAACAAGTTTGATTGCAATCAGTCTCCAAGTGTGAGATCGTTGTTTTGTGGAGCCTGATTTTTATTTATGGAGTCAGCACCTCAGCATCGGAGGAGCAGTGCCTCGGTGCTAGAACAGGAGATTGGCTTTAGAAACAGAGGATGCAACGCTTCAATGCTAGAAGGACAACGCCATGGTGTTGGATTTACATCGGGAGATAGAGAGGATAATACCTCAACGCTGTAGGAGGCAATGCTGCGGCGCTAGGATCAGGAAGGCAGATTGACAGAGAGGCCAACGTCGTGATGCTGCTCACGACGTTCGAATCCGTGCAGAAATGCCTGGAGAACAACAATGCCAACGCTAAGGGTCACGGTGGTGCGATATTACGAGTTGGGAGACTTCATATTTAGGCAATTTTTGTATCTCTTTCTCTTATTGTCTTGTGTGTGAGAGTGAAGGGAGTGCTCTAGAGTGGTTGACACGTGGAGATGCTCCAAATAAATGTAATATGTACTATTCTCCTTAGTTTTTTTTTCATAGTGTATTTCTTGGTGGTGTGAATCCATGGTTTTTTTCCCGTTCTCGAATTTTTCCATGTTAAATATGGTGTCTTTTGTGTGATTTCTTTTATATTGGTTTCATTTGTTCCGTGTATGCTTCGAAATACTTGAACTAGTTTTCTGCGCATACTTTATGATTAATCTCTCTCCCAACACTCTAAAGAGTATAACGAAGTTGCCCAGCCTTCTTCGACAGCTCATGAAAATCATCCCTCCAAGAAGTCGCTCTGAAAATGAATCTCCAGGGATAGACTACGAGTGAGAGGACTAGATAGGGGAGAAATCCCATTTGAAGGGCAGAAGGATCGATACCCCGACGAGAACCTAGATATCCACCTACTTCCCATCAAAACGACGAGTATTCGCAACTAGCCATGATACCATCCCGTGGGTATCGATGGCCTAGTTGGTAGAGACCATTCAAAATAAAGAATGCTTCAAGTGGCCTTCAACCTTGAAGGTAGATGGAGTCAGTGACCACTCTAGATATTGCGCCTATCATTGTGACCACAAACACTATAGTGTGGAATGCTGCCACTTCAAAAGCTTGGTAGATGAGCTCATCAAAGCCGGCAAACTCAAAGAATTTAGCAGGAGACCAAGGAAGGAAATAGCCGAGACAAGTAATTAACCCATCTTGGCCCATGCAATTCACATCGCGAGGGTCACACCAGCTATCTTCAGTGGGGATAATGAATCCGCAAAGACGAGTTTGCCTCAAGAGTCTGTGATCTAGAGAAGTCAACTCGGTGACTACTACACCTGCACTGGGCGCTCCCATAGTTTCGGTGAGCTTCTTTGAGAACTATTGCCCTGCAATCAGCAATCCATGTAATGACGATGTTGTTGTCATGCCAGTGATCGTGAATTATTAGATTGGGAGTTTATTGATTGACACCAGGAGCTCGGTCAAAATTAACTTCAAATCCATCTTTTGATAGACTGGTTTAGTGAGTTCTCAACTTGCCCTCACGAGAGGGCCATTGTTTGGATTCTGCAGCGAAAGAAGGAAAACCGAAAGAGTTATCACTCTTCCCATCACTTGGGGAGAGGGTGATGCATAATTTAATCGCTATGGTTGAATTTTATCAGGAGGCTCCCACTGCAAATGCCATCTTTGCTGACCACAAGCGGTGGTGTTGACCTACCGTGTAACGGCCAAATTCCTGGCGGGTGGAGAATAAGTCAATCGAGAGCCTGTTAACCTGCAAGCCGTAGGTGACTTTAGCAAATTGCAAAAACTCTTGCAACTCGAAGTTGCATGAACTGGCGTAGAATTTGTCGAAAAAGTCAAGGAGGTGGCGACCATGCAAAATTTAAAATAAGTTCTGAGAGTTAGCTCAATTTTTAGCATCGAGCACAAAGAAGCTCTCATTTAGACTCCCTAAGATGACATCGACCTATTTTCTTGAACCATAGTCTAGATGCCAAGCATGGACATCAATGTCGTTCACCATTGACTCAGCTTTTGAAAGGATGCTTGGCCCATAAAATAAAAGATGAGGAATATTATGGCTATGCTTGTCGAGCCGGTCAAAGAAAAATTCTTCAAGATGCTAGAAGCTGCGACTTCATTAGAGAAGTCCAATATCTAGAATGATTTCAAATGTGTTGTGGCACAAAAATCTAATAGAAAATGGAAGAAATGTGTGGAGTTCACAAACCTAAACTCGACCTATCTTAAGGACGGGTACCCACTCTCACGAATAGACACTTGTCAACTTGGTGGAGGGTCACTCGGTAATGAGTTTTTTGATGTATCATCACACCCCGTGATGACCCCTACCTTTATTCTGGGTCAATCAAGTGTAATCAGACAGGATGACTCGATTGGACATGAATTCCACACGCTCCAACCCGCCATGAACGAGCAAGTGAAATTTGCATCTAATCAAATCATCACAAATATTTGCAATTCATATACTACTTAACTTAATTCATATCACAATTACCTAAGCGTAAATCTTTAAGTTTGTAAATAAATACTGAAAGAACTAAAGATATTTAATTTAGACGCACAAAAGCCTTTAATCTTTCTAAACTATACACCAAAATCATACTAACAAAATGACTAGTTCTACCCAAATTTCGCCTTTTCCGAAATTATCAATCGAAGATCATAAGCTAAAGCTCGTTTTCTTGAATTGAAAGTTTTTCCAAAATTGTACACGGTTTCGGCTTCCAAAACTTTCTTTGACCTGTCGGATAATTGATGATGATTTTATGTCCTTCTTCTTCAATGTAATCGGTTGACAATGTCCAACCCGACCACATCTGAATATTTCCGATCCAAATGACATTGACCAAAATGTCTTTTCCCACACTTATCACAAATAAGTTTCTCCAATTGAATTTGTTTCTGTCTATCATCAAACTTAAATTTCTGCTAGAAAATCTTCTTTCAAAGTTTCTTTGTCGTCAGAATCCCATTGTTTGGAAAAATTCAATTCATTTTCAATTCTCCTAGCTTTCAACTAACACCGAGAACTCATCGATATCAAAGGGCAAGGCCAACCTTAATTGATCTCTAAGACTTGTAGAATCATGACATTTCTCTTCCGCCAGATCGATATAATGGATATATCAAGAAAGAGGTGAATTCGCTTCATCTTGCATAGTTTTGATCCTCGAGTTAGATTGAAAAAATTTTTCTTGTAAAGCAAGTCCTACGATGGAGGAATAAACCAATCTGAATACTTTGACAAATTCATCCCATTTGATCTCAGATAGTATCGTCAAATCTTTTCTGGTTTGAGCCACCACCTTTTCTCCCTTCTAATACAAAAAGCAAGCGATGCCTCTTACATTTTTTGAGCAAATCATCCATCAAGTCCAATTTTAAGCGACCAATCTTCCGCCTTAGGATCAGCGGCTCCGCTTGAATCTTGGTGGTTTGAGCGTTTGAAATATCTAAAATGTTAATCCACCACGAACCATACCAGTCTGCCTTGCATGATTTTTCCATAGATCTTAGCTTATCAACAACACGGAAATCAAGCGAACTACCCCTTGCCAGGTTGTATTTCACCTCTGAATTATCTCCAAAGCCGTGGTCTACCCGCGGTTCCGTAGTCTGCAGCCTAGTCTGAGGACACCATTTAACCTTTTCTCGCATTTCTTCAAAAAAAATTAATTTATAATTATAAAAAAGTATTTATATGATACCTATTTATTAAATATCATACATGCATGAAATTAAGAACATATAGATTCCTAACCCAAAATTAATCGTCCTATAGCTCAGACATCAATTCAACACTTATTCCTAAATCCAAATCATGCTTCCATTACTATCAATCTTTTGCTCGTTATCAACCTTATCGCTCGATACATTTTTCGTTACACCGTGACCCCCTACCATTATTCTGGTCAACTGTAATAGATGATTACGACACGATTTCACCGACACGCAACCAAATCAGAACGAGCGAAAGTAAATTTGCATCTAATCAAATCATCACAAATATTCAATTCATATACTACTTAACTTAATTCATATTACAATTACCTAACGAAAAAGCCAAATAAATACGTAACAACTATTTAATTTCAGATGCACTCAAAGTTCCTTTAATCTTTCCAAACTATACACCAAACTGCATAATTCAACAAAACAAATTTCTACCTGCCTTTTCCTCAAATTATCAACCAGAAGATCATAAGCTAAAGTTTTTGAGACAAGAACGCTAAAGTAGTTTCGCAAGATAAGACAAGAACAATCACGCGTACATTTAAATTTGCAAAATTGGTAAACTGTGTAAGAATGTAACGTGAATCAACAATACGCCAGAAAGGTGGAAATGTAATAATATAATCAACAATAACAGAATACGCCAGGCTCATATCAGATCAACGCGAGTAATTTTCATTAAATCATTTCGCTTCGCCTATATCAAATTATTTTCAGAAATGTCATTTATAATCAGACAGTTTTGACTTCATAAAAAAGTCGCTACCCCCTCCTTAAAAGTAGTGCAGGCCGTAACCATACCGCTTACCTAATTTCCTAACACTAATTGACGCCTTAACGGCCAACCTCAAAATGTCGTGGGAATACTAAGATCCTAATCACGACTCATCTCGTCAACTTTGCTATCTCAAGGCAGATTCTCAGAATATACCTTTCCTATCACAATTTTCCCGACATTTTCCGCTTATCACATTATCGATTTAACATTTTTCAAACATTTCTATATTCAATAAAATCATACGTTGAACTAACTGCTTTATAATCATTATAAATCAAGAATCTATACTACCAAGAATAAACATTTCAGATCAGACAATATGTAAATATCTATACGCCATTCGTATAATTTATACAAAAGTATAAACAAGCGATACATACATGTAATAAACCTAATTTAAATTAAGAATTATGTTTCACCTCGCTACATACTGTGTATGCCTCGATTCCTCCTCAGTACACAACCTATAAATGAAATAACTCTTCTAAATACTTCTAATACATGAAACTCATAATTAACTTAACTGCAATCTGCAATCTTACCGAAATTGATATCTCCTCATAGTTTACCTGAGACACTCCAAAGCATAATCTACTAACGCCAATATTACCTGATTAAATTAACAAACTAAAATTAGCAAAAATGCCAATCCTAAACCCCATTTTAATACAATAATACTACAACTTACCTAGAAATTAAAACCGATTTAACTTCCTAATCACGATTTCAACACCGAAGGTCTTACCGAAAGAAAAGGAATAGAGAAAATTAGCAACTTACAAAATTCTAAGTTTCCGATCGCCAGAACAGAAATCTCAATCGAGCCGATCGGTTCACTGGATTTCCGAACCGAGCAATTTTACGGATTTCCAACCCGTCGGGTTCACCTGGACTTACCAACCCGAAAGGACTGTGCGCGCTGCGACGACGCGATACGCTTCCACCGAAAGTGCGTCGGCGGCGCATTTAGCTCGAATGCGCACCGCGCCACGGGCGATAATTCACCGTCGACGCCGGGCGAGAGCGGTGCTCGCGTTCTCGGTCACGGAGCGTCCGCCGTCGGATGTCGAGGGCGGGAAAGGAAATCCGGCCGATGCCGGGGCCGGCGAACGGAGCGTCTCGACCGCCAGAAATGAACCGAGCCGGGCTATGGAAGGAACGAAGATGAACGGTCGATCTCACATACGCTGGGCTTTAATCCAACCGATGCACGCTAAGACTCAGCGAATGATACAAGAATAACGGGTTAATTAGTAAAACAAAATTAATTAGGAATAAACTAATTGGGTATTACTTGGATATTACATGCATTCTCAGGGTACCATCAAATACAAATGCACTTCGTCGACTCAGAAAAAAACAATCATTATTATGGCAGAAGTGCTTTATTGTTATAGAGTGATGCCCTTTGAACTAAAGAATGCTGGGGTGACATACCAGAAGATGGTAGATCATATCTTCAAGGAGCAAAAATGTAGGAACGTTGAGCTCTATGTGGATGACCTACTTGTTAAATGCAAATAGCTTGATTCACACATCAAAGACTTGGAGGAAACCTTCTCCACTCTAAAAAAAATATAATATGCATCTTATCTCCTCTCAATAGGAGCACCAAGAAGTTCGAGTGGACATTGGAGTATGAAGAAGCTTTTGATGACTTGAAGAATTTACTCGCGTCACCATCACTACTATAAAGCCTAAAAGAAGGTGAAACTCTATTACCATACCTAGGAGTCGGAGAAGATTCTGTGAGCTCTATCTTAATTAGGGAAGAAAGTGGAAGACAATGACTAGTGTACTATATGAGCAAGTTATTGTGGAATGCCGAGTTACATTATCCCGTTAAAGAAAAACTTGCACTCACACTTATCATATTGACATGACGTCTTTGGTCATACTTCCAAGCTCATTCAATACAAGTTGGCTAGACAACTTGCTCAAGTTTGTATTCACCAAGCTAGACCATTTTGGGAGACTATTAGAATGATCAGTTGAACTCCATGAGTTCGATTTATCTTATTCGCCCTGGATAACTATCAAGGCACAAGCACTCACAGACTTTCATGTGGATTTTAGCAATTCACGTGATGTCCCGATTAGCCTGGAACCTCTATGGCGTTTATACGTAGACGATTCTTAGGGCGTGCAAAGCATGGGAGCGTGGTCATCGTATTGAAAAGTCTAGTTGGTACCACTATAACCCAGGTTGTCAAATTCAATTTTCAGGTAACAAACAATTAGTATGAATACAAAGCCTTATTTGTCGGACTAGGATTCACTAGAGGACTAGGTGCTTCGTGCATAGTCGCATAGTCGGACTCACAACTCGTGGTGTGACAAATCAATGGGGATTACAAAGTCAGGGATGAATTTCTACAAAAATACATGCTAAGGGTAAGGGTAGAATCAACGAGTTAGATTACTTCAAGATTGAGCAAGTACTGAGAGATCAAAACCAGCTCGTTGATTTATTATCTCGGACGAGTGGGCTCAGGGAGCGATCAGTCATTCAACTCACCCTACCCAAAATAAAAAAAGAAAAATTCATGCAAAGAAGCTAGATAACTCGGTCTCCTTCCGCAGGAACTCTTTAGTGCGATGAGATAACTCCATTTCTAGTTCTTTCGCCTCCTCCAAGTAGGTCAACTCTAGGATAGCTTGCTCCTTCTTTGCCTCCTGTCTCCTCGCTTCCTCCTGAAGCTTGGCAAGTTTACCTTCCAAAACCTTAAGCTCATCCTTTGTCATAGTATACACCAATCTCTCCGTTGACAAATCCTTCCGCTTGAGAAGGAACTGGCTGTAGACCTCCGAGGTCTACTGCCAAGCAATAGCTTGAGCAGTCATTACTGAGTACGATAGCTGTTCACTAGATAGGCTTTCAAGGAGCGAATCCAACAACTTAGAGTATGCTTGGCCCCCTTAGTTGAAGGCTTACTCATTGGTCTAACCAGGTTGGGAGTGAAGTTGCTCACGACATACTCTTATAGTTTCTTGCCAATCCCACTCCTATTACTAGGGCGATCATGGGGAGTCAGGCTTGCGACTCTTTTTCTGGATGCATTGGGGGAGCTCGGCCCAGCCTCATCAGCCGAGTCTTCGGGGATGACTTCATTTGAAGCCAACTCAGCACCAACCACTTCACACTCGTCAAAGAAGCTGGCGACCTCAAGGTCAAGATTGTGGGGCCCCCAGACAATGCCCTCTGAAAACAAATCAACAGTGAAATCAGATTCGACAACTTGATCATAATCTTGAAAATGATATAAAATTAAAAGCACTTACTAAATAGGAGCTCGTGTATCTTGCCATAATGAAGATACTGATGAATGTCCAAGACTCTATCGGTCAATTTTGCCAATATCTCCTTTTCTGGATGATTCGCCTTCGGAATTGCCACCTTGTCTGCCAGAAAGGGTATAGGAACTGTCGGAACTGACCAATTAGTCAAACTCTTGATGAAGTATAACTTTTTTCGCCATTTTCTGACCTTGTTCAGCACTTTGATCTTCTCCAGCACCATTGTGAACTGTATGGTAACATCTAGGTGTCCCTTAACCTCAAAAACATGGTGGAAGAGGGTCAGGCTCCATAGAAACCCCTATTCTCTCAAGAAAACAAAGAAAGTGGTGATGCTTGCTATCGAGTTTGATAAAACTTGGGTTGGCACAACCCTGTAAAAAGTGAGAATCTTTACTGACTTGCGGAGAAGAGGAAAGTGTAAGCCACATCAAAAATGGTTGAAGGGAATGCATAGCTCATTGGGCCTAATTATGTTAAGCTTTTCATCTCCCTCGGCCACTTGCTCCAAATAATTTGGGTTCCCATGGCAATAACTCAAAGATGTACAAGGCGATCGACGACTAGACCTCTTTATGCACGAACTTGTCAGCTGCCTTTCATTAAAGCTGCCATCACCATACTATGCTTATATTCGTAAAGGAAGATGAAAAAAGAGTAAACAGTAAAACAACTCGCACAATATGAAATCACTCGCTCAAAGGCAGAAGTAAAAGAGTAATGAAAACTCATCCAACCGCATGAAAGATAATTTATAGCTGCGATAATCAGTCCTTGGTTACCAGAACGTCCCATCAACCATTAAATAAAGAAATCATTATAGATACCGCAAAAATCCTAGATGATGAATGTTGCGATAAAAGCAATTAAATTGTCCATCCACCTTTTGTAGAAGCACACAATATAACTCGACAAAAATAGAGAAGATAACAATTGCGACTGCTTTCTCAAATATGTTTTATTATTATCATAATGATTTTAGAAACGCACTTGTTAAACCCCACATATTTAAAATTTTTTACATTGGGCTTCGAGTGCCACTACTTGGCGAGTGCCTATATAGGTAATTAAACATGAAGTTGGCGCTTGCTACAAAGAGAGCCAACTCACCACAGTTGCGATTCCTTTGTTGTCTGCCCTTGCTGCAATTCTGTCTCTAGCTTTGTTCGTAGCTCAATTGAGCCTTGCCTTTCTGACTCATCACTATCATAGTTAGCTGCTGAGGAGAAGCTCTTGACATTTCTAGGATGTGTGTTGAAGTGAAGCTAGCCATTCTAGTGGTCGATTGAATAGGGACAACAACATCCACTTCTATAGTTAGGAGCTCCACCTCATGGGGAAGGCTCAAGCCCATAAAAAGGGCAGTCGAAGGAGCAGGAGTTGCTTCTACACGACAAGAAGCAAATACATCAAATAAAGAAAAAACAATTTCTATAAGGCGATCTACTAGGGGCATGATTCTCAGAAAAAGGAGCCACTGCTGAAGCAAACTTTCTCCTCACTCGGACGATGTCCTAGCAACTCACTAATGATGAATGAGTTTCTCAGAATTACTTGGGGAATCTTGAGAGATGATACCAAGGAGTGATGAGTGCCCATTGTTGTCCCCCAACACCTGAACACAAGTTACACTAAGCTACGATATTAAAGAAAAAATTAAGAAATTTGTTGAAAGCAACAAAACTGCTAAACACTATAATGAATCCTACCTCAGCGAGACATTCCTTCATTTCCTTTTTTGTGGAACTTCACCCTCCTTACCTTCACCATCCTTCGCCGTTTCCTTCTCTTCATGAATGTCCACCGTCTCCATCGGAGGAGTAGAAGATGGCTTTTCCATGGAAAACAATCCCCTCTCAATAGCAGGAGGAGAAGGATACTCGCACCCTCCCGTATGTCCTCACCGCTGCCCTTGGCTGAAGAACTAACTTTGGCTTGGGCAGTGGCCATCAAAGCGCTCGTCTCAACAGGGAATGAGGTCCCAAACTTTCTTGTTTGCTTGGTTCTCTTCACCTTTTGAAGGGTTGTCTAGATCACAGTTGGATCTACATAGACATGAGATCTCTTGGAATCTATCATGAAGCAAGCACCTTTGTACTAATGGGAACCGACTTGACTAAAGGAGGGCAATATCCACAACACAAGAAAGTTGGGTAAGGAAGCCCCAACACCAAGCTGCTCCCTTTATAGCTTGATATGTGGAAAATGTCAAAGTCAAAAGGTGATGTAACAATAATTATGAGGAAACTACTGTCCTCTTGTAAATAATGAGCATTTATGATTAAATACTTTTCCATTCTATTCTTTTTGCAAGTTGCTTCTACGAGAAAAGGAAGAATTGGAGAGCTAAATATATACCCATGAGTGCCTCGCAAGCCAGGCGAATTAAATACCGTTCGAAGTAGGATGACTGCAACGCATTGACCTTCCCTAGAGGCCAAAGACTCGTTCCACACAGGGCAAACACGAAGGATACTTCCCAATTGAGCGGCCAGAGCTCGCCCTTTCACCCAACAACTCACCAATGTGCAGATGATTATACATTCCAAGCGCAAGATAGACGGATCAACCCACAATGATCCATGAATCTCGACCAAGAGAACTTGCCACCCGACAACGGTGAACTCGCCTCTCACGAATGCGTTTTTCTTTTTTACTTGACACTTTCATATACGCCAACTATATGTTAGGGTTCTCCTTTTAAACTCTATTAAAGGGGGGAGGATGGATAGGAATTTTTTAAGGATTCTTATGTATATCGTCTCCTTCCTTTATTCTCTTTTTACTGTTTATCTTCTTCATGTGATAGCTCTTTCTCAAGAGAGGGAAGACCACTTGTATTTTAGTTTCTTGATATGCTAAAACCCCAGAGATACCTATCTATTTCCGCTCTGCTGTTCCTCCAACCTAGGGTTAGGCCACATACAACGCTTAAAGTAGGTTCTTCCTGACCCACGGTCAAAATCGGATTCAACAATTATAACAATTGAAACACTTGCTAACAACTATATTATAAGGTTTTGAGTGTCATTGCGATATTGTGAACAATGAGAATAGCTATTTGACATTTGCCCCCGATAATTTAAATTATACTGCTTTGGGATCTTTCATTTACTTGAGTGTCTTCATTATTTTGCTTTTCAACAATTTTCTCCTTAGGAACATTAATCTTTTTCTCAATATGCATAACTTAATCCACAAGATTTTTAAAGGTAGAGAATCTAACCTTAAGTAAATTTTTCTACATATCCTCTCGTAAGAAATAAAGAAAATGATAATACATTGACCTTCATGTCAGTTCCATAAGCTGAGGTGATCAAGCAAAATGACAAAATCGACCAACAACAAACATGTTGAATTGTTGTCGTCGAAACCATCCAAATAATCTTTTGATCGCAAAATGAATAGCACCAATGGATTCAAATTGTATGGTTTGCTTAAAATCAACATATATTTCCTAGGTCCTCGCACGAGTTTGAAATGCAAGAATTGCCAACACAAGAGACTGACGACATGAACTTTTAGCACAATCATTAATACCTAAACTTTCATAACTATATAAATAACATCAAAATCTTTAATATTATCTCAAAAATAGCACAATCATTAATTTTTTAAAATAAAATGCACCTTTTTATGCATAGGAAGAGTGTTGTATTTGTAAATCTCAAGTTTTAGATGCTAGATATGTAAATGCATAATATTTCTATGCATGTATGTAAGTTGCCCATAAATGAACATAATTGCATGCTTCACAAAATTGCCATTATTCAATTAGAAAAATTGATGTTTTGGAAAGAGTGTAATTTTGACAATTATATAGAATCACTTGAAATTGTGAAACACCCACATGTGTCTCTGCATAATGTAAAATTCCTGAATTCAAGTGTTTAAGGATGTTGTGTGGATGAAAATTAAGTTAACTCAAGTTCCTGGTATTGAAAAACACACAAGTATTTGAAAAATCATTTGTCTTTTTAAAATACTAATATTTTCAAAATTTTAAAGAACCACTAATTACAAAATTGTAAGGAACCATTATAGATTTTAAGCTATAAATCCAATTCTTTTCCTTCAGGATTAGAGTTGATAGGATTTGTGATATAATGAAATTTTAAAATTAATTAATTGCATATAATTAATAGACTCGATTCTTTATATTTGAAGTAAAGTTGACAAGATCTAAAATAAATAAATATAGTTAATATGCAATATAAGTAATCAAATTCTTTAATGATTGTCGTATTGATTGAAGATTTTAACTGGGGTTATGTTATTATCAAAATATCATGAAACTTAATGCATCTCATCTCAAATTCAAATCTCAAATTCAAGTATGATAAAATTTGAGAACTTCAAAGGAAAAGTATAAAACAAAATATAAAACTATTCAAATGAAATTCATCATTCTAAAATTTAAATGAAAATTCATTCCTAAGTTCACAAAGAGCTGATTTTATATTAAGTATACTACGATCACACTCAAAACAATCTTCACATAAGGACATGGCTCGAGTTCTCTAGTTGCATGGTTTGACTTGTAGGCTTCACATATGAAGTGGTTATGACCAAAGCCTTTCGATCGGTTGGTTTGGCTAAAGATTCCACTATATTACAAACATGACTGTAGCTTGTATGTTTCCCACTAGTCTACCATTTGAGTTGTGAATTATATGATATATCTAATAGGGCACAAAACCCTATGTCAGCTAGAGTGGACTTAAAGTTATCCCTTTAGATAAATATCAACTTAGACGATGTATCTCGTGACTGTTGATAATCATGCTTTAGTCATGTTGGTTATCCACCTTATTTGGCTAAGTGGACGAAGGATTATGATAACTCGAGATGACGAAATCATTGGATCTTGATTGATCGTGTCAGCATTTCTCCAATAATATGTTTAAATTTAAAATCAAAGTGCTGCAACAATAAGCTAAATAATTAATGGCCCAATGACTAACTTTAATCAAAAGTTCTCTCTTGTCATCATTGGGATAGGTAATTAACTATAGGTGCTTATGCTTATATAAAACCTAGAGCTAGATTTAAAGTTCTCATAAAATGATGGAGAAATCTCTGGGTAGTGTCTTATCTATAATCATCATATGTTTCTAAAAATTTCACTGGCACAAACTTATATTCTCTTAATCGAGAGGTCGGTCACAAATTTTTTAGAGCTCACAGAGTGCCATTCGCCATATTGTGGACAATGAGAACTGTTATTTAACATTTATTCCTGATAATTCAAATTATGCTTTTCTGGGAGCCTTCATTTACTCGAGTGTCTTCATTCTTTTGCTTTTCAACATTCTTCTCCTTAGGAACATTAATCTTTATCTCGAAATGCTTAATTTAATCCACCAAATTTTTGAAGGTAGAGAATCTACCCTTAAGTAAATATTTCCTCATATCCTCTCGTAGCTCCAATGATAGATAAGATTTAAGAGAGTTGTCTTAGATGATTTGGTCACATCCAGTTAAAAGAGTAGATGTATTAGATCTGACTTATGTTAATAAAGGTAGAGGTAGACCTTAAAAGACTTGGTTAGGTAGTATAAATAATGATTTTATTTTATTAGAATTAAATGAGAAGAGGATTCATGTAGCCGATCCCACGTAATAGGATAAAGGCTTGTTGTTGTTGTTGGATCCTCTCTTAAGTAATAAAGAAATCATAATTTTTAATTCTTTATATTAACAAATGGAAAAAACTAATCTAACGGGCAATCGTTAACCTTTATGTGGTTTTCCATTAAAAATATATCACTTTTAAGAAAATATTTGTAAACATTGCTCACAAAATCAATGCATGAGATCCAATATTATTGCGTTGATAGCTTTCCCACCAATTATCTCTACCTTATTGATGTTGAAATCATGTCATATCCATTTTAAGGTCTTCAAAAAATATTAAATCTCAAAGCCTCTTTTTGATTTCAATTATTAGATGATACCATATGCCCTATTGATCCAGTAAATGTAGGAGGATGAGGTTTTTAGAATGATTCCAATATTTGGTTCACCTCTCCTCCATTATCATGAAAAAACCTATGGTACTCCAATCTTATGTAGTATGAGCAACTATGTTCATTTGAGTCACTTGAGTTATTTGGGAATTTAATGTTAGTTGATTAGATTGAGTTTTTATAATAGCCAGTGCACTTGTTACTTTTTGTGTTGGTGGGCTATTTTTTGAATCACTTGATATGTTTGCATGATTTGAGTGGCAATACTAGCTTACAAGGTGCGCGTGATGTGTCATAATTTCGACGAGGGTCATAATATCGGGAGTTGGGTACCAACACTCCAAACGTTTGAGTGGCAATGAACAAAATGGGGACCACTAGGAATTAGTGTGATTTTTGAGTAATTGTCGAGCCATTATTATGGTAATGATGATTACACTTCCTATCGCCGATGTCATTGTACACAACAACAACAACAACAAGCCTTTATCCCACTATATGGGGTTGGCTACATGAATCCTTCTTCTCCATTGTGTCTTATTATGTGTCAAATTCTCATTTAATTCAAGTATACTAAGGTCACTTTTTATACATCTTAACCAAGTCTTTTTAGGTCTACCTCTACCTTTCTTAACATAAGACAAATCTAATGCATCTACTCTCCTAATCAGTCATGATCGACGCTTACTTAAACCATCTAAGGCAACTCTCTCTAATCTTATCTGCCACTGGAGCTACTCCAACTTTTTCCCGAACATACTAATTTCGCATTTTATCTCTAAGAGTAAAGCCAGTCATCCACTTGAGCATCCTCATCTTTGCAACACTTAACTTAGTCTTATGCTTCTCTTTTATTGGCCAACAATCTGCACCATAAATCATTACAGGTCTTACCACTATCTTATAAAAGTTTCTCTTAAGTTTAAGCGGTACTTTTCTATCACACAACAGGCTAGATGCATTCCTCCACTTCAACTATCCAACTTGAATTCTACTAATAACATCTCCATCTATTTCACCATCATTTTGAACAATAGGGCCTACATATTTGAATCGCTCACTCTTTTTAACTCGTTCTCCCAATATCACAACACTATCACTAGAACTTCTACAACTAAAATTACACTCCAGTGTCATTGTACACAAATAAAAAAAGAAAGAAAATCAAAATAAAACATAAGAAATATGAAAAATAAAGGTCATAAATATAATAACAATTAGAAAAATCTAAAAGAATCTACCCCACTATCCAATTCTTAGAAAATCCAAGTATGCTAAATACAAAATAAATTTTTGTGATATCATTCTGCTAGATCTTGGGTTTAGAATGTTGTGTACCCTGACAATATTAAACATAATCAAGAGATTAGTTTTAACTCATGAGTTAAATCTCAGATGTCAAAGATTAAATAAAATAATTTTGTAATTTTATATTCAAGAAGGAGAGTTAATCGAGATATGTTGAATAAGAAAGATTTTCACCAACCCATGGAAATTCAATGGTTTTTAAAAGTGCTATCATTCTATTGGACTATACATCCATTGGAAATAAGTGCATATTTTTATAGATCATAAGCAATATTTACAAATATTTTATAATCAATATAGCCAATACTAACTTCATAATACATAAATAAAATTTTTTGTATTCAACTGAAGCAATGATCATGGAAAAAGAAAACCTTTCTATCATTGGATCATTTTTAAATTAAAGATTTATACAATAATTTATCATGATAAACTATCTAGATCATATGACATTCTAATACGAATACTTAATAAAATCTATGAAAATTTGCGAGTTAACACTAAATTTAATAGATATAACTAGCAATTTATTATAGATCTATGGAACTTGTTACAAGCATCAAAGAATAATGCTCTTAATAAAAAAAGGTATGTTTATTTTCATTTAAATAGAAGTTACCTACCATGAATTGCTATACTCGAATCACGCCCCTTCATAATGCAAAGAAATTCTACGAGACAAAGGCTAACTTGAAAGCCTAATATAATATGAGCTCTCAATCAAGCACAAGTACACATATATAAGCATTAGAAACTAATAATTAGCTAAGATAGATGCAACCTAATTATGATAGTTTACTCATAATCAACTTGGTTTGATTATCATCCTTATGAAAATAAATTTATGATTATAAACTAAATTATAATTTTTTCCAAATCTATTACAAAAACATAAAAAATTTCACGTGTCTAACTAAAATTTGCACCATCGAAATTGAGCTCATATGGAGTTAACGTGCAAGAATTTTATTGTATGGAATTGGCCAAATATTTGTGGGATTTTAAATAGACTAATTTTGGTGATTTTAAGGATTCCTTGTGGTAAACATCTTTTGGTACAAAATGCATGTATGAATATAAGCTTTAGTTGAGCCTAAATGTTCTTGAGACAGGTTCTATTATTTACATCTATTTTACAAACTTGTGCTGATGACACCTATCACAATGCATGTCATGCAAATGAAATTATTTAATTATTGTGCGACTATCTAATATGTTGATGAATTTAGCTATATATATATATATAGCATCCATATTTGTTGTGACCTTCGTTGTTTCGTGAACATTATGCCATTCCAAATTTCATTGCTGTCTCTTATCCAGTTGAGGTCTCCCATTTCATTCTCATTGATTCAAGCTTTTTAGTAACTTTTGTGCTTAGAACTTGGAAGTCATAGTCATATAGCTTTTAGTAGCTTGTGGAACTCAAGACTATATATTGTTCTGCTGAGAAATATTCTTGTGCATCGTGTGCAAGTCTAAACAATACTGCTGGTGTTTTTCTTAATTGAAAACTCATTCATGTTTACAATTTGCCATCTGGCTATTTTGTGGTGCTTTCTTTTCAGCATGTTGAATTGATTTTTAGCTTTGATATGCTTGTCCATTACCTATTCCTATTTGCTGAATGCAAAACCCATGCATTTTCCCACACCTCTGTTCCTCAGCTATCATATGGTGCTTCCAAGCCATTCATTTAAAACTTCCTATTATAATCCTAGTCATCCGTAGATAAACAAACTATGTACTACATAGCAACCTGCATGTATAAATCCTGCACTTAGGTTTCTTATTCGGTGTAATGAATGCAAGACAATGCATTAATAATTTTTACTTTTTTTCTCTCTCTTACTATCTGCTTACCATATTTTGTATTGAATAGTATCAGAGCACTCTGCCAAAGGGCGCATCACTACTCTTTGATTTTTCCACCATTCAGCATAAGTTCTTATGGATCAATTGGCAACTAGCAACCAAGCAATTGATGTTAGCTCCTCATCCTCAAGGGATAGTATACCATTACCATTACCCCTTAATTTAAACTTCCCATGTCCAATTCGAAAAACATTATAAGCTCTTCTCTCACTACTGAAAACCATCCCATTTGAAAATTATAAGTACTCAATATCTTCCATGCCAAGGGTTTTAAAGGTTACCTTGACTGCTGAGCACCATACCCTCCTAAATTTCAACGCTGCTCACCACACTACCTAGAGAAATGCAACTACTTAGTATTGACATCTTGGACACTTTGAATCCCACAACTTTTTTGGTTATAGTAAAATAGAACCCACACATATTATTCAACCCATCCATAGCCTGTGTCCCACATTCTTTTATCCAAACGTTATAAACTCCCATTTAATGTATTTACTTCACAAACTTTCTCCCCTCTTGAATTCATCCACTCATATATATATATATATATATAGGGACCTTTCCCAACCCCTTCTAATCAAGATTTTAAATACAATATTTTGTTTCTTGATGAATTTTCTCACTTTTGTTAAGTCTTTCCCATGATGTACAAATGCAAAGCATTTTTTGAATTCACTTAATTTAAAAAACACAGTTGAACATCAAATAATTTATATTAAAATTCTTAAATCCAATGATAGTGGCGAATATGACAGCTTTTGACTATGCCCTTGCTGACTATGGTGTACTCTAACAATTCTGTTCCCATATGTGCCAAAACAATATGGGGTAGCTGAACATAACCGCTATCACCATAGCATAAGTGTCTACACACTACTACTCGATGCCAATCTCCTGCACCATTTTGAACAGATGCACTTCTCACATGGTCTATCTCATCAATCATCTTGCCTCTCTAGTCACTAATAGTTACTTTTCCTACTATATACTCTACAACAAATGCCACTTTGTCCATTCTTAGATTTGACCATATGAACTTCACAAGCTTGCTCCATGGTTGCTTTATTGTATTTTCTTATCTAGGCCTTGAATTACAAAAGCATACAAGTGCTACAACACCGCCACAAGAAAGACATTCATCCCACATCATTTATTATTTCAAGAAGATATCTTCCCCCTTTTCCAAGTCATCCAACACCATCCCACCTCATCCCTACTTAATTCTTTTTTTCCATTTACTTTGGTTCTGCTAACCAACGTACAACACTCATTGTCACTACTGGTTACCAATCAACTTCCCCTGCCAACCCGCACTTCTTATGTTTTCTTGTCTTCTTTTTACTGCATATAATTCTAATTGTCCTCCTGACATTTGATGAAAGTTCATCTCCCCTACCCCACCTTCACTCTCTCCATGATCCACTTATCAAATTCAAGCCACTAAAATTTCACCCCATGATTACGAGACTCCAAATAAGTGATCTTATACCAAAGTTGATCTTCAGCATCACTCAAATGCTTATCTTGAATTATGATCCTTCTTGCTACTTCGCTGTCATCAAGATGAGAAATGGCATGTGGCCATGTCTCGAGAATTTTAAGCTCTTCAATGTCAAGGAACATAATTTTTTGTTTCATCTTCATATTAAAATATCTTAAATGAATAGACATGATCAAATATAACACTAATGGTACAATTGCCCGACACAAAGCTGTGCGTGTCTCTCAAGGGTACAAACAGGAATATGAGATAGATTATACTGATACATTTAACCTAGTGGCTAATGCCAATCATTTGGATCCTACTTCAATGTATTTTTACAACTCGCTCAATTGTACGATGCATTCTTACCCATCACACTAAATGAGACCGTCTTCGTGGCTTAACTCCCAGGCTTTCAAGATCTCAATCTTCCTCATAAGAAAGAAATTCCATGACAGTGATTTGGCATTCTTACCCAAAGACTCTGCACCTTGGCTTCATTGTTTGCACTGCAGACACATCTTAGGTTCTTTGCAATTGTGATATACATCTTCCTTTATATGGATGATATACTTCTCACTGACAAAAACTCAACTTTAACTATTGTCCAAAACTAACCACAAAAGTTTCACGTCAAGAATCTCGGTTGCATTTCTCTCTTTTTAGGCATTCAACCTATTCCAACAATATATACTCTGCATCTATATCAAACTCAATATGCTTAGGAGTTCCTTCATTGCTTCAGTATGGCTGATTTTCAACTTATCCCTAATCTAACTTACGTAAAAATAGCTAATCTTGTTCTCTCCAGTGAGCAATATACTGATCCTGCTTTCACCTTCACATGATTAGCTCGCTTCATGAGACGCAACATCATTTTTGTAATCAATTGCTTATGCCATCATATGCATAACCATTGTCCCTCCACTACCAACACCTTGAACGAGTTCTACAATGCATCAAAGGTGCACTATTGCTTGGTCTTCTCATCTTCCATGACAAGTTGCAATGTTAGGTATTCTCCAATTCCGATTGGGTAGGCGATGACCCTCTTGATCGCATGTCTGCTATAAGCTATTGTGCATTCCTTGAAAATGCATCGATTGTTGGTGTATTTAAAAGCAATCCATTGTAGCACAATCCTCAACTAAAGCTGAACATTAAGCCTTTGCTATTGCCACGGATATGATATGGCTCCTCTTTCTTCTTCTGGAATTTGACATTCTATCCACATCACCTATACTTTTTTGGGACATCTCTACTATAGCTCTTGTCAATAACTTGGTTTTTATGCTCAGACAAAACACGTAAAAATAGATCATCATTTCATTCAAGACTGCATCAAATCAAAGGACATCATTGTACAGCAAATTGTGTCCCCAGTTCAGCTTGTGGTCATTTTTATCAAAGCTTTTCCCAAAACTTGGTTTCATCATCTTCGCAAAAAGCTAATTTTTCTGATGGAATCTTCAAGTTGACAGATGGTGATAATATAACCCTTGCATTATGCTGTACCTCCACTCCCCAACTAACAATTCGTTTCAAATCTCTTAACATAATTTCAGCCATTCGTATAAAATAAACTATGTACTACATAACGAACTACATGTAAAGATGCAGCACTCAGGTTTCTTGTTCGGTGTAATGAAAACAGAACAATGCAATAATACTTTCTACTTCTCTTGCACTCTGTTTGCTATGTTTAATATTGAATGGGGTTTTTATTAGCTGCACCCGCTTCATTTTGGTGGTAAATTCTTTGATATTTTTCTATTCGTTGCTTTGTTCATTATGTTTCATATTATGCTACATGATGATTGCAGATATTCACTCTCTCTCAATGGGAGGATGTTAAGTCATCTTGGGAAAGGAGCAGAAGAACCAGGTGGATACTTCTCAAAAATGCTGCAAGAATCTGACGTCATTGTGGTTTCTAGCGAATTCTTAAGCAGAACCTCCACTCTTCCTATATCTTTTGAAGCTGAAGCCAACCAGCCTTTCCATATAATAATAGCTAGGAATAAGTCTTCTTTGGATCTTCCCAGAACCATAATCAACTCTGCATCTCATATTATAATCATGGCAAATAAAAGTTTGATCGTAGAACCAAAGTCTGAGAAAGTTGAAACTGTAGTGCTTGAGCAGATGACACTAACTTCAGTCCTGGATTATTGTGGGCGTCGTGGGTTATGCAGCATTGTGGTAGATATCAGGGAGGATAATGGATCTGTCACTGAACTTCTTGAGGGCAGTATTGAGGAAGGCTTGGTGCAGAAAGTTGTGATGGAACTCTGTCCTCTTTGGAGCAGGAGGGATGATGTCTGGCTCCCTTCCTTTGGCGTGGAACTAAGGAAATTGAATGATCTGCAGTCACATGTCACAAATGAGAGTACAATAGTGGAGGGATACCTTTAAAATCAAGCAGTCAAATGTCACAAGTGAGTATATTTATGGAGGGATACCTTAAACGTATATGGTGCATTCAATTATTGTGCTGAAGTTCTTGGAAGACTTCTTCATAGGTCTCTAATTGGAAGGTAGGATTCACGAATTGCTGCGCTATTTCATCTGTTAGAAGCTAATTTGATCAGTTCTCACTCTTATATGGGACTTTGTGGTCTTCTTCACTACAAACTTATTGATGCAAAATCCAAGCAAACTGAGCCTTTGTAAACATCATCTGAACATTAAATCCTGTTTGTTGATATATTTGAATTCCTCAGTGTATTTTGTCTGGGTTGGGCATGCTAATTTATGTAACATTGAATCTTTGCATTGATTTTTCATAATGGCTGTTCCTTATTTCTTTGATTTTCTTCGCCCCCACAAATTTGGACAGGGAGCCTTCTGCGTCAACAACCCCTAACAAAAATCTAGTTGTTCATCAAGTGTAGGTATAATTTTCAATTGAATTTTCAAATACCAATCAATGCTATATAAAGAGGATGTTTTTTTGAAACTATTCTTGAAAGGATGCAGAAGGCTGACCCCTAATAGTTGTGTGCAGCTGATGATAGCAATGACTAATACAAGCAGCTAGTTTCCATAATCAGCTGACAGGCACTGTTGTTTTCCATTTTTCCTACAGGAACAATGGCGAAGGTGAACAAAAGATGCTTTGAGTTCACGATGAAGGATGAAATTGCAATAGTTCTGATTAGCCAGTAATTATGCACTTAAGGAGTTGTACTGTAATACTTTATATGTAGTTTTTCTCCCAAGTACATAATAGAGATGAAATACATGGTTTCCTATAATCATGTTAACATGAATGCCTTGACTTTGTTCTCTCTCTCTCTCTCTCTCTCTCTCTCTCTCTATATATATATATATATATATATATATATATATATATATATTCTTTTTATGGCTTAAAATTAAATCATTGTAATTTTGAGAAAATTTATGGTGTTGCAAATAAATTTTAGTTTTGAATATATCTAAGTTATATGTGGAGTCTTAACTATGTAGATCAATCAAAGATGCATTGTCAACTCAACTCTTACTTTTGCCACTCGAGTTCGGTGGTGAGTTCGCAGTGGGGTAATGTTCCCCAGCTTGGTGGTTTGGTGGCAATGACTCTAAGAAACTATTTTCTGTTGTGTAGCACCTTGATGTTATAGCTTGAAGGCCTTGGTTCAAAGACCTTAGTGATAGGATTTATGGATTTGCATCAGAAAATAGAGAAGATAATACCTTGGCACTACAAAGGCAAGACACTAAAGACAAAGAGGCCAATACCTTGATATTATAGCAATAGCGTCGTGATGCTAGAACCTATGCAGAAAAGTCTGGAGGATAGTGGTGGCAGCACCTAGGCATCAAGGTCATGGTACATAGCGTACGAAATGTGAGAGTTTGCATTTAGGCTATTTTCTTTATTTTTTTTCAGAACTTCTTGGCATTTTTTCTATTCACCTATGAGTGTAAGTGGATGGTGTGTGCCTTAGAGTGTGAAAAGTGTGGAGAGGCTTGAAATAAGTACAATTTATACTTTTCTCCTTATTTCTTCATCGAGGATTTCTTAGTATGGTGTGGTTCCATAGTTTTTTTTATTCTCAGATTTTTTACATTAAATTTTGTATTTTTATGATCTTGCACTTTGATTATTTATGTTCAACGTTTTGCTTTTGATCTCTCAAACTTGTTTTTCGTGGTTTACATGAATCAATCTCTCAACATAAGTAAATGATGAATAAATTAAATATCATTCTTTTCTCAAAATATTTAACTTCAACCAATCAAAGAAACTATATGATTAACTCAACTTTTAGTTTCATATACATGAAAATTCTTTTCATGCTGTAAAATTGTTGTATGGAGGACTCTAAACTCTTAATGTGAAGGTAATGACGAGCAATTTCAAAGGAAAAAAAAACATGTAATATAGAAAATACTAAGAGGCTATTTGGGATCACTTTTATTTTTATTATTTTTATTTTATTTATATGTTGTTACAAAATAAAATATATTTGATATTTATAGTTATTCTTAAACATATTCAAAACATCTAAAAGTTATTTTGATTATTTTCTTAATAATATTATTTATTTTAAAAAAGAAAAATTAAAAATGCTTTAAAAATGCACTAACCAAACATATTTTAAAAAATAACATAAGAAAATAAAAAATACCAAAGAAAATTGATCTAAAATAGACCCAATGATTTTTATTGTCATGCTTCAACCAAACATAAATTCATTGGAGAAAGAAAAATCTAATCTAATAACAAAGAAGACATAATTAATGTGCATAAAATGAGTCTTGCTAGCCATTTCCTAAATCTTAAAGTTTACCCATGCATTAAAAAAAGGAGCATTAAACATAGGGATTGTCTTATATTAAAATCCTTCTTTTTATATGTACCTTCAAAGAGTCGAATCATGCATTGAAATCTTAATTATTTGAGTGGCAATGCCAATGGCAATTGAGAGAGATCAAGATAACTTCACAAAAAATTCTAGTTGAGTTTCTTGTCCTATAATCAAAACTTGCATACTAAGTAAGAAGAATATGGATCAATGAGATCACAAGCTTTCTATAAATAAAAATAGGAAAAAAATACTTGGCCATCCTATCCTTCTGTGTTTGAACACAAGTAATAGTTCTAGTTTACATATCTTTAATTACTTGGATATAAGCAATATTAACTCCTTTCTTTTTTTAGAACTCTGCAAAACACTTCTCTTGGAATTTTATCATATGCTATCTCTAAATCAATAAATATAATATGTTGATTCTCCTTAATCTCACTATACTTCTCCATCAAATCACTCAACAAAGGTATAACATTCATAGCAGACATAGCCAACATGAAACTAAATTGGTTTTGAAAAAAACTTTTGTATTACCCTGTAAACTATGCTCAATTACTCTCTCCTGTTATTATATTATATGACACATTAACTTAATTATACTATAAATTGTGCACTTTTGTGCATCACCTTTATTCTCAAAAAATAATACCCAACAAACTCTTTCTCCACTCATCTGACATCTTCTTAGTTTTTAAAATAATGTTAACAAGTTTAGTAAGACATTAAATTCTTTGATCTCCTAAGTATTTCCACACTTCTATTAGAATATCATAAGGTTCTACTGCTTTTTTATACTTCATTTTCTTAAAAGAACTCCGACCTTAATGTTACTAATGCGACGATTAAAATTAAAATATTTATTTTCATATATGGTACTAAGATAAATAAAGTTAATTATATCATCCAAAATTTTATTATAAAATTTATCAAAATATCACATCAACCTATCTTGAATATTTTCTTTTGAAAAAAAATACTCTTTGATCCTTATCTTTAAAATCATCTACCCCTCTACCAAAACATCCATTAAATCTTCTCCAATTAATGTTCCTCCTTCAAAAGTTATTCTTTGTATTAATCCTTCTAGATCATTTCAATTTTTTTAGTATTCATCCAAACTTATTTAAGTGGTATAAACACTTATAACATTAATAATCTTAGCACCAACTTCAATTTTTAAAACTATTATTCTATCACCAATTCTATTAATTTTCATAACATTATTCCTTAAACTCTTATCAATAATCACATCTACACCATTTTTTAGTATGACTCCTACCTAAATACTTAAGTTTAAAATTTAAACTATTAATCTTTTTGGCCTTTTCCCCAAGCTATTTAGTTTCTTGAATACATAAGATATTTATCTTTCTATGAATAATAATATCTCTTAATTTCAATAATTTACTTATAAGAGTACCTATATTCTAACTTTCTATCCTAATTCTAGATTCATAGACTAGGATTTTTTTCATTTATTTGTCTATAATGTGAGAACCCTTGCTTATTAAATACTACACCCAGGCCCTGATGTAGCAGCTCTTACACACATTTCATAATTTTCAGGTTATATAACACGTCGCTTCCAAAGTGTTAACTCTATGAGCCTCATGTTCAATCCTATTAATTTTGATGATAAGAAGTGTATGCTTGGATGTTCTAATACATGTGTTTAATGTTTTAGATGCATTGATTCTGAAAATGTGCATGGTTGCTATTCTATGGGTAATGCAATCACATGTATGGAAAAATGCAAGATAGTTCAAGATGGATAATTTGGAGCTCAAGATATACTATTTCAGGTTATATTCATTTAGAAAGCTCTTAGAGGTCCATAAGAGTTATTAGACATGATTTAATTTGCTCATAATTTAACATATTTTATTTTAACTTATTTTTTATATTATTAATTATTGATAATGAGCTTAAATTATATTAAATAAATCATCCTTATCTATTTTTCATAATTTTAGAAAAATTAATATGCTTCATACGTAGCATTTAAATTCTCAAAATAATAAATAATAATTGATTATGATTATTGAGTGTAACTAGTAGTGCTGTGAAAATCAGACTAGACAGGCTGGTCGGACCGGTTCAACCGTGAACCGATCATAAGACCGGACCGATCACCCGGAAAAATCGGATTCGCATTGGACCCGTGTAAACCAGTGAGAACCGTCGGTTCGACCATCGAATCAGTCCCGATTTTAAGAAACTG
Source organism: Cymbidium sinense (assembly GCA_021442155.1). Lineage (NCBI taxonomy): Eukaryota > Viridiplantae > Streptophyta > Magnoliopsida > Asparagales > Orchidaceae > Cymbidium > Cymbidium sinense. The sequence continues at coordinate 73,712,238 of CM038231.1, forward strand.
GTCGGTTCAATAAAATTTTCTTTAATCACTATTTTATATTATTTAGTCAAATAATTAAAAATTTTAATTAAATTTATATCAAGTTTTAATACTAACTTTTTATTATTTAAATTTAATTATTTTTATAATCATTTTATATAAATTTTTAAAATCTTATTTTATTAATATGAATATAACTAAATTAATTTATAATGTATTTACCATGCAACCACTCAAGTAGTTTACATAGTTACCTTTTGGAACTTTTTTTGTATACAAAGAATACAACACTCATTCCTATTTTTGATGTTGGACTAAAGATTTGGAATAAAGAGTTCAACTATATTTTAATTTTTAGAATAATAAAGGGCATTAAGATATAAGAATATAAGAATAACATTTAAATTTAAAATTTTATATTCTTATTACAAATTATATTTTATAATATAAAAAGTTATTTAAAAAATAAATATTTTATAACAATATTTTATATACTATATATTTTATGTTAGCTATATTTTATAAAGTTTTTAAAAATAATTTTTTTATTTAAAATTAACTATTTTTATTACAAAATATATTTTTATTGTAATATTTACATATTATATTTTTATGTTAGATATATTTTATAAAATTTTTAAAATAATTTTTATATTTTAAATTATATAAATTTAATACAAACTATAATTTTTTTAAATAATATTTTTATTATATTTTATACTAATTTTCATAACTTATATAACAAATATTTTGATATATTTAATACACTTATTTAAATTTATAACACACAATAATTATAACTTAGTGAGCTTTATATCAGTCTTTAAAATTATAATTACTAGTAATATTATTTATGTATTTCTATTTATTTTTTATTATATATTTATCATATATTAAATTAGTGTATCATTTAATTAAATATATATTTAATCATTTTAATATTTATTATGTCATTTGGTTTAATCTCTGGTTTAACCCCGATCGAACCATCAGACCGTGAACCTCTATCTCTTCCAGTTCTATGTTCAGTCCGATTTTCACAACCTTGGTAACTAGTTTATATATTTAATATAATTAAAATTTTAATTTAGTTTAGTTTTTTATAATAATTAATATATGTATGATCATATCTAAATTATATCATAATTTTAAATGACATATTTTAAAATTGATAAAAGTACATAATGGTTAGGATTTTAGCAAATTTTTTTTTTAATCAAAGTATTTTGGTCTGATTTCATCTCCAATGGATTCCTTAGATTTTTTTTCTTTCAAGTTGATTGGTTACATGTCCTACTTTTGATTAAAATTAAATTTATTATGATTTATCAAACATTACTTGATTTTAATATTAAATGCATTCTATCTATTTTGAATATATTAAGTGCCATTTTTGGTTATTTTTAACTTGCCCGTATGACTAGCTATTTTTTAGGTGTTCGAGTATTATATATATTTAATATAAATAAATTTTTATTGAATATTATATTATTATACAATAAAATGATGTTAGAATAATATATTTTTTTAAAATTATTTAAATTGACCATCATGTTTTTAAGCAGTCCTCTTTCTCTTCATGAAAGGGTTGCTCTTTCAAAATTCAAAAACTCTCTAGTACATTTATAAGAAAACTTATTATATTTTCTTCTCAAGTATTCTCCAAATATTGCAAGATCAAATCCCTCGTTCAGATGTTTCAACGTCTTCAATTAAGCAAGCTTTCTCAAACTACTTGAGTTAATTTTCTTGATCTTAATCTCTTTTAGTTGTTCATATTATTTTCACCATCTATTTGTCCTTTCAAATCTCTACTTTTTGATGGTTTAATCTTTGGATATTATAGTTAAGTTTTCAACATCAGAGTTTCTTCAATCAATTTTTTTATGAAAAACTCTTGTAATAGTTTGTAAGATTTACTTCATATTGTTAAAATTTTTATCTTTCTACTAATATCTTTTAGTTTCTTGAAATATTTCTTGATTAGTCTTATTTGAAAGATTATATATCCTTTTATATATTTTAAAGTATATTTTAAGTATTTAAAATTAATTTATTGTGTTGAAAATACTTTCATATTTGATAGATCTCTTTTTTTAATTAAAAGCTTATATAGTTTACTTAGATCTAACCTATACTAATTTTATTTAAGTATTTTAAGATCTTTTATATTAATTTGAAGTATCATTTTATTTGAAATAAAATTAATTTTATGTTGGATTTTTAGGATATTTGCTAGTTATTATATGTTAAGTTTCATTATCAAAATATACTTTATCAAAGATTGAATTATTTAATTTTGCACTAATCATTTCATTCCAAATAATATTATTTATATAAATAATCTTTTATCTTGTTGAAAATTCGTAAAGCTTGCTATTTTTATTCTTTAATACTTTAGGAAAAATTTGTTTTGGTAGAGAGTTAATCTTTCTTACTTTATTATATGCCTGCTAGTTATAATTCCTCTTAGAATTAAAATTATTATATGCTGAAATTTATTTTATTGTGCAATAGACTATTATCAATTTACTTTAAAATTATTTTTACATTAGTCTATAAATTATGTTATGATAAACATTTTAGTAAGATCATTTTGAAGATATTTATTTTATTATTTCATATCAAAATTAAGTGAGCATTCTATCTTATTAAACTTATTTGAAAATTTCTTTTAAGTTGCAAAGTGATCATTTATAAGTTGTATGATACCTTTTGATTTGAATAGCTTGGTAGATTTGTAAAAATATGTTGTATTTAAATTTGTTATTTTATACTTTTCTTTTTGTGCTTTAAAAATTTGTATTGGCGTTGTACTAGTCTTTGTAAGAGAGTACACATTATTGTAGGGGTTATACTCACCCCAATATAGAAGAGTACAATTTATAAACTATTTTGTGTTTAGTGGATTCCTAGTTAGGTGATTAGGCATGGATGTAGGCCATTTTTTAGGATTTAGCCGAATAACATAAAATTGTGTGCTTATTATCTTTCTTTATTTCATTATACCTTACTTTTGTTGCATTGTAAATTATATATTGTCATTATTAAATCAAAAATTAATTTTATTCTAAAAAAAGTTAAAATTTGAGATTTATCTATTAAATTTTTAAAAGCACCCAATTCACTCACCGCCACCCCCTCCCAATCTTTTATCTTGCTGAAAATCAATAAAGCTTGCTATTTTTATTCTTTAAGACATTATGAAATAGATTTTTGGTAGAGAGTTAATATTTCTTACTTTATTATATGCATACTAGTTATAATTCCTCTTAAAATTAAATTATATGCTGAAATTTATTTTGTTGTGCAATAGACTATTATCAATTTACTTTAAAATTAATTTTACATTAGTCTATAAATTGCATTATGATAAACATTTTAGTAAGATCATTTTAAAGATATTTATTTTATTAATTCATATCAAAATTAAGTGAGCATTCTATCTTATTAAACTTATTTGAAATTTCTTTTAAGTTGTAAAGTGATCATTTATAAGTTGTATGATAACCTTTTGATTTGAATAGCTTGGTAGATTTGTAAAAATATATTGTATCTAAATTTGTTATTTGAGCTTTAAAAATTTTTATTGGGGTTGTAGTCGCCCTTTTATAAGAGAGTACATCTTATTGTAGGGGTTATACTCGCCCCGATATAGGAGAGTATGATTTGTAAGCTATTCTGTGTTTAGTGGATTCCTAGTCAGGGTGGTTAGACGTGAACGTAGGCTATTTTTAGGGTTTAGCCAAACAACGTTAAAATTGTGTGCTTATTGTCTCTCTTTATTTTATTATACTTTACTTTTGTTGCATTTCGAATTATAGATTGTCATTATTAAATTAAAAATTACTTTTATTCTAAAAGAAGTTAAAATTTGTGATTTATCTTTAAATTTCTAAAAGTTCTAAAAGAAACCCCCCACCCCCCTCCTCTTGGGTGTCATAGTGACTTACACAAGGAACACTTTAGCATTGATTCATGTCATAATTTTTTTGACAAGTTTTAACCTAACTATTGAGTACCTAACACAACCGTCAACTTTTCTCATATGAGACTTGGGACTTAGCAATGAAAATGCTATACCAAGTCAACATGATAAATAATAAGGTTACAAGTTCCAATGTACCATATTGATGAAAAAGAAAATTTAATTTTGGCTATGCTATCATAAGCATTATTAAGCAAGGAAAAAAAATCTTAATTTCCTTCTAAAAGTTTAAATTATAGATAATGAATGATTTCAATATATTAATCATATAGCATAAGAGTTTAATGACACTTACAAAAGAATTTTTTGCTTGGCCGACCCACCATCTCCACTCATGAAAATTTTAGTTCTCTATCTATCCTCCTATTATAGTGCTTCCTTAGATTCAATCTAAGGTGGGCCTTATCATATTTCTACAAACGCATCCATTTATAAAGCAAGGCATACATTAAAGAGAAGTTATTAATAAATATTATTAAAGTTAATTTTAAATTTTAAATTTAATAACACTTTCTCCCTTAAAAAAGCATAAATTAAGGAAGAGTTATATGAAAGTGTTAACTCTATGAGCCTTCAATTAATATTCTGAGTTTTAATAATCACAGACATTTCTGGTTAAATAATTATTGTTACTAATCAATTATGTGTGCATGCTATGTTAAGCTTTCCAACAAGGAACTATAATTAAGTAGCCTAATCAAGCTTCACTATGAGAGCACGGGCAATGGCTAATTTTCAAAAGCTTGATCAAGAAAGAGCCCATGAAGACTGCAAATTTTTTGTTGTCATGTATGGTATTTATTGTTTATTTTTATCTTCATATATTTGGCATGTGAATGATGAAAAATAACCAAACACACATACACACACACACACACACACATATGAGAGAATATAATATATATATATATATATAAATTCAATTCTTTATGAAAATCATACTATATGATTCCTACTATACTATACAATTTTCCATATTTGTTAATTAATTTTAGCCATCATAATTAGTTTAGTTGTCTAAAAATTGTCACATTTGAACTAATCTTATAGGACGTTATGATTGTACTACATGATAATTCTTTTTTGCTAAGTATTTCATCCACCAAGATTAAGTTGACTAATTACAAATTATGCCCAATTTTATTAATCATATAACATAATTTTATTTGGCAATTATTTTATTTTAATATAGAATTAAAGGAATTTGATTTTTGAGAATTTTTTCTTGAACTGTATGTTATGATCATAAATAATGAATAAATAAAGAGCTAAATTTTTAGTTTATACTATTCAAACAATACAAACTTTGGTCATTTAATATGAATAGTGGCGATCAGATTCCTTAACCTTAGAGAAAGGAACTGCTCATATAGTATAATGTTTGATTGTACAATATGAATGGACCAATTTTTTCTAAAATTATTTTTTCTATTTTTTATTTTGTTTTCTCCCAATAAATACCCCTTTTAGGTGTCTAACCTGAACATCTTAAATGTGAGAAAATTCACAAGAGGCTTAAGGAAGGGTGCTTTGCTTAGGAGAAAAGTGGAGATCAAAGTGTCTCTCTTCTTTTCCCTTTAAGAGATTTTGTTGGTAAGTGATCTCTCAGGAAAAATATCATTTTGAAAACTCTCTGTCATCTTTATTGGGATGGATATGAGTATATTTTTTATGAGATATATTGATATATATTCAACCAGATTTTCCTTAACATTATGTTAGGGTTTATGTAGATATGGGTTCTACTTGCTATGATCGTAAGAATTCATAGTTAATTACTGTAGTAAGAGAGAACTATCGATTAAGGTTAGAAATAAACATATCTCAGATATGAATCAGTGTCTAGTGGTGCATATGGCATGTCATAGATGACTGTCTAAAGAAAAAAATATAGATAATCCCAACCAAGATCTTATGGTTCTATCATCCTAGGACTACGTTGTTCCTGTTTACCAACATCAAAGAGCTATCAACCATAATGCCCAGGGAGCCTGATTAGAAGCCATGGGTTACTTCATTTCAGATATCCTTAGTAGACTAGAGTTTTAGTGTAGAGATGTTCGCATGGCAAATAGATAAATAGACTGGGCTTATGTTTATAGGAAAGCCAAAATAAATGGGTGTTTGATTAGCAAACAAGTAGATTGGGCTTACATTCATTGAGAAATGCCAAGTAGGAATATTCACATGATGAATGGATAGATTGGGCTTACATCTTGTTGGAATGCCATATGGATATAGATTGTTCTTATGGTGAACGTATAGACTGGACTTACATCCTTATGGAATGCCCTTATTATAGGGTTATTTATGTAGCAAAATAGATTGAGCTTACATCCCTTTGGAATGAAATATGGATATAAATTGTTCATATGGCCAATGTATAGATTAGACTTACATTTGTTTAGAATGCCAAATTTATTATAGTGTTGTTCGCATGGTGAATAATTAGATTAAGCTCACATCCCTTTAGAATGCCATATATATATATATAGATTATTCTCATGGAAAATGTATAAATTATACTTACAACCCTTCAGAATGCCAGATTTATAGGGTGTGTTCGCACGGTGAATAGATAGATTTATAGGATGTTTGTATGGTAAACATTAATTTGTGATTTTCAGGGTCAACACCTGGATGCTAAAAATATATTGCCTAGGCGCTATCATGGTAGCACCTTAGTGTTATTATGGTAGTGCCTTGGCATTGGGTACTTAACACTATAGCATTAGAAGACATGAATTCCTGTGTTAAAATTTGAGGGATCAGCACCTCGACGTGCTATAGCTTGCACTATAGTGCTTTTAGAAACATTATATTAGAATAGTAGGATCGAGTTGATTGGTTGATTGATGCCTAGGCGATGGCGATTTGACGCCATGACACTAGTCAACAATGTTTAGAAAGGCTAGTAGACAGATAGACACTTGCAATAAAAATGACAAACTTTTTGACTAGCATTGCAACGCTAAATATGCAACGCTATGACATTGAGTTTAGGGCATGGGCACCATATAGAGCACTATAGCACTGTGACTTGGGGCACTATATATTTGATATCTTGAGAGCTTAATGCCGTGGTGCTATTCCCTTAGCGATGAGGCATCACGAGTCAATAACTCTATTTTTGGGTAGTTTTATTGTGAGAATTCAATAATTTTTAGAAATTTTGCTAACATAACAACTTTGTAGTGCTATATTTTTACTTTTTAAGTGCAAAAGTACTTTTCTCCCATGTTCCAGATCTAAGATTGACAAAGGGAGGGTCTTGTTCTCATACACAAACTAAGTTCAATGGTGGATGTCTTCATATTTCAAGATTCATAAGAGTTTTGGGATTTTTGGCATTTTTTCTTACTCTGAATCTAAGATCAATGGAGATATGCTTCTTTATTTCTCACCCGATCCAAGATCGATGGTGGAAATGTTCTTTTTTAGGGAGAAAATTTTATAAAAGAAAATTTTTAAGAATCTTTACATGGAGTTCATGGTGGATGGCTTCAATCTTGTCTCGTGTGAGAGGAGAGTGCCCTTGTACAGTGGCGAGAAACTTGCAGTGGAGAGAGAGTGATGGAGACTAGGAACAAGAAAGAGGAGCAAGTGGAAGAGAAAGTAAAAAAAGGGGGAAGGATTGATTGGGAATTTCCTACTTTTTTATAGGGGTTTGGGTTTCCATTCCCACTCTTCTTGGGCATTTTTTCTTGTTCTTATTCCCCCTCTTCCCCTATAGGCAATTGTCATTGTTGGGAAAGTAGTTAGCAGGGAAGGGTTTATTTTCTTGCTTTCAAAACTGAAAGCCATCGCAACAGCCCCTAAGTACTATGATTACAGCTTTGCGATGTTGTGTAAGTACTATGATTACAGCTTTGCGATGTTGTGTTATTTAAGTAGACAACTGACAGGGGTGGTTATCCTTCTTAAAAGTCAAACAATGCTTAGGTACCAGGATTGTTGCACTGCGGTGCTCTAGGTCAAAATTTTATTTTATTATTATTATTTAGATGCAAACAAAATTGCCCCTAATGAATGTGTCTTGAAGATTGGACATGATACATTTGTTATTTTCTTATTTATTTATCAATGATTGTATGCAGCATTATAATAAGAAGAGAGAGAACATAGGTTTTAAAAATCTCTAATTACTTTTATATATTATATGAGATAGTGATGTTGAAGGGAAACTTCCTGGTCATGGACTAATGAAGAAAGATTTTACTCAAATTTGGACACCTTAAGGTTCATTTGTGAGCAATCTTGTTCTATAACTGCGATAGCCCATTTGACCATAAATCTCCTCTCTAATAGATACTATCTTCTCAATTGGAACTCTCTCAATTTAGCATATGTCAAAGAGCTCAATTTGTGCTCTAGAAAGCTCTCTTTGGTAGGATCTCAAGGCTCTGAGACTATGCTCGAGATCTTGGTGAACTAGAGAGACTTATGCAAAGTAGAATTTAAGAGTGTTGACTTTAGAAATCAAAGTTATTTTATGTGATAGCATATAGTGCCACAGTTTCTGAGTAGCAAATATCAATGCTGACATCGACTTATATAGTATAGGAAATTTTTCTTCCCTTCTTCTTTGTTCTAAGCTAACAAAGCTTCTAATGGTTCTTCTAAGTTATATATAATTTTAATGGCTTTCTCATTATTGGAGCTACCAAAATAGGGATATGTATCAAATATTAATTTATGCCATCAAATGCTTCTTGACAAGCATCTTCCCATATAAAAGGTGCACCTTTTTCATCAATCGAGCGAAAGGTTGACATCTCCTTGAAAGATTAGAAATGAACCTTCTGATGTAAGGTAATTTGCCTTATAGTGAACATAGTTGCTTCAAGGTCTTAGGCAGTGGAATTTCTATTATTGCTTTTATTTTATAGGGATCAATTTTAATCCCTCTATGATGCATAATAAAGGCTAGGAATTATCTAGAAGTCACACCAAAAGCACATTTCAATGGATTCATCTTTAAGTTGAAACTTCAAGTTCTATTTAATACAACTCTTAAATTAATTATATACTCTCTTTGATTCTTGCTCTTGATAACCAAATGATTAATGTAACATTCCACATACTTATGTATGAGGTCATCAAAGATGTGGGTCATTTCCCTAGCACCAAAATTTTTCAAGCTAAATGGCTATACTTTGTAGCAATATATGCCAATTAGTGTGTGGAAGGACATAAGCTTTTCATCTTCTAGAGCCATTTTAATTTGAATATAGCTTGGTGAACCATCCATGAAGAAGAATATATCTTTTGATGTGTTTTCAACCATGAATTCTACATTGGGTAGTGGGAAGTCATTTTTTGAGCATGCTTTATTTAAATCCTAAAAATTAATGTAAACATGAATTTGTCCATTCTTTTTTCCTTATTGGGATAATATTGGCAATCTAGTCAGCATGCTTTTCTTCTCGAATGAATTCTACTTCAAGAAGCTTTTTAGTTCCAATGATTACTTACTCTTCAATTTCTAATCGCATTCACCTTGATGCTTGCTTTATAGGTTATACATCAGGTTTAATGGCAAGTTTATGTACAACTACGTCTAGGGATAGGCCTGACATTTCACTGTAATTTCATGCAAAGTAATCTTTGTATTCATAGAGTAGTACTTTTAATTCCTCCAATCTTTCTGATGTGAGGTTAGCACTAACAAAGTTCGGTCTAGGCTCTTCTTCAGGGCCTAGGTTGATTTCCTGGAGTTCATCAACAATGGCTTGATTACCTTCTTTGAATTCTTTTGGGTCCTCTTTCATGTTAATTATTAATTCATCTTTGAGTACATTCTTATTTTCATGTAAAATATCCCTTCGTTCATCTATAGTTTCTAAAAGGACTTCTTCTTTGTAGGATATGGCATAACATGAGCTCATTGGGGGAAATGTAGAAGGAATATATCTCAATCCCCCTTTGGTGAAATTTTCATATCTTATGGAATTTTGGATGCCATTACTTTTCCAAAGCCTTTTGAACAATCATACTTGTATATTTGTTTGTGTACCTTTAGGGCAGATTGAGAAATAATAATAAAATATCTTCTTCTTTAAAATCATCTTCTTTAGATAGTTATTACATGGGATTTGTAGTTCGCTCTTTAGTTTTGTAGAAAAGGATCCCACATTCCTTGTAACACTTTATAGGAGGGACATATAAAGTTTTTGGTTATTCTATTTTGTCTTTCCTTGAAGTTTTTAAGACTTTTATATGTGCCATTATTATTATAGTTATTTTTATAGCCTTGTTGGAAATTTGTAATTTGGGTTCCCTTATTTGAAAAACATGGGTTTTCTCTAATTATTTTGTTCTTTCTTTTGGTGGTTGAGGCTTTCTTAAGTTTATAAAGTACTAACTCCTCTTCATCATCCTCAATATCACTACCAAGTTGTAGAATTATCTTAGGTTGCTTTGATTCATTGGTACTTTTTTTCCTTTTGAACTATCGCCTTCTAGAATTAATTTGATTAGTGGAGCCCCTTACTTTTAAGAATTAACTTTTTCTACTTACTTAGGCATGAAGTAAATGGCAACATCATAGATCTTGATCTCATGTATCAAGAATGAATTCATGTCACCATTAATTTGATGCTCTTTACCATTTTGAATATACTTCATACATTGATGGAGAATTGAAGGTACTATGACATATTAATAAATCCATGACCCACTAAGGAGCGCTTTGTATGCAACTTTGGCTTCGATCACATGAAATTTAACTTTTGTGTACAATTTCCCAAAGCATAAAGGTAGGGTAATGGATCCTAAGGTTCGTTGTCCTTATTCATTGAATCCTTATAGGAATACCATACTTTTGTCTAGATAAAGAGCATCTAAAGCTAATGCTTTGGGTGTCTTTATTATTAAGAAATTAACCAAAGCACTTGGATCGATCAATATCCTTTTTATGTGGGTGGAATTACTTTCAGCTGTGACATAAAGGGGTTATGCTCAGTGTCCCTAATAATAGGTCATCCTCACTGAATGTGATGGTAGCTAATTTTTAATAGGTTAAGTCCTCTTTCATCTTTTTTTTAGTGAAGAATGCTTTATATTGTTTTGGATTTTGTAAAGCTTTGATTAATGTCTCACGTATATCCTTAGATAATATGAGAGCATCATAGATACTTAAGTAAAGTAGTGAGCTTACATAAATATGCCAGAACATTATAGTTTACTCCTATTTTGATAGAATTTTGAGTTTTAGTCGGTGGTGGAAGTAAGTAATTTTCATTAATTTGAATTTCTTTTGTCATATTCACTAGCTTTCCATTATGGAGGTCAAGAAATTCATTTTTCTACTTCATAATTGGACTTGAGTTACTTCTTGTTTTGATTTTCTTTATTAGAAGAAGTCTTTAAATTCTCTGTCTCTTTAGAATTTTTAGAGTTTTTAGTACTCTCAGAATTACTGCCTAGTCTAGGACATAATTTCCTTGAGCCTGACTTGACCTTCCATTTAATAGTCTTTTCTCTAGGAAGTATAGTTATTCCTTTGAGTTCGTTGAAGTTGCAATCACAAAGCATGCTTCTCTTTGGGTTTGAAGATTATAATTTTGATGAATGTTTATGATTCGACATGTTTCTTTCAAAATATATTCTTCAAGATTTTTTCTATCAAGCTTTAAGGGATACATATATTCTTCTACTTTAACTGGCCTTCAAAGATGTTGTTTGTACTCCTCTAAAGAGTCAATCATTTTTTATGTTTTAGACTTTGGTTTTCTAGATTTTCTTTTTTTTTCTTTGATTTGCATGGTATTGATAAAGAAGATTGATTAATTTTCTTATGCTTCTTTGTATTAAATAAAGATTGCCCCATGTTGGGGAAGAGGCTTCTTAGATCTATTTCAAGCTTTAAGGAATTATTCCATTGGATGCCTTCTATGGTTAAAAGAATGTTAATCATTCATTTAGTTTTCTTTGAGTTGAATACCTCCCAACCACCTTCTTATTCTTTCTGTGATTGTGGAGCTTTGCCTTATCATCATTTATATTATGAGTTTCAGTTGGCTTGTCATCTTTATTTTTTGAATTCTACATTGGTTATGTTGTAACAATATTTACCTTTTCCTTTTTAGGATGTACTAGTACACTATCTGATAAGGTGAGTTCCTCATTTAGATAGCTCTTCTCTACCTAATCTTTGAAGACAAAGTAATCTTCAATGTAGCGATTTATAAGTCTATAGAATGGATAATAGTTAGGATCATCAACTTTGTCTACTTGGTCTAGTTGACATGGCTCTGATAATTATAATACAAAATTTAGGGTGTGTCTAAAGATCTTAGTAGTACATTCTCTTTTAAATGAGTACTGCTTAGCCATCTTCCCTTGGAGAGTTAGCCCTTTTTTCTTATCTTCTATCGATTTTGCTACTGGTTGTGAGGTTGTTGTACCTCCATTTTCCTTTATTTCAACCATGAATGTGAATGTTGTATTCACATCATTTTTCTTTGCATCATACAATTTTGATTATTTTCCTTTCTTAAAGGGATTACTATTATAGTTGGTATTAAAGCCATTTTTCATGGGGAGCCTTTCAAACTTGGCTACACAATTCAATAATTCTTAGAACATATCAATCATAGCCATAGCTAGATATGGGGCCATTTGATCATCAGTGATCCCCATGAAGAGTTCTACTGCATGCTTTTCTATGAGTTACTAATCACATTTCATGCTTAGATTTTTCCATCTAGTAATGTATTTTATAACACTTTCATCTTTCTTTCTTTTTTCCAAGGTGAGATCTACTATAATTACTTTCATGGTTGCACCTAAAAATTTATTGACGAAGAGTGTTTCCAACTCAGCGAAGGTTTTTATTGAGTCATTGGGTAACTCAGCATACCACTCGAAGGCTATGTTAGTAAGGCTGCTAACAATTTATCATAGCAGTAAGGCATCATTCCCTTTAGTATTCTACAAGTGGCTTTAAATTGGGCCAAGTTTTGTTGCATATTTTCTATGCCCAAAAAGGTGTTAAATTTTAGTGTAATGTACCCTTTAGGATATTGTACTTGGTCATATTCGACCAGATATGCTCAGCCATTTTCAACTAGCTATTTAGTAGATTCTGAAGTAAAGATTGCTTTGACTTTTTGGCTAATGAGATCTTCAAATTGGGACTTGGTAATAACATCAACTTCTTGATAAGAATTTAATATAACTTCTTCTAATGGTTCTCGCCTTTATATTGAAGCTCTTAGCAACTTGGGTGTAGCATTTTGCATGCCCCCAATTTTAGCTATTGGGTTGTTCATCTAAGTAGGATTTCTTGAAAGTATTTGCTACATTGCAGTTACTATGAGGTTAAGTTGACCAAACATCTCTTTCATCAGTATGTTTAATTTTTTAAGAAAATTATTGAGTTGGATACTTTCTTGGTCTCTTCTTTGGAGTTGAGAACCCTTTTATCATTGTAATCTTTTTACAACATGGATTAGCTCTTTAGTTACTTTAACTTTTAGTTAAGCTTCACCCATAGGTTCTTGATGATTTTAGTTCTCTTGATGTTCATCTTTATTTTGCTACAGGGGTGCCACATTTTTGTTCTTTAAACATATATTGACCATGTGATCAACTTGGACTTACATGTAATCAATATCTTTATTTTGGACCTCTAGAACTTGTTGATCCTCATTGATTGGAAAATCCTCATCTTCCTAAAAGAGCTAATTATCTGTGTCATCATCCACTAGTTGAGTTTTTTTAGACTGACATTTCCAACTGATTATAGAAGATTCAGTTTCTTTGTCATCTGGTGGAGCTGGTTCATGTTAAGTTCTCTCATCTTTAATGATTTGGGTCTCTTTAGGTACCTAAATTGATCGAGACCTTCTAGAGGTGGATCTCTAAGAATGCATCTTTGATGTCACACCTTGGTGTTCACTAGATGAATTATATTATTTTTTTTCATGGTGGTTGTTGGGACCTTCTAACAATTGACCACTTAGTACCTTCGCACTTAAAGGCTCATTGTCAGTGTTCACTGAATATTGGAGTCTTGGGTTATGAATCTACTCAAGGCGGGCATGGTATTTTTTTAATATTCCCATCTCCCTTAGAGTAGGAATTTTCAAAGTTGGCGACCTCGCTCACCAACTTCTTAATTCTTTTTTGATGGTTTAGGTTTTTAATTGCATTCAAAACATTGTAGATTTAAAGGAAATAGTCTCCTTTATCTTTGGTCATACTTGTGAGATATGCTGCACATACTTATAATAGAAAGACTTCTTCATAGTTCACTCTGAACTATTTCTTTTAACCCACTCAAGTAGTTCAAAATTATTGTTGGTGGGTATATTCACTTCCACTAGTGGTTCATGCTGTTGTTCAGTTTGTACAGGCAATCTGATAGTTTTGTGACTAGCATTATATTTTTATCTAGCTCTACTAAACATTTTAGTACTCAAGGAAGATGCTACATGATCGTGCTTGCCTAGAGTCAAAGCAATATTTTGCAGGATAGTAGGCTCCTCTAATGCACGGCTAAGTGGATTTATGATGATAGATTTTAACTTGGGCTTGATGACCATCTTATCTTTGGCGGACATTATTAGTATTGCCTTTGCCAAGCATTGTTAGATTGGACATACATCCCTTTGGAATGCTCTTATTGTAGGGTTGTTCATATGGTGAATAAGCAGATTGGCTTTAGATCCCTTTGGAATGCCATATGGATATAGATTGTTTGTATGATAAACATATAGATTGGACTTACATCCTTTTGGAATGCTAGATTTATTATAGGTTTGTTCACTTGGCGAACAGGTAGATTGGGCTTACATCCCTTTGGAATGCCATATGGATATAGATTATTCACATGGAACATGTATAGATTATACTTACATTCCTTTGGAATGCTAGATTTATATGGTGTGTTCGCATGCCAAACAGATAGATTTATAGGATGTTTCCATAGTAAAAATTAATTTATGGTTCTAAGGGTCAACATCTCGGGGATGGAAATATAGCTCCTAGGTGCTGTCATGGTAGCATCTCAGTGCTATTAGGGTAGCACCTTAGTATTGGGTACTAAACATTATAGCATTAGAAGGCATAAATTTATGTGTTAAAAATTGAGTGCTTAGCACCTTGGCACGTTATATCTAGCACCACAATGCTTTAGGTAACATGATATTAGAATAGTAGCACTGAGTTGATTGGTTGATCAGTGCATAGGGATTGGCAATTTGATGCCGTAACACCAGTCAACAATCAGTTCAGAAAGGCTGGCAGATGAGCTGACACATTTAACGAAAAGGATAAACTTTTTGATAAGCATTGTGATGCTAAATATGCAGTGTTGCGGCATTGAGTTTAGCTCCTTGGCATCATATAGGGTGCTACATCATGGTGATGCAGGATGCTATATATTCGATTCCTAAGAGCTTAGTGCATTTAGGAACTCTTTTGTTGGGTAGATTTCTTGTTGGAGTTCTATAATTTTTAGAAATTTTGGCAGCATAACCGCTTATTATTGCAAGATTTTCACTTTTTTTTAATGCAGAAGCACTTATCTCTCTTGTTTTGGATCCAAGATCAATAGAGAGGTCTTCTTCTCACACTAGAACTAAGCTCAATGCGAGGTCTTTGGATTTCAAGATTCATGGGAGTTTTGGGTTTTGGGAGCATTCTTTCTTTGTTTGGATCCAAGATCAACATAGATAGGCTTTTTCATTTCTCATTGGATCCAAGATCTATGGTGAAAATCATCTTTTATAAAGAAAATTATATAAAAGAACAATTTTAAGAATCTTAACATAGAGTTCATGTGGCTAGCTTTGATCTTATCTCATGCAAAAGGGGAGCACCCTCATACAATGGTGAGAAACTCATTACAGAGAGAGTGTGTTGGATACTGGGAAAAAGAAAGAGGAGAAAGTGGAAAAGATAGGAAAAAAGGGAAAGGGGTGAGTGGGTAGTTCGCACCTCTTTTTATAGGGGTTTGGGTAACTATTCCCCCTTATATTTAGATGTTTTCCTATCCTCTAACCATTCCCCCTCTTCCCCTCTAGGCAATTTTCACTGCCAGGGAAGTAGATGGCAAGAAGGGTTATTTTTCTTGCTTTATAATTGAAGTCCATCGTGACATAATCTAAGTACTAGGATTACATCATCATGGTGCTGTGTTATGTAAGTAGACAATTAACAAGGATGGTTATCCTTATTGAAAGCCATGATAGGCACTAGGATTATAGCACCGTGGTGCTGTAGGACAAAGTTGCACTTTACTTTTAGTTATTTATTTATTTATCTACCTTTTGTTTTTTGTGTTTTAACTTGAAATTTTGTTCTTTTGAGAACTTGTGTAAGCTTTGCATTTAAGAGAAGATTTTTGTACCTTAGAGATGTAGTGGCATCCTTGTTCCTTTGAAGAAGAAGTGGAGTGGGTGATGTGGCACAAGGTGCCAATCAAAAGCAGAAATTGACCAACTTCAAAGCTTGAAGAATTAATGTGGCACAAGGTCCTAATCAAGTGGCTAGATGGACTATTTTCTTTAGCTTGGAGAAAGAATTTTAAGAGGACTTGAAGTTTGATACATGAAGACTACTAAGACTTTATATATATATATATATATATATATATATATATATATATATATATATATATATATATATATATATATATATATATATATATATATATATATATATATATATATATATATATATATATATATATATATATATATATATATATATATATATATATATATATATATATATATATGTTTTATGTGTTGTAATTAGTATTTGATTATGTATTTTATAATGTTTAATTATTGTATGTGTTGTGGTCGAAATCATATAATTTCATGTGTTAATGTGTAGGTGTTTATCTGGCATTTAAGAGCTGATATTTTAGAGCTATGGTGCTGTGATTTAAAATATTTTAGATTTGGGGATAAAGTGGATAGTGCTTAAGCACTGATCTTCTAGTGCTTAGGTGCCATGTTCCTACAAGTTCAAGTTTTGACAATTTTTTAGAATTGGTTAAAGAGTTATTTCAAGGGGCTCACCCTTTGGTGGCTAGCAACTTGTATACAATTTTCTTTTATCTATGAAGTTAAGTGATTGTTGATGTTTTGTGAAGATAATTGTGTGAAGAAACTCATTGGTTAGAGCTTGGTGGTTGCACAAGGAAGGAAATTTAGTGATTCAATTTCAAACACAGCTTTGCTGAGTAGTTCTATTACTTTATTTGTTTCATTTCACATGTTGTGCATTACTTGCAATCTTCTAAAGTATTTTGTCTTTGGGATTGTGTTCTAATCTGGAATAATTAAATTCAAGATTTTTCTACCAAAAGTTTATATTAAATTCCACTTGCAAGGGTCAGTCTCAACTTAGGCATTGTATGACATAGCTTGTGTTGGCCAATCTAACATCCACAAATAATTGTTGACTATACACCTTGTGCATCTCACAATTTGATTTAATGATAATGAATCTTGTGTAATAAGAACTAATTATTTATTTGCAAGATAAATTATTCACATTAATCGTTATGAGTGTTATTATTAATTTTGATTTATATTGATGATAAATATATATTTTTGATGCTACTAATCATGTTAAATTCAAGTGTGCAGAAAATTCTTCAACTCCAGGTTCTTCAGTCAATTCAAAATGCTAAAGCTATTGGACATGAACTGGGTGGGAATTTTTCTAGGATTAACTATATGAAGGAAAATGAAAAGCTCACCAAAACAAAATAAATCTTTCATGCATTTCAAAATAATTTATTTTAGAATTATTCATAAATCCTATATTTCATATTTATAATTATTCTTCAAATTATTCATTTTGGGTAATGTGAACTAAATGCATAAACTTTATTCTATTTATTCTGTTTCCATGCAAGTTAAATTAAGTTTACATTTCATTAAATTATTCCCATGCTTATTCATGTTCATTGTCTATTTATTCAATGCATGAATCTAAATTATCTAAAAATTATTCAATGTATTATTCTTCTCTCTCCTATTATCCTAGTTTTCTCTCTCCTATCCTATCTCTCATCCTAAACCTTTTGGCAAAATGTTTTCTTGATTATTTGCAAAATAAATTATGTGAGAGCTATGCAAATTATTTTCAAAATTATCCATCTTTTTCTAAATTAAAAAAATCATTTATTTGAATCTTTAATTTGAATTATTTTGAATTCAAATTATATATTCTTTTGATTACATGTGCAAATTTGAACTTAGCTCTTTATGGACTGTTTTGTGGCTGATCACGTGCTACTACAATTGAATCAATTTAAATTAATTTGAATTAATTTGAGTTTATTCAAATTCAATTAAAATAACTTATGGAATTATCCTCTTTCCTTATATATATATGGAAACTTCCCATGGCCGATCATACCTTTATTTAAATTCAAATTAATCACATGATGAATATTGATTTGAATTCTCCTAATATCTGATTAGCCATCATTTAATTTTATTTGAATGGATTAAAATAGATCTAATCTATTTTTGGTAACTAGCTTGGCCAACATTCTTAATTTCCCTTGGATTTTATTTAAGATGCTTTAGTATCATAACTTTCCTTGTTTCTTTCAATCAAGGTTAATTGATTGAATATCCCATGATATTGCATTTAATCATACTTAAATCCCATCATGGAACCCTCCTTGGCCGACCGCATCACATGCTTAATTAAATTAATCAAATTTGAATTAATTCCTTTTTACTTAGCTAATTAATTGGAGTCATGATATATATGCAATTTTTTCAAACTCACCTCTCTTTTATCTCTCTTGGCCGAGTCTCATGCTCATTAATTTCCTAATTACATTAGAGATCTTTCCATGTGATGAATTGATTCAAATTGAATCTCTTTCCAAATTAATTTTCTCTCCATATCCCCTTTGGCCTATTTTCTTCATCATGCTAAATTAATTTAATTTAATTGATTCAAATTGAATCACTTACTAATTAAATTTTACATCTTCTTTTCCTTGGCCGAAATCCTTATAATACAAGTTGAAATTCATATTAGTTGATTCAAATCAAACTTTCTTTCCAAATTGAATTTCCCTTCTCTTTCACTTGGTCAAATTTGCCCTCATGAAAATTAATTTTATTTTGATTTCCTTAAGTTAAATTACTTCTTAAAGTATTTTTTCTCTTATTTTCCCTCTTCTTGGTTGGACCCCCTTGATTCTTTTCTTATATATAATGCTCTTATGATTAGGTTATTCTCTCGTGGATCTTTCTTTAGTGGTCGAACCCTTGCTAAATTTTTTCTTGGAGATTTCTCTTGGTGAATCAAGTGCTAACATCTTCATCATCCTTCCTCTTCCTTCTTATAAGTTATTGGTTTGAAGATTCCCAAAAGAGTTGAATAAGTCATTTAAGTCCCTTTGGCTAAATGCTATTCAAGGTTCCTTTAATTTAATTTTTTGCTATTCATGTGTGTGACCTTGATCTCTTTATTGGCTTAAGCTTTCTTATAGTTTGGTCAATTTGTTTTGTGCTTAATGAATCCATTCATACATCCTTTCAAGTTAGCCAAAAACTTTGATTGTGGTTGGATAAACTTTTATGATTGCAAATATGTATCTCTTCTTTATTCTTACATATCCTTAAGCGAGATTAATTTTGTGTTGATTATTTCATAAAAAAACTCTTGTGGGTAGCAAGTGTTCTATTCTTTAAATTGTCTCATATTTTGCATATGTGATAATTCCTTTCAAAGAGACTTCAATTGTGTTTCTGTGCTTTAATATTGCATATTCATTTGATCTTTTCAAAATTCAAGTCTTCATATAAAAGTTGATTGGTTTAGTTCCCAAAATATTATTGTTCCACACTTTAGATCATTAGCTACATCATTTTATTTTTAAGTTCTTATATTCTATTCAAACATTTTAAATATTCACTTGCATCATATATAACTTTTATGTTATATCATCACATTCAATTTTAAATACAAATTGAAGTAAGCTCTCTTTCTTACCTTTGTTTTCACTTGCCTTAATATTGTTATAGTTGGGTTATGAGAGAAAAGTACTTTTAAAATTGAGAGTTAGATACTTTCATAGTCCTCTTTCTTATTTTCTTCTTGGGTTGTACTTGCTCATGAAGGAAAGTATGTAGTTGGGTTGTACTTGCCCGTTAAGGAAAGTACATTGTTGGGTTGTACTTGCCCATTAAGAAAAGTATGGTGTTCGGTTGTACTTGCTCGTGAAAGAGAGTACAGGAGATTTTTTATAATCTCAACTTTGATTTAGTGAATTTCTAACTGGGTGTCTAGGCATGGATGTAGGCTAATTTTTGGGGTTTGGTCGAGCCAAGTAAAAATCTATGTGTTCTCTTTTTTATTTTTTGTGCTTTACTTTTCTATAAAGCTTTATCATTAAAGATTTTTTTTTGTTGATTATTGTTTTATTTCTCTAAAGCTTTATCATTAAAGATTTAAAAGTTCTATAAAAGTTTAAAATTAAGTTTTCTGAATTTATTTTTAAAAATCCCAAATCACGTAAACCCCACCCACCCTCTTGGGTGCCATAGCTAAATAACAAAAATCATCAAAATCTTGAAATCACTAGACCACAAAATAACCTGCAATATCCACATATTAATTTGATCATGTTCTTTAAACATTTCTGACTTAAAGCTTAAAATAGCCTACTCCTAGAATAAGCTTTTTGTGTGACCAATTTGGAGAAATATTTAGATCTAGGATTGTCTTTTATCAAGTGCTTGGTCAACCATATTCCCTTTAAAAACCCTAATTACACTTGAACTTAAACTCCCCTGATATGGCCTTACTCTCTTAAGCATCTTAGGAGAGCTTCCAATCCATCAATTTGATAACTTTAGTGGTCTAACCCCACATTTACACTAGCGAGTGTTGACCTCATTTTATATGAGGTTTACACCCTTCTTAGTCTTAGTAGTGAAGATTCTTAATCCTAAATTAAGATCACACTAATTAAACACCAAGCACACTTTATTAAGTGGATAAATGTTTAATTAATCTAAAATTAAGATAAATAAAACCTATGATAAATTGAAATACAAAATATGGAGCCAAAATAGAAATCAAAATCTTAGGGTGAAACTTAGGTTTGTCTAGTGAGCCTCACCTGGACCTAACCTAGCCCAAATGGGTTAGTGAGTTTGATTGAATCCAAGTTCAACCAAACTAAATCCAACTCTAAATAAAATACATTTGAACTAAAATCTATATTCAATTGACTCTTAAATGAGTTAATTGGGTTGATTAACCCAATTAACCCATTTAAGCCTAATTATTCCATTTAAGCCTAATTTAAATAAAAAAATTAAATTAAATTGAAATTAAAATGTAATTAAACTCAATCCACACTTTATAAGGTGCATAAATGTAATTATTTCATTTAGGTCCAAATAAAATTAAATAAAAAAATAAAATAAAATAAAATAAAATCAAATTAATAGCACAAAATCAATGCATAAAAATAAATGAACTAAGAAAATAAATGGAGATGAGATTCATAGTGGTTAACGAGACCATTTAACCTAGAGTTGACCAATGTGAGCTCCACTAAATCAAAAATTGACCAGTCAAAATTTGGTCAAATTGAGCCATCTCAAAGGCTCAAAATTATTAAATAAACATAATCAAATACAAATCTAAATAAATCGAAATCTAATAAGGTCTCAAATGAGTTTATTAGGACACTTAACCTAAATGGACCCAAATAGACCCTATTGAGCTAAAATCAACTTAAATTGAAATTAAACTAAATTAAATATTCTAAATCACTTTAAATACATAATTAAACTTAATCCGACTCTTCATTGGATCTAATTGAATTAATTTAGTAAATGTACTTAAGTGAACCCAAATTGACCTGATTAGGCCATTTTTAGGTAAAATTCAAAATTAGCCCAAATGAATTGTACTCAACCAAACACAATTACTTTAAACAACTCATTAAATAAAATTAAAACATAATATAAATTTAAATTGATCCTAAGCACTTAACCCAACCCAACTCAAATGAGTTAAGTTGAGTCAACCCAAACCCATGACATTTTAGTTAATGCAAAATTAACTCATGACATTTCAAACGCAATAAAATCTTAGTGTTATTTGCGTTGATATCTCAACATAAGCAATACATTTAAATTCAATAAAGAAATAAAATGAAAAAGGGGATATATGAAGAAAAGTCTAAACGAACTCAAAACCTCCATTCCTCTTCGCATAACTCCTCCATAATTTAATCTCCAAAGTCAAGGAACGCAGCAATATCTTAGCCAAATCAAGTAAATAGCTCAAGCTCAAAAGAGAGAGAGAGGAGAAATGAACATGAAAAATCAAATAAGATATAATGAAAAAAAATTAATCATCACATGCACAAAGCCACCAAAGGAGACTTTGGCACTATTTATCTCCTCATCTTTGACATTAGAATTGGAAAGAGCAAGCTCTCAATAGTGCCAAGCCTATCCCAACAAACCACCACACCTCCAATCACCATTAATGGTGTTTTTTGACCATCATTAAAAAGAGCAGAAAAGAATCTACGAAATTCCTCTTTTGGCATTGAATAGTCTCCTAGAGCTCCACTAATCATGACCAACACATTCCACCCTCTTTTCACACATAAAATCATAAAATCTGGCTAAATTCTGGAGATGTGCAATGACTAATGGTGGATAAAACAATTTAGATAAAGACAAAAGAGGGGAATCATGCTAAAGACTCATCTCAACCTAAAATAGCTCTTTGGCAAAAAAAATCCACTGAATATAAGATTTGTTGAGGTAATATCTTCAAACTTTATGTTGGCTTTAGGTGTTCTTATTTTATGAATTAAACTTGTACAAACTTAGGAAATGACTCTAGATTCCATCCACTCTTTCAATTTTGAGTGATCCATGGGTGAGAAATGAGTTTTTCGGATATGGTCGTCAAAAACTACTACATAGGAATAGGAATGAAACCCGTCCGCCCCTACTCCCTTTTCTCCCCAACTAGGAGGAAGCCAAGATAGTGGCCATCCATTTCACTTGATGGAAACAGATGACTAAGATTTGATTGGCCAAAATTTATTTAAATTAGTATTATTCTAATTTCTATTCTAGATTGTCCGATCTGAAGCTTGAATGGTCCAAACCTGAGCATTCTTGCTCAATCCACATTGGCATTGATGTGGACCAATCAGGCACTAACATGTGTGAAGGCATGCCCAATTAGCACTGACTAGTTTGAAATAGAAAAATACAAGATTTCTTAATTTAAAAATGCCAAAAATGCTCAAAACTTCAAAAAATATTATAAAAAATAAAATACTAAACAAAAAATTACAAATAAGTCCTTATTGGTTTCATCTTTTTGAGAAGAATCTAATGATATTAAAATCCTAATTTTTTATTTGTATTTTGAGATTAAATTAGGTTTGAATAAAAATTAAAATTTTTTAATTAATATTAAAATATCAATTGAGTTAATTTGAAATTTTAAAAGATTGGAATTGATGCTAAAATCTACCTACCATAAAAATTTCAAGGCAAAATGATTAAAGAATTAAAATTTACTAATTTTTGAAGTTGAACTAGCTTATTTTGAAAAAAATTAATTAATTAAAAATCAAGTAAATTAGGGGAAATCACCAAAATGGCTCAATCCACTTTTGTTGTTATCCCATATTAACCTTAGAAAAAATATCAAAACCCTCTGAAACTCATTGAACTCCAAAATCAACTAATGAGAGGATTAAATGAATTAATTAATTTATTTGATTAAGTTAAATTTAGAAAATCATAATAAATCAAATAAAAAACTAAAAAAAATCCAAATAAACTCTTTCATGATTCCCCTTTCAAAAAAGAATCTTAGAAAATTAAAGACCATAATTAATTCTCAATATTTTAGGCTTAATTTGAGTTTTATTAGAAATTTTAAAACATTATTTGCATCTAACATACATCTCTATTTGAGATGAAATTTTACAAAATGAAATTGGCAAGGAAAACCACTTATCATAAAAAGTTCAAAATGACATGTAGATCACAAGTTATGAAATTTTGAAATCTTAGGATAATTTAAATTTAATAATAAATAAAAAATCATAAAAATTCAAAAAAATAATTTATAACACTTTTAATAACATGAGAGGACTTAGAGAAAATTTCTAAGCCTTATAAAGTTGTTAAAACCCCAAAATCATGTGTTTAGGATTTAATAAATGATTAAAGAAATATAATTAATTAATATCCTAAGTCTAAAAGTGAAAATTCATAATAAATCAAATAATGAGCTAGAAATTATAATTAAATATCCTCTAATCAATACGCAAATTAGAATTAATTAAAATCTGACTCTAAAAAAATTCATTTGATATCTTAAAAAAATTGGATTTTTATTAAGATAAATAAATAATCAATTATCCTTAACACACATACTTAAAAATGACTTAAAAGCTTAGAATGGCCTAGCCCAAGTTTGGTGCATCTAGTGATTCACTCCTATAAGCTTTCTAAATTATATTTGTTCATTGAATAAAAATGATTAAGCTCTTAATCATAAGAAAATTGTTCAAGTAACCAAGAGATGCGAGAAGTTACTAATTATATTTCTTCGAAGAGTTAAGATTCTAAAAGTCTTCAGGAAGTTCAGCGACAAAGTTTTGTACTTCTTCTAAGGACATCTAGGTATCCTTATTTGGTGGCTTGTCTTTCCACCTAATTAAGAAATCTCTAAGCAGTGTTATGATGAATTGGTGTTTTAGTTCTAATGATGTTCTCCACTTCAAAGGATGTTGGCTAGATAGGTACCTACAAATAATTTTTATCTTCTCCTGCAAAAGTATCATTATGTAAATTTGGAGGTTAGATAACTCCTTTAAAAGATATTAGATCTTCTATATTGAAAACAAGACTAATAAATATATGAGGGGTCAATTCAAGAACATAAGTGTTAGTAATAAGTTTTCTAATAATTTTAAATGGCCCACATGCTCTCACTTGTAACATATTATATTTTATGGAAGAAAATCTCTCAAGATGGGTATGAATCAATATATAATCACCTATATCATACTCCTTAAAATTTTTATTTTTATTCTTTTATTAAGTGCACTTAGCATTTTGTATTTCTAATTATTTCTTTATGTCTTCATGAAGGCTATGAAAATCACATGCAAATATAAACGCTAAATTAGAAAATGCTTGAGTAGGTTTATTAGCTAGATCAATAGGCATTTTAGGGTTATGTCCATAAACTATCTCAAACGATGATTTATCGGTTGATCTAAAAATGGAACTTTTGTATACAAATTCAAATGTAGGTAATGTTAAAACCCAGTTTCTTAAGTTTTTCCCAACTAAATATCTTCATAAATTTTCTAATGTCTTGTTGATAACTTTCGTTTGTCCATCATTTTGTGGATAAAATATAGAGGATAATTCTAATTGTGTTCCTATTAGTTTTCATTATGTTTTTCAAAAACTTGATATAATTTTGATATCTCTAAAAAAAATTATAGTGGATGGGACTCCATGTAACCTAACAATTTCTTTTAAAAATAATCTTTATATGTGAGATGCATCATTTGATTTTGAATAAGGTATGAAATGTGCCATCTTAGAAAATCTATTTACAATGATAAATATACTATAATATCCATGAAGCATCTTAGGTACACTTAATGTGAAATCTATGAATAGGTCTTCCCATGGTCTAGAAGGAATAAGTAATGATGTACAATAACCCACTTTTTATTTGATAGTTTAATCTTAATGACAAGTGTAACTGGCCTACAATATGTTCAAAACCTTTACTCAACTAGTATTTGAGTCTTTAATTTATAAAAATATCCAGATATATCTTTTGTATGTAGTTTAGAAAAAAAAAGAATTCTCTTAGGGTTTTAGGAATATAAAACCTTTTACCTTAATGAAGATATCCATCTAGAATGATAAAAGAGCTATCAGAAGTCAAGGGCTTGCATTCATGTTCCAAGTACATCATATGAAAATCAAGAAAATTTTTTTAATCTTTTTTTAAAGTCTTAAATTTAGAAATTTAAATTTTAAAGGATGAGACTATTAGAGATACTCTAGGTAGAGTGTTTACTGGTTTATTTTTTATTCCAAGTTTCTATTTAAGTATGAAGGAAAAGTCTTAAAGGTGCTCGACCCATTTAGCATGTCTATAATTTAGCTTCTTTTGGGAGTTCAGTAATTTTAGGGCTTGGAGATCCGTATTCAGAAAAAACTCTTTATGTGATAGGTAATGTCTCCATTGCTTAAGAGTTTAAATAATTACATAAAACTTTTGATCATATGTAAAATATTTTTACTTAGAGTCATTTAATTTGTCACTGAAGAAAGCAATTTGATGGTTTTCTTGACTTAATATTGTACCAATTCTAATACCTAATGCATCACAAGTTACTTCAAATACCTTATTGAAGTTAGGATTTCTTAAGACATATGAAGAAGTCATAAGGGTTTTAATTTATTTGAAGCCCCTTTCAGCATCCATGGTTCACATAAACTTATGCTTTTTTAAGATGTTAGTGATAGGAGCTACAACAGTGCTAAAATTTCATATAAATCTCTTATAAAAGTAGCTAATCCATTAAAACTTCTAACATTTATAAATGACTTTGGAGTTGGCCAATCTATAATGAAATTAATTTTTGACGGGTTTTCCTTTAATCCATTAGCAAATATAATGAAATCTAAGAAAATAACTTCAGTTTGATAGAAAAAATATTTCTTAAGATTTGCATAAAATTTTGTTGCTCTTAATTTTTCTAAGACCATTCTTAAGTAATATAAATGTGACTTGTCATATAGGTTATATATAAGAATGTCGTCGAAATAGACTACAAAAATTTGACCAATAAAAATGTTCATTATAGTGTTCATTAGTCTCATGAATGTACTAGGTACATTTGGGCGACCAAATGGTATGACTAATCATTCATAAAGGCCATCAGGAGTTTTGAATGTTATTTTCCATTCATCACCTGGTCTAATCCTTATATGAAGATATCCACTTCTCAAAATCTATTTTAGAGAATAAACATGAACCTAAAATAAGATCTAACATGTCATCCAACCTAGGTATAGAAAACTTATATTTTATTGTGATCTTATTTTTCCCTCTACTATCAATACACATTCTTGAAGTTTCATCTTTTATGACAGTTACAAGAATTAGTACAACACAAGAACTATGACTTTATTAGATATAACCCTTCTTCATGAGTTCTACTACTTGCCATTTTAAAATTGCATGCTTGGTTAGATTCATCATATAATAGGGTAAGTTAGGCATTTGATATATAAAAATTTGGTCTATAGCTGTTGTATGTCTCTTAATGGTGGTAGTTCAATATGAAAGTTGTTGGGGATCTGTTGACCTCACTTTTGGAGTGAGCTCTCAACCCCATCCTCTTAGACTTAGGAATCTTCTAGATACTAAGATTTCCTTAGTCATAAGACACATATAGTGATTAGGTGAACACTTAACCTAAGCCTAGAGATTTAGAAGTGTTAATCATAAGATTAGGCTATGCCTTAGGGTTTAAGAAAATTACCTATCCCATAGCCTAAACCCAATCTAGATACACTTTCTCAAATCAAACCCAGACTCAATTCTCAAACTAAATCTCAAATTCAAATTCAAATTCCAAATCTAATTTCAAAATTTGATTCTAAATTATTGAAATACAAAATCAAATTTGAATCCTAAAACCCCTTCCTAAGCCATATGAACCACATTCATAAGCTTAGCCAAAACTCCCCTTAAATCAAATCAAACTAAATTGATCTCTTTATAAATCAATTATTCATTCATTTGTATTCACAAATATAAATGAAATACAAATTCAAATGACCAAAACTATATCAAAAATCAAATCCAAACTAAATCTAAACCCTTTAAGCCAATTCTTTGGACTTAGCCAAATTCTATCCAGATCAAGTCAAAACTAGTAAATTTTCTCTTGAATCAATCATTCATTCAATTATCTACCCAAATATAAATGAAACCTGCAATCATCAAATCAAATCGAAACCAACCCAAGTCAAACCCAACCTAGCCCTTTTGAATTGAAAATTTTCAAATGAGCCAAAATCTCTTAGACTCCAAATTTATTGTCGTTGAATTTATATTCCAATCTAGGGCTCACATATAAGTTCAACTAAACTCGAATGAAATCAAAATCAAACCAATTGACCCACTTAGGTCCACTTGACTAAAGTCACCTAAAGGACCCATTTGAGCCAACTTCTAATCCAACCCAAATTGGATTGAACCAAGCTCACCAAAATCTTCCACCATGATCATTGATCACTTTAGGATGATCAATTGCAATCAATTGGGCCAAACCAAGCCCAATTGGCCATTTGATCAAAATTGACCCAAATTGGCGTAAAGGACCAAATCGGGTCAAATCATGATCTAACCCAAATTGATTGCAACCAATGGATCAAGTTCATTCCAAATTGATTATTGAACTTGACCAAAGCCATAATTAAACCCAATTTGATCAATCGAGCCCAATTGGTCAACTTGACCCAACATAGCCCAAATTGGCCTAAAGGGTCAATTTGGCCTAAATCCAAATTAAATCTAAATTAATTCAGACCAATGACCCCATTTATCTTCAATTAGCCAATTAAACATGAATTAACCCATAACTTAAACTAATTTGGCCAATTTTGGTCAAATGAGTCAATTTGACCCAATATGACCCATATGACCCAAATTGGACCAAATCCCTTGAAACTAAGTCAAGACCCATTGGGGCTGATCAAACCCGACCCAAACCCATTTGGGATTAGATCAAAATCAACTCAACCCATTTAAATCTCTCACGGATCCTCCCCCACATAGGATTCCACCCAACCTTATTTAATTTCCCCCATCACATGCACTTAACTCCTCCCCAACATTTGTATTGAATAAATTTGATCATATGTCAGCAAGAGAGGACTTTGGAGCAAAAATTCAAAGTCCTCAATCAATCTATCATCCATCCCAACCACCCCAATAAGATGACAATCAATTTGGAGCCAAATAATTCAAAAAAAGATTATATTTTTGGCCAGTATAAAAGAAGGGGGAGATGAGGCTTTAGATCTCTTCCTCTCATCACCATTCGGCTCCCAAAAGCTCCCCAAAGCAAAAAGAAACCCATCCCCCACTTCTTTGAGCCATTTTTGAGCTGAAAAATATAAATAATTGCTCTTCCGGCGAGGCGACGGTAGACATCGGAGAAGGAAACATTCCAAAGGGAGGCAAGAGCTAAGGATCACTCCAAAGCTTCCTTGCATACCTAAGAGTTCCCTCGGATCTTCACCGCCGAAAATCATCCCCGGTGAGGTAAATTTCATCAAACCGTAGTCGGCCTTAGAATTTCACACATTTTGTATTAATTTTCTCACAATTTTAGGAATTTACCCTAGATAATCTTACAATTTTACTTTAAATCATCCCAATTAGGAAATAAAATTTTTTGGCGAATCGACGTGAAAACAGGTCAATTTGGACAAGTTTTGGCTTAGAAACTCTCATTTTTTCCTTTAAAAGGCTTGGAAACATTGTTCATCATTGAGGGATTATAGCCACCGTTCGATCCCGTGGTTCGTGGGATCGGAAGGCCCGAATCACGTGGATCGACGATCCGCCTTGGATCGATGTGATTTGACGTCCAATCATCTTGTTCGCGCGATGGGATGGCGCCAATCGCGACCACGGCCTTTAGATCGCGTGATCCGATCTAGACCATCTAATCACAGATCGAGCCACCGGTTGCTTTCTCTTCCCGCCCAAAGACACCGCGCATATTTTTTTCTTTTTTTTAAAAAGAAAAAATTAAATTTAATCACCTGAAACTTCAAAAATTCATAAAAAACAAAATACCTAACAAAAAATTACAAACAAAGGGTTGTTGGATTTGTCTTTCTGAAAGGAATCCAAAAAACTCAAAATCACTAAAGTTTACTAAGTATTGTGAGCTTAATTTAAGTTTTAGTAAAAATCAAATTTCATTAATTAAACCAAAATATAAGTAAGATTAAGTTGAAATATTCAGGGATTGAAATTAAAGTTAGAACACACCTACCATAAAAATTTCAAGTAAAAAAAGGCCTTCTGGATTAAGAGACATTAAATTTTGAAGTTCAAATTGTCCATTTTAATAAAATAAATTAAATAAAAATTTAGAAATTTACAAAAATCTTCAAAATGGCTTAAATCACTTCAATTGACATCTAGGACTCTTAAGAAACTAATGTAATCTTCTGAATCTTAATGAAGCCCAAACAAATACTTAATGTTAGAGTTTAATCAATTAAGGAGTGAATTAAATATAATATAAAAAAATTTAAATATTAAATCAAAATCAGAAATGAAATAGTACTTAAGCAATCATTAATCAAACCTCAAATCAGAAAAATATCATCTATAAAGAAGATTAAATTAAATATGATTAAACCTATTTAGGTTAATAAAACTCAATTAAAAGATTAAATCTTAAATCAAACCCAAAATCCAACAAATTTAAGAAACTTTAATCATTTGATACTAATCGAATTAAATCAAATAAAATTAAAGTAAACTTAATTAACATATGATTAAATCACATCCATTTGGAATAAGATAATTAATTAACCAATAAATATTTCAACCTAATAACTAAATCAAACATGTTAATGAAATCAAACAAGCATAGCAGATGAATCAAATCAAATAAAACTCTAATCATAAATAATCAAACTTAATTGAAATGAAATAAACAATTAATTCACTTAATAACAATGATGGTAATAACAATAATCCTTTCAATAAATCAAACTTAAAGAAAATTCTTAACTAAACCAAATCATTCACATGCGGGAAATTAAGTCATTAATCTCTAAGTAAACAAACCCTTAATTAATCTAATGATTTAAAAATTTAATTACCATTAATCAAACTTAATTAGTCAAACATCTAATTAATGCAAATTTAATAAATTAATCCATCACCTTAATTAATCAAATTAACTTAAATAAGTTACATTAAAGCTAACTCTAAAATTAAGCTTAAATCAAACCCCTAATTAAATTTAATAATCACACCCCTTAAATAAACTAATTAAGTTAATCAAATTAATAATATTAATCCTAAGCTTAATCAAACATAATTAAGATGCAATTAAACACTAATCAAAACTTAAATTAAACTTAAATCATTAAGTCATTAATCTCTAATTAAACAAACCCTTAATTAATCTAATAATTTTAATTGACCATTAATCAAACCTAATTAATCAAATATTTAATTAATACAAACTTAATAAATTAATCCATCATCTTAATAAACTAAATTAATTTTATAAATCATATTAAAATTAATCCAAATAAAAAAAAACTTAATTAATCTACTAATTAATTTAATCACACCTATTAAACAAAAATTAAGTCAATTAAATTAATCATATTTAATTTAAGCTTAATTAAACATAAAATGCAATTAAATGCTAATCAAATCTAATTTAAACTTAAATCATTAACTCATTGCATCATTAACCTAAATAAATATGAAATCAAATAAAAAATTAAACAAATCTTTACTTAATTTAGTAATTTGATCACACCTTAAACAAACTAATTAAGTTAATCAAATTAATCACATTAAACTTAAGTTTAATCAATCAAAATGTAATTAAATACTAATCAAAACCTAAATTAAACCTAAACCATTAAGTCATTAATTACATCATTAGTCTAAAAAAATATGAAACCAAATTAAAAATTAAACAAACCTTTATAATTAACATAAATACACTTCTTAATTAAACTAATCGCATAATCACATTGAACCTAAGCAAACCCATAGACCAATAAGGCTAATCAAATCAAATTAAATATGATTAAACTAAATTAAGAAAGACTCTCATCAATTTAATATGTAATCAAGTCAAATCTCATTCAACCTACTTAAATAAGATAAACTAATCAACTATCCAATGTATGAAATCAAAATACAAACCAAACTTTGATGAACTTGAGAAATGGATGTGATTAAAAATAAAATCCTAATTACAAAGAATCAAACCCGATTAAAATCAAAATAAAATCTCAATTAATCTAATCCAATCAAACTACAAATAAATGATCCACAATCGAATTAAATAAACATAAAGTTAAATCACACAATCATGACCAAAGAAAAGAGTTAAATATTAATTTAAAAAGATATTGAATTATCAAGATTGAATTAAATCAAAACATCTAATCTAAAATTAGTAAAAACACATGAACTTAAACAAACTTAAATTTCATTAGATACTATGGATATTGAATTATCAAGATTCAATTAAATCAAAATATCTAATCTAAAATTAATCAACCAAAAAAAACACATGAACTTAAACAAACTTAAATTTCATTAGATACTAAAGATATTGAATTATCAAGATTCAATTAAATCGAAACATCTAATCTAAAATTAATCAACCAAAAATACATGAACTTAAATAAACTTAAACTTCATTAGATATTAAGAATATTGAATTATCAAGATGCAATTAAGCTAAAAGATCTAGTCCAAAATCAATCAATCAAATACTTAAACAAACTCAAATTTGAAATTCTAAATCGAGTTGAATAAATCAAATCAAATGAATTACACAAATTCAAATAGGCTAATTAAGATACTTAAGGACCTTAATTAGATTCCTTAGGGATTAGTATGTAGAATAGGGTGAGTTCTGTCTATAGATGGAATTCATCCTACTCTTCATTCTTGAGAACCTAAACATCATTTCAACCAAATAAAATTGAAATAAAAATGAAAAGTAAATCATTAAATCATTTAAATTGAAATCACCTAAAGGTAAAATTTAAATTCAAACTCCAAATTAAAACTTAAACTAAAGAAGCCTAGTAAAGTCTTGTTACACAAGCCTTAAGCACACATATTAGAATACTAAGTCACCACTTCTAGTGCTAAGTCATGGCGGTGTATGTATGATGTTGTGTTTTGTTTTGTGATGTAATGTTTTAGATTGGATGTTAGGATGTATGTTTCGTAGACTGGATGTTAGGTCATTATTAGCCTAATCATGTTTTCTGCAGGGGGTTGTGCTTAAGGGGCCTCTATAATAAAATATAAATGCTTTTGCTGTGGAGGTTGCATAGCCCATAAGTGTAACCCATGTTAGGACAGGTAAGCTTGGTTACCCATGTGTGGGTGCTAAGTCCAAATTATTCATATAACTGCTTGGGTTGTATGGTGTGTTTAGTTAACATTTATTTTACAGGTGTAGCTAGATTTACTTTTGTTATTTTTGTTGTAATTTTGTATTAGGAATTAGGATTAGTGCTATGGGAGATTAGGATGAGCAGTGGCTAGAAGGCTTAGTCCCTGGGGTTCCATGTGATGCCTTTGGAGCAAATCAAATCAAAAGAAAGAGAATGAAGAAATGAAGAAAAGAAGACCCCATATATATATATTTTTTGTAATTGGGTTATATAAAGGGAGCTCTACCCATCTTTTTTTTCTTTTGGGTGTACGGTGAAACCGACAGGCCTTTATTCTTTTATGGTAATCTATAAAATTGTTTGATGTTGTGTTTAGATTGCGCATTAGAACACATGCTTTTCATAGTTTCTTTATGATTGATGCTTGAATGTGTGGCTTGGATGCGGTAGGCTCTTAGGATAAAATTAATTTTTCTACCCCAATTAATAACTCATAACTAAAATTTTAAAATAACTCATAACCTCACATAAAATCCTAGCAATTAAATCAAGATAATAAAATTTTTAGCAACCCCTTAGCTGGATGAATGAATGTATAATATCATGCATGTCATATTCTTCCACTCTTGTTAAGAGGGGGCTTCCATCCTTGCTAGAGAATTAAAGATTAACCTATGAGAGCTTTTGGTGGAAGACACCCCTTTCTCTCTTGATTTGGTCCATAATCAAATTCTCATGCATTTAGGCATATAAAATCCCATAGCCTGAGTCAAAACAAAAAGTTGAAAAGAATTAAATAAATTTGATAAAATTTGCATTATATTAAGTCATGGATTCATACTCATGCTCTAGTCTTTTAGGGAGTGAGTCTAAGGAATTAGTTTCTTTTCTAAATGAACAGCAGCCTAGCTATCTTGCAAAGCATAAGACTTGCCTATATGAATTTAAAGCATAGGAGGAGTTAGCTGGCTGCCACTCTAGGCAATAATAAGTCCAATAATCGGGTGGTTTATTCTCTCTTATGGAGGTAAACCATATACCCATTTTTATCTTAGATTTAGGTCGCACCTTTGTTTTGTACAAAGGCTCCTTAGTTTAAGAATATGAGGTAGCTGTTTTCCTTGGGATACAAGTATAAATCCTCACCTTTTAGGCATTTTTACAATCTTATGTTGTGGAATTATAGGCCCTAGCAATCTAATAAAAGGTCAACTCAAATAATTAACTCTCTTCAATTTCAAAAATATAAAGCCCAACTATAGGGTAGATTGGAATGCTCACTAGGCTTCCTAGTATCATGAGCATTTCCTACTTTCTCCCTTTGGATTCCAAAAATAAGTCTTCTCCTTGATCTATCCCATTTGATTTTCTAAAATAGCCAATCCTTTGATAGTCTTAACCTTGAAATCTTTGGAGACCTTAATTGTACTTTAATTGAGAGTATTCTTAAAGAATTCTCATTCTTTATGATGTAATTAACTATGGGGGCTTGCCTCCATAGAGAACTTAATGAACCCGGCTTAAAATAAACCCTACTTTACTTTTCTATGTAAAGTAGAGGAAAGATCTCTGGTATATTCGAAGACCCATCATGCCTTAAGAGTCTTATTAGGTGAGTAGGTCCATTATAGGGTGGTGATTTCTATCTTTCAAGATAGTACATCATTCCTTAATGCTGTACCCGATCACTTTAATAAGTACCACTTAAGATCTGTGTGGTGTCCTACATCCCAAAAATAAACACCATAGGATCAAATCAGTAAATTCAGATAATAGATCAATTTCTTTTAGAAGCTCCAAGGATTCTGCCACTCTCAGGTACATCTCTCCCTCCTCACTTATTTCTGTTCCATTGGTTTTTGGTGTAACAGCCTTCGTTCCTCCATGGTTTTTCTATTTTCTCTATCCCTATAGACCTCCCTTCTTCTAAAGTGGTGGTTAGGAGTTCCCTCCCAGATGAGGGCAACTTTGACTCCAACATTTTACTGTATCAGTAAAGTTATTATGACTTATTTCTAGAGTGTTCTAGCTCTAGTTTTTTTGAAAAAGGCCATCAAGAAAGGGAGAGAACCTATTGTTCTTCTGTCTAAATTTGAGACTTGGAACCTAATTGAACCCTTCAAGTTTAGTACATATTCCTATTCAAAGTGGACAACAAAATAAGAAAGTGAACCTAATAGAACCCTTCAACAACAACAACACTTATAATCCCTATTCAAAGTGGACAACAAAATAAGATCAATCCAATGCACCCAATCCATAATAACATGAATGAGTATAATGGACCCATGAGTAACCTAATTTCTAATGTTGGCATCTCAAAATAATTTACATCTGAACTAAGACATCTGTATATGCCTTAATCGACAATAACTCACAACCATTGACAACTCAAACCATAACTCACAATAAGAGTAATTAGAGGGGGAACACTATAAGGATATACTCACCACAACTATGGAGACATGAAAAACCTACAAACATAGAAAGCATAATTAGAAAGGCATTACAAAACTAAAAAAAAATCAAATGACAGGAAAGAATGAAAGAATAGAAGATAATTCAATTGGTGAAGGGTCTTCCAGATGGCCCTCTAGAAGTAAACCTCCTCTATCATGTTAAACATCATGATATGGACTATTAGAGATTTTGACAAGGCTAATGCCTCTAATAGACTCAAAAGTGTTATGAGACACCATAAACTTGAACTCTTTGTAATCTTGGAACCTTTAGTTAACAACCACAACCTGCCCAAAATCATAAGAAGATTTCTCCCAATTCACTATCCATTCAAATGTTAGCACCAAAATCTAGCTTTTCTAGAAATCAAGATTTCAGATTCAAGTCCTCCTTGATACCACCCAATATCTCCATATCCACATCCAAGATATTAATGTGAGCATTTATGCTACCATCATCTATGTTGCTTGCAATAGATAGCACAAGATGAAACTCTAGAATGTCATTAAATAAATCAGCATCAACACCACTAGCCTTTCGTTGGTTGGTGGGGGTCTCAATATGATTGCAAGACCGATTGAAAAGAAAGGTGGCAAGAAGCCTTTCAAAAACCCAATCTCTAAACATGTTGAATATATTGTAGAAGCCAATCTCTTTGATGCAGGTTATAATGGATCTCCTTTCACCTAGAAGAGAGGAAAGGTTTTTGAAAGGCTTGACCAAACTCACATAAATTCAACTTTGTACTCACATTTTTGCACATTTGAGGTACAACACGTTTTAGAATTGGCTCTGAACACTCCCCAGTCCTAGTAAGTTTCAACTATATCCCCAAACAAACTCACCATCAGTTCTAACTTCTTAATATCTAGACTTTGCATTCTTACTTTAATAGATGCATATTGAATGCTTGAATTAGAGTGGAAGATAACAACCCTTAGGTTAAACTATGGTTATTGCATAAAGCTTCCACTCAAGCTCTCAAAAAATGGAACACAAAAAGTTTTGGCAACATCCATACTTTGATCAAATCCACTAAAGGAAAGATTAACAATATCAAATATTTAATGGATGAAATGTACACTTAGAATACTCATGAGCTTGAAACCCAATTAGCATAAATCCAAACATACAAGAATTTATTGATAAAGAAGAGGACCTACTCAGACAAAAAGCTTCATCAAACATATTCCTCCAAGGAGATAGGAACTCCAAATACTTCTATGCTTGCATTTAGAAGAAAAGAGAAAAAATGGGTAAGAAAAATAAAAGACACCGATTGGAGATGGATTCACAACTAGCATAGTATTTTGGAGAATTATTTGAGTTTTTTTTAAACCTACTCAATCAACCATATGCAAACAACATAATTCACCAGCCCAACTAGCATTTCTTTTTGATCGAAAGAAAATCAATCAACAATGAGGAACTTATCTCAATCCCTTTGGAAGAACTAATTTTGATTGCACTCAACTCAATGGTTGGCTAAAAAGCAACTGGACTTGATGGGTTTACTACCCTCTTCTACCAAAAAGCATAGAACATTATTAGACATGAAGTCATTAATGCTATACAAAGTTTCTTTAGTGGTTAGAAAATTTGTAATTTCTTCTAAACTTCTACAATTGTTTTGATTCCAAAAGAAAGAGATAATCACACTTGGGACAAATTCAAACCTATCTATCTAACTCTTGTCATCAACAAAAGTATGAGTAAGATCATTGCAAATAAGATTAAAAAATTTCTTCTTGCCCTCATCTCCTCAAATCAGGTAGCTTTTATGAAGGAAGGATTATCACTGACAATATACTTCTTTCCCAAGTGCTCATTAAGGACATTGAAAAAAAGAGTAGAGAAGGAAATGTTATCATGAAGATTGGCCTTAAAAAAGCTTTTGACACTATAAATTGGAGTTTCATCCTTAGATCGCTTAATGAAATGGGTTTTTAGATGAGTTTTGCATCCTCATTTAGAGACTTTTTGTACATAGCCATCAATAAAATACTTTTTAATGGACAATCACATGGATTCTTCAAAGCTAGTAGGGGTGTTAAGCATGGAGACCTAGTCTCCGCATCCCTTTACATTTTATATTTTGACCTTCTCTCAAGAAAACTAAATAAGGAAGCTACAACCAACAAGGGAATTGGGTTTAACACCACTAGCAACCTGAATATCACACACTTGGCCTTCTAAATGATCTATTACTTTTTTATAATGGAAGCAAAAAATCCATCAATACATAGATGGCAATCATCCAAGAATTCACATCACTATCAGGTATGGACCTAAATGATAACATATTTTTCTTTATGACAGGGAAGGGTATCACCAAAAACAAAATGAAATGGATAAAAGAGAAGAAAGGTTTCACTAATTCCTCTTTTCCTTTTAATTACTTTGTCTTCCAACTTTATAAAAAAAAACTCACATCTTCCCTCTTCCAAGGGCTCATCGATAAAATACAAAATAGAATACATTCTTAGGAAAACTCTTTCCTCTCATTTGGTGGATGGGTCACTTTAGTGAAGAGTATCCTCAACTCAATTGCATTATACACCACCCAAGTACAACAGATCCCCAAAATAATGCAAAGGAGTATTGAAAGGATGCTAAATAGATTTATTTGGAGCCCCAAACACAAATCCATCTACTGTGCTAGTTGGAAGAAAATGAGCAAACCAACCTACAATGGTGGCTTGGGATTCAAAACATTAGCATATAATATTAAATGGAATACAATCAAATTATGGATCAGATTTAAAGAGAGAAACACCCTTCGGGCTGAATTTATGCATCAGTAATATAGCCAACATACTTCCCCAATGACCACTCAACCAAGAAAATTAGACTCCTTAATTTGGAAACATATGTTGAAGCATAAAATAGAAGTTAAAAAATCTATTTTTTTAGGACATGGGAGATGGGAAAATTGACTTATGGAATGATCAATGGATTAAGGAAGGGGCACTTTTCAATTAGAAGATGGATGGAAGACCACAACAATCATAATAGGTTTCAAAATTCTGGAATGACTAACATTGGAATGTAATCAAAATGAGTGAGCAACTTCTAACACATATATACGAGGGAATCTGCACTACACCAATAGTGGTTACCAAAAAAGACAAGCTCATTATAAAAGGTAAATCTAATTCCTCATCCATTTTCAAAACTATATGTGGGAATTGGTGGGATGGATCCCATAAACTGCCATGGGGAAAGGTAATATGGAACTCTGTCATCAAACCATCAATTTCTTTTTTTTGTTGGAGGGTTTTTCATAATTTTATTCCAATGCAAACTCAAAGGCTTAAGACAGCCTTCAATATGTCTGTTATGCAAGTGAGAGGAAGAGAGCATACTTCATTTCTTCATACACTATAGTTTCAATACAAGGATATGAAAAGTCTTTGCAGATCTCTTCCAGATTGACATGAATTATAAACTTGAATGAATATATGAGTTAATCTCAAGTTGGCAACTTGCGGATAGCTGGAATATCAACATCACACTGATCACCCCTTTGATTAGCCTATGGTTCAATTGGAGGGCTAGAAATGAAATGAAGCATAATGAAAGCACCATAACAATGGAGAATTTCATTAGAAATACTAAAACTTATCTACACAAGGCAATCTATAATGGAGCAATTAAGAAGTTACACCTCACTGGATGAATGCAATGCTCAGATATTCTAGGAACTTGTGTTGACAACACCAAATAGTGATGAGATACCTTGCACTAGAATAAACTAACCAAGGAATTATCAAAATAAACATTGATGGGAGTTTTGATACTAAAATAAGAGAAGCTAGAATTGGTGGAATTTTGAGACAAAAGGATGGCAAATACTCAACCCACTTTTCTTCCCTTTTGTTGCCTCCTTTCCCTTACATACTATTCTAAGCACTCAAGATAGCCTCCATACAACCATAGAATGAGTATTGGATTGAATCAGATTTAAAAACCCTCATCTAAATGCTAAAGGAGAACAAAAAACATCACACACCTTGGTTCATCATTAATGAACTCCAAGCCTTGGAGGAGTTGCTGAAGAACTTGAACATCTACTTCACTCATATATGTTAGGAAGACAATCATCCTACTGATATGTTGTCCAAACAGGGTGCTACCTCACAATCATGTTTCATTTCAAAGAATATGGATCCACAACTGAAATTACTTATGAATAGTGATAATATTGATTTACCTTACAATAGTGCTAAAGTTGTGTAACACTTTGCTATTTTACCTTTTTGGATTAGTTATAACTCTTAAGTGATCAATGAAATCTTTCTTTTATGAAAAATAAAATCAAAGACCACAACATGTATATGGTGATCCTTAATATTAATAAAAACTTTTAGAAGGTGCACAATAAATTGTGGAGTAGGATCATTGACTTTGCTAACTAAGCATAAGAGTTTAAATTTTAGGAGGTTCATATGTATTAAAATGTATATAAGAAGTACCCTTCTTATAGTGAGATGTTGATATTACTATCAATTGGAGTTTTGTATTTTTCTCTTGGTTAGGTTTAAGTTGGAGTTGGGTTTTTTTAGGTATAGGAAGAATTCTGTGTGGTAGTGTAATTGACCTCTTTTTATTAGGTTTTACAAGGAATAATTTGATAATTTTTTATTATGTTTGAATATGTAAGAATTTTATGATTATAGTTATCTATGCTCAATTCCAATGTACTCAATACAAACAATGACTATGCCAATGCAAATACAAAAAAAGATTGAGAGAATCTTTAATAGATTCTTATGGAGTAGACACAAAAATTCAATTCACTGGGTTAGTTGGAGAAAGATGTGCAAGCCAAAAAATAAAGGAGGATTGGGATTTAAAACTTTATCTGATTCAATCCAGATTAACCAATTGAAACTTTGGATCAAACTTAGACAAAATGGCTCATTATGGGCATAATTTCTTATTAGTAAATATTGCTGACAAGTCCATCCTACTATGGTGCAACCAAGGAATACTAACTCACATCAATGGAAAATATTGTTGAAATATAGGGAGACTGTAGAAAACTAGATTTTCTGGCAATTGGGAGAATGTGGAATCCATTTTTCTAGAGATCATTGGTTTCCTTATGGTTTGCTTTCAGGCTTTACTAGGAATTTTATCCTAGATCAAGTTGTTATATCTAAATTTTGGATTGATCATAAGTGGGATATCCCAAAACTGAGACATTACCTTAATGAGGACATTATAAAGGTAGTAAATAATATTTCAATTATCCCACAAATGGCTGATAATTTAATGCTAAAATGCAACAATGGTAAATCTTCCTATCTAAAAGACTCTTCAATACTTTACATTACTCCAATAGCAACATTGAAAGACAATCAATTTTTTAGAGTGTAGTCATAAAGCCATCAGTCTCCTTTTGAGGCTAGAGATTATGGCACAGTCTTCTTCTTACTATGATATTCTGAAGCTCAAAGGTCTTAAAATCACTTCTATCTAGCATCTTTATGGAAGAGATGAGGAAAATATCAAGCACTTGTTCATCACTTGTATAATCAGCAAATAGATTTGGAATGAATTGTATTCCACATATCAAATTCAACCACCAAAGGATGAGTCCATACATCATTAGCTGAAGGCATGGAGCAAATTCAATTCTCATAAAAAAGATAACACTTATGTCATTCCTCTTATTGATATATCTTTTATTTGGATAGCAAGAAACCTGAGCAAGCATGAAAACCAATGGCTTGGATAGAAAAATATAATTCCTTACATACAAAATTATATTGTTAAGCTTGAAAGTACCAATCTACTCAATGTCCCCCCACAAAATATGGTGAAACAAAGAAATTAAAACATCTCTTTAGTGTGATGGAATAAACCTACAAACAGATGCATTAAGATTAATATTGATGGCAGCTTCAAATTTGGCTCTATGTTTACTAGTATTGGAGGAGTTTTCAGTAATCATAAAGGATAATGTATATTCACCTTCTCCAACCCTTGCTATGCAAAGAATGAACTTCATATTGAAGCCACTGCCTATCTCATAGCCTTAAGTCTTGCAACCTCCCTCCATCTCCAAAATATTTGGATTGAAACAGATTCTTTGAATCTTTGCAATTACATTACTAAGGAAGATCATCACCCTTGGTATCTTACTTGCATCCTAAAAAGAATTATACTTTTGTCACAACATTGTCAGTTTCAAATCAGCCACATACATGGAGAGGGCAACCAACCATCTAATATCTTGGCAAGGATGGGATCTTAAATGGAGGGACTTATCTTATCATACAATCCTTTACCTCAAATACTTACAACACTCAAAGGTGGCTTACTCGATATACCATATATTAGAAGCTTATAATGGTTTTTACTTTTCTTCTCTCATGCATGGTTGTATTCTCAAGTTAATTTTATAGTAAAATTTTGCTTTAAAAAAAAGAAAATGTTTTTACGACTATAATGGATTACATTCAAATCATAAAGCCATGGTCATCCTAATAACATATGAGCAATTTCCATTGGAAGAATATCACACCAAATTTGATCGATATAGCTACCTATCTTAATTGGAACAAGCAATCAAATTATGATTTACCTAATCGACTTGGAATGGTTCTTGATGAGGTTCAATCATAAGGTTGGCTCTAGTGATAGCATGAATTAATACAACATTCATAACACTACCTTCATCTATTACTAGCTTGCACCTCTTTTTCTTACATAACATATACATTGATAAAATATTTCTTCTTCTCCAGTCTTCTTCTTTCCTAAAAGAAAATATACACCTCATAACTAACATTGAATTATCTATATTTGGATCCACTTCTTCATATGATGGTGGTGTATCATGCATCTCTTCAATATCCTCTTCTTCTTTTAAAATTTTCAATTCATTTAGGAACATGATTTTAACTCTACATTAATTTTGCATATGACCCTTCTTACGACAATTGAAGCTAATTATTTTTCTCACATTGTTAGAAGTAGATTTAGTGGAGGTCATATTAGAAGGGTTGTTTGATGTAGAAGGATTAGGTCTAATGATAGAATTTTGAGGTTGGGATGGGGTTGTATATTTAGAGGATATTTGAGCTTTCATCTTGAATACAAATGCATCTTGCTTATGCCTTTCTAAGAGTAAGGCATAGTGAAAGACATCCTCTAAGGTCTGAGGATTGTGATGCTCTACCTCATTTCTAATATTTCCTCTTAAATTAATGACAAATTTATTAGCTACTTGCCACTCTTTATTAATGCAGTGTGTTATAACTATAAAGTCCTTAAATGTATTCATATATTTCGCTAATGACATATTCTTTTATTTAAGACTAGTTAATTATTTGTGGAGCTTTTTATCGTGATTTCCAGGACAATATTTAGCCCTTAATCTTACTCGTTACATTTTCACACATAACATTAATTCCCTCATGAACATCCCAAATCCTAAGATCTAGTTGCTTACCCTTAAATATATTTAATCATTATTCTTTAAGTAGCCTCATCTAATCTTAAGACAATATTGGATTTGTAGAGGAGTTAAATAAGTCAAAAGTTAATTATACAATTTTGAACATGCTCCATAATAAAAAAAATTATATTTAATTCTATTACAATATTCATTGAGATAATTCATTATAGTTAATAGGCTTATGTTTCATTGAATGCTGAGTTAATTTTAGTCTATGAAATCTATCCCAAATTAACCTAGAGCTTTTGAACATGTGCTGCACAATTAGTAGTGTAAAGGTTTTCAATTATTGAGCCTAATGGCTCAAGGAAGACTTTAAACATGGGAGAAGTTGAGGTTATTAGGAGGGTGTGAACACCTAGACAACCACAAAGAGAAAGACTTAGGAAACCATCGTCATCAACTAACATAAAGTACTTCCCAGCTTAGAGTGGATTCAAATGGCACTATGTATGGCTGAAGTGGGAATCTGGTTAGTGCTACCGCTAATTACAAACACAACTAAAATAAAAATGGAGGACTAAATGTAAAACAGATTACATATAAGAAAAGGTTAAGCCTATCTATCTTCATGGAGAAAGAGTAGCTAATTCGTCGTTGCATCACCTCCGCAAATGGATGATCACCTGAAGAGATCCCACCAACCGATTCTAACCCATTTACACATTTAAAATACTAGTAAAACCACTTTGGTGGGGGAAAGTAGACAAGGCTTGCCTATGAAAGACAACCATACATTCTCATTCCCCTTTGTTTAAAGTGTGAAAAGGAAGATCAAGTTGGAGAATGCCAAAAGCGTTAGAACATTTTTTTTTTAAGTATATGTAGGTTCAACAAAGGCACCAGATGCTGCGTAATTACAAAGCTGTATAACCAATTGATTTTTCAAAATTCTTTCTAGAGAGAGGAGGAAACAAGGAAAGACAAGAAAGGGAAAAACAGAATGATTCTGCAACGGGACAAAGAGCCATCGAAGTTTTACATGTCCAACCATTTTTTAGGAGGAACAGAAAAGTTCTTAAAGTTCTGCATTCACAGTCAGTAGTAGATTGTAGCTTCTAATCTTCAATCATGATCAAAATTGTTTTTATTCGGCTTCAATGCTGAAGCAAAGTTCCTGGGATCGAATGATGATCTGTTGCCATCTAATTTGGTTTTGTCCAGCTCGCTCAAAAGTTGGACAACCTTATTCATCGATGGCCGAAATGCCGGTAAGCTGCAGGTACAACGGAGTGCTATCTGCAGCATCATTATCATCTCTTCCTTGAAGGGACTCCATGAGAGTCTTTTATCCAAGACCTCCAATACCCCTTCTCGCTTTGCTAACTTGCT
This sequence comes from Cymbidium sinense, assembly GCA_021442155.1. Classification (NCBI taxonomy): domain Eukaryota; kingdom Viridiplantae; phylum Streptophyta; class Magnoliopsida; order Asparagales; family Orchidaceae; genus Cymbidium; species Cymbidium sinense. The sequence continues at coordinate 73,756,696 of CM038231.1, forward strand.
CCAGACCCAAGAAATGATGTCCTTACTTTCCCCAAACTCAGCTTCATAGGGCTTCTTCCTGGTTAGCAATTCCAATAGTACAACACCAAAGCTATACACATCACACTTCGTAGTCGCTTTAGATGAGTATGCGTACTCTGCATATACAATTGAATTATTGAAAATTTTTTTCAACAATTCTAGTAAAATCAGTTACGTAACTGGCTACCTGGAGCTAAATATCCGTAAGTGCCAGCAATTATGGTTGTGGATGAGCATTCCTTCCCTGCTGCTTGCAAGACCTTCGCTATTCCAAAATCAGCAATCTTTGGTTCGAAATCTGCATCAAGAAGTATGTTGGAGCATTTGATGTCACGGTGAACGATCGGGAACAAGAGATCGTGGTGGAGATAAGCCAGCCCTTGCGCAATCCCGAGTGCGATCTTATGCTTAAGGGGCCAATTCATGAAGCCGCAGATGACTGTGAAGAACGTCCCAGAGATTGCCATTTGGCAAATATTCATAAACGAGAAGATTACTATCAAAGCTTGAGAGGCAGCAGTAGAGCTTTACAATGTTTTTGTGTCTGATGCTTCCCATTATCGCCATCTCTGTCCTCAACTCTTTCTCAAGACGAATTTTTTGTTGGTATGAAGGACCCTCTGTCTTCCTAGTCATGATCTTCTTCACAGCTACCAACTCCCCATTGCTCAGCGAAATCTTGTAAACTGTTCCAGATCCTCCAAGACCCACAATGTTCTTGTCAAGCAAGGCTGCCGTGATCTCACGCTGATCGAAGTTGAGCTTTTGGAAGCTCGTTACATCAAAAGAAAAGGAGTAAGATGACAAGAGACGATCCTGCTCGATGACCTTATTCTTTTTGCTACACCTGAGCTTAACGAATAATAGTATTGCGAACATGGGCAGAATTGGAGACTGAGATAGCCCAGATCCTCTTCATCCGCAAGTGGAGTTTTGGCTGCGGACAAGGGGAAGACTTGGCTCAGTATGGTTCAGATGAATCGGAGTGCACAGACCTGGATTGCCTAAGATACCCTCAATGAGCCCTTCTTTGATGAGGGGGAGAGGAATTGGACCAGAAAGATTATTGTTTGAAAAGTCTAGTGGAATAGGTAGAAGGCTACAGATGCTGCCGGGTATCTTCCCCGTAAGGAGATTGTTTGAGAGGTTAAGCACATGGAGGGACTTCAAGTTTGAAATTGATTTAGGAATAGCAGAATCAAGCTTGTTTCCCTGCAAGGTCAGCTGGTTCAACTTTATCAGGTATCCAATCTCTGATGGAATTGGACCAGAAAAGAAATTGTTGCTGAGATCTATTTTGACTAAATTAGTAGCAGAAGAGATCTCAAGTGGGATTTCTCTGGAAAACTGATTGTTCTGCAAGAACAATATTGTTAAATTCTTTGCATTTCCAATAGACTTGTCCACTGTCCCTTCAAATTTGTTGAAGCTAAGATCAATAATGGAAACATGAGTAAGTCCGAATAGCTTTCCTGGCACGGAACCATTCAACTGGTTGTTGTTCACTCTAAACCTCAGAAGAGACTGGCATCTCACATAGTTATCTGGCAATTCACCGGAAAAACAATTGCCAAGCACCAAGAAGTATAGCAACTTGCCTGCAGCGCAGGTTTCACTTGGAAGTTTACCAATGAACTGGTTCTCTGAAATCTCCAGCACCATCAGGTCTGAGAACTTCCCCAAGGTGGGTGGAAGCTCTCCTGAAAGGAAATTCCTGTAGAGAGATAGGATGGTCAGTGATGTCGAATTTCCGAGCACTGGCGAGATTTGCCCAGTAAGACTATTGCTATAAAGCTGTAGGACCTTCAGCTCTGGGAGCCCGCAAAGGCTCTCAGGTATCCTCCCAGTGAGTCTATTCATGGACAAGTCTACATCGATAAGCTTGGACAAATTTCCAAGCTCCTCTGGTATTTCTCCTTCTAAAAAATTATAGTAAAGCTCCAAAAGCCTGAGGTTCTTCATTCTTCCAATGGTCACTGGAATCCGGCCAACAAGCAAATTGCCACTGAGCTCTAGGTCAGTGAGCCATGTCATGTTCCCAATCCATTGGGGTACCTCCCCTCTCATGGAGGTGGTGGAAAGAATCATTACCCTGAGCTTCTTCAGCTCAGTTATGGATTCTGGTAGCCACCAGATATTGAAATCTGGGTTCTCGTTGAAGTTAACAACCTCAAGATTGGTGAGATTAGTGATACAGAGTGGAAAATCACCAAAAAAGAGATTGTTTGAGAGGTCGAGAACACGGAGAGAGTGAAGAGGGGAGAGATCTGGGATAGTTCCGCGAATGCCAGAGTAAGTGAGATTGAGCTCCTCCAGATGAGAGCAGTTAAGAAGGTCAGCAGGGAGTTCACCATGTAGGTTGTTGAAGCCCAGCCTTAGCATTCTGAGCCTTGGCAGTGAGGTGCAGATTGTAGAGGGAATGGTGCCTGTTAAAGATAAGGACGCAAGGTCAATTTCGACAACGTTGCTGTGGTTATCATCGTCGCAAATTATGCCATAAAATCTGCAGTAGTTTCCAGCGGCAAGGTTCCACTGGGAGATGGCTGAGCCGGAGAGGGATTGTTTCATTTGGAAGATGAAGTCGGATTGGGATTGGAAGGAGAGAGATAGGAGAGGGAGGAAACATAGGAGGACGAGGAATTGAGTGAGAGGCATAGTGTTAGTGTTTGTTAGAGCTTGAGTGACGATTTGATGGCTTTCACGTTTGAGATGAACAAGAGGGGGTAGGGACGTATGAGTTATTTATGTGTATGTAAGAGAGAGAGAGAGAGAGAGAGAGAGAGAGAGAGAGGAGAATCATTGTCTACACTGGAAGTAAAGAATGAAGATTAAAAGAAGGTTGCAAGAGCTTTTATCAAATTGCATGTCCGGTTGTCATCTTTTACAACAAAGAAAGGAAAGAAGAAAAGTTAAAGTTGGCTTTTGGGTTTTAATGCTCGCTGACGCCGTAGCACAAACTTGGTGGATTTAAGAAAAAAATTATAATTAGGGTATTTTTAATGCTTTATATTAAAAAGGAAACAAATAAAATAATTTAAAAATAAATATTTGAAATTGTAGGATGTTTAAATTTTTGGAGAATGAAAAAATTATCATGGTTTCTATTTTTTAATTTAAATATTTTTAATTTGAAATATGAATCATCTACATTTTATTACTTCATCTTCTCAAAAAAAGCTTTTAGATGGGATATGAATAGTTTTCTCTCTCTTTTTTTCACCTTTTTGTTTCTCTTTTAATTATTTTTATGCATGTGATTTTAAAATTCTTTTGACAACTTTCATATATTAATATGTTCTCTAATGGCTTGTTTGGTTACCTATAGATAAACATATATATTTTGAAAATAATAATATTATTTTCTTTTATTTTGAGTTTAAAGAAACTTGTGAAAGAAATCTTAGAGATGTTTGCATGTTTTAGAACACCTTGATTTAGAATAACATGCTACCAAATGATGGAATCTAATGAATTCAATATTTTAGGAAATATATTCTTCAATTTCAAACAACTAAACGAGTCTTAAAAGAAATTGTGATCTAATAACAATTGTCACATTTATCTCACATTGGATTGATATTTTGTGACATGTTTGCAAAAAGAAATATGCATTTAAGCATTGCAAATAACATAGGATACTCAAAATATTTTTGTTCAGATGAAGTAGTTTAGATAATACATAAAAATTACAACTATGACATGGATCTTTTCATACTCTAGGTCCAATATGCCCTAAATCCAAATATAGGGTATAATTGATAGATTAATCTCAACTTTTTGGATAGAATTCAAAAGTTAAGATCAATAAAACTTATCTTTTCCTCAAGATTTTTTTTTTTAATTTAAATTAGAGCATATGAAAACATGCTTGAGGAAATAACTAATATTGTTTGTCAAACAGTCTATAACATGAGTTTTATCGAAAAATAATGATAGCTAATAAGAAATGAGATAAAAATTACGAAAACAAAATAACGCACCCAAGTCTAATAAAAGCACAAGTATACAACTAAAAAGCTTGATTCTATAGTACTACACCATGTAATTAAATAAATTTTATTATAAAAAAGTTTATAATGAATGAATTTGATATTTTAAAATTAATAAGTAATTCATATTTATTAAAATACATATGATAATGTATGGGGCCTGTTGTTTAAATAATTGATATATGCTAAGAAAATTGTGGTAGTTGTATAAAGAAGAAACATCTAGCAAAAACTTAAATAATAAAGAAGATACATTTGAGCTTTTTTGTGAAAAATTTAGAAAGAGAAAAAATCATAAGGTCAAACTCAATCAAAATTATTTATAATGTTAATGAAATTACTAAATTTAACACTTCTCTTTAACTAGAGAAGATAGGGTTATAAAATTGTAAGTTGTATAAAAGTTAGGTAACAAAATCCTAGAAGTAATAATGTTACAACAACTATATGGTGGTAGTTGGGCTACAATAGTTACTAGTGGTAGTTTAATATGTTTTAATATAGTGTATTTACAATTTCTTAAAATTGGAATGATACTTTTGTTATTTCCTAGAACACCATAATTAGATCAATGGTGTGAGAAAATAGTCACGAGTTTAAAAAAATGCTAGCATGAAGGTTGTCGAGCTGGCCACGCATTGTTGGTGATGGTGTGTGCACATGTCCACAAAATGCATGCAAGGATGCATGCTTGTGCAAGTAATTGGGTTCACCCAAGAACTTGTTGTCCTTTTCATTCAAGCATACATGCACATGTACGTGCATGGTGTGTAGAAAATATATTAATAGGATGACATTGTCTTCAGATAAAATATTTCATAAGATGGATATGAGAAGATGATTTAGGTAGGGTTTTTATCTTTCATCTAAACTTTTGGTATATATTTATTCATAAATATCTCATTAAGTTAATGAAAATGAATTAAGAGAATATGATTTACCAAGAGAGACTAAGCTTTCTCGGTTTAATTATACTTGAGGACACCTTAAAGAAAAATTCTTGGTAAGTAAAAATATATTTTTATTTTGATTATATTTTTTAGGTTTTCTATGGAGGACTCATGATTCAATACTTATTATCCCAATAAAATATTATATATATATATATATATATATATATATATATATATATATATATATATATATATATATATATATATATATATATATATATATATATATATATATATATATATATATATATATATATATATATACTGTGTTGATTCATAAGATAGAGGGTGAATTATAACTAAGTGAGATGATATCTCAAAGTATAGAAAGCTTATATAATAATTGTCATTGAATCATCAAAAACTTAATAAAAAGCATAATTGGGCTCAAGATATTAGATGGGTAAGAGAATGGAATTAAGAAAATGTTAGAAAACCCATTAGCATGGATTTTATGGAGCCATCATCCTAGGCTATCGAGCTCAACATTATTTAGCTTAGGGAGAGAGTCGACCCAACCCAATGTGATATGTTCTATCAACAACCATGAATTATACTTTTTATAGTTAGCACCATGACCTCAAACTAGAGAAAGAAAATTGAGGATTTACTGGATAGATGAGTTTTAAGGAGAAAAATAGAAGGATGTAGGACTTGAAATATCCACATGAGTAGAGAAATGTCTATGTGGAAAAAGTGTGATAACATAATTATATGCAACCAGAGCTACTCTACTTTAGACTTACACACCTTTTGGGTCATGCTGACACATCCTAGCATAGTATGAATCCTTAAGCATAATTAAAATCATGTCTAGCTAAGCTTATATTTTAAGGATTATGTTATGTAATGCAAGATATTTGTCTTTAAGTGGGACCTCTAATTTCTACTTAACTTGGTTTTGTTATAATGTGTATGTTGACCTCACTTTTAGAATGAGCTCTCAACCTCTCCATCTTAGATATAGGACTCCTATTAGACACTAAGAGTTCCTTAGTCTTAAGACACTTCTAGTGATTAGGTAAACACTCAACCTAACATTAGAGACTTAGAAGAGTTAGACATAGGAATAGGTCATGCCTTAGGGGTGTTAGGAAAACTTGCCTACCCTATAGCTTGAACCAAATCCTTACTTCCTTCTTTCAAGTCAAACTCCAAATCCAAATCAACTTCAAAGTCAAATCAACTTCAATTCCAAATTAAATTTTAAATCAATTCCAACTTAATTGATTTTCTCAAATTCAAATCAATTCCAAAACTCAGTTCATGAATCAATTCCAAATGATTGACATTCATAATCAATTCCAAATCCAAAAATCTTTCCTAAGTCACTTTGATTTCATTTTATGGACTTAGCTCAAATCAAATCCAAATCATCCCAAATTCAAAAGATTTTCTCATAACCCATTTATATTCTCATTTATATTCACAAATATAAATGAAATATAAATTCAAATGACCAAAACTAAATTCAAAACACAAATCCAAACCTAACCTAAATCCATCCTAAACTCTTTCATGTCAAATTCTTGAGCTTAGCCAAATAAAACTCAAATAAATTCAAACCTTTGGATATTCTCTCCAAACAATCAATCCTTCAATCAGAAACCAAATTCAATCATCAAATCAAATTAAATCAAATCAAATCAAACCCATGTTCATCCTTTGAACTTGAAATTATCAAATGAATCAAAACCCATTTGACTCCAAATCACTTGCAAATGGATTTATATTTCAATCATAAGTCCATATGTGAGTTCAACCAAACTTGAATCAAGCCTTGATCAAGTCAATTGACCCACTTAGGCTCACTTGACCCAAAGTGACCTAAAACACCTTTTTGAGCCAAATTCTAATCCTACCTAAATTGGATTGAACTAAGCCCATCAAAACCTCACATCATGATCAACAATCATCATTGGGTGATCAACCACCTTGAATTGGGTCAAACCAAGTCAAACATTTCCTTTGACCAAGTCAACACTTAGCCCAAATCTTAATTAAGCCATTTGACCTAAGTTGACCCAAATTGACCTAAATTGGTAAAATAGGTCAAACCCTGATTTGATCCAAATTGATTGTAACCAATGGATCAAGTTCACTCCAAATCACTTATTGAACTTGACCAAAGCCATAATTGAGCCTAAGTTGACCAAATTGGTCAACTTGACCCAACAACCCAAATTGACCTAAAGGTCAAATTAAAATTAATTCAAATTAAACCAAACCAAAGCCTACAATCACTTTTAACTTGACCTTGACTACTAACCTAATTTGGTCAAATTAAAAGGTCAACTTGAAAATTTGACCTTCAAGTGAGTCAAACTCAAACCTAGACCAAATAAATTCAAATCCATTGAACCAAAAGCATCCCAAATCATCATATGAAAATAACCCAATCCCCCATTGGGTTTAATTTAGTCAAATGAATCATTTGACCCATTTGAATTAAAATTAATTTATTAAACATAATTTGAACTAAAACATATGAAATCAATTGGAATCCAATTAAGGTTTCTTAATAACCTTGATTAGGTCCTAATTAAGTCCCTAGGTACTTCACATTAAATTCCAAATGGAAAAGAGGAGGGGAGGAGTCAAAGTTGCCACTTCATTCCCATTTGCACAAACCCATCCCTTAGCCACCAATTAGGGAGATGGTTGCCTTCAAGTGAAGGCAGCAAGGCTAGCTAGGGGCCAAGGCCAAATAGGAATTCCCACTTCCACTTTAGCTCAAGCCAAACAAGCTCTTCCCACCTTCCTGACTTAAATGCCAAACAAAGTTTCCCCACCTCAAGCTCCAACAAGGAGAATGACCAAAGACTCAAAACCTAAAACCTAGTTGGTCTAGGGAGAAATCCACATGGCTAGGATCCAATTCCTTTAGCAAGCAAGCAAGCTCACTTCAAGGTTTTGAAGCTAAAGGAATCAATTCCGAAGCCAATCAATCAATGGATAAAGGTATGCCATTAACACCCCCCTCAATTTTCCTTATGCTTTCGGTTGTGGTCTTTTCAAAGAAAACTTGATCTCCAATGAGATCAAATTGTATAAAATCATAGCATCTCCTTCAATGATTATGTAGCAATTAAAATAACTCAATTTCATTGCCTAGATCATTCAAAATTAAGAAAAAATCATGAACGGTTCTAGACTCCTGTAGAGGTTGGGGGAGACAAAATTAGGACCGTCCATTTCTTTTAAAAGAAATAGATGGTCCAGATCTTGGCGCATTGTTGATTTAAAACTCTTAAGGAACTACGGGAATAACCTAGATCTTTTGATCTTTGATCGGACGTCCCACAAAGGATCTTGTTTTGACGCGGATACCAAGTATCCGCATGAACCAACGCGTACCATGCGGCGGGATGCACATGCGCCCCTGTTTTGCGTGGATCGTGAAAAAAAATTAAGTAATGATTTAAATTAATTTAAAAAAATACAAAAAATTCTATAAATCATAGAAAAATAAATACAAATCAAAAAAATTCAAATGAGAGCTCTATAGATTCATCTTTATAAGAGGAACCCATAGAAATTAAAATCTCTAATTTTTATTGGATATTTTCCCCTTAATTTGGGTTTAATTGAAAAATATTAAACCCTAATTATTCTCAAATTAATATTCCAATTAATATGAAACTTTGGGGAAATGAAATTAAGAAATAAACACACTTTAGGTGAAATTTTAATTTAATTCACTAGATTTAATTGAAATTGCAATTTCACATGCTTAATTAATATATTAATTAAATTAATTAATCTCTAATAAAATAATTAGGAAATTTTAGTCCAACAACATTAAATCACCCTAATGAGCTTCAATGAACGTTAAAACATCACTAAAACTCAATTAAATCCAATAATCCTTAAATTGAATTAATTAAATAATTAAATGAATTAAATAATTCAATTAAATAACATGCACTTAATAAATCATAATAAATCAACAAATAATCCAAAAATTATGAATGAACCCTCATTGGAAGCATATTTCAGTGAGGAATCAATGAAAAATATAATCCTTAACTAAATCTCATTGAACTAGGCTGAATTTAGGTTTTAATTAAATGATTAAAACCATAATTACTCCTAATTACAAATCTAATCAAAATGAAACCTTGAACACATGAAATTGGCATGTAACCCCACTTACCAGAAAACATTCAAAACTAAATGATCTCTGGATTAGGAGTTGTTGAATTTCTAAATCCCTAGATCAATATTAATCAAATAATGGATTAAGGAAATCCATTAATTCATTAAATCATTTAATAACTTAAACCAATCTTAATCAAACATGAGAGGATTCTTAGGGAATGTTTATTAATAGTCCTAAGCTAAAGAACTTAAATAATTACACATTTAAGGATTATTAAAACTTGATAATCTAATGAAGAGAAATAAAAAATAACTTAAATTAAATTAAATGCTTAATGAACCTCAACTCTTGTAATTAATCTAATCTAAGAATAGATATCAAACCTTAACCTGAGCATATTAGGTTAACATAAAGAGAATTAAATTAACATAATAACTGAACTTAAAGGTATAAACCTCATTAAATTAACTTGATAATTTAACTTAAAAGGATAACATAAACCTTAAACATAATCCAAATTTAACAAAACAAATTAATTTAAATAAATTAATCCAAATGAAACTAAACATTCTTAACATAATGTTATGTTAAGAATCAAAAATTAGCATTATCTTAAGGTTTAAATTACTAAAGATAGGATTAGGCTTCAAATGAAATTAATTAATAAACTTAAGCTTAAGCTAAATCAACAAAATCTAATTAAACCTTAGACAAAATGAACTCATAATCTAACTAATTAAATCAAACACAAGTAAAAGAATAAAATAAAATATTTGAAATAAAAAATGAACAATTAAACATACAACTTAAACTAAATTAAAAAAAAACATAAAAATCGAATAAACACAAAGAAAAAAATATAATCACATACATAAGAATTAATGAACTTAAGATAAATCAATAAAACATAAGTCAAACCTTAACTTAAACATAAATCAATTTAAATGAAATTTACATAACTAAACTTAATGCAAAGTTAAAACAAAAGTCAAAAAGAAATAAACTAACCTAAATAAAATAAAGCTAACAAAAATTAAATTGAATCAATCAAAATGAAAAGGAACCAATCTAAATGAAATAAAACCAACATAAAATAAATTAAACTAATCAAAGTAAACATGAAACAACTTAAAGAAAGGAAATGAAATTATTTGAACTAAAACTTTAATTAAACTCCAAGCTAATAAAATTATAATTAAAATAAATGAAATAAATATCATTAAAAAATGTTAAATACCTTAAGTTAAAGAAGTTAAAGGTTACTGAAATGTTAAGATTAATTCAATTTTAACTTTGTAAACTCATTAAAGATAATTGGAATAAAATAATTAAAGTAAAACAAGTTACATAAACTATTAAAACCAAATCAAATGAAATAAATTGAATCATATCAAAAGAACAAACTAAATGAATTAAATCCAACTTAATTAAAAGAAAGTAAGCAAAACCAATCCAAACATAAGTAACATAAAAAAAAGATTAATTAAGATACTTAAGGATCTTAGTTAGACTTTTGGAAACTCCATTAAGATTTAGGATGTGAAATAAAGTGAGTTTCACCTAAAAATGAAATTCATTCTATTTCTCATTCTCGAAAACCTAAACACTACTTTAACCAAATAAAATAAACATAAAAAATGAGAATTAACTCACTAAACCATTTGAATGGAAATCAACCAAAGGTAAAAAAATTAAAAAAATTAAAACTTCATATCAAAACTTGAACTTAAAGGAGCCTAGTAAAGCCTAACCACACAAACCCTCCTTTCACACACTAGAATACTAGGTCCACCACCTATGTTAGGTCAATGTCTATGATGTATGGTATTGTGTTTTATTTTGTGATGTAATATAGTTAGGATGTTAAGGTGAATGTCTTAAATCGGATGTTAGGCCATTATTATTAATCATTTCTACAAGGGTTGTGCTTAAGGTTATAATAAAAATATAAATTCTTTTACTTCTGGGTTGCTTATACCCTAAGCATAACCCAAATTAGGATATGTGGACTTGGTTACCCATGTGTGGGGTGCTAAGTCCAAATTATTCATATAACTGCTTAGGTTGTATGGTGTGTTTAGCTAATATTTATTTTGCAAGTATAGCTAGATTTACTTTTCCTATTTTTAATGTAATTTTGCATTAGGAATTAGGATTATTGTTATGGGGGATTAGGATGAGCAATGGCTAGAAAGCTTAGTCCCACAGGGGTGCCTATGATGCCTTTAGAGTAAATCAAATCAAAGAAAGAAGAAAGAAATGAAGAAATGAAGAAATGAAGACACATTATGTATTATTTTGTAATCCAGGTTTGTATAAGGTAGAGCTTCGACTACCCATTTTTTTTGGTTTGTGCGATGAGGATCAAAGACCTTTTATTCTTTTGCGCTAGCTTTATAAATTATTTGATATTTGTTTAGCTTGTGCATTAGAATGACATGTTTTCTTAGTTTCTTTCTTGCTTTGATGTATGGCCTGGATGTCGATTAGGCTCTTAGCAAAATAAATTTTCTAACCAACTAATCAATTCAAATTAAAAAAATAAATAACTCATAACTTCACTTAAAGCTTGTTATAAAACAAGATAAAAGATTTAACAACCCCTTAGCTGGATGTTGTATGTTTTCATATCTTGCATAAAAAGCATCTTGCTTCACTCTTGTTATGGAGGGCTTCCACATTTGTCAAAGAACTTGGCTTGACCTTTGAGAGTCATGGTGGAACCACACCTCCTTTCTTGCTGATTTTGGCCCATAATCTAATTTCTCATGCATTAGGCATATGAATCCTAAAGCTTGTTTCAAATTAATTGTCCAAAATAAAAATAAAGCATAACAAAAATTTGCATTAGATTTAAGTCATTAGTCATGCCCTACATGATCTAGTCTCTTAGGGAGTGTGTTTAAGGACTTAGACTCTTTCTAAATAAACAATAACTTAGCTATCTTGCAAAAGCATATGACTTGCCTATATATTTAAAATCGTAGAGGAGTTAGTTGGCCACCCACGGTTGTAAGTCCAATCGGTGATTTATCCTCTCTTGTGGATGTAAACCAAATACTCATTTTTGCCTTAGATTTAGGTACTTTTGGCCTCAAAGCTCCCTAGATTTAAGTTAGGCTACTTTCCTTTGGACTATAAGCATAAATTCTCACACTAGGCATTTCCATGAACTTGTATCATGGAATTGTAAACCTAGATTTCTAATAAAAATTTAACTCAAATAAATAAATCACCTCAATTTCAAAAATATAAAGCCCAACCATAACATAGTTTGGGATGCTTACTAGGTTTCCTAGTATCCTAAACATTTTCTACTTATCTTTATTTGGCTCCAATAATAACTCCCTCCTCTTGATCAATCCCACTTGATCTTCTAAAAATAAACCAATCAATTGATAGTCCTATCTTTGAAATCTTTGGAGACAATGATCATTTACCTTAATCGAGAGTATTCTTAAGGAATCTCATTCCTTAGGATGTAATAACTATGAGGCTTACCTCCGAACTTAGCAAACTGGTTTAAAATAAAACCTTTACTTTTTCCATGTAAGTAGGGAAGAATCTAGTACATTTGAATAGTCCTTAAAGTCCTTATTAAGTGATTAGGTCCATTTGTAGGATGATGACTTCTATTTCTCGAGATAGTACATCATTCCTCAATATTGCACCTGATCACCCAAATAAGAACATCTACAAATCTGTGTGGTGTCCAACATAAGAAGTGTTTGAGAATATTTTTAGTTCTTCATTTATTTCTTCTCTCTTAAGGAAAGATTAAATGAAGAATTAAAAATTTTCACCACAGATTTTTTTGGCGACTCCGCTGGGGATAAGGTTCCTCTCTCCATCTTTGGTAAATGATCATTGTCTCCAAGTATTGATAGTCGGTTTGTACTTTGTATGAATCCAAGACTATCTTTCTATTCCATTGGCACTTAGTTTATTTCATCCTTAAGCTAAGCTAGGCAACATCTTTAGGTTTTAGGACCTCACTCCATGTAGGTCTTAAAATCCATGTTGGGTCCCCAATGGGTGAAAACAAAAAAAAAATTAATGAAAAGAAATGACTAACGACTTTCTCCTTACCATTTTCATGGTAAGGAAAGGTTCATTCCGAAAAATAAATAAAAATAAACCCTTTATGAAAACATCAATTTTCAAAAAGCACTTTTTCAAAATGCATATAATAAAATATTTGCACAAAAAATTTCATAAATCACCCTCATCTAACAATCATCATGATTGTTATATGTAGGATCTTCCCAAAATAAAATCAAAAATCATATTTTCTAAAAGCACAAATAAACATCTTCATTCAATTTATTGAATGAAGATTTCATTTTCAAAATAAAATCATATTTTCCTAAAGCAAATGAACATCTTCATGCAATTTATTGAATGAAGACTTCATTTTCAAAACAAAAATCAAAAATCTCTTTTCAAAAGTAAAATCCAACAATTATATTTTCAAAAAACACAAATGATCATATTCATTCAATTTATTGAATGAAGATTTCATTTTCAAAACAAAATCAATAATCACATTTTCAAAAATAAAACCAATAATCATCTTTCAAAAAATAAAATCAACAATCATGAACATTTGTTGAATGAAGATTTCATTTAAAAAATAATCACAATAATAATAATAAAAATAAAAAATAAAAAAAAATCAACAATCACCCCTTCAAAATACATAATATTTGGATCTTTCATTTAACACACCCAAATTTTCTAAATGAAGATCCTCTTTTTCAAAAATCAAAATCAAAATCAAAATCAAAGACAACATTTGGATCTTTCATTTAGCATACCCAAATTTCCTAAATAAGATCCTATTTTTCAAAAAATCAAAATCAAAATCAAAAATAACATTTGGATCTTTCATTTAGCATACCCAAATTTGCTAAGTGAAGATCCTTGTTTTCAAAATTCAAAATCAAAATCAAAAATCAAAAATCAAAAACAACACATGGATCCTTATTTAGCATACATAAATTTGCTAAGTAAAAAAAAATCCTCTTTTTCAAACTCATCAAAAGCAAAACATATTTGTATTTTTTTAGCATATCTAAATTTGCTAAGAATCCTCTTTAAAAAAAAAATCAAAAACACATTTGGATCATTTACTATACCCAAATTTGCTAAAGATCATCTTCAAAACAACAAACACATTTTGATTCTTCATTTAGCATACTCAAATTTGTTAAATGAGGTTTCCATTTTCAAATTCAACATTGCACTTCAGGCCAATTAGTTCAAGCAGCTGTTTAAATGGCAACATAGAAATACGTGTTTACATTTCTTTTCGGGATGGACTTGGCCTTAGATCGCCAGCCTTATAGACTTCACCACCTCATTCACTTTTTGAGGCTTTAGGGGATCACATGTGAGGGGACCACCCTCATAATAGTTAGAAAGAGCATGGTGATCGGGCAAAAGTCGGTCATCCAGGTTGAGTTACCATCTGATTTAGAGATTACCTCACTGAAGAGGAAGGCTATGGTAGTTCCCATAATAGTAGCAATGCCAGTGCCAGTGCCCCCAGTTGTTCCCTTTGCTGCCCTAGTATGGGCTATCACCCACTCATTGGCACCTTCCAAGGAGAAGGCTCCCTTAATTCCAAGGATTGTCTCCTCTGCCTTCGAGATTGGGTCTAGTTCCCACACTTGACCTACTATGACTCAGTGCTAAAATAAGAACCACATGATCAAGCGATATCATACCTACATGAGTTGGAACCACTGATGAGGAGAGTTGCTAGGATGGTTTCCCCATTGATCACAGAAAATAAGTTCCACCCCCTCTCTAGATGATAGAGAGAGGATGTTGGGAGGATTTCAGTTTTACCTCCAAGTAGTGTTTTGGCCCTATCGGAGAGGAGGAGGTAACTGCCTCTTTAATCAATTTTGCAGACGATCAGAGTCCAGGGCTCAGTTTGATTTATGTTATGTCATTCCCAATGTTGTGCGATCATAGAGAGGGTTGGGAGGCCCCTACAAGGCAGACACTGGAATGATGGAGATACAGGACCTCCAGCCTTCCTTATCAACTTTCCACATGCTACGCATCGATTATGATAGATCATCTTGATGGGTACCCACCATAGAGGAGCTCCTACTCAGAGAGAGTCGGTGGTGCCTCCACCACACTGCTCTACTCCACCCACGCCCACCATCTCCTGTACATGTTCCATCATCTACTGTTCCAGTGAAAGCCATGAAGGCTGCATCGGGGGAGAAGAGAGCCCCATTGGTGATCTGACTATGGAAAAGAGATCCCATCCATCTACACCTCCTATTGAAGCGAGGACAAGCTCTCCAGCTCGACCATCTTCCCCAGTTATGGTGAAGAAGGAATGGCGACCATGGAGCATAGTAGTCATTCCATCATCACCACCACTACAGCAGGCTATGGAGATAGTAGCAGTAGTTGAGGGAGGAGGAGATAATTCAGCCACCCCCATGGCTATAGATCCTCCTAGGAGTACCACTCCACCCAGATCTAGCAACAGTCAGGAGATTTATCCTCCAGTGAGTGTGGTCCTCACAAGATCAGCTCTTTAATAGCAGAGGAGGTTAGATGTCTTTCTGTTCATGATAATGATCCTACTCCCCGATCTTTTGTATTGTTCCTAGATGACATTGTAGGTATCTAGTGGAGAAGAAGGAGATCTTAGGATATGCTTGGTTGATTTAGAGGATGAGAAGGTCAATTTTGATCTAATGAATATGATATTAGGATAATATACATGGTAGACCGGTTTCCTCCATGATCAACTTTGGAAGGTCGCTGGTGGAAGACATAACCTACTCGACCTAACACCTCTTTCAGCAATTAAAGTAAAAGGATGAACAAATAGATAGGATGGGGAAGAAGCATGAGGATTTGCTACCAGCAATCTTGACACTTCAGAACTAAGCCCCAGTGCATCCTACTATAGCAGAGCCTGGTCAGCCTAAATTATTGCATGTCTTGGATTAACCAAGACTTCACCTCCAATAGAGCAAGGCAACACCAACATTTATAGGAAGGTAGTGGATAGTACCTCCATATAGGAAAATGATATCAAAACCATGGTTGAGCAGCAAGTAAGAGAAGCATTAGCTCAAGCCTGAGGAGGATCATCAGTTCCAAAGGGTAGACCCTACCCAAAGTTATTTGATGCCATCCAATATCCTAAGGGTTTCATGCTACCTTCTTTCAAGAGTTTCGATGATAGTGGGAACCCAAAGCAACACATTACATTCTGCAATTAATGGTGGATGTGTTGTTTTAGACTTTTTGTCAATAGCTTAGAAGGCATAGCCTTGATTGGTATTGAACTTCCCAATAGTTAAAGACTTTGCTAGTTGGAGCAACTCTTCATCAAGAGGTTTGAGCTAAAAGGGTTATAAAGCATCTCGTTGTGGCTCAACAACACCCTGGTGAGTCCCTCATTGATTATATTCTCAGATGGTGCAATTTGAGTATAAATGTGAATCACAATTGTTTGAACAACACACCATTGAAATTATATTAAAGAATATTCATGGCTCGGTCACCTTCATGCTCAAAGGTTTTACCATCAAGACATTTGAGAAACTAATCAACAAGGCAGCTAACTTACAAGGAGAAGCCAAATAGTTACCTTTTTTGTGATCAATCAACAAAGCCAAAGCCATAAAAACTTATGAGAAGTGGGAAGTGATAGAAACAAGAAGTAGTGAGATAGCATGAGAGACCTTTAGCTCCACAGCCATCACTTCCACCTTCTCTACCACCACCGAGGCCATCCTACCGGCCACAACAACAACCTCTATGACCTTTGCCTCCTCCTCCTTAGCCATATCCACGAAGGTGCACACATACCCACCACAGTGAGTATCTACCTACTTTTGGATAAACTAAACCTTATTCATTTAAGAGGAATGTAATCAGGAAAATCTCTAAGAATCTCTTAAAGAAGCCTACTTTTTAGCTACCTAAACCTAGAAGGCTGGAGGAAGTGGACAAAAGCAATGATCCTAACTTTTTCCCCTACCACGGCATGCTAGGTCATTTTTTAGAGGATTGCTTTACATTCAAGAAATGGCTTGAGCATAGCTTCAAGACTGGTGCCATAGTTATCCTAATGGAATACCTTGTGGAACAACCATCCAGTTATATTAGGGTAATCCTTGGGGATGCTTGCAATCCTTCCAAAACTAAAGAAGGTTGAGATATATCTTTATCCCAAACCTCTAAGAAGATTATGTCCAAAATCAAGAAACTTTCCTTATAGGTGTCTAAGGCAGCTCGAACCTCCAATATCAAGGAAGGTTTGCAAGTTGCCCAAAATAACTTAGGGAAAGGGGGAGCTCAGCAACAGCAGTAGCCTATGCCAGCCCGGGATAGCCAAGTAGTGCAACCACCTGAGTACGACCTCCAATCCAGTTCGGAATACTATGCCATAGCACCTCTCTCTAGTTATTCTTCTAGTAGACATCTTGTATCAGGATGAGGGCATCAAATCCCCTCTTACTTTTACTTGATTTTATAATACCTCCTTAAAATCTAAAAAATTGAGGAATAAAGCTAGCTTGAATTAAATCTATGTCACTTCGATGGGTTGTCTAATTCTACTACTCTTCAAACTCTAAACAATAATAACAACTATGATCTTTCTCTTTTTGATTCAGAGTTGGATCTTCCTTCTCTGAATACTATAGGTTCACCTCTTGAGATAGACTTGGAATCATCTGATTCTGAGGGTCCCATAAGAGAAGTTGTAGGTGGGCCTGATGAGCAAGTAAAATCTTCCACTAACCTACCACAAGGGATTATTGAAGTCAACCTCGATAGTGGAAAGATTCTACCTCATAAGGCAGCACCTCAAGATAAGGGAAAATAAGTCATTGGTTCAGATGATCGAGAAGCCCCACCACAGGATAATCCACTCTTGGATATGCTTATGGGGGATCAGCCCAATGTGGATTATAATGTCCTCTCTCACCTAAGAAAGTTGCCATCTAAGTTAAGCATATATGATGCTCTTATCTTATCCAAAGAGATGAGAGAATCATTAATTAAGGCTCTTCTTGATCTAGAGATATAGCTTGCTGCTATTGGAGGAGGCACATTATTCGAAGAGCCCAAGGAGTCACTTTCATAGATGAAGACCTTCTTCTGGGGACATGGAGCACCTCTACATTAGTGGACATGGGATTCAAACTTTCAAGGTTCTCATAGGTGCATCGGTGAACATTTGAGACTAAATACCCTTGCCTTTTGAGGATCGACATCTCCACACTCAGGAGATCGGATGATGTTGAGAGGATTCAATGAACAAGGAGGTGAGAGGGCTTTAGGTTCCATAGTGTTTATGGAGATAGGTGGGGAAGCTGAAATTTTATATCATTGATTTGAATACTTCATTCATCGCTTTGCACGAAAGGCCTTGGATACATCAAAACAAGATGAATCCATTTTCCCTCCATCAGTGCATCAGGTTCAAGAAGGATGGGATTGAATACTGTGTCAAAAGATATGAAAAGCTATTTTTAGTCAGAGAGGTTGAGATATATGAGGATGCAACCTACTATCTTCCTTAAAACACCTTTTTTTGTGAACTTGGTCAAAATTCAAATCCAAAAGAAGAAGAAAAATAAGAAAAAGAAAAAGAAAAAGAAAAAGAAAAGAAAAAAATAAAAATACAAGTGAATGAGAAAAGGACATCGAGGAAGAAGTAGACCCGCATATCACATTCCACCCATAGTTCATTTTATCGGACAATGACATTTGACCTCCACTAGTGAGCGATCAGAGATGGAGAAGACCCACAGGGTTTATGTTCCAATTCATCGGTACCCTACTATTCACATAGACTTGGAATCCACTTGAAGGAGGAGTCTAATGTGATTATACCCAACCCCTCTCAGCGGGTTTCATTGGAGGTGACACTCGAGCTGGACAGTGATGAAGACCAGGCCTCCATATAAAGCATGAATGTATTTGAATCAAGTGTATGTGAAACAACCAGGCAGTAGTTAGGAACCTTAGCTCTAACCTCACTTTCCTCTTAAAAAGTTGAAGGTTTAGTAGTTTAGGAAGCCTCTCAGTCTTCCAGAGATGTCAAGCTAAAGAGATTCTTATTGGGATCATCATCCTCAAGTCCAAAAATTGATGTAGGACTTAAGGATCATTCAAATAAAGAATTAATGGAATTACCTTTTGATTGGTACTTGCCTTGTGTTCTTAATCTTACAAAGAAGGGTTTGATTCCTTACACATGATTTAAGCACAAGTCAGAGTACTTCAAAAATCTATGGAATAATAGAGGAAGGGATGCACAATCAAGATCAGGACTCGGATTTGGTATAGTGGGTCCATTCGATGATGACGATTACTGCTTAGTTGTCACCAATCATCTAGAGTCTACTAAGTTCTTTTCACACCACACTAACTCTTATGAGGAAGTGTGTTTAGAAATTTCAGATGATCCAGATGATCTCCATATCAAAGATGCACCGCCAAAATTTGAAGAGGAGATCCACTCAATAATTGACAAGCTCAAAGAAATCAACCTCGGGATGGAAGAAAATTCACGAAAGACATACATCAGTTCGTTGCTGAATGAAGAAGAAACCAATGACTTAGTTAGGCTATTGACTGAGTTTGAGGACTACTTTGCATGAAGCTATGAAGAAATGCTCAGTTTATCTCCTAACATAGCAATCCACAAATTAGCAATAGATCTTAATGCCATCCCTATCAAGTAAGCTCCTAGACACATGCGATTAGAAATCAAACAATATGTCATTTTTGAAGTTAAGAAACTGATCGAGGTTAGTTTCATCAAGGAAGAATAATACCCTACCTAGTTATCCAGTGTCATCCCAATTAAGAAGAAGAATGGTTAAATTCACATTTGCATCAATTTCATGGACCTAAATAAGGCATGTCCTAAGGATGAATTTTCTCTTTTTATACTAGAATTAATGGTGGACATCGCCTCATCTCATGCAATTTTCTCTTTCATGGATGGGTCATCGGCTAATCAAGATGGCCCCAGGATGTAAAAATACTACTTTTTGAACCCTCAGAATCTATTGTTATAAGGTCATGCCTTTCTTAAAAATGCTTTACATACCAATGGCCATGACTTAGATCTTCAATGAGCTCATCCATCATCAGGTCGAGTGCTACATTGATGATCTAGTAGTTAAAAGTAAAGAAAAAAAGACCATCTCTTTGACTTGAGAGTAATTTTTGAATGATTAAGGTAATATAACCTCAAAATGAATCCCGTGAAATGTGCATTCAGAGTAGCTTCAGGGAAATTCATTGGGTTTATTGTCTAACAATGGGGAATAGAAATAGATCTAGAAATGATCAAAGCTATCTTAGAAATGCCACCTCCCAAAATTTTAACTTAACTAAGATATTTCCAAAGATGGTTGGCATATCTAAGACACTTTATCTCCAAACTATTGGGAAGATGCAAGCCATTTTCAGTACTTGTCAAAAAGAATGTCAAGTTTAAGTGGGATGATAAGTCCCAACATACCTTTGAAGACATCAAGCAGTATTTGGTGAAGCTACCAGTTCTAGCAGCCCCTATCCTGGCAGGACACTCATCCTCTACACTATTGCATTGGATGACTCCCTCGACACTTTGTTGGCCCAAGCCAATGATGATGGGAAGGAGAGTGCTCTCTATTACCTCAACCATCGTCTGATTCTTGCTGAAGCAAACTACCCACCTATTAAGAAACATTTCCTAGCTTAAATCTTTGCATCCCAAAATTCACGACACTATATGCTTTTTCATAAGGTGAACTTAATTTTTAGAACCAATCCACTATAGTATCTCATGATATGATGCTATCCAGACATTTGGCATGTTGGTCCATGATTCTCTCACAGTTTAATATCACATTCGTACCTCTATGTGTGGTGAAAGGACAAGCACTAGCTAATTTCTTAGCAGTACACTCACTCTGATGAACAAATCATGAACTTAGGGGAGGTTGAAAACCACTAATGGGAGATATATTTTGATGGTGCAGCTTCCTTTCATAAAGGAGAAGCACCACGATCTACTCTTCCAAGAAAGGTAGGGGTAGGAATAGTTCTCTTAACTCCAGACCACAATGTGATGAGATTCTCATACTATCTCTCCAATCCCTACACCAACAATGAAGCTGAGTATGAGGCTTTGATTACCGGTATAGTTAGCCATTACAGTATGTGTCAAGAGAATCAATATTTATGGGGTTGTCAGTTGATCATCAACCATATTGCCAGGACCTACAAGGTTCTCAAACCTAAGCTTTGTCATTACCATGAGTACACCATGAAGCTATTGGCCCAAATCCTTGAAGTTACCATCTACAAGGTTCCTCGGTAGAGGAGAAGCATGCTTTAAGCCAAACTTGCCATGTGGCGATGAGTCCATTCCAATATGGGTCCAAAAGAGACAAGTCCTATCTCTTATTGATATTGAACTCATTGAGAGACTTTCTATTGAAGGGGAGGTTACCGGTGCCAACAAAGACAAGGAGCTAGATTGGAGGCAATCGTTCATAAATTACTTGAACACCGACAAACTACCTCAAGAGAAATCACAAGCCCATCAGGTGAAACAGAGCTCCCTTCTATGCTCTGGTGGATGGCACCTTGTACTGACGGTCCTTTGATCAAATGTGGTTGCAGTGTTTGGACAAAGATGAAGCCCGTAGGATCATGATCAAGGTACATTCAGGTATATGCGGAGCACACCAACCTAATCTAAAGATGAATATGATGATCAATAGACTAGAATACTACTAGCCTTTGATGATTACAGACTTTATGGATGTGGCTACGAGATGCCATCAGTGTCAGGTGAAAGGTGTGTTCCTACATCAACCACCAAACGTTCTACACTCTATATTGGCCTCATGGCCATTTGAGTGTTGGGGTATCGACATTGTGGGTCTTATCAATCCTCCTTCTTCCAATGGTCATCAATTCATTCTAGCTACCATCGACTACTTTTCCAAGTGGGTGAAGGCAATCCCACTCAGATAGGTCACAGCTCAGCATGTGCTTCAGTTTTTCAGGAACCATATCATATATAGTTTCGGGGTGCCTCGACCAATTATATTCGATAATGGTATTGCATTCAAAAGCACCAAGATCAATAGCTTCGCCAGAAGACACGGTATAGATTGGATATACTCCACCATCTACTAACCCAGAGCAAATGGCTTAGCAGAAGTATTCAACAAAACTCTCATCCATATATTAAAGAAGACACTTGATGACAATAAACAACAGTGGTATGAGCAGTTGGTTGAAGCTTTGTGGGCATACTACACCACAGATAGAACTGTAGTTCAATCTACCCCATTCTCCTTAGTGTATGGGTTCGTAGCCATTCTACCTTTAGAAGTTCAACTCCCATCACAAAGGATAGCATTGGGTAGCAAAATCTCTACAGAGAAGAATTCCATGTTGTGGTTAGAAGAGCTTTAAGGTTTGGAGGGGAGAAGCCTACATGCGTGCCAAAACCTTGAGTTATACAAAACCAAAATGATTCAAGTTCACAACAAGCTGGTCTACCCTAGAACTTTCCAAGTATGAGAGCTTGTCCTAGTTCTAAGGAGACCAATTGTTGTCCGTCAAAAGATGGGAGACAAGTTTGAACTCACTTGGGAAGGCCCTTTTGTCATAGAAAAGGCCTACTAAGGAGGATCTTATCAGCTTATTGATTGTAAAGGGAACAGATGCTTCCAATTAATGGGCTCTATTTGAAGAAATATTACCCATAAAAAATATGTTTGAAAATAATTATCAAAAGAACAAAAATTTTATTCCAATTCATCAAAAAAATTCTCTTCTTTTCAAAGCATTGTTTGCTTATCTTGTGAATCCAGTCATGACATGTTTGGGATAGGTGTAAGAGAACCCAAGAGGCATCTATCCCTCTTTCATAACACAAACACAATCAAACACAATTTCCCCATATTAGAAGAAGAGAGAACCCAAGAGGCATCCTATTTCGAGTAGCACAACTAAGTTAGGTGTGAGAGAACCCAAGCGACATCCTTTCTTAGTGGGATTTCAATTGCCATTGATGGCACTATTTCATCAATTCCCTAGTGTGTTTTAGGATAAGTGTAAGAGAACCTAAGAGGCATCCTAGTCCTTATAACATAAACACAAAGAAAAATAAACATAAATCTTTTATCTCGGGCTATTTTGATGTGGGAGCAAGCCCCACAATACTCACTCATTAGGCTCATTAGGTCGGTGATATGCTACCTTGCTAGTATGTCACCCCAATGGTCACTTATCTGACGGATATGAGTTCCTGCACTTTTTTTCCTAACTTGACCATTACAAACTAATGAGCACCTTATTAGTTTGGTAGACTTCACTGTGCAGCCAGTAAGCTACCTCATGTTGATTTTGTTTAAGAAGATGTGAGTCCCTCTGCTTTCTTCTTGAACTAACCATCATGCACTGACTAGGTTGAGTATATTTGAGTTTAGGATAAGTCTCCTAGTTCCTCTTGGCTACTCTTGAGTTGATATAAGTCCCCAATGGCATTCACTTAGTAGTCGCCCTAGGTCGGATAGCACTTATCGAGCCTAAGATAGACTATCCCAATAATCAATTCTGCTATAGGAGGATGTGAGTCCCCGAGCTTTCATCCTAGGCTAATTTTGCAAAATGATGGGCACTTTAGGTTGGTTGATGTTCGCTATGCTGGCAGCGACTCACCTAGTGGATACAACACTCTTGGGAGATGTGAGTCCCCATGCTTTCTTCTTGAGTTGGCCACCAAATACCTATGCATATTATATTTTCTAGGGTTTTGGCTCAAGCCCTTAGGGACCCTCTCCCCATGGGCACTCTATTTGGATCACATCCTTTGTGACCCAATTTAGAGACTACCTGGGTTACTCTTGGATTGGACAATCCCCTTTCCTAGTAGACACCCATGGTTGGAGAATTGTTTGTGGATACATTCTCCCTTGTTCAATAAATCTGAGATAGGTCTAGGCTAATATAAGCTCCTTCTTAGTTTGATCCCTCACAAACTAATAGGGTCCATGATAAATAAATAAAATAAATAAACAAAATATTTACTTATGGATTAAGAATTCAAGCCCCCAAAGGGCCCCTTTTCCCAAGCATCCTATCTTTAGGCGCAGCAGAACTCCTATATGAATTACGACTACCTGAGAGATAAATCCCCGTGTGACTATCTCCATAGTCGCCCTTAGGTCAGGTTCAATCTATTTTTCCACAAGCAGGTTACCCTGGAAGTCATTTCGCTTTCGAAGATGTAAGCCTACGATGCATTCTTTCTAGCATGACTGTCGCAAACCGACGGGCAACCCAAGGTTGGGTTCGATTTGCTACCCAAAGTAACCGATCACCCAAGTGGGCTTTTGTAGTGGAGGATGTGAGTCCCCATGCTTTCTTCTTCTGAATTAACCATTGTAAACTGAAAGGTACTCCTTTGGTTGGATAGTTCTTCCCTCAGTCGAGAAGCTACTACCTTTGGTTTAGTAAATCTGAGATAGGCCTAGGTAGATATAAGCTCCTTCTCAGTGTGATCCATCAAAAACTAATGGAATCCATCAATAATAATAAAAAATGAAATTAATCTTGACCATTTTTGAGTTTATTTAAGTCCCCTAGTGGCATTCACTCAATAGTCAACCCCAGGTTGGGTTTAATATGTTGCCCAACAATTGATCACCCTAGTGATTCCTTATTTTGGAAGATGTGTGTCCCCTCACTTTCTTCTTAAACTTGACCATTGCAAACCAAAGGCATCCTTTTGGTTGGTTAGTCCTATTATATGGTTAGTAGACTATCCATTTGGATTGGTAAATCTGATGTAGACTAAGGCCATCATGGCCCCTACTCAGTGCAATCCATTGCAAACTGATGGGATCCATCAAAATAACTAAAAATTGAAATTAATCTTGACTATCTTGCACTAATTTAAGTCCCCCAATGACATTCACTCAATAGTCAGCACTAGATTGGGTTCAATTTGTTGCCTTGCCAATGGATCACCCCAGTAATTGATCCTTACTTTGGAGGATGTAAGTATACTACACTTTCTTTCTAGTATAGCTGCAACACACTGAAAGGCAATCCCTTTGGTTGGCTAGTCCTACTATGTGTTTGGTAGACTACCCCTTTGGATTGGTAAATCTGAGTTAGGCCTAGGCCTACATGGCTCCCACTCAGTGTGATCCATGCAAACCAATAGGGTCCATCTCAAAATCTAAAATTAAAAAAATATGAAACAAATTTAACCCTTTTCCCTCAGTGGAGTCAAACTAAAAAAACAAAAAAATCAAATCAAACAAATCAATACAACAAATCAAAATAAACAATCAAGACAACCAATCAAATTGATCTACTTCTCTTCAGTGAGATGAAAATCTTTCTAGTTCCCCCAGCAGATCTCGAACTCTAATCCCTCAGTAGATTTTCACAACCTCTTCTCCTTATTGGATGGCTTGAACTTGCTCCCCTACTAGAGTTCACTTTTCTATACCTAGTGGAGCACCAAATCCTAAATTAATAAATCAAATCAATTTCTCCCTAGTGAGACTCAAATTGAATCAAACCTCTCATCCTCCTTGGATGACTTGAACCTATTTTCCTAGTGGAAGGTTCGCATACTCTATCCCTAGTGGATCCCTCCTTCACTCCCTTATGTCTTTGATATGAGTAGAGTCGCATTGCCCTAAGCTCTAGATTCCTTCTACACCTTGATTTAGGAGCATCATTTCTCATGGTGATCATTTGATGTTGTTGATCATTTTGGTCAACACCAATATGTGCGGTGTACCTTGTTAGTCACACCACACCTATTGGGTGCCCTTTGTTAACCTCATTTTTAGAATGAGATCTCAACCTCTCCATATTAAACAGAGGACTCCTCTTAGACACTAAGATTTCCTTAGTCTTATGACACTTCTAGTGATTAGGTGAACACTCAACCTAACCCTAGAGACTTAGAAGAGTTAGCCATAGGAATAGGTCATGCCTTAGGGGTGTTAGGAAAACTTGCCAACCCTATAGCTTGAACCAAATCCTTCCTTCTTTCAAGTCAAACTCCAAATCCAAATCAACTTCAAACTCAAATCAACTTCAATTCCAAATCAAATTTTAAATCAATTCCAACTTAATTGATTTTCTAAATTCAAATCAATTCCAAAACTCAAATCATGAATCAATTCCAAATGATTAACATCCATAATCAATTCCAAATCCAAAAATCTTTCATAAGTCACTTTGATTTGATTTTATGGACTTAGCTCAAATCAAATCCAAATCATCCCAAATTCAAAATATTTTCTCATAACTCATTTATATTCTCATTTATATTCATAAATATAAATGAAATATAAATTCAAATGACCAAAACTAAATTCAAAACTCAAATCCAAATCTAACCTAAATCCAACCTAAACTCTTTCAAGTCAAATTCTTGAACTTAGCCAAATCAAACTCAAATCAATTCAAACCATTAGATTTTCTCTCCAAATAATCAATTTTTCAATCACAAACAAAATTTAATCATAAACTTCAATCATCAAATCAAATCAAATCAAACCCGGGTTCATCCTTTGAACTTGAAATTGTCAAATGAATCAAAACTCATTTGACTCCAAATCACTTGCAAATGGATTTATATTTCAATCATAAGTCCATATACGAGTTCAACCAAACTTGAATCAAGCCTTGATCAAGTCAATTGACCCACGTAGGTTCACTTGACCCAAAGTGACCTAAAATACCTTTTTGAGCCAAATTCTAATCCTACCCAAATTGGATTGAACTAAGCCCATCTAAGCCTCACATTATGATCAATAATCATCATGGGGTGATCACACACCATGAATTTGGTCAAACTAAGTCAAACCTAGCCTTTCACCAAGTCAACACTTAGCCCAAATCTTAATTAAGCCATTTGACCTAAGTTGACCCAAATTGGCCTAAAGTGGTAAAATAGGTCAAACCATGGTTTGATATAAATTAATTGTAACCAATGGATCAAGTTCACTCCAAATCACTTATTAAACTTAAACAAAGCCATAATTGAGTTGAAGTTGACCAAAATTGGTCAACTTGACCCAACCTAGCCCAAATTGACCTAAAATGTCAAATTGGACAAAATTCAAATTAATTCCAAATTAAACCAAACCAAAGCCTACAATCACTTTCAATTAACCAATTGAACTTGACTCAACACCTAACCCAACCTAATTTGGTCAAATGGGTCAAATTGGTCAAATGGGTCAAATGGCAAAGATGCCACATCATTCCCATTTATAGAAACCCATCCCTTAGCCACCAATTAGGGAGAATGTTGCCTTCAAGTGAAGGCATCAAGACTAGCTAGGGGCCAAGGCTTGCTATCCCACTCCAATTCAAGGAAAATGAAGAAAAAGGATAAAAGGGGGGTCACCAAATAGAATTGCCACTTCCACTTCACCTCAAGAAAAATAAGCTCTTCCCTCACCTTCACAACTTCAAATCAAAGCCAAACAAATTTCCCCATATCCCAAGCCACCGACAACAAGGAGAATGTCCAAAGCCTCAAAATCAAAGCCTAGTTGGTCTAGGAGCAATCCGTAGGCTAGGATTCAATTTGTTTGGCGAGCAAGCTCACTTCAAGGTTACAAAGCTATAGGAATCAATTCTGAAGCTAATCGATCAACAGATCAAGGTATGCCATCAAGACCCCCCTCATTTTTCCTTAAGCTTTCGGTTGTGGTCATTTTGAAAGAAAACTTGATCTCCAATGAGATCAGGCCTTTAAGAATCATAAGATCTCCTTCAACGATCATGCAATAATTGAAATCACTCAATTTCATTGCCTAGTTCAGAATTGAGAAAAAACCATGGGCGATTCTCGACTCCCGTAGAGGTTGGGGGAGACTAAATCATGACCATCCATTTATTTTAAAAGAAATGGATGGTCTAGATCTAAGAGCACCATTGATTTAAAACTCTTAAGAATTACGGGAGTAACCTAGACCGTCCGATCTTTGATTAGATGACCCAAAAAGGATCCCGCATTTCAGCCTTGGCGACGGATGCCACGTTCACGGACCAACTCAGCATGCCACTGACGACACACCACGCGTGCCGCATTTTGCATGGACCCCGTGCCACTTAAAAAACTATTAAGTAACATTTTCAATTAATTAAAAAAAATTACAACAAATTCTAAAATTATAGAAAAATAAATACAAATCAAAAAAATTCAAATGAGGGCTCAATGGATTCATCTTGATGAGAGGAATCCATAGAAATTAAAATCCCAATTTTTTTTTGGTATTTTCCCTTAATTTAGGTTTAATTTAGAATACTAAACCCTAATTATTCTCAAATTAATAATCCAATTAATATGAAACTTTGGGGAAATTAAATTAAGCATGAAACACACTTTAGGTGAATTTTTCAAAATTTAATTCAATGGATTTAATAGAAATTGCAATTTCACATGCTTAGTTAATATATTAATTTAATTAATTAATCCTTAATGAAATAATTAGGGAATTTAAATCCAACGACCTTAAATCACCCTAATGAACTTCAATGAACATTAAAGCATCACTAAAACTCAATTAAACCCAATAATCCTTAAATTGACTTAATTAAGCAATTAAATGAATTAAATAATTCAATTAAATAACCTAAACTTAATTAAATCATAATAAATCAACCAATAATCCAAAAATTATGAATGAACCCTCATTGGAAACCTATTTTAGTGAGGAATCTAAGAAAAATATAATCCTTAACTGAATCTCATTGAATTAGGCTTACAAATCTAATCAAAATGAAACTCTAAACACATGAAATTGGCATGTATCCCCACTTGCTTGAAAATTTTCAAAGCTAAATGATCTCTGGATTAATTATTAAATTTCTAAATCCCTAGATCAATATTAATCAAATAATGGATTAAGGAAATCCATTAATTCATTAAATCATTCAATAACTTAAACCAATCTTAATCAAACATCAGAGGATTCTCAGGGAATGTTTATTAATAGTCTTAAGCCAAAGAATGTAAATAATTACACATTTAAGGATTAATAAAACTTGATAATCTAATGAAGAGAAATAAAAAATAACTTAAATTAAAATAAATGCTTAATGAACCTTAACACTTGCAATTAATCTAATCTAAGAATAAATATCAAACCTAACCCGAGCATTTTAGTTAACATAAAGTGAATTAAAATTAACTTAATAACTGAATTTAAAGGGACAAACCTCATTAAATTAACTTGATAATTTAACTTCAAAGGATAACATAAACCTTAAACATAATCCAAATTTAACAAACCAAATTAATTTAAATAAATTAATCCAAATGAAATTAAACATTCTTAACATAGTGTTATGTTAAGAATCAAACCAAATTAGCATTATCTTGAGGTTTAAAATTAATAAAGATAGGATTAGGCTTCAAATAAATTTAATTAATAAACAACTTAAGCTTAAGCTAAATTAAATGAAATTCAAATTAAACCTTAGGACAAAATGAACTCATAATCAAATTAATTAAATCAAACACAAGTAAAAAGAATAAAATAATTCAACTTAATGAAATAAAGAAATATGAACAATTAAACATACAACTTAAACTAAATTAAATGAAAATAACATAAAAATTGAATAAACACAAATAAAAAAAATATAATAACATACATAAGAATTAATGAACTTAAGATAAATCAATAAAACATTAGTCAAACCTTAACTTAAATATTTTCAAGTATACACAAATCAAATTAAATGAAATTAACCTAACTAAACTTAATGCAAAGTTAAAACAAAAGTCAAATAAAAGAAATAAACTAACCTAAATAAAATAAAGCTAACATAAATTAAATTGAATCAATCAAAATAAAAATGAACCAACCTCAATGAATTAAAACCAACATAAAATAAATTAAAGTAATCAAAGTAAACATGAAACAACTTAAAGAAAGGAAATGAAATAATTTGAACTAAAACTTTAATTAAACTCCAAGCTAATAAAATTATAACTAAAATAAATGAAATAAATATCATTAAAGAAAACAAATGTTAAACATTTTATGTTAAAGAACTTAAAGGTTAATGAAATGTTAAGAATAATTCAACTTTAACTTTGTAAACTCATTAAAGATAATTGGAATCAAATCAATTAAAGTAAAATAATTTCAACATAAACCTAAATAAAAGTAAACCAAATCAAATGAAATAAATTGAATCATATCAAAAGATCAAACTAAATGAATTAAATCGAACTTAATTAAAAGAAAAGAAACAAAACCAATCAAAATATAAGTAACATAAAAAAGGTTAATTAAGATACTTAAGGATCTTAGTTAGACTTTTGGAAACTCCATTAGGATTTAAGATGTGGAATAAAGTGAGTTTCACCTAAAAATAAAATTCATTCTATTTCTCATTCTTGAAAACCTAAACGCTACTTTTACCAAATAAAATGAATATAAAAATGGGAATTAGCTCACTAAACCATTTGAATTGAAATCAATCAAAGGTAAAAGAAATTAAACAAATTCAAACTTCATATCAAAACTTGAACTTAAAAGAGCCTAGCAAAGCCTAACCACACAAACCCCTCCTTTTACACACTAAAATACTAGGTCACCGACCCTAGAATTAGGTTAGGTCAATGTGCTGTGATGTATGGTGTTGTGTTTTATTTTATGATGTAATATTTTAGGCTGGATGTTAGGGTGAATGTACATAGTTTGGATGTTAGGCCGTTATTAGCCTAATCATATTTTTTGTAGGGGTTGTGCTTAAGGGGCACTGTAATGAAAATATAAATGCTTTTGCTATGCAGGTTGCTTATACAACTAAGCATAACCCAAATTAGGACAGGCGGACTTGGTTACGCATGTATGGGGTGCTAAGTCTAAGTTATTCATATAACTGCTTGGGATGTATGATATGTTTAGCTAACATTTATTTTGTAGGTGTAGCTAGATTTACTTTTTTTATTTTTAATGTAATTTTGTATTAGGAATTAGGATTAGTGTTATGAGGGATTAGGATGAGTAGTGGCCATAAGGCTTAGTACCTGGGGTGCCCTGTGATGCCTTTAGAGTAAATCAAATCAAAAGAAAGAGAAGGAAGAAATGAAGAAATGAAGAAAAGAAGACCCCCATAACATGTATTATTTTTGTAATCCGGGTTATATAAAGATTTGCTACAAATTGTTTTAGGGTTTGTGTGGTGGAGCCCGACCACAAAAGGCCTTTTATTCTTTTGTGCTAGCTTTATAAACTATTTGATATTTGTTTAGCTTCTGCATTAAGATGGCATGTTTTTCTAGTTTTTTCCTTGCTTTGATGTATGGCCTGGATGATGATTAGGCTCTTAGAAAAATAAATTTTCTATCTAACTAATCAATTCAAATTAAAAAATAAATAACTCATAACCTCACTTAAAGCCTACATTATTAAACAAGATAAAAGATTTAGCAACCCCTTAGCTGGATGTTGTATGTTTTCACATCATGCATAAAAAGCATCTTAGTTCACTCTTGTTATGGAGGACTTCCACCTTTACTAGAGAACTTGGCTTGACCTTTGAGAGCCATGGTGGAAACACATCTCCTTTCTTGCTTATTTTGGCCCATAATCTAATTTCTCATGCATTAGACATATGAATCTAAAGCCTGTGTCAAATTAATTGTCCAAAATAAAAATAAAATATAACAAAAATTTGTATTAGATATAAGTCATTAATCATGCCTTACATGATCTAGTCTCTTAGGGAGTGTATTTAAGGACTTAATCTCTTTCTAAATAAACAACAGCTTAGCTATCTTGCAAAAGCATATGACTTACCTATATGTATTTAAAATCATAGGAGGAGTTAGTTGGCGGCCATCCCCAAGCGGTTGTAAGTCCAACAGTCGGGTGGTTTATCCTCTCTTGTGGAGGTAAACCAAATACTCATTTTTGCCTTAGATTTAGGTCATGCTTTTGGCCCTCGCCAAAGCTCCTTAGATTTAGGTTCAGAGGTTACTACTTCCCTTTGCGGGCTATAAGCATAAATCCTCTCCTCTTAGGCATTTCCATGACCTTATATCATGGAATTGTATAAAATTCAACTTAAACAAATAAATCACCTCAATTTCAAAAATATAAAGCCCAACCATAAGATAGTTTGGGATGCTTACTAGGCTTCCTAGTATCCTAAGCATCCCCAACTTATCTTCATTTGGCTCTGATAATAACACCCTCCTCTTGGTCAATCCCACTTGATCTTCTAAAAATAAATCAATTGATTGATAGTCCTATCTTTAAAATCTTTGGAGACAATGATCATTTACCTTAATCAAGAGTACTCTTAAGGAATCTCATTCCTTAGGATGCAATTAACTATTGGGGCTTGCCTCTATAGGGAACTTAATGAACCGAGTTTAAAATAAACCCTGCTTTACTTTTCCATGTAAAGTAGGAGAAGAATCTCTGGTGCATTCCGACGACCCATAGTCCTTAGGAGTCTTTATTAAGGTGATTAGGTCCATTTGTAGAATGATGACTTTTGTCTCTCGAGATAGTACATCATTCCTCAATGCCATACCCAATCACCCTAATAAGAACATCTGCGGATCTACGTGGTGTCTAACATAAGAAGTGTTTGAGAATATTTTTGGTTCTTCATTTATTTTTTCTCTCTTCAGGAAAGATTAGATGAATAATTGAAAATTTTCACCACAGTGTACTAGCACTTTGAATATTTTAATCAATGGCTAATTTCAATTGATATCTCCTATAAGAGATATAATAGAGTACAAGCAAATTTAATCATTTGACTAAATAAATCCTTAATATTAAATTTAAAATTATTTTTAAATTAATTTTAAGATTATCTATAATTATATTAAAGTTGGTAAAAAGCATTTTATTCTATGAGCCCATCATGAAATCATTTATAGTGTGATAATCACATAATAATAAAGTGGAAACAACTAGTAATTAAAGAAATAAATAAATTTTCACTTTGCTATGCTAGTTAAATGTATGCTCAAAAGAGTAAATAAGCATGAATGATCATATTGACAAGGCTATCAAAATGGCTAGGAAATAGAGTATTCTTGATAATGAAGATCTACCATTAGTAGACGAGTTGGAGACTTTGAGAAAGAACTAGAGAACTAGCCATGGATTACTGTCCCATGATAGTTAAATAACTATGAAGGTCAAATGATCACAATCACTCAAACTCATTTGTCTGGCCCCAACTCGTAATCGACCCAAAATGATAATATATTCATCAATTCATTACTTACACATACTTGCCTTAGGAAAGGTGAGTCCATCTCTGTACCAAGTTCTCATCCTTGCCCCACTTACTATATATGTTCTTAACATATGTATAGATCTCTCTTGAGATATAAATGGGGCAACGGGGTGGTGGACCTCTATTCTTAGGAAGAACTTTTTCTCTCTCTTTATTTTTCATAACACTTATACTTTGGATTATGAAGGAATTAAATTTGATTTATTATTCTACCTTTTTGACCACTCAATTTTACTTTACTCTACCTAACTCTATATCCTAGGTTACCAAGAAGCCTCGTCCTTAAGCCACAAAAAGATTTGGATCCAAGAATGACCATATTTGATACTTATTCATGTTATTGGAATTCTTTGATGAAGTTTGCTTCCAATAACTTAATGACTTCTTTGATGGGTTTAGCAAATAATGTTATGATTTTGTTATTTTTTGCTTTGTAAGCCAAGCATCATTATGAACATTAAGGTGATGGCATGTGACATTCATTTCAATGCCTAGCATCTATGTGGTGATCCAAGCAAATATGTTGATATCTTCTTGGATGGTTTGAATAAGGGCTTCACTATGCCCCAAGTTGAAAGTCAAGTTTATCTAAAGGACTCGCTAATGATTAGATGAGACTAAAAATCCTCTATCTCCTCAAGTACTTCAATTCCAATATGCATAATGTCTAATTACAAATTTTTATCCTCCTTTCCAAACTCACCCACCACCTATTGTAGCAGGTTCTGAATTGATTTAAATCTCTTCTTGTGGAGAACTTGATAGCCACATGGTAAGTGGATACCCTGAATGTGTTGAGTAGTGGCTACTTAAAAATAACATTGCAAATGGCTAATGCTTCCACTATGACAAAGTCATATATCATCATGTATTACTTCTCATTCTCCCCAAAGTTATAGGGAGAGTGATTATTTCTTTGGTTTCTCTCCTTTGTCTAGAGAATAATTATGGTCCTCTTGTAGGGGTGAGAGTGGAGCTCACCAATCTCAACTTAACAAAAATTTATTTAAAGTTAATGTTGACCATACTCCCCATGTTGGTCAATATACTTCTAATTTGATAGTTGTCGATCAACACCATGACAACAATTGCGCCATTGCAAGGGTTGCCCATAGTGGGCTATCTCTTTCCAAGAAAGTCACTGACACTATTAAGGTGTATGGCAGGCACGTTTTCCATGGTCTCTAAGATGATGTCTTTAGATAGTAGTCATTTAAGACTCGCTAATGGTGAAGACTCACCATCATCCATGAAGATGGTGGGTACAACTCCTATAATGTGGATGGCACATGGGGTGGGTTCATTACCCATTTTGATAACTTCTTTATCCTTTTTCTATTAAACTTTTTGAGATTCATAGATTTTATCAATTCATTAATCTAGCTTATTAAATGATGACATTCCTCTATATCATGCCCATTGTCTCTATGGTAGACATAGTATCTAGAGTTATAACGGACACCATTGACCTTCATTGGTTGTTGTATTATGAAGAAATCTTTATTTTAGAAGGCTTCTATCAACTTGGCCATCGATACCCTCAATGGATTCGCTTTGATGAGCTATGGGTATTCATTTCCTTTGTACTGATTTGTAGTCCCTAAAGTCTTGCCTAGCTATGAGTGTTTTCAACTGCCTTCTCTTATCTAATCTCTATGCTCAAAATTTATCTCTAAACTAACTATCCCAAATGTAATCTATTTAATGAGTGATTGGCGTAATCAACATAGACTAAGCAACATCATTATACTCATTTACGTTTACATGATTGTTCACCATTTCAAGCAAGTTAGCAAGTGTTTTGGGCTATTAAATCTTGAGGGCATATCTGAATGGCCATTCTTTAATCACTGAGTCAGTGCTTCCTGAGCCACCATGGGTTCTAGATCTTTAATTTCTAGCATCACACACTGACAGTGAGTAATAAATCTTCTCAAAGATTCACCATGCTCTTGACTCATTTGAAGGAGGACTTGAAAACTCTTTAACTGCTTTTGAGTGCTAATGAATTATGTGGTGAACATCTTCTTGAAATTAGAGAAAGAGGTGATGACCCCTAGTGAGAGGTGTAAGAAACACCTTAGGGTAGATCTTTTGATGCTAGTGACTCGTGAAGTCCAAGTCCAACAATATTATTATTGACTTAATAAAAGCAATGTGGTCCATTGGGCCTATCCAAGCTGGATATAATTATAAATGTAGAATTTTGAGTCTATGTAGGGAATGAGCTTGAATGATCATCATGGAGAAAGAGTTAGTTGGAGTTGCCCACTCTCTAGCTACATCTTCTTCTTCACCGAATAATAAGACTCATCAATCAAGCTATGAGTTCTTGATAATTCCCTTCTTATTCGATGAGTTTGGCGTGTTGCTGATCTTGATGATCCTTCGTTCTCCACCACCCTTGGCTTGTAGTTAGCTCTCAATGGCTGCCTGCACCAGGTGAGTGATTCATTCTTTCATGTCTTTTAAGTCCCATTGAATGGCAAATTATTAAAAATTTGGCTCTATTTCTATTGGATGATTCTAGGATGAATGTCCTGCTTCACTTTGTATTTAACTCCTATTTTTTCTCATCCATGCTCACCGCACCTAAGGATGTTAGATCCAAATATGTTTATGGGCTAAGGTAGAACCTCAAGAGAGACTTGGGAAGTAGGATTAATGAAGAGAGAGGTAGCATTTAATGGATAAAAAAAGAAAGCCTAATTTTATTGTCTTCTAAGTAATCTTAATATAAGATGAGAGAATTCCCTCTGTAAAGAGAAAGAAAAGCAATAAATTTAAGGGGAGAGGATCCAAAGCAAGGATTTTATTTGATCTCAACTAAATAAAACTAAACCAAATCCCTAAAATGGGTCCCCTCCTTGAGTGCACATAAATGGACTCACTTTCACTTAAGGTGAGTGTTCATTGGTGAGTGATGATCCTCACAGTGAGTGACCTAGGACTTGATTTAGGTGTAGTTGTTCTCTCTGCTATAGGGGGTTCTAGAATTTAGTTATTCTTCCTTGAATACTTGCATTTTATGGTTGAGTCTATGTTCATGTGGTCAGCGCCCAAGTTCCTTCCTCTAACTTTCTTCTCGTGCTCGCCATGTGTGTGGC
The DNA here is from genome assembly GCA_021442155.1 of Cymbidium sinense. NCBI lineage: Eukaryota > Viridiplantae > Streptophyta > Magnoliopsida > Asparagales > Orchidaceae > Cymbidium > Cymbidium sinense. The sequence continues at coordinate 73,793,201 of CM038231.1, forward strand.
AAGTATTTTACATTTAGACATCTTAATTATTTTGGGTATACACTCATCCTTCTCATAATCTTTGTATTGCTATTAGTAGATCAATTGTTCAAGCAAATCAAACATGTCCAAATGGTACTTTCTTATCAAGTTTTTCAACATGCTAGAGCTATTCAACTTAGAAATGCTTGTAATGCTTCAAATTGGATGATTTATTATTTAATTTGGGTGAAGCTTGTATTGTTGTATGTATTTTGTCATCAAAGAAGGACAAAATGCCAACAATTGGTATGTTTTGGTAATTTTGAGGAGCTTCAGGGTTTATATGTTTGAGTTCTCTTATTCCTTTAAGTATTTTGTCTTTTTGTTCGTTGACTTCCTAATTTGATTCAAAATTAACAATTGCATGGTTCAAATGATCTACATTGATAGTTTCCATATCATCATTTGTTTAAATCGATTATAATAGAGAATGTTTCCTTTTAAATATAATTTAAAAGGATTGCATGAAAAGTTGAATGCAAACTAGAACATCACTATAACTTATTTTAAAAGATGCAAAAAATTTAGTATCAAAGCAACTTAAAATGAAGTATTAAAGTACCACCCAATATTGATTTGAATATGTGAAGGATAAACTAAAGAAAATAATGTAAATAATCTAATATTATGTAACAAGCAAGTTAATATTAAAAATCAATCAAACAAATTAACTTAAAAATTTCTTTCACAATAACTATATTGTATGCAAGTGATAAATTAATTTGTAGTCTAAGCTTGCTAATCACTTGTATGCAACTTTAAAGAACACAAAATGTCTTCCAATTAAAGATTTATGAAAATAAGAAAAGAGAAAAGAACTTTAAAACCAAACCCTTGTCAAGTATTTTGGCCAAGATGAAATCTTCAATCACAATGAAATTTTATTCATAAATACCATTATCATATGGATCAATCATGAAGATAATAAGGTAAGAAGAATAGTTTTGCACCTTAGAAGATATGTAAGAACCATTAGAGCTTTTGGTCAAGGGACATTTCACCAATCCTTCAAGTTTTACAAAGCTATTTTCAATTGAAATTTTCGGCCAAGGGAAGATGAAGAATGATGAAGGAGTTGTAGCACTTGAATCATAAAAACTTCAAGAGTAATATGTAGCAAAAGGTCGGCCAAGAGTGGAGAATTAGCTAGGAAACCTTTTCTTTAAGACAAAGCCATCTTAAATAGAAAAAGAGGGGCTAATGGGGTCGACCAAGCATGATGACGTTGGAGGAAAAATTATTTAGGAAATTATTTTATTTGATTTACACAATCACAATAAATAACAAATAATTTTATTCCAATGGAATTCAGCCAAGAGAGAAAGAAGAGGAAAGAAAGATTGGGTAATAAATTGAATTTTGAAATAAATGTAATTAAAGATTTTGATTGGATTGGCAAAAGCATGAGAGGGAAATCCAAGCATCAAAAGTATTCAAAATTTAAATAGAGAGCTTCAATTAAATCATGAGAACCCTTGAATAAGTTTTTTGCCTAGGCAAGATATGGTGAGAGAGAGAGAGAGAGAGAGAGAGAGAGAGAGAGCAATTTATCAACCTAAAGGTCTATTAATGAAAGTTGGCCAAGGAGGGAATATTGATTAAAGCAATGTTTTGAAATTCAAATACATTAGCTCTTAAATGAAAATTTAAATTGAGTGAGATTTAATGTTAAGTGGGTCAACCTAGAGGGAATTAAGAAAAGAAAAGAAAAATAATGAACATAGCAAATTTAATTTAACTTAACATGGTAATGAATTTGAAATTTTAATTTTCAAATGAGATAGTCTGCCAAATGTAGATTTCAAGTAAGAATTCATTGCATGATATGATGAATTTATGATAAATTAATTAGAGCAAGATTTAATATGGAAATAAATTAATTTGGATAAAATAGGATTATAGATGGAATGATCTCAAATCAATGCATTTAACTAATTCAAATCCAAGATGATTAATTAGGATGTTTTTAAGTAATAAATATAATTAAAAATATTTTAAATAAATTTAATGTGGCAAGCCAAAAACTTTCCTAAAATAGATTATAAGAAAAAAAAAGAAGGAAAGGTTATTAAATCAAGATTCATTTGAATTCAAATTTGAATTAACTTCAAATAATCTAATTAAACTCTAATTAGGTAAAATAAATAATTCTAGGGTTGCCTAAATCATTCCATAAATGATTAGAATCAATTTTGCATTGATTTAGCAATGAAAATTCAAAATAAATTCAAATGAATGAATTTTTAAAATTTAAAAATGAAGGAATTATTTATAAAAATATTTTGAATAAATCTCACATGATTTATTAACAAACATTCTTTTAAAAATTCGGCCAAAATATTATTGGGATGATAAGGATGATAGGAGAGAGAAAATAGAATAATAGGAGAGAGAAAAGGATAATTAAGATAATTCAAGAATAATTTAATTCTCATGCAATAAAAAAAATTAATAATAAATATGATTAAGCATGGAAATGATTTAATGAAGTATGAGATTAATTTATCTTGCTTGAAAGCACATTAAATGAAACTTAACTGATGCACTTAGTTCATGTTATCCAAAATGTTTAATTTAAGAAATAATTAAGATTAATGTAATTTTACTATGAAGAAAATATGAATAAAATTAAGTAAAATATTTTGAAATAAAAAAATTTTTTATTTTATTTTATTGAGCTCTTTATTTTCCTTGATATTATAATTCCTAAAAAATTTCCAACTAGATCAAGTTCAATAACTTTAGCATTCCGAATTGACTGAAGAAAGTGGCTTTGAAGAATTTTTCTACATCACTTGAATTCAAATCAATTAGTAATATTTGAACATATGTTTGTTTTCATCAAAATCAATCTCAAATGAGGTGGGGCTCATGAAGTCAATAGCTGAAACCTAAAATAATATGTTTTTTTACTTATCTAAAACCTTAAAAGGAATGTGCCTCAAAAGTTACAAATTTCTTTATTCATCCCCAAAATCTACAAATTATGACCATTAAAAGTATAAGTTTTTTCATTTATCCAAATGCCTTAAAAGGCATAAGCTTTAATTGGTATATGTATTTCAATTATTTCAGAATCTCCGAAGGTGTGAGGCTGAGATGCTATTTAATTTTTATTCATGTCAAGTATATATACTAATCTTTATTTCATGCTTCTATGTATAATTAAAAATTTCATTGGACTTACATCTTAAAAGATAGGTTTTAAATTCATCAAAAAAATCTTAAGGGGAATAAAGCCCCAAAAAGAGTAGAGTTGGTCAGGTTTAAGTTGAGAAGCAATACTTTCTTATTGCTACCAGTAAACTTTTGTCATTATATGATGAATTTATTGCATGATTAAAAGATTTTCTTCTCAATGACATTAAATATGCCAAAGATATCATTCATTTGAGGTATCAATATTTTTGTATGGTAATAATCTAGTTTACAAATCTCAAACAAGCAACCGCTCAAAAGAATTTTCTAGAAAACATGATTGAAATTTTTTTTTAAAATTTTTTAAAGCATTGATAATGAGTTTAGTAGTCTCAAAGTATATAAAATATTTGAAGCATTATTGAACCTTTCTGAAGCATCTTCAAAAATTTATTGAATAATCTATTAATAATGATCAAACTATGATTGAATATTAAAAATATTAAATAAAAATCAAACAATATTTGAATAAAGATCAAATCATCTTCAAATAGTGATAAATTTATGGAAAAAAGGATTGAATATCATTGAAGCATCTCATCAAGTAATAATTGAATAATCTTTCTGAAATTATCAATTCATATTCAAACAACAATTGCATAATTTTTGAACTAAGATCAAACCATCATTGAAAAAGATCAAACTATATTTGAAGAATCTTCCAATTTATAAAATAATGATCGAACTATCCACAAAAAATGATTGAATAATAATCAAACCACCTTGCAACAATGCTCAAATAATAATCAAATTATGATACATTCATCCTTGGCTATGATTGATCTATATTCGATCCATGTTCGACAGTTAATAATTGTTTGAAAATGGTTCAATGTGTTTTTGAATATGATCATTTTATATTTGATCATGTTTTGAAAATTATTTGAAGATAATTTGAAGATGATTCAATCATTGTTTGATTGTCATTCGATTAGTTCTTAGTAGATATTCTAATACTTATTTGTGTTTTGTGTTTATGGTGCATCTATGGATATTCTGAGTTAAATTTTATAATACAAACACTATATTTAATCACAAATAAATTAGGCCAAGAACATCATTAAACTTTATGAACATCATCGACCTTTCAAAACACCGATGCACCTGTGTTTGCCCATTAATTACATGGTAGTTTACCAGCACGCCTGAAATTGGACCAAGTTTGGGCCTTGCTATAAGGCGTCCCTCTTTTGGTAAAAGCAAATCAAAAGAATTTAAAAGAAAAATGATCTCATATAGGTTTAATGGCAGCACCAATATGCAGATTAGGTTTTTATGGATATAGACGACTGGACTATAGAAACTTGCAGGATGAGAATCAGTAACAATGCTTTACAGAAATTATAGAGGGAGTCACACAAATTATTGGCTCTGATGCCTACTAAAATTGAAAAAAACCATCAAAATAAGGCTTTCCATCATTCAACTTATAATTCAAGGAGCAGTATATATGATGATGTTTAGCTATTATCATTGTTCACAATGGTGGAGTCATTTCTTATTTTAAAAGGTATCCCAACCTTTTTCATTTAGATTTCAGACTAGCATTGATGGTATTAAAATTTTTTTAAGTAGAATATATTTATAAGTAAAAAGTAATATAAATATGAATAAAATTCTCACAATTGACGATATCTGGTATTCATATTTTAAAAGCGTTGAATTATTACATCATTGTTGATTCCATTTAGTATATCATTCTTAATATCAGTGATTAAAAGATTATTTATTCACTAATCTCCAATTTTATTTCATTATTGATTTTTAATAATATTCATAGTAAAAAAGTTCTTTCAACACTTGTTATAATGATTGTCAAGTCAATGTTAGTTTTCATAATTTGAAAATAAAATAATATAAATTATATATATATTTTTCTTTTAATCATTTTCTTTGCATGTATTCTAATATCTTTTAAAAATGGAAATTATTAATCATGTCAAATATCCATAACATAATTAACTTCTAATTAATTATTAATAATAATTAAATTATTAATATAAAATCATTTTGATGAAATCATTAAGTTTAAAATATAAATAAAAATTACGTTTATATCATCCTAATTATAAAAGTAATATGTATATAATATTCTATTCATCATTATTATTTAATATATAAATAAATTTAATTTAAAATTTCAAAAAGTAAAATATTTACTTTTAATTATGATTAGAGTAAATATAAATAACAAATAAAAGTAATAAACAAAGTTTTTTTTTATAATTTTAATAATTAAATTATAAAATTTTGGAGGGGGTATAATATAAAATTCTTTATGGATGAAAGTAAAATTAAAGAGAATATTATAATATCTCAAAATTGCTTTTTTTTTCAGGACCCTCACCCCCCCTTTAACTCCACCTATGGTTGTTTTAGTAAGCATTATTATTTATTAAACTGTCAATAATATTTCACTTCAACGACAAAATGTTTAGCTACTTGAGTAGTTCCTATTGCTTAAGCTATATCACTCATCAACAAAAGTGAATATCTTAGGGTTTGTTTTGAGCATTTCTTTGGAAAATGTGTTGTTTTATGGAGAAAATATTTTAAAAGCTCTTGTGCGTAATAAATATATCTTTTTTGAAAAATTCAAACAATAGTTTTCTAATAGTCACCACATTCTAACAACTCTGATTCTTAAATGCAACTTTTCATCACAAAACTTTCTGAAAAACAACCAAAAAACTAGTTTCTAAATGTAGTTGCATTACTTTTTAGTTATTTTCTGAAAAACAAATCAACCAGAAAGCTATCCTAAACACATTCATAATCAAGAGGTACTTTTACTCCATTTTTTGCCCACATTTTGTCATCATTTATTGATTGTGCTAACATTTCGTATCATATGTCTTGAAGTGTTAAAAGTCTAAATATCCTACCCTTCTTCTCCAATTTATCATATAGGAGTATACCTTACTCGCATAAAATTACCTTCACATCTTTTTATAGAAGATTCTTTGATTACTCTGATACTTTGTAATTTTTAATTATGTAGTTCATTTAAATATGTATAAAACACGAAATTGCTATAAAAGGACTCTAGAAGGGACATCCAAATCACAATGATGCCATTAATCTATTATTATGTATATATTTCATTATTTGTTTTTTCATTTTTTTAACTTCTTTATGTCAATTTTTGATTCTATAATATAAGATGAATAAATATACTTGAAATGGGAATTCTTAGTATTGGAGTGAATTCGACAACATTTCGGGATAGACAAACATGTTTTGTTTAAATCATGACAGGCCCGTTGAAAGTTTTATGGAATAGTTATAATTAAGGAGAAATAAAAAAATACTCTGTTTATATTATAGAAATTTTGCCACATTTGAGGTTAGGAAAAAAAAGCCATCCATCCAAATTGGAATAAGCCGACAAAAAGTGTAAGCAACAAATATAATTAATAGAAAATAACCCAACAACAACAACAACAATCCTTTATCCCAGTACATGGAGTTGGCTACATGAATCTTTCTTCTGCATTGTATCCTTGAAAGTGTCAAATTATCATTTAATTCTAATAAAATAAGATCATTTTTTTATACTACCTAACCAAGTCTTCTTAGATCTACCTATACCTTTCTTAACACATGTCAAATCTAATACATCTACTCTTCTAACTAGGTCATTAAATGGTCCATGTTTTATATGACTAAACTATCTAAAGCAACACTCTTAAATCTTATCTGCCACTAGATGTACTCCAACTTTCTCACGAATATATATACATTTTGCATTTGATCTCTAAGTGTAAATCCACTCATCCACTTGAGCATCGTTCATCTCTACAACACCTAACTTAATTTTGTGCTTCTCTTTTATTGGCCAACATTCTGCTCCATAAATCATTACAGATTTTACAATCTTCTTATAAAATTTTCTCTTAAGTCGAAGTGGTACTTTTTGATCACACAAAATTTTGAATTCATTTCTCCACTTCAACCATCCAACTTGAATTCTACTAATAACATTCCCATCTATTTCACCATCATTTTGAACAATTGACTTAAGAAGTCTATAACATTTACACTTTTCAATCACTTGATCACCCAATGTCACAAGTTCACCACTATATCTTTTACTACTAAAATTACACTCCTTATATTTTGTTTTAAATCTACTTAAACAAATGCCTTTGGATTCTAAGGTTGACCTCCATAACTAAAGTTTTTTCTTGAACTCTCTCTCTAGTCTGATCAACAAGAAGAATATCATCATAAAAAAGCATGCACCAAGGTACATGTAATATCCCATTTAATTAATTCCTAATTAAGTTTTGTTTAAGCTAATTAACTATTTTGTAGCATTGTAGCAATCCACTTTACTGCGCATGCAACGGGATAAAGCCACGCGGATCGTGATTTCTCCGCTCTCTATTTCACTTCCTTCCCTCCAGCGCCTATTTCCTTCACGCTGAGTCGAGACCGCTCGCTCCTTTCGATCAATTTTTCCATTCTCGACGATTTGACTTTTCCGCTCTCCCCTCGGCTGCTTCCCGCCTCCGAACGCCGACCTCCCTTCCTCGCCATGCGCCTCTTAGCTCGAGCTGAAGAGCGCCTCGCCTGGACTCCATGCCGCCACATACGCGCATGTTTCAGAAGACGCACGGGTTGGGAAAGTCCCGTAACCGCTCGGTTTTGGAATCCCGTGAACCGTCGGTTGTGAACCGATCGTCGGTTAGGAATTCTGCTCGGCCGATCGGGAAACTGGGAAGTTTTGTAAGTAATTTCTTTCCCTCTCCTTTTCTTTCGCTTCCCTTCCTTAGCGTTGAAATGCGTGTTTGAAGGGTTCAACCGCTTTGGCGAGTGGTAATTATTGAGGGGATTTGGATTGTGTTTGCTAATTTTAGTTTATTGATTGAAGCGTATAATTAATAGTGGCGTTAGGAGATTTCTTTGGAGACTTTGAGTTTACTCTGTTTCCAAAGCTTATGAGGAGACATCGGTAAGATTGCAAGATTTGGTTAAGTTACTTATGAATTTTCACATTAGAAGGATTTAGAAGAGTTATTTTATTATAGGTTGTGTATCGAGGAGGGATCGAGCACATTAACGACCTGCATTAATGAGATATGAGAATTGCTAATGTAAATTTCTTCTTATGTATGCCATTGTTTCTACGACTTCCTATAAATTGTATGATTGTTTCTACGACTTCCTATAAATTGTATGAATGCATATATAAAATGTAGATATTTCTGTCATGTTGAATGCATATATAAATGTTGATTACTTGATGAGATATGATGAGATTTGTAATATGATTTGAAAATGTTAAAATGTGATACAAGGAAAATATCGGAAAATTGTAGGAAGGCTATACGGATCGCAGAGAAAAGTTCGAGATGAGATGATTAGGGATCTTAGTATCCCCGACTCATTTGAGGTTGGTCGTTAGTCGTCAACCTGTCGTGGGTCGGGTATGTAGTATGTATGGAGCCCCGCCTTACCTACTTGTTTTAGTCGATGACTCACTATGAATGAAAGTCAAAACCAAGAATAAATGACATTTCTAGAAAATGATTTGATATAATCAAATCAAAATGAAAATCACGTTTTTCATTGATTGATACTGAACTTACAAGATATTGTTATATTCGACGCTACATTTCTGACCTATAAGATATTGTTGATAATGTACATTCAAGATAGTTTACCTACGCTTTACCAAATTGCAAATTTACATATACATTAACGCTTTCTACTATCTGTCGATTTGTTTTAGCACTCTTGTCTCACTAAGCTTTTAGCTTATGATGTTATCATAAAAAAGACGAAATGGGTAGAAGTGTTTGTTGAATTGTATAATTTTGGGAAGCCTTAAAGGATTTTGGGTATGTACAAAATTAAATGTCTTTAGCTCGTATTTATTTAAAGATTTCATCGTATTTGTGATATGAATTAAGTAGTATATGAATTGTAAATATTTGTGATGATTTGATTAGATAATTTTCACTTGCTGATGGCGAAGTGTTGGTGGAATCGTGTCCAATCGAGTCATCCTATTATGTTCGACTTCAGGCAGCCACTAGCAAGGGGTCATCCGGGGTGTGACGAAAGTGGTATCGAGCAAAAAAGATTGATAGAATGGAAGCATGATTTGGATTTAGGGATGAATAAGTGTGAATTGATTAATCTGAGCTATAGGCGTTAATTTTGGTTTAGGCATGATATTTAATTTCATGCATGATATTGAATAAATTGGTATCATATAAATATTTTTTTTGTTAATTCATTAATTTGAAGAAATGCCAAAAGGTTAGGGTCCCCTCGAGACTAAATGCGCACTCGAATTGAAGATAATTCTAACGAGTGAAATACAACTGAAAGCAAGTGGTGAAGGTAGATCGATGAATTGCAAGGGTAGTAGTTGATTTCGTTGTTGATAAGCTAGCCTATGGAAAAATCTGCACCAATATGGTTGAGTGGACCAACATTTGAGATCTTTTCAAACGCTCAAACCACCGATTCAAGGGAGCCGGTGATCCTATAGTGGCGGAAGATCGCTTAAGATTGGAAAAATTTTGGATGGAATGATTTTCCGAAAACGTAAGAGTAGATGCTACTTTTGTATTGGGGAGGCGAAAGGTGGTGGCAGGCTGATAGGAAAGATTTGAAACACACCATTACTCGATCAAATGGGATGAGTTTGTCAAAGTCTTCAAAGATTGGTTCATTCCTCCATCAGCCAGACTGGCTTTACAAGATAAAATTTTCAATTTAACTCAAGGCTCAAAAACGATAATGCAGTATGAGGCTGAATTCACTTCTCTTTCTAGATATGCTACATTTACACGAAGAGAAATGTCATAGATTTTTGAGGCCTCGAGATCAATTAAGATTGGCATTAGCTCCTTTGATATCGAATTCTCGAAGTTGAAAGGGCTAGAATTGAGAATGAGTTGAATTTTTCCAAGCCAGTGGGATTACAGCAAAGCGAAAGCTTTGAAAGAAGGCGATTTAACAGCCGATTTGAAGAAGAAATTTAAGTTTGATGAGAAAAATAAATTCAAATTTTGGATAAACCTATTTGTGACAAGTGTGGGAAAAGACATTTTGGTCAATGTATGGCTGGATCAGGGAGATGCTTCAGATGTGGTCGATTGGACATCGCACTGACCCCAATGGAGAAGAAGAAGTAAAGCCATACAATTATCGTGACAACAAAAGAAAATTTTGAAGCCGAAGGTAACACAATTTTGGGAAGACCTTCAATTCAAGAAAAGGAGAAACTTGAGCGTAAAACCAACCCTCCGAAAAGCAAGAGTTTTGCTATCACTCCACAGAAAAGGAATCAAATGAAGTGGTGTCGTATGCTTAAAATTTGTGATCATTTGTTCGGTTGATTCCGGCCAGCATTCGTTCATTTTGATTCTTAGTTTACCGTTGATGCTATTTATTTCACACCAGATGTGGTAATGCCTTTCCGGTGATAGTTTGAATATAAATAGGAAATGTGTTGACATTAACATTCAAGATAAACACTTTCCTGAGAACTAATTATCTTATCAATCATTTTGACGTTATAGGTATGGATTGGTTGTTGATCAAATATTTTGCAACAATTGAATCTTTGGAAGAGGAGTGAAATTTTGCATGCTGAAAAATCATTTTATTTTTCGTGATAAGAACTTTCTTCTTGATTAGTGGAAGTTGAGTAAATATTTAAGAAGCGGTGAAATGGTATTTCTAGCCAAATTAGATGTTGAATAAGGAAGTTATTTCCGAAAATATTCCGTGCGGAATTTCGATGTGTTTTCGAGGAATTACTGGGTTGCCACCAACAGAAGTGGAGTTTGGGATTGATGTACCACGGGTACAACTCTATACATAAATCTCCTTACAGGATGGCTCTAAAGAATTGCGAATTGAAGTGTCAAGCAGGAATTGAGACAAAGAATTTATTCACCAAGAACTCACCATGGAGTGCACCGATATTAAAGAAAAGGATGGGTCTATGCGATTATGTGTTGATTACGGGGAGTTAAATAAAGTGACAATCAAGAACAAGTATCCACTAGAGGATTGATGATTTATTTGATCGGTTGGAGGGACCTTGTATTTTCGAATTGATTTGAGATCCGGATATCATCGTTAGAGTTAAAGATATATTTTAAACGTTTTGGAACCGGTATGGACATTATGAATTTCTTGTTATGCCATTTGGTTTAACTTTGGCTTTATGGATTTAATGAACCGTGTTTTCAAGCCCTTGGTGGACGGTTTATTATCATCTTTATTGATGATATTCTGATTTATTCTAAAACTGATGAAGAGCATGCAAATCATCTGAGGATTGTTTTAGAATTATTAAGACAAAATCAATTATATGCCAAATTGTCAAAATGTGAATTTTGGATGCATAGTGTCGCATTTTTAGGTCACATTATCAGTGGCAAAGGAGTTTCTGTTGATCCTCAAAAAGTAAAAGCAATTTTAGAATGGTCCGCACAAAGAAGTGTTCAAGTAGCTTGGCTTAGGGTTATTACAGGAAGTTTGTCAAGAGATTTTCTCATATTGCAATGCCTCTATCTAATTTATCGAGAAAGGATATCAAATTCAAATGGACGAATGTGAGCAAGAATTGAAAAAGCATTTGACCACTGCCCCAGTTTTAGCTATTCCATCAGGAACTGAGGGATTCCAAATATTTAGTGATGCCTCTTTAAAAGGTTTAGGTTGTGTCTTAATGCAGAACAGAAAAGTAATTGCTTATGCTTTGAGACAATTAAAACCCCACGAAAGAAATTATCCCGTGCATGATCTAGAATTAGCAGCTGTGGTTTTTGCTCTTAAAATTTGGAGACATTACTTGTATGGAGTGAAATGCGAAATTTTTACTGATCATCAGAGTCTTAAGTATATCTTTACACAAAAAGAACTGAATCTAAGACAAAGAAGGTGGCTTGAGTTTATTAAAGATTATGATTTAGACATTCAGTATTGTCCAGGTAAGGCTAATGTGGTAGCTAATGCATTAAGTCGCAAGTCCATGGGAAATGCCAGTTGGATTATTACTCAAAGTCGAGAGAGAATTGAGGCTCTACTGGAAGTTAGAAAATTCGATATCGGACATTTATCTCAAATGACTAATCGACTTTATTTAAATCAAAGGCGTAAACCGGATCGTGGATATCGAAATTCATTGAACAAATCCATTGGTCGAAGCAAGATTTTATTGTAGATGCGAGGGTATTATTCTAAGAATTCAATTATGGATACCGGTGATGGAGGAGACAAGAAATTTTAAGGAGGCTCATGGGATATACTATTCATCCTGGTAGTTCAAAAATGTATAAAGATTTAAAAGCAACATTTTGGTGCTCAGGCATGAAGAAAGACATAGCTGAATATGTCTCTAAATGTCAAGCTTGTCGATTGTTTCGAGCATCAAAGACCCGGATTGTTTACCTATATGGAGTGGAAGTGGGAAGAAATTGCTATGGATTTTGTTATGGGATTTCCTAGATCTCGGCAAGGTCGTGATAGTATCTAGGTTGTTGTGGATAGATTGACCAAGTCAGCTCATTTCTTACCCATGAAACAGACAGATTCAGTTGATAAATTGTCCAGATTATATGTTAAAGAAATTGTAAGACTTCATGGTGTACCAAAAGTGATCGTCTCGGCGAGATGGTAGATTTACTTCATTATGGCAAGGAATTGAGAGGCTTGGGCACGCTTACACTTAAGTACGCCTTTTCATCCATGATGGACAATCAGAAAGAACAATTCAAGTCCTAGAAGATTTATTGAGGTTATGTGTTTTGGATTTTGGAGGTAGCTGGGAAGATCATATTCTATGATCGAAGCTATAATAATATACCAATCTAGTATTCAAATGGCTGTATGAAGCATTATATGGTGAAAGTGTAGAACTCCATTGAGTTAAGTGGGAGAAAGACATTAGGTCCGTGAGTTGGTTGATCTACGAGAAAATCGATTAATCGAGAGATAGATTGAAAGTCGCTGATCGTCGAAATATTATTTAAGCACCGAGTTGTAGAATTTCAAGTTGGAGAATTTGTATTTTGAAAGTCAAACCTATGAAAGGAATTAGTAGATTTGGTCACGAGGTAAATTTCTAGATACATGGACCTTTTGAAATCATAAAAGGATCGGCAATATGGCTTACTTGCCTTACCCATTGACTTGTGACATTCACAATGTCTTTCACATTTCAATGTTGAGAAAATGGATCACAGATGCAGAGCAGAAGATTCCATATACCAAGTTTGAAATACAACCAGATTTGACTTATGTATTGGAACCAGAAAAGATTTTAGAATTTGATGTCAAGAGATTACGAAATAGACAAATTTCTTATGTTAAAATTAAATGGAAGCACAGACCAATCAAAGAAGCTACTTGGGAGGTTGAACAAGAGATGAGGCAGAAGTTTCCCTTCCTGTTTGAATGATTCAGAAGAAATTTCGAGGACGAAATTTTTGTTAAGAGGGGGAAATTGTAATATCCCATTTAATTAATTCCTAATTAAGTTTTGTTTAAGCTAATTAACTATTTACTGTAGCATTTACTGTAGCAATCCACTTTACTTCGCATGCAACGGCGGGATAAAGCCACTCGACGCGTGGACGGTTAGATTTCTCCCGCGGCTCTCTATTTCTTTTTTTTTGAAACTTGCATATTGCATTTAATAATAGTAAACAAAGTAATACAAGAACTAGCAAAGGCTAGAGAGTCTAAAACAAGAAGCTAAATAGAAGCAACATGCTTCTTATCATCCTCAAATAACGAAAAAAATAGAAGGTAAAGTAGAAACATCTAAAGACAACCAAGTAAAGTCTGCCGTGTGAGCGAGCACAAGAGGTCCGCCACCCTTGAAGTCCGGAAACGGTGAGAACAGAACTTGGTGGAATGCTAGAAGAAAGCCCAAGTCCGGAGCTTGTCGGGGAGAGAAGACCGAAAGTTCACGCATGGTCTTCTAAGTAAATTGACAACACTAATGTTGTCCCCTCCAATATGATTCTCTTGTACTCTCATACATCCAAGGGTCAACAAGTCGCTAACGAAGCATAGCCTGCATTTCTATGAAAGCACTATCCCAATGGAGAAACCGGATCAGCATTTGATGAAGTCACATCATCCCTTAAATGGCCCAAGCCGAGGGGAGGAGAGTACCATCTACATTCACCTTTAGCCATCAGGAGTCCAGGAAAGGGAGTGGAGCCCTAAGCGGGTGGAGCTCCCATTGCCGAATAGAAAGGTAGATGCATTTGTAAAAGCCTCAAAATAGTAGAAGAATGACCTTTGGTGTCCCATGTTGGCTACCATGTGTCTTTGCATTCGTGTCCTCCAAACTTGATATATCATGTCAATAAACTCTACCCCAAGCCATGTCCGACTTGGTGGTCCGAATGCCTCAAACGATCATGAGCATTAGAAAAGAGGAGGTTAACTCCCAAGAGGACAAAACGATGATAGAGGAAGTAAGAGAGTAGTGAGGATATGATCCAGTCTTCAATCTCTATGCGCCTGTGAGCAATGAGTCTCCTCAAGACCTCGAGTGGAGTGGTAGGTTGGTAAGGCATTCTTTAGGATGCGCCACCGAAAACTTCTCTATGGTGGAACTTTTGTAGCCAAGAGTGGCTAGGGGAAGGGGGAAGTGGGCATCCGTTAGAGATTTCCCAATGGGAGGTGAAGAAGCTCGCCTTCATCTAAGTCTAAATGAAGCTCCACCTTGGTAATGTGCTTCACAAGATCCTCACCAAAATGTCGCGTGTAATATCCCATGTCGTCCATATGGATGAAGCCCTGACGATCCTCAAGGCTGCATCTAAGAAAGTTGGTCTCAAGGAACAATCACCTAACCATGTGTGATCCAAAATCGAACTTTGCCATCACGATCTTCCGTGAATGAGAGGTTCAAGACTTTGAGCCCCACTAAGAATGACCCAAGTCTTAGAGTCCCCTCCTTCAAGCTTCCACTCCAAATATCTTCCCATAGCTCAATGTAGCGGTGAAGTAATGAAGTGGGCTCAAGAAAATCCCAAGCCAACCTAGCCTGAGAGGGAAAGCTGTGGGTAGAGTGAAAACAGCCCCATGCTTAATAGGTAAGCAAGCACTTAACCGACATAGTGAATGCCCTCTGAGTCGGACTCTTGTCCCATAGGAAGGACCTACATAACCGCTCAATCTCCTGCAACACATTCAGGGGAATAGTTGTATGTGTTAGCTGATAAACCAACTGGTATAAGAGCCGAGGAAATAAGGTAGCGCATAGGAGAGATGTCGAGTTCCCGGACATAATCTTCTTTTGGCCCGTCAATCAGAACTAAAATCATGCTTGTAAAGCTTCCTCATAGCCAACTTAAGGCCAAGATACTCCATCTCTTGGACCTTCAACCCAATAAGCCTAGAATCGATTAGTCCTCCATCTCTTAGCATTTGCTAAAGAGAATGGCGGACTTAGACCTGATCCTGTTGGCCCACACCATCAGGATGGCTTTAATTTGGCATGCAATAGAGCAGAGGTAATGAATGTCATCGATATAGGAGATTAGAGATAGAGGTACCTCCGTCTTCACAGTCATACCTGTGGCCTCTCTCGCTTAAAAGCTAAAGAAAGAAAATGAACATAGAATAAGTAAGGTGAGAGTGGAGCCTGCCTAAATCCACACTCTGCCAAATCGGAGACCTACCATTCGAAGATGGAGAATCTAGGGTGAGTGACACATCAGAGATCCACTCTGAATCTAGGGGAACCCCATCAAAGTGAGCATCTTGCTCAGTATGCACCATCTTATCATTTTGCATATCAACTTTAATTGCCATGAAACCCCTGGGAAGAGGAATGCTGGAATTTGTTGATGATTTCTTGGGCAAGGAGAGCATGGTGAGAGATGTTCCTCTCAGGCACAAAAGCACCTTGTTCTTGAAATAAGGAGAGGTAGTAAATGCTTCAACTGTCACCAAAATCTTGGCCACCACTTTATAGATCTGCACGCTAATGGGCAATTTGGAAGGAGTGCTAGCCCAAGAACTTTGGGGATGAGAACAATAAGTGTCTCCTTCCATGAATCCTCCATATGATCAAGTTCAAAGAACTCAACATTCCTTCACAGGCCGAAATGCTTGTAAAAGAGGTAGTGATCCCATCGAGTCCGTGAGCGTTACTCCCATAGAGTGAATTGCCTCCCAAATATCTTGATCGTCACCGGGCTTCAATGAGAGAGATTTGGCCGGAGGAACCCTCTATAGGCGAATAAAGGCCAACCATCAAGGGAGACATCCCCTCAACCCATTTTGCACGAAGAAGGAAGTGAAAATATCGTAAATCTGGGTTCTCAATCATACCTCCATCCACCGATTGAAGCACTCAATCTGCTATCCCAGTGAGGCAACCATATGGAAAAATGAGTGTTCCCATCTCCATCCTTGAGCCATCTAGCTTTAGCCCTTTGTCTCCACCAAGCACAATGTAGAGTTAAGCTCAATAACAGAGAGCTCCCTTCTTGGGTAGAGTGAGTCCATCATGAACAATCAAGAGTTTGGAGAGAGGTAATGTCCTTTTCCAAGTCAATGAGAGAGTGGAGGTTCTTCAACATACTTACTCCAAAGAGATCAGGGAGAATAACTCTTTCTATGGAGAATTGCCTTTGAGCCAAAGTCTTCCTTGCTTCTTCCAAACCGCCTCCAACTCATGGGATAAGAGAGCCAAGTATCTTCAAACCTTAACCATCTCACATAGGCAGAAGAGGAAGAAGAAGGGGAGCATGATCGGCATCCAGGTAAGTGAACCTTGGTATCCCCGAAATTGAGAAGCCATAGAAGATCAAGGATCTCCTCCCATCTTTATTGTTGGTCCAAGTGAACTTTGGGCCAACAAACTCCAACTCATGCAAACAAAGCCATACACCCTATATATGGACAAATTTGGAATCAACATTTATTGGTCAAATCATGAGGCTAATGACAAGGGGCTTAATGGGTCAAATTGGCTCATGCCAAAATTATTCAAAATTTCTTCTGAAGTCATGCAATTGGAAAAATAACAATGATGACCTTAAGTCAAATAGTTTTAAACCCATTTCTTAGTTTGTCTAATGGATTAACAAATCACTTAGGCTACCTATAGACTATGACATAGGGGTGGTTTTTTTCCTATAATGGCAAATGGCGGCGATAATCCATCCATCCATTCTTATCACCTCATCTAATCTCCCACCACCTCTTTAAGATGTGATAAGACAAAACTCAACACTAACCTATAGTAAATGGTTAAGATCATGTTCACTTGAACTTTATAAAAGGAGATCCAACTAAATAAATTGATAGTTTAGACAGCTTCCTTTAAGCTTTACTATCAAAAATGAATCTCCTCCTTACCTCCCTTACCACCCAATCAATTTGCAATACCAAGCCATGGAAAGGAATTCACCAAACTTTTGTCCACCCACAAATCTAGAGAGAAGCAATCCAAGATCTTGTAGCACCTCATTGAAGCTTTCTCAATCTACTTTGGGTTAAGCTATGCTCCCTGAGGTGGGAATTTTTCCTCTATCACTTGAGCTATTCTAAAGTATGGTCATCCGAGCTCCATAGGCTACACTATGGTTCAATAAGTCATTGAAGTTACCCTTATTTTTCCCCACTTGCTTCCCAGTGAAGAAATTTGCTTCATTTAATTTGGAATATATAATTTTAGCTCAAGTTAGGATTCAATCACGCTAACCAAAACCCAAACCAAAATCCCTTGCCATAGTCTGTCTAAATGAAGTAATTGCTAATATGTTGGATTTGTTTTAATTAGATCAAACAAGTAAGATGAGGTTAGAATAAAAATTTACATCTAAACTCAAATTTTTAGGTCATTTTGATTTTTTCCATAAATAACCTAGATTGTATTATGGGATGAAATTCATAGAGTAGTCCCCTCTAGAAACATAAAATCTAGGAGAATTACCAAAGCTAAATTATATAACTTATTTTTAATATCAAGATTTTATTTCTTTGCTATTTTAATTGATTAAATTACTTAAATATGTTCAAAAATTTTGAAAGAAAAACATAAGATGAATAACAAGCATAAAGTCTCTCCATAAAAATTTCAACCTATTTAGACTTAAAATTAAAGAGTTATTAGTTCTTCAATATATTTTCTAACCATTTATATATCATAAAATTTAAATAATTGCTAAATTCTTATGAAAGTTATGAAGATGGTTTAAAACATCAATCTAAATTTCTAAGAAAATTGTCAAAATTTTATAAATTAAGATAGAGTAGTTATGCAACCATATTGGGTTAAATCAATGTTCAAAAATATAAAAAAAATAATTATTTAAAAATATTATAAAATATTTAATCTAAATTTCTAAGCTCTCTATAATAGTTTAATAATTTTTTGAAATTGAAATGTAATAATTATTAAATTTTAAAATAATTTAATTATTATTCTTAAAATAGAAAATTAAAGAAAATTAAGAACACATAATTGAAAATAATAAAAAAGTTAACCCAATGTTTAAGACCCTAATCTAATACATTTGTGACACTTTCATAATTTTCTAAATCAAAATTAAACTATTATAAATTTTCAAGTTTATTATAAAAATATTTACATGAATGAAAAAAGAAATAAATTCAAAACAACTTATAATTAAATAAATAAACATTAAATTCGGTAATTCACACTTCTCATAAAAAATTCATAATTTTTCTTAATGTTCAGAACTATGGAATTAATTATAAGATTAAAATTTAGTAATTTAATAATCTAAATAAATATTTATTAATTACCAAAAATTAGAAAATAGCTAAAACAATAACTATAGTTATCACAAAGTCAAAATAATTTTTTTTAATTTAAGAAAATCAATAAAGTTTTAATTTAATAATAAATTATTTAATTTTGTAATTATACTAATTAATTTATAATTATTATAAATAATTTAAAAAAACTTAAATTTATCTAGCTCATTTAAATTAGAAATTTTTTGTAACAATTATAGTAGTTGTAATAAATTACATAAATAGATAATTTACAATCATAACTTCTAAAAATCAATAAAATCATAAAACTAAAATAGAATCATACAAACACTAAATTTTCAAGATAATATGAAATCTTAAGCAATTAAATAATAGTTAATTTAAAATAAATTTTAAGTGAAAACTACATGTGTTCATGTGTAATAAATAAGTGAGGCTCATTTAGGCAAATGTGGCTCACAAGTTCACATTGCCCTTGAACATAACATAAAATTCTAGTTTAAACTATAATTCACATCATTTTAAAGCATAAATAGTTTCGCTAATTCAAGGCAAAAATAATATAACACATGTATATCATAATACTCTTATTCTAGCATTTGCATTAGATTTGATATTTATCATGTGCACACACCTACAATGTACATCTTTGAATCTATTCAATTTGATTTCAACCTTAATATTTTTTTTTTGAGATTGATTACATCAATTAGTCCCATTCACACTACTTTATGTGCACATTGGATGACAACAACATATGATCACCCTACATAACATAATAGGATTTGATTGATTCGTAAAACAAACTTATAAACAGCTACATAATAGTATATATTATCTTTTCTAGTTACTTAGTAATGTTAAATTGTTAATTGTTGTCTACCTCAATAATTTCATAAAACATACATTATGTCAAACTCCTTGATATCTACCTTAATCATATTTATATAATTAATTGGCTTCCATAAAATAGGTTATACATAGTGACCCAACGCATTCCTTGCATGGTTTGCCTTCTTGTAAACTTGGTAGATTTGCTTGATGAAGTAGATCATTCTTTTGGATCAAGATAAACTAGGACTATCCAACCATGATTGGTTAGTTCTTACCGGAAAGAGTCATGCATTTATGACAAAGTCATTCCTTAGTTTAATCAGCCACTATGATTGAACAACTTAGTGATTTGAGTATACACCTACATAAGATCCCATTTCCTTCTTTTAAATGAATGATTTCCATTCACTTTGCAATAAAAAATTGTGAGTATTGCATCACATTATTTAAAACCTTTGATATTCATTTTTTCCCATGGATGCTAAAGTATCCTTTTGTGATTAACAATGATAATTACAATTCATCACAATGATACATTTGCAAACTAGCCAACACATATGGTTAGTCTAGATCCCTTAAGAGCCTAGACTAAACATAAGTCATGATTAATTAATTTATATTATTGGAATATGATTCATCTGATAATATAATTATTCATGATTAAATTTGTACATGAATAGTTAGGGAGCTTGAATAGCCTAAAGTCTATTACGTATTTGTGATTATATATATATATATATAGTAATAATCCTTTGGGTGATCAAATTGCTCATAGGACATAGCTTGGTAAGTCAAGGTCATATAAGATTATCCCAAGGAGTACAATAACTCACACACACTTATGTTCTATGACAATTCACAACTTTATAGTCACTAATATAGGGAAGTCATAACTAGGTCACTTTGTTTGTGCCATCCTCTTAAATTAATGAAACAAGATTGCGAGATTATGATTAGAATTATTATATTTTAATAGATTATATAAATTATGATGATCTATACAACTCTATTGTTATGTTGTTACTTGGTTAGAGATATTTTTACAAGTGTTATAAATATTGCCAATGCTTTTACTTTACTTTATGATAGATCATGCATCAAATATGAATAGTTTAATAAAAGTTTCTTTGTGATATGTTATTTTCCTGATGTTGTGTTATGATGGAACCAATTAGTTTAATAGTTTTCTTGCACATCTTTTTAGACATTTAAAATGTAAAACTAAAATATAGATAAATTTTGCCTACATAGTGTTAACCTCATGAGTATTCACATAATATTCTATGTTTTCATTATCACAAATATTTCAAGTTGAATAATTGTTGATTCTAATCAACTGTTGTGTAGACTATGTTAAACTTTCAATGCATGACATATAATGGTGCAACATAATCAAGACTCACTATAAAAGCAAGAACAATAGCTAATTTTCAAAAGTTTGATCAAGTCAAGTTCAAATGTTGTGTTGTCATGTATGAAATTCTTATTTCATTTTCGTAAATTTGCAATCTGAATGATAAAAAAATAACCAAGCTCACACACACTTAGGAGAATAAAAAATAACTTTTTTAAAATTAAAATTTTAAAGAAAATTGTACTATGTGATCATGATTATCTTGTTGATTGACCATTTTTGTTAATTTTTTAGCTTCCATAAATTAAGTTGGGTAACTCTTAAAATTGCCAAATTTGAAATAATCCTTCTTTCCTTGAAGGAGGAGGGAAGCGAGTGTAGGGTTTCCCCATTACCCGGTAATAATATATGCATCTTTGTCTCAGATTGTTGTGCTAAATGAGAGTTAGTAGATTTTTGGAGGAGATCTGGGAAATGGGCATAGGTTAGTTGGACCAAGCCACTATAAATCTTGTGCCCCTTTTTTCCTTTATTATTTTTCTAGTTCTTTTGTTTATGTTTAGACTGCTAGTTTTTTTTCTATTAAGTGTCTCTCTCACTAAAAATTAAAGATTTAGTTTCATTTTTATTTAAGATAGTTTTCAAAGTGCACCAATTCATTCTCCCTTGGGTGTGCCAACTCTTTATAAGTGGTATTAGAAAGGGTTACTTAGTTTTAAGTCTAATAACTATAAGCAGATCTATCAGAGACATATCTAGGGAACAAAATCAACATGGAAGGGTACTCTATTACCACCAACCTCTTTTCAATCATATCCCTTTTGATTTTTGAAAGATTTTCATGTCTACTTTTGTTCAATTGATTGATTTTTGAATGTGGAAAATGATAGAAGCTTGATGTTCACCTCCACATGATGTTATTAATGATAATAAATTGAAACACCCTTTAATTTGTGGTCATTAAAAAGAGGGAATTTCCCCAACTAAATTTAAAATAATTAAATAATGTTTTTGTACTTTCAAATCAT